>OX422207.1:451527933-452211147 GCA_949130495.1 Sambucus nigra
AAAAATCATATTTATTTAGGACCACTTTGTGTAACACCTTTCTCAATATTTTTATTTCATAAAAATTTCCATTTTAAGTGAATTACCATTTTACCGATTCCTTTCCAAAATCACCTTTTACTCCATTTCTACGAGTGTTAAATTCCCAAAAATACTACCACACTAAATTCTTAAGTGTTTTAACATATTACACTCTTTGTCACCTTAGAGTAATATTGTTCTTATTTGAAAACACATTTATCCCTTTAGTTCCTTTTAATTTCGTAAGTGTTAATATTCTTCTACTACCTTTCCCATATTTACCCATTAACACTCATTCAATAAACCATTCCAAATCGTTAGGGACAATAGATACCCAACCCACGAGTTGAAAAAGTATGCTCTCCCCTCTCTCTAAAACTCTACCACCCTTAGCCCTAAACAACCACCACATATACACTTAATGCGTCACCTTCTAAACTTCCAATAGCCACCATGCAAAAAACCCCATGCAAAACCGGACCGGCCAAAGATCTGGCAGCCAAGGTGGTATCAGCCAAACATATCTTAAACCTGTTACATAGGCAAAACCCTACCTCACACCCTCCCATTGATAAAGCGGAGTGTGGTAAATACCCAGTCACCATTGATGAAAACCTCAGCACCGAGGAAGCCTCCACCTCTCTAAAACCCATTCACACTTCAACTGAATATGAGACCACTGTGGACACTATAGTGGTTGTGCCATCCTCTGATGCTTCAAATGGAATGATACATGATGGATCTCAGAAAATGGTTAAACCCACTGGAAACACCGTGAAACGCCATGATGAAAAGGCGGAGTAGACTCACCAGTATCTCGTTCGTAAATGTGTGGAGAAAAAAAGCATTGAAGAGCACTCACATCATGGGGGAGGAAATGAGGATAGCCCCCCATAGGGAAACGACCTGCCCTATTCCTCATAAATGTGATGAGACCCTAGAATCCATACATCTTAAAAAAGTTGTCGAAAACCAAAACTTAAGTACTTAGACCAGTGGGACGACCAAATCTTGGAGTACTGTCGTTGCTCCAAAATGTACACCTAACCTAAAAATTTCTTACCACCAACATATTTTGGTTCAAGGAAAGCCAGTAGTTAAACCACCCCGTGAAGTGGCGACAGTTGGGAATTCTAAATGGAGCAACAATGATGTGGGATATTTCCTAGGCAGAAAACTCCCATACTCTCTGGTTAGTAACGTTGCCCACAAACTCTGGGATATGCATGGGCTCATCCATGTTATTCCACATGATAATGGTTTCTTTCTATTCAAATTCAAATCTGAAGAGGATAGAGAAGTTGTCATAACAAACGGACCTTGGCTTTTTGCTGGAAACCCTATCATTATTAAGAAATGAACCAAACTTCAAAGCTAACAAAGACCTAACCAAAACTGTGCCTATTTGGGTGAGATTCCACAATGTCCCAATTCAATACTGGTCTAAAGAAGGCCTCACCTACATTGCTAGTGCCATTGGTAAAACCCTATATGCTGATGCTGCAACTGAGAAGATGATCCGGCTAAGCTATGCTAGGATCTGCATTGAAGTAGAAGCCAAAGAAAACTGCCCTAAATCCTTTGAACTCTAGCATGATGATGGAGATATAACCAAAATACATGTGGAATACCAATGTATGCCTTACTCCTACTCCAACTGCCTTGTCTTCGGACACAAAATTTCTAAATGTCCCCATGTAACCCAAGTTTGGATGCCAAAAGATGTTGCTAAGGAGAAAACCATTGAACCTCAAAGAGATGAGTGGACCTTAATAGGGAAAAAAGGGCTGACGGGGGAAAAGTTGGGCATGGCTCCTCCTAATGTTACACCGGTTGACGCCTCTGCTGAGGTGTGTGACACCCCGACTAATTAAATACCGGGTAGCTACTCCTTTATTAAATTAATTCAAAATGCCAAGTTGGCTCAGTTAATAGCATCACTGTCGAAAACATTTTATTATTACTAACCACCTAGTATTTAAAAAGTAAGTTGCCAAATTTTTAATATAAGTCTGATTAACATGCAACAAGTGTAATAAAGAATAACAACACCCTTCACCATACTGAAGTAAAACGAATAACCATCACATAGTGTAAATAAAGTCTGGAGGAAAACTCCTCACTACAATCCCATACTGAAATAAATAACCGAATGCTAAAACAATACAAATCAAAGTCTGAAAACTGTAATGTAAAAGATGTCTCTAATAGAAATGGGTAACATGCCCTACAATTGATAGATAGTGACTCTGGAATCCAAAAGATAGAAGCGTCTACAAGCAAATCCCTGTAGCTTCCACAAACAGCTACAGCTCGTCACCTGAATGAGAATCCTATGCTTGGTGTCCCTGTGGCTGGGCACCTAAAATGGTTTTACAAAGAAAAAAGATTTGAAAAGCAAACGGGTCAGAGCCCGAATGTGGAGTTATATTTTAAAAACCTGCAAGTGCTTTAAAAACATTTAAAACATTAAATGCAAGGTACATGTTAGGACGTGCACTCACATGATATTCTCACCTCTCGTCTAACTGTGCACTCCTAACATAAGTACCCATCTACAACGACACAAATCACTAGATAAGTACCATCATATGTAGCTAGACTGCCATAGGTCCTACCCTTATTACTCGGTTCTATTAACATTATAACGTTTGTAATTAAGTAGGGGTTTAACGTAACTCAGATGTTCAATATGCAATATATATAACTATCAGTTAACTCGTTATATTTCTCGAAACAATACCGTAATTATATTCACATCATTAACATGAAGGTTCTCATTAATTAAGTGTATATTATTCACATCATAAATATACAATTTAAGCACGCCGAGAACTAAGCTGCGGTGCACACATACTCTGCTATCCATCCCGGTACATCACGTACATAAGGATTACATATTCCGAATCTCTCAGGAATAGTTCACAGATAACAACATCACAAATAATGGAGGCGAACACAGTCACATCACATAGGTCACGCACATACCTACGCTCCTACGATCAGTGGACTTATTAATATCCCAATAAGTCTTTCTATGACCTATGTTCATCGAGGTAACTAGTCTAAATCCGGGCAAAACAAGGATTAGAGGGCCCTAAGCGAACGCAAACCTCCCGTGATAGCAAGTATGGTAGGTATGTCATACACACAATTCATATACCAATACTAAGTTAACACACGTCTTAGTAATACCGTAGTTTAATCGTAGTACATATCGCATTCTCGTACTAACTATAATATCTACACTTATATTATTCCGGTTCATCATCATACGCGCCATAATCTATTCTCACGTCGTAGTAGACACTCACGTCTCAACCCAAATGGTTCATTGAATTAAATCTCTCGTATATAAATTTACTCCTCGTAATAACCCAAAAGTCCCAAATCTATCCTCACATCATCAAAGGAAGTTTATCTATATCCTCGAACAAGTTTACGGGACTCCAAAAATCAAAACAGTCCAAAAAGGACCAAACTGTCAACTCGTTAGAAGTCTCGTTCGAACGAGACTGTTCAAACGAGATTCCTCTGTCAACTCGTTAGAAGTCTCGTTCGAACGAACTGTACCTTCTAACGATATCTCGTTCGAACGAGATATCGAATGAAATCCCTTCTCGTTAGCAGCGACTGGTCAACTCGTTAGAAGCTCGTTCGAACGAGTTCGTTCGAACGACCTGGGGATTGCTTCTAACGACTGACCAGTTTCGGCCCAAATTTTTCCCCAATTCGTTTTCATCCATTTTTATCACTTCTAATCTCTTTCAAAGTTCATCCCAACAACGTTTTAGGGTCTCTAATTCATCCTAAACATATTCAAGTCAACTCCTAACATGTTTTCAAGGATTAAATCTCTTTAACATCAATCAAAATATAAATCTCTACACTTTTTCCCAGTTATTTCAAGAACATGAACCCTAACTTTTTGAATCATGAATTAACCCAATAAAATCCATTTTAAATTTCACCCAAACATAAATATCATTAGTAGGAACATCTACCTATCATTCTACATGAAAATCCTCCTCAAGATTTCAAGTTCTAAGTTCAATTAACATGGGTTTTCATTATCTTTCAAGAACAATTGATATTCTTCAATTTCTAACATGGAAAAGACATTCTATGAAATTAAATGGAATAAAGTCACTTGCCTTGGTTCGATTTCTGATTTTGGTGTAGGTTTGATGGAGTTTTTCTGCAGAATTTCCTCTTTTCCAAGCTCCTTCTTCAATGGTGGCTTAAGGTGGCTAGGGTTTGTTTTGGGGAACTTGGAAACCTAATTGATAACCTACGTAGCTTAAAGGGTTAAAGTGGGTTGGATAGTGGGTTTAGTGGGCCAATAATCAATCAGATTAAGACTCCTAATTTTCGTCACTTTTAATTCCTCAAAATGTAAAATTACCAAAATACCCTTTAAGTTGCCGGTATGGCCTAAAAATACCCCGGAATCCAAACTACACCCCCGGGTAGTGTTTTCCGACTATCTCAACCCTTCCTAATGCGTTGGCGCACACAAAACGACCATACGGTTTATAGATTTTAAATTCACTTTTATAATTAAAATAATATACCATGACGCGGCGGTCACACGCGTCTCAACAAAATTTTCAAATTGCCGTATATACATCTCACGACAAATTTCATAATTCCAAATTCATATATAATCATATATGCACATAACCAAATACCAACTCACAACTTGCTAGTATTTTACCCGGATTAATTTCCAATTAATACGCATTTAATTAATTAATCCCAAAAATAAATATAGCCAAAAGTACGGGGTATTACATACTTCCCCCCTAATAACTGAATTTCGTCCCGAAATTCGAAACTAGAAAGTACCTGCCAAAAACAACTCTGGATAACGCTCGCGCATCTCACCCTCGCGCTCCCATGTGGACTCCTCGACATTATGATGTCGCCACTGAACACGCACTAACGGGACTATCTTTGACCGCAGCTTCCTCTCACTTCGGTCCAAAATAGCAATTGGCCCCTCCTCGTAGGAGCTATCCGGCTGGAGATCGATGTCCTCCACAGCAATGTGAGAATGAGCTAAATCATCTCTGAGATATTTCCTTAGCGAGGAAATATGAAATACATCGTGAATCCGATGTAAATGTTCCGGTAACCCAAGTCTATACGCAACCGGTCCGATCCGCTCAATAATAGGAAACGGCCCCACATACCTCGGTGCCAACTTCCCCTTCTTCCCGAAACGCATAATCCCCTTCATAGGAGATAATCTGAGCAAAACCTGGTCCCCCACTTGGAACTCCCTGAAAAATCTCTTCGCATCAGCATAACTCTTCTGCCTGTCTTGAGCTACCCAAAGGCGACTCCGAATCAACTCAATCCTTGCCGAAGTATCCTGAATCACTTCCGGTCCAAGCAGTTTGATGTCCCCCACTTCTAACCAACATGCTGGGGAACGATAAGGCCTACCGTACAATGCCTTAAACGGAGACATGCCAATAGTGAACTGATAGGAGTTGTTGTAAGCAAACTCCACCAGTGGAAGGTACTGCTCCCATCCACCCCCAAAGTCAATAATGCACATGCGTAGCATGTCCTCCAACATCTGATTTGTGCGCTCAGTCTGCCCATCAGTCTGCGGATGATAAGCCGTACTCAACCGCAATTCCGTGCCCATGGCCTCCTGGAAACTTTCCCAAAACTGCGAAACAAATATCTTGTCTCTGTCAGACACGATATTTAAGGGTACACCGTGAAGTCTCACAATCTCTGAAATAAAGAGCTGGGCATACTGTCCCGTAGTGTAATCAGTCCTAACGGGTAAAAAGTGAGCGACCTTGGAAAATCTGTCCACAATTATCCAAACGGAGTCGTGACCCCTCTGCGACGTAGGCAACCCCGTAATAAAGTCCATGGATATGCTCTCCCACATCCACACCGGGACCTCCAACGGCTGTAGCAATCCTGCCGGTCTCTGATGATCCACTTTTACAAGCTGACAAGTGGCGCATTTCGAAACAAACTCAGCGATATCTTGTGACACCCCACCTAATTAAATACCGGGCGATCACTCCTTTATTAAATTAAATCAAGGTAAACAGTTGGTTCATTCTCAGCATCACTGTCGATAAAAAATAATTTTTCCAATTTAACACCCTAAATAATTAAGCTAAGTGTCAAAACATTTTCCATACAAAACTTTCCAAATTTTAATTAAAGAAAAGGATTTATTTTAATTAAAACAACTATTCTACAATATGGAATCACACCACAATAAACCAAATAACATAATACATTCGTCAATCGAATGTCAACAAATGGAACTAAAACCACAAATCCATCCTGAATAAATCCCATACAACAATACTGGAAATAAATGAAATATAAAATCCCAACAACAAACGAAATGATGAAAAGGGCGACACGTGCCCAATAAATGAGAATAATAGGAGTGGAGTCAATAACAGAAGCCGTCTACTCAAGAGACCTGCAACTCCCACCTAGGCTGCAGCTCGTTCTTCTCAAGGGATCCTAAGCAAGATGCCCCTGTGGCTGGGCACCTGAAAGTATACATATATATACAAGAGAGAGAGAGAGGAAAAGAAACGGGTCAGAGCCCGAAAGTGTGTTTGATTTTAAAATACGTTAAGCAAGTATTTAAATTGATACAGGCCAATGCAAATCATATTAGTTCGACACTCTCTTGAGAAATTCTCACCTCTCTTCTAATGTGCACGCCTATCGTACTAACCTTCCCAAATAATTTAGTTTATCTTAACTTACTCATAAGTTTTCAAAACCGAATGATGACAATGTTTTAAAAAGGTACTTTCAATTTGTAGAACTACTCTCTTTTTAGCTTCATTAAATTATAAAGTTTCCCAGTGTCTTCTCATACTTTCACAAAACAAGTATTTAATAATTTGAGTCAACAACCATGTTCTACTTATCAAATCACAGTAGACAGTTTAAAGCTTATAACCTCATATATATATATATTAACTACTTGTATAATATATATATATAACAGCACCCCAACTAAACTATGGTGTGGGCATACTCTGCTATCCAATCACCGTATCGCTCACACAAAGGGAAATACAAGTTCGGAATCACTCTCGAACTGTATTAACATATACAAAACAACGTTGAGGCGAAGAATAGATTCCAAGTCCATGAGGTCAGTACATACCCACACGTCTCTTAGGACCGTCCGACTATCAATCTGATAACCCGTACCTAGGATCTCTAACTTCTAGGGTACGAATCAATATCCCCCATAAAGCAACACAGGATAAGATCGTCCCAGCGCGGTAACCTCAGGGATAGCAAGTAGCGCGGGTACGTTTTTCGCATGTATATAATATATGTACACACAATCATATAAATATACCCATTTCATCATATTAATATAGGTTCCTCTCTTAACCCATAGTCACAACATTTATCCTTAATTTCCCATTATTATGATTACGTATAAGGTTTCGTCTCTAGCCTTAACTCGAAGGGTTTTCTCACTAGTTACGTGACACTCGTGGATTCTATCCATCCAAGTAGCAAAATCAGTAGGTAAACGTCTATTCACTATCATAAGTATTTGACGTAATCTCTCACTTGAATTACGTAGTTTCCTCGTTCTATAAATAATTGTCCCTAAGATACAATTATCGTCTCATAATAAAGTTCTCAACACTTAATCATATGCCCTACTGGTCTCTCCTATATCCCAAAATATTTTATTCATAAAGCCCAAAAATTATTTCATGATGAATCATGTTCAACTAATTCAACAAGGGGAAATAAGAGTCTGCCAGGAGGGGTCGATCGATCGAGGTCTGGGGCTCGATCGATCGAAGCTCTAGGCTCGATCGATCGATCAAGCAGGTCTGCGAAATCCTGCAGAAGTGCAGTTACGGATTTTACCAAAATTCTTCACCCAAATCAATATTTTCCAACACTAATCGTCCCAAAACTCCTACTACAAACATAATCACATATTTCCAGATGTTTTTAACGTTAAGCATGCGTATATCCATCATTAAACATGATTAAACAACCCAAAATCTCATTTAAACATCAAGAACCCTAATGTTTTCTTAACTTTTGTTCTAATCAGTTTTCTCGAGAATTTCCTTCTAACATTAACATCAAAAATTCGTGGGTTAATCATCTACTTCCCATACTATTTCCAGAATATGGTTATAATGTTTTCTACATGCAAATTCCTATCAAAATTTGGGGTTTTCTTCCTTTGATTACACTCTTAATCATTCCTACACTAATATGAATATTGCACCAACGAAAATACGCAAGTTAAACACTTGCCTGGGATTTCAGAGGTCTGGTTTCCTGCTGATATTGGTGTGGTTGCGTTCTCCTCCTCGCGATCTACGCGTTGGTGGTGACGGTGGTGCAAATGGTGGTGTTTTGGCCTTGAATCCTCCTTGAGCTCTCTACTCCAATGTCCGTTCTAGGGTTCTGAATGTTCTAACCCTAAAAGGCTGACTTAAATGGCTGCTAAGGATGGCTGAAATTCGTGGGTTTAATTACCCTATTTTGTAAAATGCCCTCCCGGGTCACTAATTAAGTCTAAAAACACCCCGAGACCCGAACCAAACCCCCGGGTACACTTTTCTGACTATCTCAACCCTTCCGGACTCGTTGGAGCACTCAAAACGACCATATGAACAACTTATAAAATATTCACTTTTATAACTCAATAATTAGTCCCGACGCGACACGGACGCGTCCCGACTAAAATTCTCAAAGTTGTTATTTCATTCACTCGTGACTTATAATATAACCCATATCATATATTACTATGCTCATTAGTAATATTCGACAATTTTATATAATTACTAACTCTCGTCACGTTAATAATTATAACATAATTAATTTCCGAATTCTTATTAAATAATTCACTCTCATTAAATTTAATAAAACCCCCAAATTAATATAGCATAAAAATACGGGGTATTACATACTTCCCCCCTAATAACGGAATTTCGTCCCGAAATTCGGAAAATAAGGCATACCTGATAAGAACAAATCTGGATATCTCTCGCGCATATCTGCCTCACGCTCCCAAGTGGATTCCTCCACATTATGGTGTTCCCACTGGACCCGCACAAGTGGAACTATCTTCGACCTCAATCTCCTCTCACTATAGTCTAGGATAGCCACCGGTCTCTCCTCGTAGGAGCTATCAGGCTGTAAGTCGATCTCCTCTATCGCGATGTGAGTATGGGCCATATCATCTCGAAGGTATCGTCTCAACGACGAGATGTGAAATACATCGTGAATGCGATGTAGATGTTCCGGCAGTCCCAATCTGTATGCAACTGGCCCAATCCTCTCTATGATGGAAATGGTCCCACGTACCTCGGAGCCAACTTTCCCTTCTTCCCGAACCTCATCACTCCTTTCATGGGAGACACACGCAGTAACACTTGGTTCCCCACATTAAACTCCCTGAAGAACCGTTTTGCATCGGCATAGCTCTTCTGTCTGTCCTGGGCTACTCGAATGCGACCCCTGATCATCTCAATCCTCGCAGAGGTCTCCTGAATCACCTCTGGTCCTAGCAACTTGTCATCCCCCACCTCAAACCAACAAGTTGGGGAATGACAAGGCCTGCCATACAAAGCTTCAAATGGAGCCATACCAATCGTGAACTGATAAGAGTTATTATAAGAAAACTCTACCAGTGGAAGGTGTGGCTCCCAACCTCCTCCAAAAACGAGAACACACATGCGTAGTATATCCTCTAACATCTGATTAGTACGCTCTGTCTGCCCATCTGTCTCTGGGTGATAAGCTGAACTCAACCTTAACTCAGTACCCATAGCCTCCTGAAAGCTTTCCTAAAAACGCGACACGAAAATCTTGTCTCTATCGGACACAATGTTCAGGGGCACCCCGTGTAATCTGACAATCTCAGCGATGAACAACTGAGCATACTGACCCGTGGTATAATCTGTCCGCACCGGTAGAAAATGAGCCACCTTGATCAGACGGTCTACAATCACCCAGATAGAATCGTGGCCCCTCTGTGATGTAGGCAACCCTGTAATGAAGTCCATGGAAATACTCTCCCACTTCCACGTGGGTACTTCCAATGGCTGAAGCAATCCTGACGGTTTCTGGTGGTCCACCTTAACCAGCTGGCAGGTAGAACACTTGGCCACAAACTCAGCAATTTCCTTCTTCATCCCGCTCCACCAGTACTGTCGCCTCATATCCTGGTACATCTTATCGCCTCCCGGATGCACTGCAAATCGGGACCCATGAGAATGAGTCATCACTTCATGACGTAACTCTGCTCCTTCTGGAACCACCAATCTCCCATTAAACCGCAAACCTCCATCAGAACTAACAGAATAGGACTCAGCACCCTCGGCTAGAAGTCGCACAATCTGCTCCTGGCAACACGGATCTGTGGTCTGCACCTGTATCACCCTCGTAACAATCTCGGGTGTGACTGACATCACGGATATGAAAGAACGTGCTACGACGTCTTGGTGACCCAGCTCTTTCCACTTTGCTTTCCAGATGTCTGGTACATCTTCTACCGGTCTACGGCTCAACGCATCAGCAACTACGTTGGCCTTCCCGGATGATACTGTATATCAAACTGGTAGTCTTTCACAAACTCTAACCACCTGCGCTGACGCATATTCAGCTCTCGCTGAGTGAACAGGTACTGCAGTGACTTATGGTCTGTGAACAAACGGAATTTCTCTCCCAATAGATAGTGCCTCCAAATTCTCAATGCAAAGACGACCGCTGCTAACTCCAGGTCGTGGGTGGCGTAATTCTTCTCATGTGGCTTAAGCTTGCGGGAAGCAAAAGCTATAGCCTTCTCCTCCTGCTGGAGTACTCCTCCAAGTCCCCGTAAAGATGCATCAGTGTAAACCAGGTACTCCACACCCGGTTTCGGTAAGGCAAGGACTGGTGCTGAAGTAAGCTTGTCTTTCAGCTCGTCGAAAGCTAATTGACAAGCATCATCCCAAACATACGGTACCCCTTTGCGAGTCAAATTCGTCAACGGACCCGCTATCTTGGAGAATCCCCGAATAAATCTCCTGTAGTATCCGGCTAACCCCAAGAAACTACGTACCTCTGTCGGTGTCGTGGGCTGTCCCCACTCCCTCACTGCTGATACCTTACTCAGGTCAACTGCTATCCTTTGCTCAGAAACAACATGTCCCAAGAACTGTACCTCTCGCAACCAGAATCCACACTTCTCGTACTTAGCATACAACTGATGCTCTCGCAGGGTCTGAAGAACCTGCCTCAAGTGCTCGGCATGCTCCTCCTCGGAACGGGAATATATCAGGGTGTCATCTATGAAGACAATGACAAACTGATCCAAGAACTCTCTGAACACTCGATTCATTAAGTCCATGAATACGGCTGGAGCATTAGTGAGGCCAAACGGCATCACTCTAAACTCGTAAGACCCATATCTCATCAAGAATGTAGTCTTTGAAACATCCTGCTCCTTAATACGTAGCTGATGGTACCCCGACCTCGGATCTATCTTCGAAAAGAAATTCGCTCCCCTCAGCTGGTCGAACAGATCATCGATTCGAGTCAACGGATACTTATTCCGTATCGTGACCTTGTTCAATTCCCGGTAGTCCACACACAACCTCAGTGAACCATCTCTCTTCTTCACAAACAAAACTGGAGCGCCCCAAGGTGAAGTACTTCTGCGAATGAAGCCCTGACCTAACAGCTGCTCAATCTGATCTCGTAGCTCTCGCATCTCTGCTGGAGCCATACGGTATGGTGTGCGTGATATAGGTCTCGTATCTGGCAATAAGTCTATAACAAAGTCTATCTCTTGACTGGGAGGTAGGCCTGGTATTTCCTAAAACACATCGGAATATTCCCTAACAACTGGGATCGAATCCAAAAGGATCACGACCTCCTTAGAGGTATCCTCCTCTATGTAATACAAATGAGCGGTCGAGCCTCCCTCTGGGCGAGGCATCGCCACTACAAACATCTCCTGCCCCGGAATGGCAAAAACAATGCTCCCACCGAAGCAATCAATCATGGCTCTATAAGCTGCGAGCCAATCCATACCGATAATCACATCGTGCTCATGCATGTCTAAAACTAACATGTCTGTAGGTAATACCAGACTACCGATATCTATCCCCACTCCTCGGCATATAAAGAAAATAAGTGACCCACTCCCCAATGGTGAGTCTACACACGTCATTGTGCTCTCTGCTGTGGCTAACAACCCTAAGGCCTTCGCAAAATGCGTAGCTATAAAACAATGCGTGGCTCCCGTATCAAATAAAACCCGACCCATAGTACCATGGATAGGAAACATACCCTCAATCGCGGGTGGTGCCTGTGGAGCTGCTGCCTGGTGGACGTTATAGACACGTTCATACTGTAACTGCCCCTGCTGCACTGGAGCTGCTGGAATGGCTGGTAGGGCTGGCACTTGGGCCGGAGCTGGAAGGGCAGGTGGAAAAAGTGGCCTCTGTGGCTCATTACGGGATCCCTGCTGCTGTGGGGCCCTATCGCCTTCTGGGCAATCCTGACGCTTATGGCCATGCTTGCCGCACACAAAACACCGGCCTCTGAAATTACCTCCCCTCTGTCCCTGCTGACCACGGCCCTACTGGCCATTACCTCCACGCCATTGGCCCTATTGGCCCTGATGTGCACGCTGTTGGCCCTGCTGGCCCTGTTGCTGACCCTGCTGTCGGTGTTGACCCTGCTGATTAGGCTGGCCCTGCCTATAACCCCCATTTCCCTGCCTGGGATCACCCGAACGGAATCGCTTAGCAAGGTCCCCCTGATGGGAACTCTGCTCGTGCTGACGAGTCTGTCCATGAGATGGTGCCTTACCGGCACCGTTACCCCCGGTCCTGCCCTGCTGGCTGGACTCTCCTGCTCTCTTGCTTCCTTGAAGATGGAAGTGGTGATCCTGGCAATGTAGTAACGCTGCATTGAGTACATCGGTGAACGTACTCAGGGATAAGTTCCCAATAAGGTGCTGACGGATCCTCCAAGCTAACCCGTCGACAAACAACAAAATCTTCTTGCTCTCAGTAGGTGCCTCATCGGGCACAATGGTGAGAAGTCTCATGAAATCCTCCTCATACTCTGCTACAGTAAGATTATCTTGCTTCAGATTTAGTAGTTTCCGCCTCATCTCAGTCTGCACTGCAGGTGGAAAGTACTTGCGGTCAAACCGCTCCCATAACATCTGAATAGGGATTGTGTCCCTCTCCTCCAGAGTAGTAGTGGACTCCCACCACTGCAACGCGGCTCCCACCAGCTTAAAAGAAGCCAATAACTGCTTTTGTACCTCGGTGCACTCATACATGTGAAGATGCCGCTGGATGTCTTTCTTCCATTGGCTAACCGTGACAATGTCGAAGCTACCAGAGAACTCAGGGGGATGTGCTTTCTGAAAAGCATCCTGAACCCTCTCCCATGCAGATGGAAGCTGTGCGGGTACTGGCGCCACTGCCTGAACTTGGGGTGGAGCCTGCTGAATCACTGCTATCGCGGCATTCACCACCTGAGCAACTATGGCGGCTACTTCATTAGAATTCATTGTGCCTGGTGCCGGAGCTGCTGGCTGCTCGGCCTGGGCACGCCTATCTCTCGGAGCACGTCTCGGAGGCATCTGAAACATGAACAAAATTTATCAGTCTATAGTTATCATCGAATCTCAAAGAGCTGAAGACTTAAACGTAAAAGCAGGAATACAAGAATCCTAAAAATAGGGCTCTATAACAAAAATGTTGAGCTGAAAGCGAAATAAGCCATACAGATCCAAAGGACACTAGAACCTGATGCTCTGATACCACCTATGACACCCCACCTAATTAAATACCGGGCGATCACTCCTTTATTAAATTAAATCAAGGTAAACAGTTGGTTCATTCTCAGCATCACTGTCGATAAAAAATAATTTTTCCAATTTAACACCCTAAATAATTAAGCTAAGTGTCAAAACATTTTCCATACAAAACTTTCCAAATTTTAATTAAAGAAAAAGATTTATTTTAATTAAAACAACCATTCTACAATAAGGAATCACACCACAATAAACCAAATAACATAATACATTCGTCAATCGAATGTCAACAAATGGAACTAAAACCACAAATCCATCCTGAATAAATCCCATACAACAATACTGGAAATAAATGAAATATAAAATCCCAACAACAAACGAAATGATGAAAAGGGCGACACGTGCCCAATAAATGAGAATAATAGGAGTGGAGTCAATAACAGAAGCCGTCTACTCAAGAGACCTGCAACTCCCACCTAGGCTGCAGCTTGTTCTTCTCAAGGGATCCTAAGCAAGACGCCCCTGTGGCTTGGCACCTGAAAGTATACATATATATACAAGAGAGAGAGAGAGGAAAAGAAACGGGTCAGAGCCCGAAAGTGTGTTTGATTTTAAAATACGTTAAGCAAGTATTTAAATTGATACAGGCCAATGCAAATCATATTAGTTCGACACTCTCTTGAGAAATTCTCACCTCTCTTTTAATGTGCACGCCTATCGTACTAACCTTCCCAAATAATTTAGTTTATCTTAACTTACTCATAAGTTTTCAAAACCGAATGATGATAATGTTTTAAAAAGGTACTTTCAATTTGTAGCACTACTCTCTTTTTAGCTTCATTAAATTATAAAGTTTCCCAGTGTCTTCTCATACTTTCACATAACAAGTATTTAATAATTTGAGTCAACAACCATGTTCTACTTATCAAATCACAGTAGACAGTTTAAAGCTTATAACCTCATATATATATATATATATATATATATATTAAATACTTGTATAATATATATATATATATAACAGCACCCCAACTAAACTATGGTGCGGGCATACTTTGCTATCCAATCCCCGTATCGCTCACACAAAGTGAAATACAAGTTCGGAATCACTCTCGAACTGTATTAACATATACAAAACAACGTTGAGGCGAAGCATAGATTCCAAGTCCATGAGGTCAGTACATACCCACACGTCTCTTAGGACCGTCCGACTATCAATCTGATAGCCCGTACCTAGGATCTCTAACTTCTAGGGTACGAATCAATATCCCCCATAAAGCAACACAGGATAAGATCGTCCCAGCGCGGTAACCTCAGGGATAGCAAGTAGCGCGGGTACGTTTTTCACATGTATATAATATATGTACACACAATCATATAAATATACCCATTTCATCATATTAATATAGGTTCCTCTCTTAACCCATAGTCACAACATTTATCCTTAATTTCCCATTATTATGATTACGTATAAGGTTTCGTCTCTAGCCTTAACTCGAAGGGTTTTCTCACTAGTTACGTGACACTCGTGGATTCCATCCATCCAAGTAGCAAAATCAGTAGGTAAACGTCTATTCACTATCGTAAGTATTTGACGTAATCTCTCACTTGAATTACGTAGTTTCCTCGTTCTATAAATAATTGTCCCTAAGATACAATTATCGTCTCATAATAAAGTTCTCAACACTTAATCATATGCCCTACTGGTCTCTCCTATATCCCAAAATATTTTATTCATAAAGCCCAAAAATTATTTCACGATGAATCATGTTCAATTAATTCAACAAGGGGAAATAAGAGTCTGCCAGGAGGGGTCGATCGATCGAGGTCTGGGGCTCGATCGATCGAAGCTCTAGGCTCGATCGATCGATCAAGCAGGTCTGCGAAATCCTGCAGAAGTGCAGTTACGGGTTTTACCAAAATTCTTCACCCAAATCAATATTTTCCAACACTAATCGTCCCAAAACTCCTACTACAAACATAATCACATATTTCCAGATGTTTTTAACGTTAAGCATGCGTATATCCATCATTAAACATGATTAAACAACCCAAAATCTCATTTAAACATCAAGAACCCTAATGTTTTCTTAACTTTTGTTCTAATCAGTTTTCTCCAGAATTTCCTTCTAACATAACATCAAAAATTCGTGGGTTAATCATCTACTTCCCATACTATTTCCAGAATATGGTTATAATGTTTTCTACATGCAAATTCCTATCAAAATTTGGGGTTTTCTTCCTTTGATTACACTCCTAATCATTCCTACACTAATATGAATATTGCACCAACGAAAATACACAAGTTAAACACTTGCTTAGGATTTCAGAGGTCTGGTTTCCTGCTGATATTGGTGTGGTTGCGTTCTCCTCCTCGCGATCTACGCGTTGGTGGTGACGGTGGTGCAAATGGTGGTGTTTTGGCCTTGAATCCTCCTTGAGAGCTCTCTCCTCTATACTCCAATGGCCGTTCTAGGGTTCTGAATGTTCTAACCCTAAAAGGCTGACTTAAATGGCTGCTAAGGATGGCTGAAATTCGTGGGTTTAATTACCCTATTTTGTAAAATGACCAAAATGCCCTCCCGGGTCACTAATTAAGTCTAAAAACACCCCGAGACCCGAACCAAACCCCCGGGTACACTTTTCTGACCATCTCAACCCTTCCGGACGCGTTGGCGCACTCAAAACGACCATACGAAAAACTTATAAAATATTCACTTTTATAACTCAATAATTAGTCCCGACGCGACACGGGCGCGTCCCGACTAAAATTCTCAAAGTTGTTGTTTCATTCACTCGTGACTTATAATATAACCCATATCATATATTACTATGCTCATTAGTAATATTCGACAATTTTATATAATTACTGACTCTCGTCACGTTAATAATTATAACATAATTAATTTCTGGATTCTTATTAAATAATTCACTCTCATTAAATTTAATAAAACCCCCAAATTAATATAGCATAAAAATACAGGATATTACATATCTCTCTTCATACCGCTCCACCAATACTGCCTTCTCATGTCTTGGTACATTTTGTCCCCTCCGGGATGTACCGCGAACCGTGAGCCGTGCGACTCTGCCATCATATCGTGTCGCAATTCCCCCCCTTCCGGAACCACCAATCTCCCATTGAAGCGTAATCCCCCGTCTGAGCTAACGGTATAGGACTCGGCTCCCTCTGCTAGTAATCGAACTACCTGCTCCTGACAGAACGAGTCATTAGCCTGTGCCCGTACTACCTTCGCGACAATCTGCGGTGTAACGGTCATCACAGACATGAAAGATCGGGCCACTGCATCCTGGTGTCCCAATTCCTTCCACTTAGCCTTCCACACCTCTGCCACCTCATCTGCTGGCCTACGGCTCAACGCGTCTGCTACCACGTTAGCCTTTCCCGGGTGGTACTAGATGTCGAACTGGTAGTCCTTAACAAACCCAAGCCACCTACGCTGCCGCATATTCAATTCCTTCTGCGTGAACAGATACTGTAGGGACTTGTGGTCCGTGAACAGTTGGAACTTCTCCCCTAAAAGATAGTGCCTCCAAACTCGTAGGGGAAATACCACTGCCGCTAACTCCAAATCATGCGTGGGGTAATTCTTCTCATGAGGCTTAAGCTTACGGGAAGCATAAGCTATGGCCTGTCTCTCCTGCTGCAATACACCTCCCAATCCTTACAAAGACACATCGGTGTAAACCAAATACTCAACTCCCGGTCTCGGCAATGCTAACACAGGTGCTGAGGTCAATTTGTCCTTCAATTCATCGAATGCCAACTGACAGGCATCACTCCAGATGTATGGCACACCCTTACGAGTCAGATGTGTCAAAGGACCTGCTATCTCTGAGAGGCCCCGAATAAACCTCCTGTAGTATCCTGCTAGACCCAAGAAACTATGAATCTCAGTCGGTGTCGTGGGCTGTCCCCACTCCCTCACCGCTAATACCTTCCCCGGATCAATAGATATTCCCCGGTTGGAAATGATATGTCCCAAAAACTGGACTTCCTTCAGCCAAAACCCTCACTTCTCATATTTTGCATACAACTCGTTCTGACGAAGTGTCTGCAAAACCTACCTCAAATGCTCGGCGTGCTCCTCCTCTGTCTGAGAGTAAACCAGAATGTCATCAATGAAGACAATGATAAACTGATCTAGGAAATCCCTGAACACTCTGTTCATCAAGTCCATAAACACTGCTGGAGCGTTGGTCAAACCGAAAGGCATAACCCGAAACTCGTAAGAACCATATCTCGACAAGAACGCAGTCTTCGAGACATCCTCCTCCCTGATACGCAACTGATGGTATCCTGATCTCAAATCAATCTTCGAGAAGAAAGAAGCTCCCCTCAACTGGTCGAATAAGTCATCGATTCGAGGCAACGGATACTTATTTCGTATCATGACCTTATTCAACTCTCGGTAGTCCACACACAATCTCAGTGAACCGTCCCTCTTCTTCACAAAAAAAACCGGAGCGCCCCAAGGTGAGGTACTCCTGTGAATAAAGCCCTGGCCTAACAGCTGCTCTATCTGATCCCGTAACTCCCTCATCTCAGCTGGAGCCATACGGTACGGTGCGCGTGCTATAGGTCTTGTACTCGGTAGCAAATCTATAACAAAGTCTATCTCTCGACTGGGTGGTAAGCCTGGTATCTCCTGAAACACATCCGAATACTCCCTGTCTACTGGAATAGAATCTAAAGGAATCACTACCTCCTTAGAGGTATCCTCCTCAATGTAATACAGATGAGCGGTCGATCCTCCCTCTGGGCGAGGCATCGCCACTATAAACATCTCTTGCCCCGGAATGGCAAAAACAATGCTCCCGCTGAAGCAATCAATCATGGCCCTATAAGCTACGAGCCAATCCATACCGATAATCACATCGTGAACATGCATGTCTAACACTAACATGTCTGCAGGTAATACCAAACCACCAATCTCTACCCCCACTCCCCGACATATAAAGAAAATAAGTGACCCACTCCCCAATGGTGAGTTGACACACGTCACTATGCTCTCTGCCGTAGCTAACAATCCTAAAGCTTTCGCGAAGTGTGTAGCTATAAAACAGTGTGTAGCACCCGTATCAAATAATACCCGACCCATAGTGCCATGGATAGGAAACGTACCCTCGATCGCGGGCGGTGCCTTTGGAACTGCAGCCTGGTGGACGTTGTAGACACGTCCATACTGTAGCTGCCCCTGCTGAATTGGGACTGCTGGAATGGGTGGCAATGCTTCCATCTGTGGCGGTGCGGGAAGAGCGGCGGGAAACATAGGCCTCTGTGGCTCCTGGCGAGCACCCTGCTGCTGCTGCTGTGGGGCCCTGCCCCTATCAGGACAATCCTGTCGCTTATGGCCAGTCTTGCCACAAACAAAGCACTTCCATGGGAAGTTCCCTCCTCTCTGTCCCTACTGTCCCCGGCCCTGGTGGCCATTACCGTTCCTCCCTTGGCCCTGCTGGCCCTGGTGAAACTGCTGCCCATTCTGCCCCTGTTGGCCCTGATGGCCATTTGGACCCTGATGGCCCTAACGGAAACCTCCCTGTCCCTGTCTGTAGTTCCCTGATCGGAACCTCTTGTTATCCCCCTGCTGGGGGCCCTGCTCATTCTGTCTCTGCCCCTGACCAGATTGTGCCCCGCTGGCACCATGTCCTCCAGTCCTGCCCTGATGGCTAAACTCCCCTGACCTCTTGCCCTCGGTCATATGAAAACGGTGGTCCTGGCAGTGTAATAATGCAGCATTAACCACATCAGAATAGGTGGCCAACGATAGGTTCCCTAGCAGATGCTGACGGATCCTCCAAGTCAACCCGTCCGTGAACTTCTCAATCTTCTTCTTCTCTGTTGGTATCTCATCTGGAATGATATTCAACAGATTAGTGAACTCGGCCTCATACTCGTCCATAGTCTTACCCTCCTGCTTCAGACTCATCAATCTCCTCCTCATTTTCGTATGAATAGCTGACGGAAAGTACTTGCGGTCGAACCGCACCCAGAACTCCTGAATCATGAGAGTATCCCTCTCCTCCATGGTGGTAATAGACTCCCACCACTGTAGTGCAGATCCAACCAGCTTAAAAGTAGCTAGCACCTGCTTCTGAACATCCGTGCACTCATACATCCTCAAGTGCCTCTGCATGTCCTTCCTCCATTGGCTCGAGACTACCACATCTGAGCTACCTGCAAACTCTGGAGGATGCGCTTTCTAAAAAGCGTCACGTACACGCTCCCAAGCAGACGGGAGTGCATTAACCTGTACTGGCGTGACAACCGGCGCCTGTGGTGGTGCCTGCTGAACAACGACAATCGCGGCATTTACCGCTTGAGCTACTATAGCTGGAACCTCAGCGGCGTTCATCATGCCCTGAACTGGAGAGGGCTGGGGTTCGGGCGTTGCATCCCTGGGAACTCGTCGTGCACGTCATGGAGGCATCTGAAATAAGAATGAAGTTTATAAGTTCGTAGTTATAAACTTAATATAGCTGAAGAACGAAGCATACATAAAAAAAGTACAACAATCCTAAAATATAGGGCTCTATATCAAAGAAACGTAGCGGAAACATAATAAGCCGTCAAATCCTAAAGGACACTAGAACCTGATGCTCTGATACCACCTATGACACCCCGACTAATTAAATACCGGGTAGCTACTCCTTTATTAAATTAATTCAAAATGCCAAGTTGGCTCAGTTAATAGCATCACTGTCGAAAACATTTTATTATTACTAACCACCTAGTATTTAAAAAGTAAGTTGCCAAATTTTTAATATAAGTCTGATTAACATGCAACAAGTGTAATAAAGAATAACAACACCATTCACCATACTGAAGTAAAACGAATAACCATCACATAGTGTAAATAAAGTCTGGAGGAAAACTCCTCACTACAATCCCATACTGAAATAAATAACCGAATGCTAAAACAATACAAATCAAAGTCTGAAAACTGTAATGTAAAAGATGTCTCTAATAGAAATGGGCAACATGCCCTACAACTGATAGATAGTGACTCTGGAATCCAAAAGATAGAAGCGTCTACAAGAAAATCCCTGTAGCTTCCACAAACAGCTACAGCTCATCACCTGAATGAGAATCTTATGCTTGGTGTCCCTGTGGCTGGGCACCTAAAATGGTTTTACAAAGAAAAAAGATTTGAAAAGCAAACGGGTCAGAGCCCAAATGTGGAGTTATATTTTAAAAACCTGCAAGTGCTTTAAAAACATTTAAAACATTAAATGCAAGGTACATGTTAGGACGTGCACTCACATGATATTCTCACCTCTCGTCTAACTGTGCACTCCTAACGTAAGTACCCATCTATAACGACACAAATCACTAGCTAAGTACCATCATATCTAGCTAGACTGCCATAGGTCCTACCCTTATTACTCGGTTCTATTAACATTATAATGTTCGTAATTAAGTAGGGGTTTAACGTAACTCAGATGTTCAATATGCAATATATATAACTATCAGTTAACTCCTTATATTTCTCGAAACAATACCGTAATTATATTCACATCATTAACATGAAGGTTCTCATTAATTAAGTGTATATTATTCACATCATAAATATACAATTTAAGCACCCCGAGAACTAAGCTGCGGTGCACACATACTCTGCTATCCATCCCGGTACATCACGTACATAAGGATTACATATTCCGAATCTCTCAGGAATAGTTCACAGATAACAACATCACAAATAATGGAGGCAAACACAGTCACATCACATAGGTCACGCACATACCTACGCTCCTACGATCAGCGGACTTATTAATATCCCAATAAGTCTTTCTATGACCTATGTTCATCGAGGTAACCAGTCTAAATCCGGGTAACACAAGGATTAGAGGGCCCTAAGCGAACGCAAACCTCCCGTGATAGCAAGTATGGTAGGTATGTCATACACACAATTCATATACCAATACTAAGTTAACACACGTCTTAGTAATACCGTAGTTTAATCGTAGTACATATCGCATTCTCGTACTAACTATAATATCTACACTTATATTATTCCGGTTCATCATCATACGCGCCATAATCTATTCTCACGTCGTAGTAGACACTCACGTCTCAACCCAAATGGTTCATTGAATTAAATCTCTCGTATATAAATTTACTCCTCGTAATAACCCAAAAGTCCCAAATCTATCCTTACATCATCAAAGGAAGTTTATCTATATCCTCGAACAAGTTTACGGGACTCCAAAAATCAAAACAGTCCAAAAAGGACCAAACTGTCAACTCGTTAGAAGTCTCGTTTGAACGAGACTGTTCAAATGAGATTCCTCTGTCAACTCGTTAGAAGTCTCGTTCGAACGAGGCTGTTCGAACGAGATTCCAGTTCGTTCGAACGAACTGTACCTTCTAATGATATCTCGTTCGAATGAGATATCTAACGAAATACCTTCTCGTTAGCAGCGACTGGTCAACTCGTTAGAAGCTCGTTCGAACGAGTTCGTTCGAACGACCTGGGGATTGCTTCTAACGACTGACCCGTTTCGGCCCAGATTTTTCCCCAATTCGTTTTCATCCATTTTTATCACTTCTAATCTCTTTCAAAGTTCATCCCAACAACGTTTTAGGGTCTCTAATTCATCCTAAACATATTCAACTCAGCTCCTAACATGTTTTCAAGGATTAAATCTCTTTAACATCAATCAAAATATAAATCTCTACACTTTTTCCCAATTATTTCAAGAACATGAACCCTAACTTTTTGAATCATGAATTAACCCAATAAAATCCGTTTTAAATTTCACCCAAACATAAATATCATCAGTAGGAACATCTACATATCATTCTACATGCAAATCCTCCTCAAGATTTCAAGTTCTAAGTTCAATTAACATGGGTTTTCATTATCTTTCAAGAACAATTGATATTCTTCAATTTCTAACATGGAAAAGACATTCTCTGAAATTAAATGGAATAAAGTCACTTGCCTTGGTTCGATTTCTGATTTTGGTGTAGGTTTGATGGAGTTTTTCTACAGAATTTCCTCTCTTCCAAGCTCCTTGTTCAATGGTGGCTTATGGTGGCTAGGGTTTGTTTTGGGGAACTTGGAAACCTAATTGATAACCTCCGTAGCTTAAAGGGTTAAAGTGGGTTGGATAGTGGGTTTAGTGGGTCAATAATCAATCAGATTAAGACTCCTAATTTTCGTCACTTTTAATTCCTCAAAATGTAAAATTACCAAAATACCCTTTAAGTTGCCGGTATGGCCTAAAAATACCCCGGAATCCAAACTACACCCCCGGATAGTGTTTTCTGACTATCTCGACCCTTCCGGACGCGTTGGCGCACTCAGAATGACCATACGGTTTATAGATTTTAAATTCACTTTTTATAATTAGAATAATATACCATGACGCGGCGGTCACACGCGTCTCAACAAAATTTTCAAATTGCCGTATATACATCTCACGACAAATTTCATAATTCCAAATTCATATATAATCATATATGCACATAACCAAATACCAACTCACAACTTGCTAGTATTTTACCCGGATTAATTTCCAATTAATACGCATTTAATTAATTAATCCCAAAAATAAATATAGCCAAAAGTACGGGGTATTACAAGGTGGCTCTCAAAACTGATGATATTCCAACTTAACCATCATCTGTGGTGGATCAAGTAACTGACGACACTCTAGCAGAAACAAAAAATGGGGTGGCCAAAAAGGTTGATGCTACACCAACCACTACCAACAGGTTTGATGCTCTCTAACACTTCGAATAGGAAGGGGAGGTTGACACAACACCATCTTCCAATGGGCTAGTGCTCAAACTCCTAGATATTGATGGCATGAGGGGAAAACTTGACCTAAACCTTTCCAAGACTCAAAAATAGAAACTCGAGAAGAAGAAGATAGGTACGGCCGATACTATAGCCAACTCACCTCCAACCCCAATTAATCTCAATGATTAATTTGGCAACCAAGAACATTAGAGGACTAAATAATCCTCTAAAATAATAAGAAGTGCGTAAACTCATCAATGACCATAAGCTCTCCCTTATTTGCCTCGTTAAAACCAAGGTTAGAAGATGCAACATGCTCAATGCTACAATAAATAGCTTACCTAACTGGAAACCATTGACAACTGCCCAGTGGAGGGTGGAGTTGCCAAAATTATTGTTGGCTGGGACCCTAACCATTTCAAAACCACCCTCCTTACCTCATCTAACCAAGTTATCTCCTATCATATTACCACTCTAAGCCTTGATAAATCTTTCATTGCTACCTTTGTGTATTCTCTTAACCTCCCATCCCAAAGAATCCCCCTTTGGTCCTACCTGGAAACCTGCTCTATGTCAATCCAAGATAACAATTGGATTATCATGGGAGACTTCAATGTTGTTAGGGCTAGAAGTGAGAAGAGAGGTATCCTTGGCAATAATGTCAATGCTGTAAATGATCTTAACCAATGCCTCTACAATATTGAAGTAGATGAAATGACCACGCGAGGTCTCTACTATACTTGGACTAGGATCCATAATGAGGGAAGCACAATTCAAACGAAAAATTGATCGTATCCTCACTAATGAAAACTGGAAGTCTAACTTTTCTGAGTCTCAAGCTGACATTATATGCCAAGGATTATCTGACCAGTGCCCCGTCATTGCTACCATCATCCCCAACCTCCGCAATTTGCCCAAAACCTTCAAATTCTTCAACTACTGGAGAATCAGAATCAGTTCACCCTAGTTATTGAGGAAGCTTGGACTACACACGTACATGGAAGTCCTATGTACCAACTCTCCATCAAGCTTAAGAGGACCAAATTTGCTCTAAAAGACTTCAGTACGAAGTTCTATAGCAACATCACCAAGCGAACCTCTGAGACTAAGGATACTCTCATGAATATTCAAAGCAAAATTCATAGTGATGGCAGTAACTCTCTATCCTTCAAGCTGATGAGCTAAAGGATAGAATTGAGTATGCTGAGTATTGTATGGATGAAGAGGCCTATTTTATGCAGAAGGCTAGAATCCGTTGGCTTCAGGAGGGAGACCTTAACACTAGCTTCTTCCATGACAAAGTGAGGGAAAATTAGCAGAAAAAAATCTTAAACATTCATGACCATCATGGCCAGAAGGTGGAGGGACATATGCTTGTTGCTGATGAGGCAGTGCATTTTTCTCTAATCTCCTAAGTCATGCCACTCCTTCTTCTGATCATCATATTCTATACCATGCCATCACTAGAAATATCACAACTGCTCAGGCTTGTCAAATCACTATCCCCATAACTCATGAGGAGATTAAGGTAACTTTTTTTGACTTAGGCAATAATAAGGCTCCTGAGCCTGATGGCTTTTAAATTGAATTCTTCACCAATAACTGGGATTTGGTTGGCAATGATGTAATTGCTGATATGGAATTCTTCTTCCTGAACCACACTCTTCTCAAAAAATGGAATTGCACAAACCTTGTTCTTATCCCTAAAACCAAAACCCCAACCACTATGATGGACTTCAGGCCTATTGCTTATTGTAACTCCATGTACAAGTGCATTGCCAAGATCCTTGTCAATCGAATGAAGCCTCTCATCCCTTCCCTTATTAATGATAGGCAATCTGCCTTTATAAATGGCATTAGGGATAACATCCTTGTCATGTAAGAGTTGATGAGAAACTACCATAGAAACCAAGGCCCTCCTAGATGTGCTTCAAAAGTGGACATCCAAAAAGCCTATGACACTATCAATTGGGAGTTTCTTATGCATGTCCTCCTCCACATGGGGTTCCCTCCCATTATTATTGGTTGGATCAAAGAGTGTATTACCATTCCTATGTATTCCATTCTCATTATGGTGCATCTCATGTTTTTTTTCCAGCTAAGCGAGGGCTTAGACAGGGAGACCCCCTCTCTTCTTACCTATTCCTCTTCATAATGGAGGATTTTTCTGGCCCACTTAATCTTCACCCCAATTCCCCTCTCTTTAGTTCCCACCCTAAATATAAAGAATTGCAATTAAATCACCTTTGTTTTGCTGGTGATCTTTTTATCTTATCAGGTGCTGATCTTAACTCTTTAGCCATCATTAACACTGACATTAACCAGTTCATCTCCATGGCTGGCTTACATCCAAACCCTTTAAAGTGTTCCTTCTTTATTGCGGGTCTCTCATTAAGTGACAAAACTTTCATGGCCAACCTGTTGGGCTTTCAACTTGGCCACCTACCAGTTAAATACCTTGGTGTTCCGTTGATTTCAACCAAACTCAAGCATGACGACTGCCTCCCTCTTATAGACAAAATTACTAAAAGAATCATGAGCTGGACTTGTAGATTCTTGAGCTATGCTAGTAGACTGAATCTGGTATCTTCTGTCTTATTTAGCATGCGAATTTATTGGTCAAGTATCTTCATTCTTTTGAAAAGAACAACTATTGAGATTGATACAAAGCTTTGAAGATTTCTGTGGTTTGGGCCTGACTTAAACTTCTGGGGCTAAAGTGAATTTGCATGATGTCTGTAGCCCAAAATCAGAGGGTGGTTTAGGGATAAAAAAAACACAAGGGAATGGAATAAGGCTATCATGCTAAAACACTTGTGGAACCTTTACAGCAAAAAGATAATTTGTGGGTTAAATGGTGCCACATTTACAAGTTGAAAGGTAGGAGCTTATGGCATATTCTTGTTCCATCTAATGCTTCATGGTCATGGACCAAACTTATGCAACTCAGAGACAAATTCAGATCGCTTGTTAAATCCACCATTGGGAATAGACACAACACCTTCTTTTGGCACGATCACTGGCACCCTAAAGGCCCTCTATGGCTGCTATATGGTGATAGAAAAATCTATGATTGATACGACACAAATATTGCGTATTTCACCCATTAACCTATGCGTTATTAGCCCCCTCGGGTATCTTAATCCCTATATTTATGCTCGTTAACCAGAAAACCTCGGATTTCTATGTTAACATGTTTTGCAGGGGTTAATTGAGCTTTTGTAGGTATTTGGATGCTTAGTATGAAGTTCGGACGCATTCCGGTGAAGTTTCGTACACAATCGCACGCGCAAGGGCATTTTAGTCTTTTCACAACTTGGGTACCTGGTCCGACATCTCACAGAAGTTGTATCCCTCCTCGCTAGCTTCACGTGGCCGCAAACGGTGCGCAATTCCAATTCATAACGAAGAAGTTACGACGATTTCAGCGGAGGAAAAACAAGGAAGCAAAAGAGGAGAAGGAGAAGAAGAAAAGAGGAATGAAGTGAGCTGCTGCAATCTGCCCTACTTGATCGATCGATCGACACTTCTGGTCGATCGATCGACCATTCTGGATTGCCGAATTTTTTCCTAGGTCGATCGATCGATGCTCTGTTTTCTGCAGATATTTTGCCTTCTTTTCTTTCTTCTTTATTTTTATTCCAACTTACTATATAAGACAATTTTGTTGTAATAAGAACATATATCAGTACATACACGATTTTAGGTTAGAATAGTTAGGGTATTGGGGTTTTGGATGGTTCTTCTTCATTTCTCTTTGGATTGACAATCTAATTGGTTTGTAAGTTGACTATTCATCTCCTCTACCATTAATATAGCTTGTTTTCCATTATTTCCTTGCTTTCTAGATAATTTACATGCTTTCATAATTAGTTTATTGTGTTTATTTCTTGCTTTCTTAGTTTAATTAGTTTAATTTAGTTTATTTCCATGATTTGTCCGTAGATAAATAGGTTCGGGATTGTGTTCCGCCATTTTCGGGCCCCGGGCTCCGAAAATTAGGTTTTGTGTAAAATTGCATTTAATTGAAACCTCGCGTATTGAAGTCGGATTATTATGCGTTTAACTTTCTTTGTCATGCAACGTTAGTGTTTATAGCGATTATCCGAATTTAATCCGCGTGCGACCATTTTCCATTAAATGTTTAATCTCACAACTTTGGCTTAAATTCCTTATTGTGTGATGTTTATGCTTAATTGGATATGCTCGATTAAATTTCTTTCGAGCCTTAACTCTAGTTAGTATTTGTTTCGATCCGTGTGGTAGGATGCGATCCCGATCCTCGCTTTACTTTTGCGTAGCGTAACTTATTCTTTTTCTTTTGTCACCATAACCACACATTACCTTTTCTTTTATTTATTTTACACCATTTTTATTCCTGAAGTAATTAAAACAATTAACATCTAAAATTCAATCACTCCCTGTGGATTTCTTACGATACCTGACTTACCACTGTGCTTGCTTGTCAAGTGCAGTAGTAGCTTAGGTTTTCTTTTGTATCGCGGCGGCGAAACACACAACGATTGTGTCCTCACACGAACACACTTTTTCCGTCCGGTCACAAAATGGCGCCATTGCCGGGGAGTGTGTTTTAGATAGTAATTGCTTTATTATTTCGTAATATTTTTCCTTTTGTATTTGTATTCTTTGTTTTAACCTTTTTTGCAGGATAGCATACTTGAGCGCTAAGAAACTTTGATTCGCGGTTGCTCATTTTCTTGCTCGGATTCTCCATCTGCAAACAACGAGGTAATCATGTCCTGCTATTATAGTTATTACGGTTATTCTAATGATTCATACTTTGGGGATAGTTTTCAAGTTTTCCATTTTCAAGATTTTCTTGAAAATGAAAGACTTGAAAACATTTATCGGAATGAAAATCGTTATTGGGAGCTTGAGTTGGATTCATTATTCGAATCCAATGACGATTTTCATTTCATTACTTTCGAAGACGAGTTTCAACCAAATGAGGAGTCCGAGGCTCTTGAGCCGAGGAAGCCTACTTTGGAAGAGACTTTGCTTCTTTACTCCCAAGGTTTGGAAAGCCTAAATGATGCTGGAATGAGACTTGGTGCACTTTGCGATGAGATGAATTCTTATGCACAAAACAACGAGGAGGTGGAAACTTGTGTTTCACCTAAATTTTTCGAAGAATTTCTCATCGAGTGTGCATCTTTCTCCCCCGAAATTCAATCTCCTTCCGACGATGAGTCGATTGAGATTGAATTTGTTTCATCACCATATTCGTTTTCCGTGATCGAACCATTAGAATTACTGGTTGATTCCTATGAGTCGGTAGAAATTAAAACTTCTACACTTTTTACCGATGAGGACTCCTTACCGAATTTGTTTTCGATGGATGTTATCCCCGTGTGTGCACCATCTCCCATTCCACTTGAAAAATCTTTGGGAGATGAGTCGATTTTTCTTGGACCTCTAGTGTACCTTTCCCCCTTATTATCCAAATCCCCCATCTTCCGCCCAAAATTTCAAATTGGCGATGGTTCACTTTTTTCACCACCCACATGCCTTCCGTTGTTCAAACAGAATTCTTATTTTCCGGGAGGCATGTTCGCTTTGGAAGGTCCACCGTTGATCTTTCAAAGTCAAATCCCTTTTTGGGTGGACCCTCAACTATTTAGACTTCTATTGTATAGTTAGTGTGAAGCCTAAATAGTAGGTTGTAAATAGTTAGCTTTTTAATTTTCTTTCTTTCCTTTTTTTCCTTTCCTTTTTAATTTAGTCTAGTGTAATTAGTTAACTGTTTGTTATTTGTTTTTGCTATGCTCTGTACTAACTTGTTTTGTAGATTCCTTTGGACTCGCGCTTATGGAGATCACTCCAATTTTGGGTAATATCGTTCTTTTCCTCTCTTTATGTTGTGTTCTTAATGCGCATTGAGGACAATGCAACATTTAAGTTAGGGGGTGTAGGATATTCTATCCATTTCATGTGTAGTCCATGGATTTGCTCACATTTAGTTACTAAGTATGCCTTTTTGTGAAAAATTTAAAAATTTTCAAAAATATTTTCTTTCTTTTTTCTCTTTTGTTGGGCATTTTGCCTTGTTTTCGATGATAAATTTCAATAATTGCCCGATCCAATAGACAACTCAATGATGCATGTTCTTGATTTTAGAAGTTATTAGACTTTAGTCCTCAAATCATTTGTGAATAACTTCATGAATTAAACTTTATCCCATGAGCATATGCACTTTCCTTGTTATATTGATTTGGTTTAAGATTTTTATAACTCGGTAATCTTTTGTTGCATTGTATATACTTACACCGAGTAAGCTTCGTACCTTTCGTCGTTTGTGAGTGTTATACACTATTCTTTCCTCTTTGAAAACGTTGAATTCGTTGGTAATCTCTCTAATCTTTCATTTGACCGTTCATTAATTGAGTTCATGCTTGAAATGTGTTACTTGAGCATGATTTTCATATATTATTTTGACTCGAGAATTGCGTAAACTTTGTGAAATGATCATAGGCCCTCTTTGTTATATCACCCATATTAACCTTGGCCTCACCGTATATGTTTTCCTAGTTAACCCCTTTGAGCCTAAATATAGCCTTTCGTTTCATATCCCCATTCCCATAACCAACTCCGCATTGGAGTTTTAGCCCATATATACACTTTCCTCACCTTTGTTTGGAATGATACTTGGGATTTAATGATGATATTATGATGTTTGTTGCAATTTAGGCATATGAGAGTTTGAAAAGTAAAAAAAAAAGAAAGAAGTGAAAAAGTGAAGAAAAAGAGAAAGCAAAAAGCAAAAGAAAACAAAAGAGAAAATGAGAAAAAGAAGAAAAGAAAAAGAAAGAGAAAGTTGTATATGTTGTGTATAGTGTTCAATAAGCTTTGATTACTCTCCCCGATGATATATCTAATGCCTTTTTGGAACTTGCTTTCCATTTTTGAAATTGCCCACATTTTTCCATTATCCCGAGTTTTCATCCCGAACACTTTGAATCCGTACATACATTCCTTCGTTTCGTACCTTAGCCATACCTACATTATAACCCTATTAAAGTCCTATGTGATCTTAGGTGCATGTAATTTAAAAGTCATAATAGTTGTGATAATCTGTGAAAATGCATTTCGCCTCTTTTAGTGTGCAGTATCCTTTCATTGAGATTACAGTTTTTCATTTTATATATATTGCGTTCTTCATTTGTGACATATGCGCGGCCTAGTTTCCATTTACAATTACTCTTTAGCCCGCATGTGCCGTGTGTTATCTCCCTGTTTTGAGTGAATTTGCTTGTTGAGTGTAATGCCCGTGAGGATTGAATATATGCATGCCTTTATGTTTATCCGGTTTATTTAAGTTTTTACCAAATCATATTGTGCATTTGCTCTCCCCCTCCCACTTTTAAGGTTTCAATTCATTGAGGTGCATTCAACCTGTTAATAACAACGGACTTTAGCTTGAATTCGTTCAATATGCTAATAACACGTTTGAAATCTTTTTCGCTATTGTTGGGCTTGTTGCATGTTGTGTTGGGCATATTTTGAGGAAACCATATGATGTTTGTGGGTTTCATCCCTGAAAACCCTCACGAGACGACACTCGTCCACTAGGGTAACCTAGGGGTTTAACGGCTTATTGCATATGCTAAATGCAATCGAATCGCCCGCGAAAGTGGCCTTATGCTTTTATACCATACTTTTGTTCTTCTCCTGCTTTTGGTTTTCTTATAGTTCTTGTTGTTTCCTATTTCATTGCTAGGGACTAGCAATGTGTAAGTTAGGGGGTGTGATACGACGCAAATATTGCATATTTCACCCGTTAACCTACGCGTTATTAGCCCCCTCGGGTATCTTAATCCCTATATTTATGCTCGTTAACCAGACAACCTCGGATTTCTATGTTAACATGTTTTGCAGGGGTTAATTGAGCTTTTGTAGGTATTTGGATGCTTAGTATGAAGTTCGGACGCATTCCGGTGAAGTTACGTACACAATCGCACGCGCAAGGGCATTTTAGTCTTTTCACAGCTTGGGTCCTGGTCCGACATCTCACGGAAGTTGTATCCCTCCTCTCTAGCTTTGCGTGGCCGTGAACGGTGCGCGATTCCGATTCATAACGAAGAAGTTACGGCGATTTCAGCGGAGGAAAAACAAGGAAGCAAAAGAGGAGAAGGAGAAGAAGAAAAGAGGAATGAAGTGAGCTGCTGCAATCTGCCCTGCTTGATCTATCGATCGACACTTCTGGTCGATCGATCGGCCATTCTGGATTGCCGAATTTTTTCCTAGGTCGATCGATCGATGCTCTGTTTTCTACAGATATTTTGCCTTCTTTTCGTTCTTCTTTATTTTTATTCAAACTTAGTATATAAGCCAATTTTGTTGTAATAAGAACATATATCAGTACATACACGATTTTAGGTTATAATAGTTAGGGTTTTGGGGTTTTGGATGGTTTTTCTTCATTTCTTTTTGGATTGACAATCTAATTGGTTTGTAAGTTGACTATTCATCTCCTCTACCATTAATATAGCTTGTTTTCCATTATTTCCTTGCTTTCTAGATAATTTACATGCTTTCATAATTAGTTTATTGTGTTTATTTCTTGCTTTCTTAATTTAATTAGTTTAATTTAGTTTATTTCCATGATTTGTCCGTAGATAAATAGGTTCGGGATTGTGTTCCGCCATTTTCGGGCCCCGAGCTCCGAAAATTAGGTTTTGTGTAAAATTGCATTTAATTGAAACCTCGCGTATTAAATTCGGATTATTATTTGTTTAACTTTCTTTTTCATGCAACGTTAGTGTTTATAGCGATTATCCGAATTTAATCCGCGTGCGACCATTTTCCATTAAATGTTTAATCTCGCAACTTTGGCTTAAATTCCTTATTGTGTGATGTTTATGCTTAATTGGATATGCTCGATTAAATTGCTTTCGAGCCTTAACTCTAGTTAGTAGTTGTTTCGATCCGTGTGGTAGGATGCGATCCCGATCCTCGCTTTACTTTTGCGTAGCGTAACTTATTCTTTTTCTTTTGTCACCATAGCCACACATTACCTTTTCTTTTATTTATTTTACACCATTTTTATTCCTGAAGTAATTAAAACAATTAACATCTAAAATTCAATCACTCCCTGTGGATTTCTTACGATACCCGACTTACCGTTGTGCTTGCTTGTCAAGTGTAGTAGTAGCTTAGGTCTTCTTTTGTATCGCGGCGGCGAAACACACAACGATTGTGTCCTCACACGAACACACTTTTTCCGCCCGGTCAATGATGCAGCTAGCAACCACAAAGGTAAGGTGGCTGATTTTATTTTTAATGGGAATTAGGTTTGTCCAGCCTCAACTACCTGGTAACTTAATGAGATAAAGCATGATGTGTTCCCCCTTATATATCCCAATAGGGAAGACTTCATTTGCTGGAATCCTAAGCCCATTGGTTCCTTCACCATTAACTCTGCTTGGAGCACCATCACGAACCACAAGCCCTCCACTAGATGGGCTCCTACCATTTGGAATAGCAGTGTCATCCTAAAATTTTCCTTCATTTTGTGGTTGGTGTGCATGTTATCAACACTAAAGATAAGAACCACAGTTGGGGTATCTCTAGTGATGGTAACTGTGTGTTTTGTAACAACGCTGTAGAAAATCACGACCATCTCTTCTTTAATTTCTCTTTATATCAACCTATTTGGGAGGAGGTCAACTTCAACAACTCTTACATCAGTCATTCTACTAATTGGGAAGGTATCATTGATGAGGCTGCAACACACTTTGAAGGTAAAAATATTATTTCCAAGATTATAAGGTCATCTTTTGCTGCCACAATCTACTGCATTTGGATTGAGATGAACAATAGAATATTCAAGAACAAGTGCTCCAACTATGTTGACATCATGCGTAACATTGCTTTCCTTGTAGATGCAAGTCCCTCAAGTAGACTAAATTGAGGAGAAACTTCAAGTCTTGGCTTATATGTAGAAATTGGGATCTAGATGAGAATCAATTACTTTTCTATTAATGGCCTCATGTTCTTGGCCTTTTGATGTTTTCTGTAGCTTTTTTGGCCTTTTTGGATCATTTTTGACTTGTGAATATTGAACCTAGGAGGGTATGCCCTCTTTATCCTTTGCATCTGTTTATTTCAATAACTTCATTAACAATTTCCCAAACCACGCATTTATTTACTTTATTTATAAAAGAAATCCATTCACACTAAGACTAATTTTATAAGATAATACCATTTCCTTCATTTTACATGTAGTCTTACTAGAAATTGGGATATTTGTAGAAAGGTTTGAATGGGCTAACAATTTTGGAGCTTCTTTTCTCCTTATCTTCAACCCTAACTAGGGTTGTTTGGCCACCAGGTCCAACCCTATACCATACCCCAATAAACCTCTAGACCCATCAAATCATTAGAATAAATCCTTTGCTAATATTTTTAAAGGATCAAATGCTCAAGAAGATATTCCACTTATCTCAATCTCATCTTTTAGAGGAGAGCCGGTAACAAAATTCTCTCAAGATGATATCAAGAATCCATCTGAACCTTTTAAACACTCCATTGTGGGAAAATTTTCCCAGGGTCATCCTACCATTGAAATAATAAGGAAAACCTTGCTCACAATCAATCTGGATGAGAAACATTTGGTATGTTGGAAAATACCCAATGAGAACTTTTAAATGGACTGCAGAATTCAGACCAGAGATTGAGAGTCATGTTGCTCCTGTATGGGTAAGTTTCCCCTCTCTTCTTATCCATTTTTTCTCAAAGGTTGGCCTCTACTCCATTGCTCAGGTGGTAGGCAAACCACTGAGATTGAATGGATCAACTGCCAACCTCAATAGGCCTAGCACTGCTAAGGTATGTGTGGATGGCAAAAGATAGAGTATGAAAATGTGCCCTCATTTTGTACTGTGTGTTACAAAATGGGGCATGATAACTCTAATTGTAATTTGGTGTCTGAAAAACAAATTTACCCTTCCCCACAAACCAATACCCAACACACACACCCTACCCCACAAATAGCCTAGAGAAGTTCTCATAACTCTGCTTAATTCCCAACAACCTCAACCCAAAGCACTTATCACAGACTTGTCTCCTTCCTCACCTACACATTCAGACCCAAACCCTATTCACGCTACTCCTATCAAAATCTCTCTTGCCAAATAATCTTACCAAAAATTTACAAAGACCTACCCAAAATTCTAAATTCCCCAACACATCAAACCAGGTTCCTAATATACCCTCAAATTGCAATCCATGCCAATTCTCCAACCTTTCTTTCCCCTAACCACACCTATATCTGCTTCCAAGATTCAAGAATTTGTTACCAAGATTTAAAATGTTGATCTTGAAGGACAAGAAACTAGAGTTGTAGTTTGCTTTTTTTAGGGTAAAAATTATGTATATTATAACAAAGAACAAAACAAATACAAGCCTTAAACAAAGATAACATTCCTTTGGGGCATACCCCAAAGGAAATAAACGACCATCACAGGCCTAGGCTAACCCAAGACATCTCTACTAGGACAACACACTCTTTGGGGTACCCCAGTTCATACAAGCCATCCAATTTACATAGCATCTTCTCCCATCCTTATAACGTATTGCTCTAACTCTGGCCATAGCCTCAATGTCCTTCACAATCATGTCAATACTCTTAGTAATACCGTTGAATAACATCCCATTCCTTTTAATCCAAAGGCAATAGATGGTGGTGGAAAAAGATAAGCATTTAATTCTATTATAGTAGTTGTTCCCAATAAACTCAAATATAGCATAACCCAACTCCTCATCCCAGCTAAGCGCTTCTCTATACTCCTGATTCTTGAACCTAATCTCTTTCAACACCTCCGTATAAATATTACATTCATTAAACAAGTGAGCACTGATCTCCACCTCCATAGTGCACATGCAGCACATATTGTTATCAGAAATTCCCCAACTATATAGTTTATCCCTCGTATGTAGAGCATCTCTACATATGATCCATAAACTAAAAGCACACTTTGGCATGTTATTCTTGTTCTAAGTCAAGTTAAGCCTGTTTAAACTAGGATGTGAGGGAGATAACTCAACATATAAAGAACCAATGGAGAACCTTCCCATGTTGGGATTCCAAATTGCCTCATCAATTGTTCCATGCCTAATAGTAGGAAGGTCTGCATTTCTTATTTCCAGTAGCTCCCAAGTAACTGTTGAGGGCCACCTCCAGCTATTGACATCGATATAGTCAGATACTTTGGCTTTATGATTACTTGTCGAATCATAAATAAGCCTATCCCCATAAAAATCATGCCAAGGCCCCAATGGATGCCAGGTATCGTACCACACAAACATGTCAACCCCATTGTCAATCCTAGTCTTGAAGAGAGGTCTCCCCAACTGCCTAATTTACATCATCTTTCTCCAGCTCCAAGAGGAGTCATTTGGGATTGGAATGGCCCATATACTCCTATTCTTGAGCTTATAAACATTGCACCATTTGAACCACAAGAAATCTTTCTTGCTACATAGGTTCCACAACAACTTGAGAATAGCAGCATTGTTCCAAATCTTAACACTCTTGATGCCTAATCCCCTCTTCATATCTCCAAGGAAAATCTTTCCATGCAACCTTATCCCCATATGCTTGGAATCAGAGCCAGTCTATAGAAAGTCCTTCATCAACTGCTCAATTTTTTTAATAACCCCTTTGGGCAAGATGAAACTGCACGACCACCTATTTCTTGCTGACGATCTTTTCATCTTAGCAGGTGCTGGCATCAACTCTATTGCCATCATTAACACTGCCATCAATGATTCCAGTACTTTGTCTGGTCTCCAACCAAACCCGCTCAAATGCTCCTTCCTCTCTGTGGGGATCTCCAATGAGGAAATTGCTACTTTCTCCAACCTTCTTGGCTATCAGGCTAACCATTTCCCCATCAAGTACATGGGTGTGCCTCTTATTTCTACTAAGCCGAAACATGATGATTGCTTGCCACTTATTGACAAAATCACCAATAGAATCATGAGCTAGACCAATCATTTTCTGAGCTATGGAGGTAGATTAAACCTTGTGATATCAGTCCTATTTAGCATCCAGATTTACTAGTCTACTATCTTTATCTTACCCAAAAAAACAATGAAAGAAATTGACACTAAGCTTCAAAGATTTCTGTGGTCTGGTACTGAAATGAAGAGTTCGGGATCTAAGGTTAAATGGAGTGATGTTTGCATCCCTAAAAATGAGGGGGGTGGTTGGTATCAAGAATACTAGTGATTGGAACAAATCTGCCATGTTTAAACACTTATGAAATCTATGTTGTAAGAAGGAAACTCTTTGGGTTAAATAGTGCCACATATATAAACTGAAAGGGAGGAGTGTATGGGACATCTACACTCCAACTGATGCATCTTGGACCTGGAGTAAGCTGATGAGACTGAGGGATAAAATGAGACCTTTCATAAAAACCATCATTGGTAATGGACTGGACACTTTCATCTGGCATGATCATTAGCATCCTCTTGGCCCTTTATGAAATATGGAGATAAAATGATTTATGACACTGCCAATAATCATAAAGCCAAGGTGGCTGACTTCATTAGAAACGGTACATAGGCGTGGCCTACTTGTATTACTTGGGAACTCAATGAGATTAAACATGCTAATCTTCCTACCATCAGCACCACCTGTGAGGACAAAGTCATTTGGATGCCTAGGAATAATGGCATCTTCACCATCAACTCCGCTTGGGACTCCATCAGACAACACCACCAACATCCCACTTGGGCCCCTATTGTGTGGAACAATAACAACATTCCGAAGTGTGCGTTCATTCTCTGGATGGTTTTTAAGAATGCTATCAACACAAAGGATAAAACTTTTAAGTGGGGAATATCGAAAGACGACAAGTGTGTGTTTTGTGATAATGCTAAAGAGAACTATGACCACCTTTTCTTCAATTGCAGTTTCACTAAAGAGATATGGGAGGAGATCAATTATAGCAATGATGCCTCTAGTGTTTCTAATAACTGGGATGACATCATTGTGGAAGTGGCTAACCATTTCATGGGGAAATATCTTATTAGTAAAGTCAAATGCTCATCACATGTATCAACCATTTACTGTGCTTGGATGGAAAGGAAGAATAGAATATTCAATAATATTATATCAAACCATGCTAGTGTAATAAATGAGATCACCCTACTTGTCAAATGCAAATCTCTCAGCTGGAAAAAGTCGAAAACAAACTTCACCAACTAGCTTGTATGCATGAACTGGGGTCTGGATGAAAGCATGTTACTTTCTGTTTAGGGTTGGGTTTTTTTCAGTTGTTTGATTTGGGTCTTTTCACCTATGAAATTTGACCCTAGAGGGGTATGCCCCTCTTTCACCTATTTCGTATAATTTTCTTTTGTTTAATGCATTTCTTAATTACCAAAAAAAAAATAGCACGACCAGTACACCAGAATACCAAATAAGATTGACTTGATCAGCTGAAGTCTATCCGTGAAGCTAAGGAATCCATTAGTCCAACAACCAATTATAGCCATAATCTTATCAATCAAGATATGACAATCATCAGCCTTAAGCCTAGATGTAATTGGAGGCAAACCAAGGTACAAGAAGGGAAGGGTATTGAGAGAGAAGCCAAAAATCTCCCCGAGAAGACTCGTGCCATCCTCATCAGTTCCAGAACAATAAAAGTTTCTCTTATTCACATTGGTCTTTAAACCAGATATCTTAGAGAAGTCCTCAAAAACCCTCTTAGCAATGGTACAAGAAGATACTAAGTAATATTTACCATAAAAAACATGCCTTAACGAGACCAGTTGAAAAAATGATGCTATGCCTTCTCTCTAAACCTCGCCAAACCACAACCGTCAACACCTTTCTCCCAAACAACCTCTTCTACATGTTCAACACCATCTAACCTCCCACATGGCAAAAATGCAACACGTTCCTTCCTCTTTTAAGCTACTACCCAGTCCCATTACCGACTATGAATGGTTCCTGTTTGGATCTCTCCTCTGAAGTTGAGGAAGGTCAGATTTTGGACGTCGCGGTGGTCGATGGGTCATCTTCCATGTCATTCAGTTGAGGGATGGATGATGGACAAACCACTTTGTATTTATGTACTGGTAACTCTGTCGATACTATTGTGGATGTTCATTCAGGGAAACCCATTGATTTTTCTGATACCAACAATATACGGGCCCTGAACAAAGAAAATAATCAATACATTTGTTTCCTCCTAATCAAGGGTTTTACACAGGAAGATGTAAAAAAAGTGTGCTTCTTCCAAGCGAGTCCAGTCCGACTGGAGATGGGGCATCTTCCTTATAGTCTAGAGACCTGGCAAATCCATCTCACACCGTTAGTCTTTCAAGTGCACGGATTGATGGGGGTATTCTACCTATTGGTGTTACGCCCAGTGGGGTTGTCTCAGACACGGGGCTCAAGGGACTTAAGAGTACGATGAATAGCAAGAAAGTGGGTGATCAAGTTAAGGTGTCAGTACAACCACATAATCTTAACCACAAAGAAAGGACGTGGAGCTCAGTGGCGGCAGAGAAAAAGAAACCCAAGATCAGGCTCACCTACCATAAACCTTCTGTGGTGGATAATGTCATTACTATAAAACCACCTATTGAGGTGGCTAGTGGGAGTCATAACCGTTGGGAGAATAGTTTAGTGGGGTATTTTCTTGGAAAAAACTCCCTTACTCTTATGTGAACAATGCTTCTAGTAGAATGTGGAGCAAGTATGGTATGACTAAGGTCATTGCACATGATAACGGGTTTTTCTTTTTCCTATTTGACAACACTATCCAACGTGATGAGGTTTTTGATAACGACCCTTGGCACTTGCCGACATGACCATTATTCTCAAGAAATGGCAAGTAGATTTCAATTTTCATTAAGATACCATCAAGACTATACCCATCTGGGTTAAGTTCCATGACATTCCGGTTCATCTATGGACGAAGGAAGGGCTTAGCTACATTATGATCTCAGTGGGACCCCCGTTGTATGCTGACACTGTTACTGAGGAGATGAATAGAATATCCTATGCTCGTATTTGTATTGATGTGGAGGATAAAGAATCATACCCTAGCAGCATTAACGTCATTATGGAGGATGGTACAAGTGCACCGATGAGAGTTGAATTCCATGTCAAACCTCCTTCGTGCCCAAACTACCTAGTGTTTGGGCATAGTGATAGGAATTGAACTAAAGGCAAGGAAGCTGTTTTGGGGTTGGAGAAGAACACTGGGGCAAAGAATATGAAGACCACTGATGGAGAGGTTTGGACCCAGGTCTCCATGAAGTAAAAACCCACTACTCCCTCTGTTTGCGAAATGGGAGAACCTTCTGGGCTTAAAGTGTTGGAACTACAGGAGGTGAATGGAGCTGAAATGCATGGAAAGATAATTCAAACTCTGGCCGTACCCACCATCACTGTTTCTAACTCCTTTAGTGGTATGGATATTGATAGTGAATTCAAGACCACTCCGGAATCCTCTTCCCTAGGTAGAAGAGTTATGGTAGTGGATGAGTTGGCAAACAAGTACAAGGGGGAGAAGAACAAGGTGGGCAACTCAGGAAGGAACAATAAGAATAAAGGGAAGGGAAATAAAAGTCTATGATTAAGCTCGGTTCATGGAACATTAGGGGTCTTAATTCCCCTCATAAACAATTATAAGTGAGCAAGTTTATTAGAGACCAGCATCTTGACCTGGTATGTTTGCTTGAAACCAAAGTTAGGAAGAATAGCTTATTAAATGTTAAGAATAGTTGTTTCTTTCATTGGAATAGTATTGACAATTGCCCTAGCGATAGGGGTGTTGCTAGGGTTATTGTGGGTTGGCATCTGAATAATGTTACTGTGACTTTAGTCGAGTCTCACCCTCAAGACATGCTATGTAAAGTGGATGTTTGTGGGAGAAACTATGGGTTTTATGCTTCCTTCAACTACGGGGAGAATTTTCCTATCAAAAGAGTTACTTTATGGGACTTCTTGAGACTTAATTGTGAAAGAGTGGATGGCCAACCGTGGGTTCTTTGGGTGATTTCAACGTGGTGAGATCCCATGAGGAGAAGAGAGGTGTGCATGGCGTTGATGTGGAGGCTACTGATAACTTCAATCAGTGTATAAATGATATCCATGAAGATAATATAATGACTAGTGGGTTATGGTTTACGTGGAACAAACATCATAAGGGTAATGAGAATGTCCAATCTAGACTAGATAGGGTTCTTCATAATGATACTTGGAGCACTGCGTTTCCTGAGTCTCAAGTTACTATTCTTCCTCATGGTGTTTCGGACCACCACCCAATCACTATCTTGCTATCCCCCATGGAGCCCAGAGGACCAAAACCTTTTAAATTCTACAATTTTTAGATAGGTTATACTGATTTCCAGGGAGTTCTTGGTGTGGGAATGATGTGGGTAATCCCATGATTAGACTAAGTAAGAAGATGAGAAAACTAAAGAATAACCTTAAAGATTTTGATAAAAAAAATTTACAACCATATTTCCAAGAGGGTTGAGGAGGCCAAGGTGCTGTTGGATGATGTTAAAAAAGACTGGACATAGATGGGGAAAATTCTAGTATTTAGGCCGAAGAAAGGGATGTATTGGAGCTCAGAAACGCTAAAGAGTCGTATTTCAAACAAAGGTCCAGAGTGAAGTGGCTACAACTGGGTGACGAGAATAATTCGTTCTTTCATAAGAAGGCCAACCAGGCTTCTGCCAGGAGGAAAATTATCAGCATTGAGGATGAGAATGGCTTATGCATTGAGGGTACTCAGAATGTGGTCAACACTGCTGTCGAGTTTTTATCAATCTTCCTGGTAGCAGCAACAATTGTGAGAACTCGAGTTTTATTCTTATTGAGAATGTTCGCAAGAGAATCAGTGATGCTGATGTTGCTATACTGTGCACCCCCATTATTTATGTGGAGATTGAGAAGGTCGTGTTCTTTATTAGGTCCAAAAAAGTCGCTGGCCCTGATGGCTTTAATGCGTTCTTTTTCAAAAAGAATTGGGAGGTGGTTGAGAATGATGTTATTGAGGCTGTCAAGTTCTTCTTCAGGTGCATCTATTTGCCCAGATAATGGAATTGTATTGCCCTGGCCCTAATCCCCAAGGTTACTACCCCTAGGGGTATGCATGATTTTAGACCCATAGCTTGTTTTAACACTATCTATAAATGTATTTCGAAGATCCTTGCAATCAGGTTGAAGCCGGTTTTTTCCCACATTATCAATCCGTGCCAGGCTGCGTTTGTTGAAGGGAGGTCAATTTTGGATAATATCTTACTTCTACAGGAGGTTATGAGGAATTAACATAGAGAGGTCAACCCGCCTAGGTGTACTATGAAGATTGATTTGATGAAGGATTACGACACTATGAGTTGGGAGTTTCTGTTCACTTTACTTGTTCATCTTGGCTTCCCCACTATTTTTGTTGGATGGATCAGAGAGTGCATCACTAATCCCGGGTTCTCTATCAGCCTGAATGGGCACCTTTATGGTTTCTTTGAGGGCAAGAAAAGGATTGAGATAGGGTGACCCTCTTCACTATATCTTTTCCTTCTTGTTATGCATACCTTCTCCTACATCTTGGATAAGGCTTGCTCTAATCCCATGTTTACTTATCACCCAAGATGCAAGGAGGTGGGGCTTAACCACCTATGTTTGGCGAATGATATGATTATTTTGAGTGGGGGGATATCCCCTCCTGTACTATTTTGAAGAAGGCTTTGGATGATTTCTATAGCATTGTTGGCCTTAAGCCCAACCTATGCAAGAGTAGTTTCTACAGTTCAGGTATTGATGAGGAGAGAATCATGTATATAAAGGATATTATTAGCTTCACTCATAGCTACCCTACCTTTTTGTACCTGGGTGTCCCCCTTATTACCTCCAGGCTCAAGAGTGAGGATTGTTGTTGATTGATAGGCCAGATTAGTGGCAGGATTAAGTGATGGAAAAATAAGTTTCTTAGTTACACGGGAAGATTATAGCTCATTAAATATGTTTTATTTGGGATCCAAGTTTACTGGTCTAGTCTTTTCATTTTGCCCAATGGGTTTATCAAAAGAATCGAGCAGCTGATTAGGGACTTTCTTTGGGGTCTGATCTTAATCACTCGGGTGCTAAGGTTGCAGGGAAGGACCTTTATTGTAGCTATGAAGAAGGGGGTTTGGGAATTAAAGACTGCGAAAAATGGAATGTTACGACAACTTTGAAGATGTTATGGAATCTCAGTAGTAAGAAAGACTGCATGTGGGTTAAGTGGTGTAATGTGTACAAGCTGAAGAGAAGAAGTATGTGGGTTTTCCCTATTGCAAGCGATTCGGCTTGGAGTTTTAGGAAGACGATGCAACTAAGACATTTGATCAAACCTATCATCAAATGGAACATTGGAAATGGGGAGGACACTATCTTATGGTATGACAATTGGCATCCCTTGGGTCTCTTGCAACCTCTTTTTGGTGATACGGTTATCTACGATGCTACTAGCAATCATAAGGCCCTAGTGGCTGATCACATTGTGGAGAATAGGTGGAGATGGCCTGTTGCGATTACATGGGAACTTCTGAATATGAGGAATGCGGATTTGCCTCAAATTAGGCAGGATATGGATGATGAGGTTGTTTGGATCCCTAACCTTGGTGGATTCTCTATCGATTCATCCTAAGATGAGATTAATTCTAGTCGGCCCCCTGTGAGATGGCTTAAGATCATGTGGAACAAGACTAATATTCCAAAATGTGCCTTTATTTTGTGGATGATTTGTAGGGATGTGATTCCCATTAAGGATAAGCTCTTTAGCAAGGGCATTTATGGGGACAACTTGTGTTGTTGCTATTTCAATGGGGTTGAGTTCGTTGGCCATGTCTTCAATGATTGCCATGTTGCAAAGGAGGTGTGGAAGGAGGTTAGATTCAGAAATTAAGAGTATAGGGATGATATGGATTGGGATAGTGAGATGCTTCTTGCTATCTCCAATTACAGTGGTCCTAGCCTCTTTAACCATATTAGGAACATTTCGTTTTCTACTACAATTTACTGCCTGTGGATGGAAAGAAATGCCAGACTTTTCAAGAAAGTGAGTAGGAACACTGAAGCCATTATCAAAGAGAATGAGGTTATAATCAGAGAAAGGGCCATATCATGGGAGAAAGGTAGAAGAAGATTCGAAAACTAGATGGCTTGCATGAACTGGGGAATCCCTGATAGTATACTTGATTAGGATTTGGGTTCTGGGGGTTTTGGGTATTTTTCTCATTGTTTTGTCTTTTGTCCCTTTGGGGTATGCCTAATAGGATGTTCTTAGGGATTGTTTCCCTTTTGTTTTGGACTTGTTGCAGTTCCTATTATAGATATATACATAATTTTCCCCCCAAAAAATGGTGCAAGAAGATGAGTCACCACCACAAAAAATGATCAGGTCATCAGCGAAACAAAGATAATTTAGCCCCACTTCCTAGCATTTAGGATGGTAAGTGAACTTCGGGTTAATGCAAGCCCTATCCATAATAAAAGAGAAAGTCTCCATAACTAAAAGGAATAAGAAAGGGGATATGGGGTCCCCTTGTCTAACCCCTTCTTCCCCTCAAAGAAGCCATGAAGTTGCCCATCCAAACTAATAGAGAATCTAGTTGTGGTTACACAGTCTTCAATCCAACCAACAAACCTAGATAGGAAGCCAGTATGCACTAGAATATTAAATAAAAACTCCCATTTCACAGTGTCGTAAGCCTTCAGCAAATTAATTTTAAAGTACATTTGGGAGGGTCCCTTTGTCATAATTCCTCATAAGTTCTTAAAGCAGTAATATGTTATCAGAAATAGACCTACCTTTCACAAAGGCAACCTGGCTCTGGTTGATGAAAGTAGGGAGAATAGGCTTCATCCTTTCAGCAATAACTTTGGAGATGCATTTGTAAATGGCGTTGCAATATGATATAGGCCTGAAGTTATGCATACGAGATGGAGTATGAACCTTCGAAATGAGGGCCACCATAGTACAATTCCATTGCCTGGGCAAGAAGATATAATGGAAGAAGAAAGATATGGCATCAATCACCTCACCCCCACTACATCCCAATTTTTCTTGAAGAAAAAAGCATTAAAACCGTCCGGTCCATGAGCTTTATCAGACCTAATAAAGAACATGGCTGCCCTAATATCCTCAGGTGTGATAGGACTCTCCAACGCAATAGCTTTCTTAGTAGTAATTCTCTTGCAAACCACCTCATTAAGAATAGGAAAAGGGTACTCACAAGGACAATAAGTACTAAGAAGATTGCCAAATACTCAACAACGACATTGGCCACATTATGACTACCTTCAATTCTCTCCCCATTGTCATCCTCAATACTAATGATCTTCCTTCTACTAGTGTCCAGGTTAGCCTTCTTGGGAAGAAAGAATTGTTACCATCCCCCAACTAGAGCCACTTCACTCTAGATTGCTGGTTATAAAAAGACGCCTCCACGTTCCTTAGCTCCATGTACTTATTCAACTTGAGTCTCTCATCAAGAAGAATAACAATATTGCCCCCTTCACTGTCCACCCTAGTTTGAACCTCATCCAACAAAGCTTTGGCCTCCTTCACTCTAATAGAGAGGTGATTGTAGAATTTTTTGTTGAATTCTTTCAATTTAGCCTTGACATTGCACAATTTTTTGCTCAGTCTCACCATAGGATCCCCCCCCCCCCCCCCCCCCCCCACTTCTTCAAGTCATCCCTCAAGGAGAACCTCTTGAAAATCATCATGATCCATCCAAAAATTATAGAACTTGAATGGTTTTGGCCTTATTTCCTCCTGGGGGGAGAGTAGGATGATAATAGGGAAATGTTCAGAAACCCCCCATGAGGGAGTACAGTATCTTGACATTCGTGGACGACATTGGACCACACATCATTATGCAACACTCTATCCAACCTAGATTGAACATTATCACTACCCAACTCTCTCTTATTCCACGTAAACCACAATCCATTAGTCACCATATCATCAACTTGAAGGTCATTAATACACTGGTTGAACTCTTCAGTAGCAGCTCTATCAATGCCACGAATACATCTATTCTTTTCATGCGACCTAACCACATTAAAGTCCCCCATCAAAGCCCATGGACTCCCATTAACACTCCTAAAATTCAGTCTCAAAAGCTCCCAAAGATGGATTCTTAAGCGAGGCAAGTTTTCCCCATAAATGAACGTCGTAAAAAAACTTAAACTGGAGACAACAAAATCAACTTTGCATAGTATAGCTTGAGAATGGGACTGAACCACACTCACAGCTACACAATTGGGGCTCCACCCCATAATAATCCTAGCCCCTCCTCCCTTACTTGGGCAGTTATCAAGGAACTCCCATTGAAAGAAACAGTTGCTCATAACATTAGTTAAATTATTCCTCCTAACCTTAGTTTCAAGTAAACACACCAAATTAGGACTGTTATCCTTAATCAAATTATTAACTTCTATTTTCTTGTGAGGGGAGTTGAGACCCCTAATGTTCCAAGATGATAACTTGATCATCTAGATTTATTTCCTTTCCCCTTCTTCCTACTATTCCCACTACTATTACCCACCTTTGTCATAACCCCTTAAGTTTATGTCTAAGTTCATCCACAACCTTAACACTCTTATCCAGGGCATTAGGTTCAGGAGTAAGGTCAAATTCACTTTCATTGTACACTTCACTAAAGGAGTTAGACAATGGGATTGGAGGAGACTCAGCATGGATGATCGGATTCTAAGGCTGAGCTGTAAAACACTCCACCACATTACTATTCTCTTTCGTACCAGATGGTTCCCCCATCTCTCTACCTGAACTAACAACGAAGCTCTTACCCAATCTTCCTCATTTGAACTGTTACTCTTGGATGCTGGAGTTATTTTTGCCTGAGGATTACTAGCACCTTTGTCTTTGGGGCACCCACTGAAGTTGTGTCCAAACACAAGACAGTTTGGGCATGAGGGTGGCTTGTCTTGAAATTCAATCTTAACCGGTGAAACAATTCCATCTTCCATTAGAACATTCACGCTGGATGGATAGGTATCTTTGGCATCCACATCGATACAAATGGGAATATAGGTTATTCTATTCATTTCTTTAGTTACCACATCAGCATACAACGGAAGGCCAACCGAGATTGCAAGGTAACTAAGACCTTCCTCAGTCCACAACTAGACGTATATCATAAAATTTAACCCACATAGGTATCTTCTTCAATGTGTCTTTGTTAAAGTTAAAATTTGGTTGCCATTTCTTGAGAATGATGGTCATGCTAGCAAAGTGTCATGGGTCATTATCAATAACCTCATCACGAAGGGTGGGGTTATCAAAAAAAAAAAGAACCCCTTATCACGGGCAACGACGTTGGTCAACCCACACTTACCCCATAATTTGAAAGTCTCATTATTAACAAGGGAAAGGGGGAGTTTATTCCCTAGTAATTACCCCACCATGATGGTCTCCCAACGAATATGGCCACCACTAGGCACCTCAAATGGTGATTTAACGGTGATAATGGAATTTACTACCTCTGGTTGGTGAAAAGAGAGTCTAACCTTAGGTTGCTTCTTGCCTGCATCAACAGAACTCCAAGTCTTCTCCTTGTGGGACATGCCTAGCTATATAGGAGTTTTCAACCCCACAACCATACTTTTGATCTTTCTCGTACGAGTAGGTGAAGTACTATTATCTGACACCCCACGGGCTGAGTTGTTAAGGGTGGTACCCCCAGTCTCTTTCACCAACTTACCCATGATGTTGCCATTGAGCCCCATGCTCCTGACATCCCCTCCAACAGACTAAAAGTCATCAACCAACTTCACTTCCTCCAAAGACTGGACACCACCTTCTTTTTGATCGTCGGAGATCCTAAAATGCATAACATCTTCATGGGAGTAACCTTTTCTCAAGAGAAACTCCCAGTAGGAATCCTTCTCATCCCAAAGCTCCTAGATACTCTTCACATTAGAGTTTTCCCTGGACAGGCTTGCAGCAGAAGTAACAACTTGGCCTTATGCAAACTCCATTTCACTAGTAGCAACCTCCAATGCTGGGATGGGAGGAACTACAATAGAATCATAAGGTATCATAGACTTGGAAAACAACGTAACCTCACCATACACTTGTTTGGAATCGAAAACCAAAGAAGTGGGTGCAGCTGCTTACCACGAACAACGGCATGATGATCCAAGGATGGGCGAGGCTAAAAAAGGGCATCCACTAGAGAGGGGAGCCCGAAGGAGGACATAGATAACTAATAGGAGGACAAGACGGTGGAAGGGGAGGCACGGTGGTGGATACAGGTGGTGGATGGGCGGGAAGTTTTAGAGAGAATGGAGAGCATAATGTATTTCCTATATTGTAGTTTGTCTTTACTTTCTTTATCCAAGAAATCCATTCACATTATGACTACTTTTATAAGAAAATATCAGTTCTTTCATTTTACATGTAGTCTTACACTTTATCCTTATCACATTTTTAACCCTTTTTCATATACCTTTAACTTTAAGGACAAGAATTTCTACATTTTTTATTTCATGTTTAAACCCAACAAAATCTTCTCTAAAGTTGAGAAGATGGATTTTATATGCATGAGAAGATGCATATAAAGTTTATATGCAAAATCTTCTTTAAACGCAAAATACTACAAGTTTATATGTACGAGAAAATGGATTTTAAACCCAAAAATCGTACTACATGGTTTAAACATATATTTCAATTTAGGAATTCATTATACTTGCAAAAATACATTTTTGAGGCACAAAAGACATTTTTACTTCTTCAACCTCAGCAATTGTCTATTTTTCATAAAACATTCATTTTTGCAAGAAGTTGGAAATATTATTATATCACCCAATAATCCAACAAAATCGCATCATTTACAAACATTTTATTTCATAAAATGTTTATCCTGAATATTTCTTGAAAATATACCATTTTCATGAAATACCCCCCCCCCCCCCCCCCCCCCCCACTTTTAACATTTCCAAATCTTGAAATAATTATCCATTCTTCAGATCCAAGAAAATAATATTTTTCTAACATTTTTATTTCATAAAAATGTTTATTATTTTCTACACATCAATTTTCAGCATTTAATCAAATGAACCCTACTCATGTTATCAACTACAAGACTACAATATACTAAATAGAATCTTAGTACTAAGAGTAAAGTTTTTCCCACCTCTAATGGCTCCAATGGTGGTAGAAATGTTGGTGTAGGAGGTGCAACCCCCACCTAGAAATGTGGACTCAAGGGGTTACTAAATGCATGCTCCAAATGTTCTTCTTTCAAGCTTCTAAGAAAGACCCACTTCAAACTCCATGAAAACCCACCATAATATTCTCCAAAAATCCCCCAAATACTCCTCCAAAATTCGTATCTCTTCTTCTTCAATGGCAAAAATTGGTATTTTAAGCTTGAACATGGTGGAATATCACGTAAAAAGGTGGTGGAGTGGTGGCTGGAGGTGGAAGACCACCCCCTCTCTCCATCTCCCCCCCTCTCTCTCTCTCCTTCTTTTATTTCTCCCAACAACAAATGGCCCCAAATAATCCAAACAACCCTTAATAAAACCCTCCTTAAAGTCAAAAACCCCATTTCCCCCCTTATGGGTTGATCTGAGCTCGACAACTCAAATATCCAACGCACAAAATTATGACATTGCACAAAGGCAACTGAGATTAAAAATCTCGACTCACGTTGTTCGAACGACTTCCCTATGTCATTTGAACGACTACCCTATGCCATTACAGTTAGGTCACACCGAAAACTACTCACTTTTTCCACTAGCAAGGCTACTCTTTTCACCAAAGGCATTTCACATTACATTTCAGATAAAGGATTACATACTTTTCAGTCACCAGTCATTAATGCCTAGTCGGGACACACTAACCGCCAACCTCTACCATTAACTATAAGCATCTCGTGCCACTAGCCGAATGGGCTCCATCTCGCTATATCGACACCTCGAATGATTCTATGTCACCAAAATTCAACACAAGCACCTCACACTAACAACCACGGTGTCGCCGCTATAAGCTTTTATGGACACTCGTAAATCACTACAATTCTAACCAGAAGTGCAAAAGCGATTAATAACTATCAACTTGATCGCGTGACACTTGGCACTTACTTACAAGTCATGTTAACCTCCTTGATTTAACCATCGAGGACACGAACTAAACTGTCATCAAGCTAGCATGACTGTCCCTACCCAAGACCGATGTTTAAATATCCAATAACGACCTCACCACATCACTCCCGAGAGGAACCTTGAACCTAGAGTTCTGATACCATTTGTAACACCTTGACCTGGATTTATGGGTTACCCATAGTCAACCCAATCCGATCCGAGCATTAAGTGTGAAGTGCAATGAAACAACCTACATAATGTTACTAGTCCAGTTTTATTTTAATTAACTTTTCACTTGTTTAGCATGCGATTTCAATTTCAGGATAAACTACGTGTGAGACCCATGGGGAGAACCCCAAAGTCTGAGTATGTAGATCTACTAATGTAAAATAAATAAAATACTTACCTTTATAACACCCTCAAAATACAAAATCGCTCCCAACCTGCCGTAACAAAGAGAGGGTATAAGCCTATGCACAGTGAGAAATATACAAACGAAACATAGAATCTAACGACAGAAAGGAGACTCGACACATTATGCCTGCGTGTACATGCAACTACATAGTATATATATGTACATATATGCTTACACATATGCAATGAATGAAACGGTTTTCACTTCCGAAAACCTTACTTATTCAGATTAATTTACCTTAATCTTGTAAAAGACTTCCTTTACTCATTCTTAACATTTCTCACTTTATTTAACACACCCGGTTCAACACTTAAAACCATGACATTTGATTTATCCAAACACATTCCTTTACCGGAATCACCCTTTTTATTTGTTTCAATACACTTTAGTATTTTTGTCGAAACTCACCCTTTCAATACACACGAACACCGTGTAAGAGAATACTTATTTCAACTTTGAAACCCTTTTTAGATGCATACTTGTGTTTTTTTTTGGGAAATTATGTGAGTATATAGAACAGTAACCGAACACTTTACAAGTAACGAAGAGGAAAACCTCAAATCAAATAAGCCACGGGGCATACCCCAAAGGCAAGCAAAAATAAAACATGGTGGGGCATACCCCACTAACAAAATCAACCAAAACTAACACAATAAAACAAAGCCCAATACGGGCAACCCAATTAAAAAAAGCCCAACAAGGGACACACCAAAGCAGACCCAGGCCCAAAGCCCAACAATCACCAAGCACGATGGCGAAAAGACCATCAAAACCTATCGCCGAAAAATGATCGTCATCGGCCACGCCGGAAACCCACCATAGACCAGGAGCCAAATCGGCACTGAATATCAACATCAACCCTTGCCATCTTAAGGCAACCATAGCAGCGATAAAGCCACCACATCACACCACCGGCATGAACAAACGGTCAGCTACCAACATGGAAAGTACCACCACTCCAGCGCCGACATTAGCAAGGATACAGACCAAAGAGCCCACCCAGCCAAGCCAGAGAGTAACCGAGAAAGGTACCGTCCAACTGCGCACAAATCGTAAGCCAACACAAGGTAATTGCCAACAAAAATGAAGAAACAAAAAACATGGGATAGGCGAACCATACCAATCGCTAGTGTCACCCAACTCCCCAAATCGAATCCCACTAATCCAGTTCCTCACCAGAGTGTCAAGTAAACGAGTCATCCATACACCAACAAACTGAATCCATCGACCTTACATGAAGCAAACCGTAAAAATAGCGGTCACAGGAGGGATTTGATGGCAAGGATAAAAGGGGCCTGACACCCCTGGGTCTCAATCAAGGTGCCATCATCGGGGTCAAAAATCCGATCAAAGTTCCGACCGACCCCACAAATGAGGGAAACTTCTAGATATGGAAGCCATCCATCTTAGTCTGACATGAAGCTTCTCATTAAGATGGCGGCCAAGTGGTATAGAATGGGAAACCAGCATCCAAAAGATATGAAATGAGGGGCCATACCCATATTCGATTAAGGAAACAACTCCCAAACCAGTCTGACATGAGGCATACACAGGGGGATGGCGACATGACTTTAAAGGTTCCTCAACGTAGAGTGGGGTGGGGATGACACAAAGAAGAGGGAGGACCAAGATAGGGGAAAGCAGATGAAAATCAGATGCAACCAAACCCTAGAGAGAGAAGCTCTCAACCATCCAAAAAAGGACCCATTATGGGTGGTTAACCATTGTGTTAATTATGAGTTTAACCATTTATGTTGAATAATCACCCATTTATCCATTCACTTGACCTTTTTCTTTACTTTATGGACATTTATCAATTATACATTTACTTGCCCATTTAAACCTTTACCGGAACATTTATTTATTCATTCAAGTTAGGTTGTATTAACACAATTTACCACACAACCTATTTGTTGACATGTTCCTTATCCCTTTTATCTTTTCTCGGAATCTTCTAATACTGCATACTTGAATGGGCTCCACACCGTCGGCTATGCACACCTTATGCTTTGGCCAGTGGTTTTGGGCTTTTCACTCTTGGGCTCTAAGCCCTTCTTTCTTTCCCGGTGTCATCCTAATTCCTTTTAATGTTTTTAACATTTTACGAATGTCTACATTATTCCACTTTTTCCTTTTTACCCGATTGAATCCAAAAAAGTCGGGACTTTACCGCCCCACTTGTATTACACTTTGAAATTTTACTATTTCATGTCCTTTACACTTTAACCATGATTTTTATTCCAAAAATCGTATTTATTTAGGATCACTTTGTGTAACACCTTGCCCAATATTTTTATTTCGTATAAAATTACCAATTTACCCATTTGTTTCCAAAATCACCTTTTACTCCATTTATACAAGTGTTAATTTCCCAAAAGGACTATTAAGTCATCCACACTAACTTCTTAAGTGTTTTAACACATTAAAGTCTTTTTAATCTTGAAGTAATATTGTTCTTATTTGGAAACACAATTATCACTTTAGTTCCTTTCAATTTCATAAGTGTTAATTTTCTCCTACTAACTTTCCCATATTTACCTATTAACATTCATTCAATAGTGATGGGTCCTTTCTCGGATAGTTTTGAGAGCCTCTCTCTCTAGGGTTATTTGTGACCTAATTTCCTTAGTCACCACACCCCTCCCTCCTCCTCATCTGATCATCTCCCCCATTCCCCATATGGATGATCCCAGTACCCTTTCCAAATCACTATCTTATTTCCTGGTTGCTTCATGTCAGATTTGGTTTGTGTGGAACATTTACCCCTCATAGTGGTATCCCCTCAATATCCTGGGCTTACCTTCTCTTGAGTTGGTCATTGGTCTCGATCGCTATCCTTTAAGCTAATGGGTTTTTTTTCTTTGCTCGCTTCATGTCAGATCGAGTGGGCTGAGCTCCAGTGTGGTGGTTTGTTCGGCGCATGGTTGAGGTGGGTTTTCCTAACCCCTTTGGTGTATATGTTCGATAGTGGTTTCCACTAGTTGACTCCAACCTCCCCGTCACCTGATCTACGTCTACTCAGGACTGCCACTCTGGGCAGTGTTCTTCATGTCTGGCCCTCAGTAGGGTTTTTTTAGTGTACCATGGGAGTGCTTTTGGAGGTGTGCTGTGGTTTGGTTTGGTTGTGTGTGCGGTTTTAGGGATGGGCTCTCACATCTAGGTCGTCTTTTTTAAGGATGTGAAGTTGAGGCCACTGTTGGTTCTCTTTGCTGTTATGTCTTGACTTGCGATGGTACATTCTCTCCGACGTCTGGACTATGGTCTGAGTTTTCTTAGACGCTTGATTTTTGCTGTTGTTCGCCGACGCTGATGCTTTGCACCAGGTCTGGATTATTCACCACTGTTGGTGGGTGCTTCATTACTTTGTTTTAGCTATGATGTTGGGGGCCTTTGCTGGTATCACCCGTGTTTATGCGGGTTATCCTATTATTGATTTCCTTCACTCCGATGGGTAGTGTGTTGCCGCTGTGGTGCTTTGCACCAGTAATGACTGTGGATATCGGTTTGGTTTCGTTCCTTTCCCATTGGGCATGTGGGTCTTTTGGTCCGGCTTTGCTGAGGGGACTTCCCTTCTTGGTTGTGCAATTTTGGGCCACTTTCTTGGATCGATGTGTTGTCCCTCTTTATTTGGGCTTTTTTTGTTGTTTTTCCCCTTTTTTTACTTTATTTTGGGCTTGTTTTTCTTGTCGATGTCTGTTTTGGTGCTTTGTATTGTCTATTTTTTCGTGTTTTTGCTTAGGCTGGGGTTTTCATACCCCGTGTATCAGGTTACTGTTGTGAGCTTTATGTCCTTTGCCTTGTGTTTTTCTTGTTGGCTAGTTGCAGTATTTGCACTAGTCTCGGGAGGGTATGCCCTCCCTATTTTTTTTGTGAAATTAAATGTATAAGAAAGAATACACAGAGGAAAGAACCTCAAAGATAAAAAATCCCGGGTCATACCCCGGAGCCAAACAACAAGCAAGCAAAACAAGGCAAACATGCCTAACAAAAACTAGCTTAGAAGCCTATTTTCATGGATGTTCCAGTACATACAAGCCATCCAGTTAGTGTAAATCCTTCTATCCTTCTTCCAAGTAAGAACTTTGGCTCTAACCATGTTTTCAATCCCCTTCACAGTGGTGTCCAGGGAATTGAAGACATGCTTAAAGCACCTCGAATTCCTCTCCATCCATATGCAGTAGATCGTAGAAGTGAAATAAAGGGATCTAGACTTTATAGATTGGTTAACAGTGGCCAAGGATAAATCTCTATTCCAACTTTGAAACTTCCTGTAACACTGATTTCTAAGCATCACCTCCTCCCATATACTCTTACTAAGGCTGTATTGAGAGAAAAGGTGGTTATATGTTTCCCTCTCAGAACCACACATCCCACACAGGTCATCCTCAGAAATACCCCATTCAAATAATTTGTCCTTAGTGTTGATGGCCTTTCGAAATACTAACCAAGCAATGAAAGAACACTTAGGAATGCAAACCTTGCTCCAAACAAACTTGCTCCAAGTGACAGTAGGTTTGTGGGTATTCAATAGCTCCCAAGCAGATGCAATGGTGAAGGTCCCTTTCTTGGACGGAAGCCAAACCACACAGTCATTTCCCTCAAGAATTGCAGGTAAGTTAGCATTCTTCACTTCATTTAATTCCCAGGTCACAGTTGAGGGCCATCTCCACTCCATTTGGTGGATGAAATCAAAAACATTAGCTTTAAGGCTACTAGTTGAGTCATACACAATGTTGTTCCCATAAAGGGGAAACAGTGGCCCATTAGGATGCCACAAATCAAACCACATAAAATTTTGAGTCCCATTCCCAATGATTGTTTTGAATTGTCTTCTAAACTTTTCTGTTATCTTAAGAATTTTCCTCCAACTCCATGATGCATCATTTGGTATACTCAAAGCCCATATTCTCCTTCCTTTGATTTTGTATATATTGCACCACTTAATCCATAATCTATCATTCTTACTGCATAGGTTCCACAAGTGCTTAGCCATGGCAGCTATGTTCCATGTCTCTAGACTCTTGATATTTAGACCCCCTGTGACACCCCGCCTAATTAAACATCGGGTGATCAGGCCTTTATTAAATTAAAACAGGTTTCTCAAATGGTTCATTCTTAGCATCACTGTTGAAAACTTTTTAATTACTAATCACCTAAGTAAAATTAGAACGGTGCCAAATTTTATCTTTCTTAAAACAGGTAAATCAACCATGCGGAAAAATAGTAAAACATCCACCATGTACTAAAACCCAATTAACAAAGTATAAGTACAAAAGAATAAGAGTAATACCGAATAAACCATCGGCTAAAAATACCAAACAACCATAGAACAAGAACAAACCACTAATCTGAAACTAAACATCTGAGACTGATACCGGACCACAAGTCCATACATAGAGTAGTGTGAGATACTGTACTAGATCTGAATGAGAGATATCGTCTAGTCAAAATCCTGTAAGCATCCACTGTGCTACAGCTTCGAGTCCCTGGAATGAAATCATCATACATGGCATCCCTGTGGCTGGACACCTAAAAGGTTTTGAAAATATTTTATAGCAAGAGTTAGTACTCAAAACATTGTGAAAATATTTAGCAAGCGTTTATCACAATATAAAATGCGGTTATTGATTACACATGTTAGGTTCTCGTACACTCTCTTGAGTTTACTCACCCCTCATCTCTTGTGCACACCTAACGTTCTACACTTAGCCTACCTAGACATATCTTCCAAGCTATCTAGGACTAAATAATCATCTGAACTTATCTATACTTAAGTTCCATTACCGCCCATACAGTACAATCGTTTCGCTAACATCTCGCGTATGTTAATTAATTCTCAGGTAACATTTCATCTATGTTATTTTTCAATACTTCTCATTTAGTTTCATTACTAAAATTACCACAATTCTCACAATTGTTGACTCCCATTTGTGTAATTAAGTTTCACTACTTGAATTACTAAATAGATTTTTTTTCTATCTAAAGGTGCATTTCGTAATTAAGTTTCACTACTTAACTTACCAGTTCAATATGTATCTTTAAATACATAATATATATCAATCTACTAATACATAGAAGTAGAATATCATCAAGTATATATTTCACACGCAATATATATACTAAATATCAGTCATTACTATTTTTCCCTTTTTATACACGTAAAGGACTTCTTGGTTCGGAATGATTCATCGACCCCAAGGTAAGAATTGGTTCGAAATGATACATCGACCCCAATTATTTATATACACAAATAAAGATCTCTTGGTTCGGAATGATTCATCGACCCCAAGTGAGAGTCGGTTCGGAATTATCCATCGACCCCAACTATTTTAAATATATATATATACACATATTCTGGTTCGGGACTCTTCCATCGCGACACCAGTTCAAGGTTTGGTTCGGCATTTCTCATCGACCCCAAACATATAATAAATTTATGTTAGTTCGGAATGTCTCATCGACCCTAACATAAAGATCACATAATTCAGTAGGTACATGCCCGACCTATTAATTATATACGTACATAATATTTTAACCTCATATATTTTCCGTACAACATTCGCTTTACGATTTATCTCATTAATCGCATTTATTTGAGTATTCGCATAACTCTAAGGGTCCTAGTTACCCCTTACATATAATTTCAGTAGTTATTGCTTACCCTACTGGTCTATTACTTAAATTGAATTTACTTCACCCCGTAACTCAATTTTCGAAGTCCTCGATACTCTACTAATTCGGATTATTCTCCTCGGTCCGTAATCCAAGACCTACACTCAATGGCCTTATCGGACCTCAATAATATACCTATTGGTCTTATTCTCACTCCCATATAAGTATATTATAAACCCTAGGATACTCATTCATTACCGAAAAACAACAAAGACTTAAACACGAAAAATTCGGGAAAACCAGCTTGTGTCGATCGATCGACTGCTGGGTTCGATCGATCGACATAGTCGATCGATCGATAGTTCGAGATCGATTGATCGATCGAACAGGGACAGACGCAGTTCATCTTCTTCGTTAATATTTTCCTCCATTAACAAATCTTCAAACTCCATTATAGTCCACCAAACTTCGACCCAATGATCCATCATTTAATTCTCATGGTGATCCTATCCACCAGGATCTGGCAATCCTCCCTTTTTAGTCTAGTAGTAATGAGAGGCAACCCAAGATATTTAAAGGGGGTGTCCATGTTGAATGCCCAAGATAGAAGAAATCTCATGAATCCCATCCATATTGATCCTAGCAGTGAAGAGGCTACTTTTATCCAAGTTAACCAGAAGTCCCGAATAGGAACTAAAATCAACAATGGCATCTCTAACAATTCTACAAGACTCCTTATCCCCACTAGTAAAAACAATCAAGTCATCAGCAAAACTAAGATGGGTGAGGGAAATCTCCTTGCATTTAGGATGATAATTGAATAGGGCAGAATCAGTTTCTTTGGATATAATCCCAGTGAACACTTCCATCACAAGTAGGAATAGATGGGGAGATAAAGGATCTCCTTGTCTAGGCCCTCTCCTACCATGAAAAAACCCATTCAGCTCACCATTCAGATTAATAGAGAACCTGGTAGTGGTCACACACATAGTAATCCACCCAATGACCTTAGAGGGAAACCCAAACTGAGCCAAAAGATTAAGCAAGAAGTCCCAGCTAACCAAATCATATTCTTTAAGCATATCAATCTTAATAACACATCTAGGGGGGATGGAGTCCCTGTGATAGTTCCTCATTAACACTTGGAGTAAAAGGATATTGTCAGTAATAGACCTTCCCTCCATAAAAGCATCTTAGTTATTACTGATAAGATTAGGCATCAACTTCTTGAGCCTAAGAGTGATCACTTTGGATATGCATTTGTAGATGGTGTTACAACAGGATATAGGTTTGAAATCCTTCATAGAAACAGGTGTAGCCACCTTAGGAATTAAATCCAAGGCAGTACAGTTCCACTGATCAAAGAACATACTAGTATCAAAGAAGTACTTAATTTCTTCACACACATCACCCCCCACAAGCTGCCAATTTTCTTTAAAGAAGTGGCTATTGACCCCATCAGGCCTAGGAGCCTTGTCAGACCCAATTGCAAACATAGCTTCCTTAATCTCATCGTGGGAGATATCTGCTTCTAATAATTCTGCTTGGTGAGAGTTGAGTTTAGTCTTTATTACCTCCATAAGAACATCATCTGCTTCCACACAATGCACCCTATTCTCAAAAAGATTCTGAAAGTATCTCACAGATTCCCTAGCCACCTTCTCACATCCTTCCACCCTCACCCCCATATCATTCTCAATGCTAAAAATTTTCCTTCTAGCAAAGTTTAGATTAACCTTCTTATAGAAGAAAGCATTGTTCTGATCACCAAGCTGCAACCACTTTGTCCTAGCCTTTTGCCTTAAGAAAGTCTCTTCATCATTCCTCATGTAAGTATACTTCTCTCTTATCTCTTTCTCCTCCTTTTGAAGATCCTCATTGGATCCATCGTTGTCCAAAGCTCTCTGGAGATTATCCAGCTTGCTCTTAATGTCAGTTACTTGAATGGAGATTCTATTAAAGAACTTCTTATTAAAATGTTTTAAGGATACTTTCACTCTATTCAGCTTCCTAAACATCCACATCATCGGGTTACCATCCATCACAACACCCCATGCCTCAATAAGAATGGGCATGAATTCCTGGTGATTCATCCAGAAATTAAAAAACTTGAAAGGCTTAGGTTTCTAGTTGCTACTATAATCCAAAAGAGTAATAATAGGGCTATGGTCTGAGATTCCACACGGCAAGGTGATGGCCTGAGAGTTAGGAAATAAATTAGTCCATATATCATTGTGCAATACCCTATCAATCCTTGATTGCACATTATTACAACCATACTGGTTCTTATTCCATGTGAACCAAAGCCCACTATTTACCATGTCATCTGCATTGAGATCCCTTAAACAATAATTAAACTCATCAGTAGCAGCAATGTCTATGCCATTAATACCTCTTTTCTCATCCTGATTTCTTACTACATTAAAATCATCCATGAGAATCCAAGGCCTATCATTAACCACTACTTTGTTCTCTTTAAGATATTCCCATAAGCTCCTTCTATTTTCAGTCATGTTGTCCCCATAGATGAAAGTGGCATAAAAGGAATAATTGGTTCCTATAATATTCACAGTGCAAAACAAAGCTTATCTATGAGTACCAACCACCTCAATCTTTAGAATCTTGGGATTCCATCCCATAATCACTCTAGCCACTCCCTCATCCATGGGGTAGTTGTGAACATACTCCCACTGATAAAAACACATACTTTTAACATTCTCTAAGTTGTTCCTCTTGATCTTAGTCTCAACTAAACAAATTAGACCTAGCTCATTATCCTTGATCAACTTATCCACTTCAATTTGTTTCCATGTTCCCATCTTGGTCATCTAAACTTACTTGATTCGTTGCCTGATATCTTCTTTTCATTCCTGTTTCTTCTGAACACCCCTTTACCATCCACTCTATCCCCCTTGTCAAACTCATCTACTGCCTTAATTTTTAGAACCAACCCGGATGGAGCAGGGGTAGTAACCATAGTCAATTCATTATTATCTATCTCCAGTATTTCTAAGGGGTTAGAGGTAGTAGCACTGTCAGGCCTACTTCCCCTTCCTTTATTCACTTTATTACTGCCCACCACACTTGGATTACCTTTTATTATCCCCCACTGTTATCTAAATCAACAGGAGAAAGGTTCTCAGAGTTCTCAATCTGATGGCCTTTATGCTGCACTATAGGATCCTCCTCTATTTCAGCCTCTAAGATATCAAATTGATAATAAGCTTTAACTTTGGTAAGGACAATATCCCTCCTACCTTCCTTTGCAGCCTTTCCTTCTTCAATTAGAGCTCCTTTTAGCAACACTCCACTAGTGGCTGCATCAGTACCAGTACCTGTAGGGGTTTTGATGCCTTTGTGTTGAACATGAGTCCACCCTTCTTCGAGGGCTTTCTGAACCTCTAGCTTACTTTTGTATGGGAACACCTCCTCTCTATTATTTATTGCCACCCATGCCTTCTTAGCCTTAGGACAGTTAACCATGCCATGCCCAAATATTCCACACTTGACACATGATGATGGTTTTTCTTGATACTCCACTCCAACCTCAGCATATGATCCATCCTCCATTCTAACTTCAATGGCTTTGGGATAATCTTCCATGACTTTTAGCTCCACACATATTCTGGCAAAACTAATTCTTTGCATTCCTTCAGTTATAGTATCAACATACAATGGTATTCCAACTGAGCTAGCAACATAGCTCAACCCCTCCTCTGTCCATAATTGAATGGGGATATTATGGAACTTCACCTAAACAGGAATCTTTGAGGTTGAGGCTTTAGCAAAAGAGAAATTTGGAGCCCATTTCTGGATGATAATTGGGTTCCCCACAAAATGCCATGGCCCATTGTCAATGACCTCATCCCTCATATTAGCATTCTCAAACATAAAGAAGTAATTGCCATTATTATGTCCCATAATTTTTTGGAGGCCAAATTTATCCCATAGCCTATGGGCAATATTGCATACCAGAGTGTAGGGCAGGCTCCTTCCTAGGAAGAACCCAACCATACTATTTCTCCATTTTTCATAACCACATGTAGCCACTTCCACAGGTGGGGAGACAATGATCATTTTATCAGTTATTGAAGGGTCGTGGTATGTTAATCTAAGCTTTGGGTATCTCTTGTCAGCAACAACTTCCTTCCATGATTTATCCACAACCTTGTTTGGGGTAGAACAGGGTATAGGTCCAAAATAATTCTTTCTCGCTACTTCTTTCGTATTTTCCTTATCTATAATCTTGCAGGTCTCCCCAGCAGAGTTGGAGCCTTCTTCTCTATGTAAACTTCATCTACCTTGCATAATATCCTCATAGGAGAAACCCTTTATTTTTAGAAATTCGTTATACTTCTTCTTCTCTTCACTCCAATCTTCCCATCCAGGTTCATGTATGGTGGCTTTTGAGATACTGCCTACTGAGGCTATATTTTCTTCAAAGGCCACAATTTGTCCATCTTCAATTTCATCCTTATCACTATGTTTAGTCAAACCCTCCGGACCAGGCTCCATTCCGGCTCCATTTCCATGAGTTAAGCAAAAGGGAACTTCCACTGCATCATAAGGAATAAATTTAGTTATATCCAAAGGGGTAGTGCGTATCTTTGACTGCCCAACCAGGGCTATAGCATCTTGCGACTGGGAGGCATTGATTGTACTATCTCCACGTATGGCCGGAGGAATTGATTGTCCTACCTCCCTATTGTTGTACCTATTTTTATTATTTATACATTTCTTACTTACCAAAAAAAAACTCATTCAATAACTTCATTAACAATTTAGCAAACCACACATTTCTTTACTTTCTTTATCCAAGAAATCCATTCACACTATGACTACTTTTTATAAGAAAATACCATTTCTTTCATTTTACATGTAGTCTTACACTTTATCCTTATCACATTTTTAACCCATTTTTCATACACCTTTAAGGACAAGAATTTCTACATTTCTTATTTCATGTTTAAACCCAACAAAATCTTCTATAAACTTATTTATACATTTAATACCAAAATACTACAAGTTTATATACATGAGAAGATGGATTTCAAACCCCAAAATCATACTACATAGTTTAAACATACATTTCATTTTAGAAATTCATTATACTTGCAAAAATACATTTTTAAGGCACAAAAGACATATTTACTTCTTTAGCCTCAACAATTGTCTATTTTTCTTAAGACCTTCATTTTTTGCAAGAACTTTGAAATATTATTAATTCACCAAATATTCCAACCAAATCGAATCATTTGCAAACATTTTATTTCATAAAATGTTTATCCTCAATCCTTCTTAAAAATACACCAATATCATGAAATACCTACTTTTCAAAACCATGAAATAAATATCCATTCTTTTTATCTAACGAAATAACGTTTTTCCAACTTTTTTTTCCATAAAAATATTTATTATTTTCTACACATCAATTTTTATCATTTAATCAAATGAACCCTACTCATGTAATGTTGGTGTAGGTGGTTACTAAATGCATCCTCCAAAATGCTCTAAAATGTTCTTCTTTCAAGCTTCTAAGAAAGACCCACTCTAAACTCCATGAAAACCCACCTTCATCTTCTCCAAAAATCCCCCAAATACTCCTCCAAAATTCGTATATCTTCTTCTTCAATGGTGGAAATGGGTATTTTACACTTGAACATGGTTGAATAGAATGTAAAATGGTAGTGGAGTGGTGGTTTAGTGGTGGGTGGACATGGAGACCAACCACCTCTCTCCCTCTCTCTCCTTCTTCTATTTCTCCAAACAACAAATTACCCCAAATAACCTAAACAACCCTTAATAAAACCCTCCCTAAGGTCAAAACCCCATTTTGCCACTTCTGGGCTAATCTGAACTCGACGGCTCAAAGATCCAATGCCCAGAATTGAGATAGCTCATAAGGGCAACCGAGAATAAATTTTTTGACTCAAGTCGTTCGAAAGACTTCCTTATGTCGTTCAATGCCATGCTTAGTGCAACTTGCTACTGTAAGTCATTAGCACATCAATTAATGCCCTTCTTCTCACGACCCTTCTCCCAACCTTACCTTATCGTTCGAACGACATTGCCTTGTCGTTTGAACGACATTACCTTATCGTTTGAATGACCCATTTTTATTCTTCTTTTATTTTTCTCAAATTTTTACCCACAACTCTTTTATAAATATAATTAACTCCTTCTCGTTTATAATCCATATATAATTTAATTCAATTTTTAGGGCAGTGCATTGCAGATACATCTCATGCTAAATCTAATAGTTGATTGTGTTGGCATGTTTTCATACACTAACTTTTTACGCATCATGATACGTGATTATTGCTATTTGTATGATGTTTGAGTCTTTTGTATTTTGATTTTCTCATTTTTGGGTCTTATTGAAAAATACAAAAAGATTTTGTTTATCCTTTGAGTTATCTTTGAAATTGGAGTCATTTTTGAAAAATATTTAAAAACTCAAAAAGAGTTTTGTTTTGTTTATTTGTGGTTTAGTTTAACACATTTTGTGTGGCATACCAGTATGTTTGAATACCATTCATTCCATGTTTCCATATGGTTAGGACATTTGATTATGATTTTCAATGCTTAGGATTGTTCTTAATCATGCTTGCATCAAGTAGTTCAAAACTGATTTGCTTAATAAATTCACTTTGTGTATTCATTCGCACATAATTTGCATGAGCAGCTAAGTGAGGTGTTCTCTTATCAATCTTATCATTTACATACTTTTTTACTATGGGGGATTTGTGCATTTAAGAATCATTGTCCGTGACATTGTTTAGTCTGATAAAAAAAATGAGTGAGAAACGAAAAAGTGCTACGAACGGAGAAAATCTTTTAGCAAGAGCCTAAAAGAAAAGAAAAATTACTAATGCCATATTTTTATTGATTCTTTAAAAGAAAACGAGAGTATAAAATGATATATGCTATTTTGTGGGTGTTATATTGAAGATCAACGGGTTTGCATAATGTGCCCTAGTTGAGTTTAATCATTTGACATTATTGATTTGAGAATCATCGAGATTTTCAAGGCTAGTGTGCATTGTGTATGTTTGTCCATTTTGAGTTCTTTATTTGTCACATTAGGCTAAACCGTAGTTGATAAGTTTTTGCAATCAAATGTAACTCCTTGGACATATTTTAAGTGATTGGGTCATATTTCTCTTATTTCTAGTTCATGCCCCTTCACTCCGTACCACTTTTTGTTTGGAACATCAATACTATACGAGTGTGGAAAACTTATGAGTTTTAATATATATATATATATATATATATATATATATATATATATTACATTTAATCAATATTTGTCATACGCGTAATCTTTTATTCATATTGACATGATCTATGATCACATCGATATCTTTTGTTTCTTGTTATCATTGGTATCTCATTTATACATTATAATTGGTATTATTTGTTCATAGTATAAATTTTATATGCTTGTGTTGCCGAGTTATTTTTCTTTGTATGTTTCACTTCACATCATTACATGATATACTTGTTTTCCTTTATGTTAACATGTGTTACATTTAAGGAGAAAAGTTGTTTATATTATGGACCTTATTCTTTTTCTATTCCGGAATAAAAAGGGGTATAAATGGTATCTAACACTTTAACTTGGGGTGATTATTTTTACCTTAGGGGCAGATATCCTATCTTAGGTGGAGATTTATTAGACAATGGGAGAGTTTTTCAATTGTGCTTTATATCGTTATATATTAAAGTTACATTTGAAAGGTGTATTTAAGTTTGAAGGTTTGCAATGATACGACAAAGTTTTCACAAGAGAAAATCTACTCAAAGTTTATGTCTGTCAAGTATCTTTAACTTTTCCTTTCGGGGTAGGGATTGAGTCTTTAGATGAGGTTAATAGCCCATATGATTTTATTTTAATGGTTTGCCCCGAAATAGCCAAAGGGTAAAATTTTATTACAAAATTTCTAAATCGATTCAACTTGTATGTATTGGCTTAATTCCGTTTGCACAAAACTATTTGATTCATAGGATATGTAATAAGTTGGTGCATCCTTCAAAGCCTATGACATGTTTGATTGAAGATCTTAGCGGCCAAACAAAGATCGTCTACAACATTGTGTTGTGTTTCGTTCCACGTTTAGTCTTCAACATTCAAGGATCTTGTGAGCTATGAATGCATATGATTTTGATCCTTCAATTTTAAGTTCGGTGTTTGTTTTGTAATGTTTGAGACTATTTTCACAAAAAGGTTTGTACAGAAAAAATTATTTTTGTGAAAAGTCGTTTGATCGACCCGTTCAAATGAAACTAAACTATTCATTTGAATGAGATATTTGAGTCATTCAAATGAGATTCAATTGAACTTCAAATAATACGCTCCTTCTTAACAAAAACAATGTTGTCTGATTCCCTATTCGAACAACATTAGTACCTTCGTTCAATCAACCCTCTATTTTCATTCGAATGGGCTGACTCAAAAATCATGCTACCTTACAAAATTTGTTTCCCATATATAGGAGTGTTGGCATCCGTTTTCAGGGTTCAAGTATTTCAAAATTATTTTCCAAATACATATCCAACAACCTCCCAATCCTGATTTCACCAAACTAGTTTGAGATCCAAATTTCATCTCTATATGCTTTAAGATATCCTTTTTGTGCGCCAACGATCACACTTTTTTTGGGGGGGAAATTATGTATATTAGAACAAAGAAAAGCTAATTACAACCAACCGACAAAGAAAAAAGACCACACTCCAATGGGGCATACCCCAAATAACACAAACCCCAAGCACTAAATAAAACCAACTAACATAACACCGATTATGGGATGTCCCAGTTCATGCATGCCATCCAATTGATGTATCTTCTACTATTGTTCGTCCACTTCGAAGCCCTAACACATACCATAAAAACAATTTCTCTGCCGATCATATCAATACTCTTGGCCCTGCCTTTTAAAAATCTCGCATTCCTTTCAATCCACAGACAACAGATAGTAATGGAAAAGGATAGACACCTTAGTCTATTATAGAAGCTATTACCCATATATTCAGAATTAGTAAAATCCAGTTCACCCTTCTAACTAAGTGCCTCTCTGTCCTCCTGGTTCTTGAATCCAACCTCGCACCAAACCTCTTTAGCAATATTACACTCAATAAACAAGTGCTCCCGGCTTTCAACCTCCTCACCACAAGAGCAACATAAGTTGGTATTGGAAATACCCCAGCTAAACAGTTTATCTCTCGTATGAAGGGCATCCCTACATATGATCCATAAAGTAAAAGCACATTTCGGTGTATTATTGTCGTTCTAAATCAACTTATGTATGTTGTAAATAGGCCACGAGGTAGAAATAGCATCAAAAGCTAACCCAATGGAGAAGCCACCGCGATTAGAAATCCACACCACCTCATCACTAGCCCCTGATGAATGATAGGCAACTCAACATTCGTAATCTCTAGTAGCTCCCAAGTAATAGATGAAGGCCACTCCCACCTCTCCTCATCAATGAAGTAGGCCACTTTAGCTTTATGATTGCTAGCCACATCATAAATAAGTCTTTCCCCATAGCGATCCAACAACGGGCCTTATAGGTGCCGTTTGTCATACCACACAAAAGTATCATCCCCATTGTCAATGTTGACCTTGATGAGAGGCTTGACAACATCCCTCAGCTGCAGCAACTTTTTCCAACTCCAAGAAGAATCAGTAGGTATATTAATGGCCCAAATGCTTCTATTCTTGATCCTGTACACATTGCACCATTTGACCCACAGGCAGTCCTTCTTACAATAAAGGTTCCACATGAGCTTGAGGATAGCAACTTTATTCCATATCTCCACATTCTTAATGCCTAACCCCCCTTCCTTATGCCTGCAAGTCAGATCTTTCCAAGAAACCTTAGCCCCAGTATGTTTAGAATCAGTTCCCGTCCACGGGAAGTCTTTCATAAGTTGGTTAATTTTTCTAATAACCCCTTTAGGTAGAATGAAGAGGCAAGACCAATAGACTTGAATACCGAACAAGATAGAGTTGATAAGCTGAAGTCGCCCAGCAAAACTAAGGAATCTATTGGTCCAAAAATTAATCCTTCCGGTTATTTTATCAGTCAACCTCTCACAATCCTCAGCCTTAAGTCTAGTAGTGATAAGCGGCACCCCAAGATACAAGAAGGGGGAGAACTGTGGGAGAATTACTGAGCATTGTTTTTTACTATTTACTCTATGCTTGCTGTGGTTCTAACATGGTGGAGTCCATGTTGGTGATGATTTTCTGAGCTTGTTTTGGTGGATACCAAGGCTTTTGTGGACTTACACATTGTGACAGTGCATAGGTAGACTACTACATGTCACTATGACGAAGGTCAAAGAGCGAAGATATGTTAAAGCTTGAAGGAGTCGAGTCGGTATGGTAAGTAATTTTCCGTGTCCTTGTGTAATTTCTAACATAGTAATTTGCGTGGTTGGGTCATTTAAAGTTTTTCTCGTTTGGGTTTTCCCCATACATTGGGAGTTGTGGTTGATTGATTTGTTTTATCCTTGCTATCACCTATAAGCATGTTTTAGGGTAAGATAAATTTGATTAATTGTTTAACACAACTATCGATAAAATTAGTGTAAATTTAATTGGGGTAATTGTTTAAGTTTAATTAACTATTGAAAAATTAAAAAAAAATTAGTGTTTGTGTTTTGGACCATCCATAGACCCTCAACGTTTTTCATACTTGATCAACCTCATTATTAAAAATTAGGTGGTGTCACAACAAAAAAATTTAGGTCCTGCACATACGATTACTCTATAGGTGTCAAACTAGACCCACGCAAATACCAATGCAAAAAATCTTCAATAATCGTCAAACTAGTGAGCCAGTATAGTCCCAGCACATACGATTACTCCATAGCTAGCTGGTACTATACCTAATACCTATAGAGACTCCTAACATAACTTTACACAAGAATTTAAACATCTTAAAAATCCAAACTACCAGCCCTTCCCTAGTCTCCACGCGTGGGACGTCTTATCAATGAAATCCATACAAAGATCTCCTAATACACTTCTGTCTAGGTTAGGTGGTTGTCAAGACTCTATAATAATTGCCTATACACTAAATACTTACTATGACCCAACACATAACTTACACCTCCAAAATCCCCTTTTCCTAAACTTTTCTAGAATACATGCATAGGACATCTCATAAAAAGAAATCCAAACAACGAACCCCCCAATACACTACAGTCTATATTAGGACGTCATCGAGCGCAAACATACGATTATCCCAACATTCTATATACTAAGGCACCAAACTATAACCGTCAATCATCTTTTATACCAAAACCATATTAAATTAACTTCATCATTATTGTTCCCCTCATTCACTTTCAAGATACTTCTCACGTACCTCAAACATCTCATCATTCATAAATAAAATATACTCATAATCCACTAATTTCAATAAGCACTTACCCATCACTCGTAACCTAACTACTAAAATATTAAATAAAAGACATACAAGTCCTAAACTCCTAACTCCTACTTCCCTAGGCTTCGTGTGGGGGATATATCATAAATTAAATCCAAAACTGATCCCCTGTGTAGAATGGGTAGTTGTCGAGGTGGATAAACACTAAACTTAACCGTCTATATACCTTAGCTTAACTCTAATCAATTAAATACACATTGTTTCCATAAAACTCATACCTCAACCTATGATTACTCAAGCTCCTCATTACATGACCTAAAATCCTCAAAAATTACGACAACTACATTAAAGTCTCAAGTCACTCTATATATGCTAATACAAATAGCTTTAAACACTACATGTACTTAACCCAAGTACCATAACCCCAATATTAACCATATATTAATCCTGAAGGTACCAACCCTCTAATCGATATAATACATTCGTCAACATAAACCCTACACATAATAACCCTTATCTAATAATAAAATCTCACCAATCACAACTATCATCCAATCATGCAAGTTTCATCGACGAAAGAATAACGGACAAACTCACATATCAAATATATAACATTTATCTCGATACACCATTTTTCCAGAATAGCATAACCAATATCCCATCAAGACTCAATAGAACCAAATAATCAATTCTCAATACACCTCACAATATAGTCTCTTCAATAACAGCGACTAAACAACATCCATGTATCAATACCAACCACATAGAGCTAAATAATAATCCTCTCAATTAATTCATATATTTTATAGTCTCGAAGAATATCCTCTTTTGCTAAAAATTTATTATTTCCAATTCACATTCGAACTAACCAAATTTCTAAGGTTTCAATTTACAATTTCATAAATGAATAATTTATAATTATTTCAAGTGGGGTTCATATGATTTTCCAACAATAAAAGGTGTCCCAAGGTAAGCATAGGCAATTAAAATAAAATTCCACATGACAAGTCATATTTATAGTTCACGTCTTATTTCTCAAATTTCATAAGGCACATTATTAAACTCTTAGCCAATGGACATCTAAATCTTCTTATGTTTACAAAACTACACGATTTGATTCACATCAGCATTTTTGAAGTATACTCATTATATAGGGTTTCCAAAATTTTCAAAAATAATTAAAAAATGGAAATTAGTTCATTTTGTCCTGATTAAACCTTTAATCATTTTTATTTCACTAAGAATGTATAGGCAATATCTAAGTCATTAATCACTAAAGGGGGAAGTAGAGTATTCTTACCTTTGATTACATTATGGATCTGATTATGAACTTCAATCCTTCTCTACAAGATCCATAAGTTGTCCTTAAAGATTTTCTTCAAACTCTCCTTGGAATGCTTAAATGACAAGATAAAAAGTTAGTTTTAACGGTGTTTTAGGGTTTGTAGGTGAAGAGTCTTGGAGGGAAAATTGGAGATGATGGCTTATGTTGATATTAAGTGATGTTAATAAATTAGTTTTCATTTGTAAGAAAATATATAAATGACCCCAAATCCAATAGCCCCACTCAAGGGCTGCAACCAGGTCGTGACTTAATTAGGCTACAGTCATGCCTTAAACTACCGTGGTCATAGGCCTCAAACCACAATTGTGGCTCAATATTCATAAGGTCGTGGGACTCCTTTCTGCCACGTGCCATTCTCTTTCACTCTCTTTTAAGTCCATTCCACTCGTACACCGAAATGGTACACACTACTTTATGTGAAATTCAACTCTCTTAAATCCTAACTTATTCCCCAAGTTCATCCAATTGACCAAACTACCCTTCATCAATAATCTTAATTCCGTAAATATATTTGAATAAATAAAAGGCTAACTTATCCAATTAATTAACACGAAATTACAAAAAAATTCTATAAAATTCATCTGTACTCGTTTAATTAAATTTCTTCCATGAAAATCAACCCAGATTTTATACTCCAATGAATAACTAATCATTATTAAATCAATTAATTTAATAATTAAAATTCAAGGTATTACAACAAAATGGATGGAAGTTCATCTTTCCGACCTCCACTTTTTAATGGTGACAATTATTCATACTAGAAAGTTTGTAAGGTGACACAATTAATGTTGTTAGGTGAATGAATTTGGAATTGTGTTTTAATGGGATGGACACCCCCAGTCAATTTTGTTGAAAACATCCAAGTTACCAAAATCCAATCTAGTTTAGACGAGATTGACTAGAGATAGTGGGAGAACACTATGGGTTTAAATGCAATTTTTTGTTGTCATCGTTAATGAGTTTAGGCATATTTCAATGTGTTTTATGCTAAAGGAGGCATGCGAGTTTTGGAAATGACATACAAAACCACCTCCACTTTGAAGCACATGAAGTTATAAAGCTTTACCCTAGTTTTTATCTCCTTACCACGAAGAAAAATGAAAGTTTTGATGAATTTTATGCTCAACTAAGTGCGACTCGATGAATTTGACATTTACTTTTGGAAAAGTGATCAAAGATTATATCATTGTTGACAGGATCCTTAAATCCCTCAATTTGAGGTTTCGTGTCAAGGTTGATACCATTGTAGATGCTTGAGATTTACATAAGAATCCTATGAGAGTAGATGAGATAATAGGATCTCTCCAAACATGTGAGGAAAATTTTAGCTACTGCAAAGGAGAACACTTTAAAGAGAAGAAGATAGCTTTCAAAGAAAAAGATCATAAGGTTTCTCCTTCAAATTCCATTGATGTTAGTGAAGAATATATGATCTTCATCACTAGGAAATTTTACAAGACACGAAAAATACAGTTTATTTAAAAGGAAATTGAAAATCCTACATGCCTAAGTTAAAATTCAGTGAAGGGAGTGGGGAAAATAAAAAAGAAACCCCAAATTTTGGCACATGCTTCAATTATGGTGGTAAAGGAGATTTTTCCAGACAATGTCCATCAAAATCCGGTCTACATAATGGGAATTCTGTTTATCAAGACACTTTGAGTGATGACGACTAGACTCTAGTAAAGAAACTCCCAACAATAACTCTACATCATTTATGTCTTTGGAGAGATATGACAAGTTGGACAATTTGTAAGATTTTAATGCCTCCAACGCGAATGTTGATGTGATTTCTACTTGCAACATTTTGAACTATGGTGAAAATGGAAAATGAGATCATCCCTGATTATGCTCAAACATTTTGAGGATTTAGTATATATCGAGAATAGGAATATAGAATTCTCCATCATTTTAGACAATACCGATGAGTGTTGTTTGGTTGTAAACTCTGATACTCAAAGAGTGGTATATAGTGAACCAATTGGTTTATAGCGAAGTAAAAATAACTTTCTCCATCTTGAGATTGAGCATTTGCATAAATGTTTACAATAGAGTGAAAATCAATGATTGCCTTGATGAACAAAGCCCCTTTTCTTAAGATCGAATTATTGTCCTCATCCACTTTGAAGTTAATATGGATAGGTATAAATATTTAGTAAAGATACTTGGGGGTGGGTGGGGGTAAATCATAAAAAAAAGATAGGGTTAGGTTTTGTTAGTAATATTCATTCGTCCACTAGTGGACAAAATTATGTTCTTATTATGATAAAGAGTGAAATTTAAAATGTTTTTGTATCAGGTGGAAACAACATATTATTAATTGCCTCATCACTCCCGTAGAGCGTAAACCCTATAAGTGTACCTATTTGAACAAGATTGGTCATTTTATAAAGTTTTTCATTTTAATCAAACCATTCGTACCCTTGGAGAGTACAGCGATAACATGAGCTTTGTTAGTAAAGGATATAAGAAGGTAGGAGAAACTATTAAGGATCTTAATGTAATAATAACCACTTGATGTAGACACTGTTGGTATTCCAACCATCAAAACAAAAAATGATGAAACAAAAATTAATTAACAGGGATGATTATATTAAATTTTAGTGTGGGTAACATTTATAAAAATTAGATACAAGATCCAGGTGAATCCATGGTTATACCCACTACAAAAACAGAGAAAAAAAATGTCACACTTTTCTTGTGAGCCCTTGTCATGGTCAAGGATTGTGAAAAAAAAGCGCCTTATCATGGTCGTCTTGACCATGATAAGACTGTGACAAGATTTGTCAAGGTCATGTCACGGTCAGGTACCGTGACAAGGATTGCGAAAATTCTGATAAAAACAACCCACTTAAAACCCTTTTTCCGGCCAACATTTTCATTTTCACACATTTATACCAATAATTTTAGATTTGGTTTTATATACATACATATATGTATATATTTTGGTAACTAAGAAGTATATTAAAAACAAAAACATGTACAAGAAAACGGAGGGCATACCCTCCCGGTATCAGACATCAAGAAAGGAAGAAAGAAAGCTCCACAATGAGCAAGACATATGCAAAAGGAAACATCCACAACGAAAATGAGAACAAACAACAAGACACCACCTAACTATATAACATTTTATTTTCATCTAAGCCCCAGTTCATGAAAGTAAGCCAGGTTTTGAAGTTCCTCCTGGACCTATCCTGCTTTTGAGCTTTACATTTGACCAGGAAGAAAATATCCCTCGTGATATCATTGTAGGAGGATGCTTTGCTTTTGAAAATTCTGTTGTTTCTTTCAATCCATATGCAATAGATGGCAGTAGTAAAAGAAGCTCTCCTAATCTTATTAGTGATTTTTTCCCCTTGAAATTCTTGGACACATACATAATTACCTCATCCCAAGAGCTAGCGGTACTGGTGAAAGAGTTGTTGTAATTTATTTCCATCCAAATGGCTTTAGAGAGGCTATAGTTGAAAAAAAGGTGATCACGAGTTTGGATTTCATTTGCACAAAGAATGCAACAGTTGTCATTTGATATGCCAAAGTTGAGAGTCTTATCCTTGAAATTAATAGCATTCTTACAAACCATCCATACTCCGAAAGTGCATTTGGGAATCACGCTGTTGTTCCATACAAGAATAGTCCACACCAGAGGGTGGGGATTTACTTTTGAAAGTATTCCAGGTTGACTTAATGGAGAAAGTACCATTTGGCATGGGGTCCAGATGGTGCAGTCTTAATTATTGGTATTTATGATTGTGGGAGCATCATTATTAATCTCATTCAACTCCCAAGTAATGGTATAAGGCCAAGCCCAGTTTCCATTCACAATGAAGTCAGCAACTTTTCCCTTATGGTCCCTAGCAGCATTATATATTGTTCTATCTCCATATAGAGGACAAAGGGGACCCCTAGGGTGACACTTGTCATGACAGACAAAGGTATTGTGGCCATTACCAATGATGGTTTTAATGAAAGGTCTGACCTTGTCTCTGAGTTAAATGAGTTTAGACCAGATCCATGAGGCGTGAGTACGGACAACAATGTTCCATAAACTTCTACCTTTAAGTTTGTATATGTGGCACCATTTTACTTAGAGGTTATCTTTCTTAAAACACAAATTCCAAATGTGTTTGGCCATGATATCTTTGTTCTACTCATGCGAGTTTTTTATCCCAAGGCCTCCCTCCTTCTTTGTGGTGCAAACATATCTCCATTTGACCTTTGCTCCAGCTTTCTTCATGTCAGGCCCAGACCATAGGAACCTTCTAAACTTTGTATCGTTCTCATTTGTAGTTCTTTTAGGCAGAATGAAGACACTTCACCAATAAATCTGCATGCTGAAAAGGAAAGTGGTTACGAGGTTAAGTCTACCAGCATAACTCAGAAAACTATTATTCCAACTCGTGATTCTGCTCGTGATATTGTAAATAAGAGGAAGGCAGTCCTCATGTTTCAATTTAGTGGAGATCAAGGGGACCCCCAGATATTTAATACGGAATTGACCCGTTTGGTACCCCGAGAGGTTAGCCATGGAAGCTTTATCACTGTCAGATATCCCAGCAGCAAGAAAATAACACTTCAAAGCATTAGGGTATAGGCCAGACATAGCATTGAACTCATTAATGGCTGTGCTAAAGATGGCCACTACACTAATTGGATGACATGTATGAATTGGTCACATGCTAAGGATGGCCACTACACTAATGATGGAAAAAGTTGGGCAATGGGGTAGAGGTAGGATGAACTACACTAATTGGATGACATGTATGAATTGGGGTCTGCTTGATAGCTACATTGAAGACACTTAGTGTGTGTCCCTTTGTTTTGGCTTCTTGCTTTTTGTGCCCAAGTTTAATTTTCTTGTTTGCTTCCTTTCTTGTGATTGCTTTGCCTTTGGGGTATGCCCCTGGGTGTTTTGTTTAATTCCTTTATATTTATATCTGGTTCTATATATACACACATTTTCTAAAAAAAGGTTCAATCCCTTGTTACGCATATGACTCTTCATTTCATAGCTTTCTGTGTTATATACGCAATATTGAAATCGGCTAGTAACATCAACCAACGGGCCGTTCGGCTGGACAGAGCGGGATTTTCTAGCATGTATTCGATGGGAGCCATTCGGGACACTATTTAGGTAGGAAAAGCAAGCTTATGATGCCATAACTTCTGCGCGACCCAGACTAGGACGACACATGTTTTCTCCAAAGCATTGTAGTTGACTTCATACCCTACCAGTTTTCGATTGGCGTAATAAATTGTTCATTCCTTATGGGATTCATTAATGTATTGGTATAGCGAAGCCCCATCTGCAGTATTTATTATAGTCGAGTATAAGAGGAGGGGGAGACCTGGATATGGAGGCATCAGTATCGAAGGTCGGGTGATGTATCGCTTGATTCGGTAAAAGGCTTCTTGGCAGGTCTCATTCTAGATTTTAGTTGAATTCGTTCAAAGAAGTTTGCAAATGGGTTCGCAGATAAAGGGCAAGTGACCAATGAAGCGATTGATGTATTGTAGTTAACCCAGGAATCCGTGGACTTCCTTCTCCATCCATGGTGGTGGCTAGGGTTGTGTTTCGGCCGGATGAGATCGGAAAATGTCTCTTCGGAAAAAAATTTGATTTTTTCGAAAATGAAATCATTATTGCGATTTCCGATCCAATTTTTTCAAAAAATAAAAAAAAAATCTGAATTCAGAAAATCGAAAAATAGGCAAAAATAAAAAATTCACAAAATAAATTAAAAATCCACAAATTTCGAAAATTCCAAATTTTCAAAAAAATAAATTATGGATTTTCGATTACTCGAAATTCTCATTTTAAAGAAATAAAGAAAAGGGATTAACCCAACGGGTAAATAGATGACGATTTGGCCCATTTTTTCATTTGTGGAGAAGTTAGGAGGATACTCTCCTTTCATATAGCACATTTTGGAGCCCTCTCCCTCTCCCAACCGATGTGGGATATGGGAAACTTTCAAAAAATTGAAAAAATCAAAAATCAAAAAATAATTTCAGAAAAAATCGGAAACAAATTCGAAAAAATCGGATCGGCATAGTTTTGGAAAAATCGAACCGAAAAATTAAAAATTCAGAATTATTTACGATTTTTGATTCAATTTTTTTTTTGAAAAAATCGAAAATCAAAAATTGGCAAACTAAAATTTTTGCCATTCGAAAAAAATCGGAGTGAAAATTGGAAAAATCAGAACATCAGAAAAAAATAGCCATAGTGGTGTCTTTAAGCTTGGCATGGACTTCTATGATTCCCTTCTCACTAACCATGAATCCCAAGAGTTTTCCTTTCTTTATGCCGAGAATACATTTATGTGGATTTAGCCACATCTGGTATTACCATAGTCGCTCGAATAACTTTCAGAGGAAGGGAATATTACCTTCCCGATTCTTAGATTTAATGATCATGTCATCTACATAGACTTCAACCTCGTTGTGAATAAAGTCATATAGGATGGTTATGGTAGCCCTTTAGTAGGCAACTCAACACTTGTTTACTGAAACATATCGGCCATGGTCTGTCCAGATCATCTAGACTGACTTCTTCAATAGGCGCTACCCATTCATCAAATTCTCGAGCCTACTTTAAGGCTTCCATGTACAAGCCACTGAATATCTAACAATCAACGATTATCTCCATGGGAAATTTTATCCCAAACTCTAGGAGTTGGTTCAACACAACCAGTACTCTATGTCTCCCCCAAATTGGGTGAGGACGACGATGCAGGGCCTCGTAAGGAATGATAAATCTTGATTAGTGAAGCATGTAGGGTGTAGGAGAAAATATAGGCAAACCTTGAGCGGTCTGGGTGAGATTATAGGGATGATGGTGCTTTGTTGGGAATGATTTGAGTAAATGGGTCAAATTATAGGTCACTCTCTATGAAGATGGCAATTAGGCCTTAGATCACATTCCTAAGGTGGAAGAATTGGTCAGTGGTATGACCCTAGAATTGGTGGAAATCACAACGGGCATATCTATCTTGAAGTTTTAGGTAATGGATTTGGTTATGGATGGGGGTACAAGGGTTTGATGAGATTTCGGATTACTGGGCCTGGTAGACTTTGGACAGGGGAGCATGGAGCTTGGTGTACTCTTTCTTGTCAAGATTGGGCGAATTTTTGGTTCCCAAGAGGTAGCGGGTTGGGAAATGTTATTGATGGTTGAGACTATATCACTAGTAGGCTTCTCATACTTTTGAGGAGTGAATTGTCTGGTCACTTTCTTTGTTCCAGATTCAACTTTGGTAATGCCTTTCTCGATTTCTACACTAGCATCTCGAAAGTATGGGTAATATTGTCCTCCCATGGATGCTCAGATATGATGCAAGAAGTTCTTCATCACAATACTGACTTGTTCTTCCTCGGAGGGTCACCACAACAAAAAATAAAATCGCTAATGAAAAAATTTCATCAATCGTCCATCACGAAAGGCCCTTCGCTAAAGGTTTTAGTTAGGAAATACAAATTTCATCCCCAAATAGTATACCTTTTGGTGACAAAAATATTCCCCGCCACGTAATAGCATACTTTTAGTGACAAAATTATTTGTAGCCAAAGATCTTATTTTTTGTCACAAAAATGTCAATTTTGTCATGTAATGTATATGATAATATCCAAAAGTATAACATTTGGTGATAACATTAATATACTTCGGGGACACAATATTTTTGTCTTGTCTCCAACAAAGCACTTGTCCCTGATGGATATAATGTTGCATTCTTTAAGAAAAAATAGGAAGTTGTGAGGGGTGATGTGGTGGATTCTATACATCAATTATTTAACCACAACTACTTGCCCCGACAATGGAATACCACCTATCTTGCTCTGATCCCCAAAGTTCCTAACCAAACACTATGGCTTATTTCAGACCTATAGCATGCTGCAACACTATATATAAATGCATTTCCAAGATTCTTACCCTTATAATCAAGCCTCTTATGCCTCATCTCATAAATAATAGCCAAGCAGCCTTTGTCCATGGTAGATCTATCACTAATAATATCCTCTTGCTGTAAGAATTAATGAGGAACTACCATAGGGACTCTATCACTCCTAAATGCACTGTGAAGATTGACATCATGAAGGCTTATGATTCTGTGGACTAGGAGTTCCTATTTGATATCCTTATCCAAATCAACTTTCCTCCCAGGTTTATTTCTTTGAAGGCAAAAGGGGGCTGAGACAAGGAGACCCCCTCTCCCCCTTTCTCTTCCTTATTGTGATGGAGGCCCTATCTTTTATCATTGATAAGCATGCTAATAGAGATACATTCATAAACCATCCCAAGTGTAAAGAAAACAAAATTAATCACTTGTGCTTCGCGGATGACCTGGTGGTGTTCTGCAATGGTGATATCCAATCAGTGGACTGTGTTCAGGATGCTCTTGAGAAATTCGCTGAGTATAGTGGATTACTCCCCAATCTGTCTAAAAGTAATTTTTATTGTTTTGGAGTTAATTCTGATGTTATTAGCTATCTGTTTTCATCCTTGGGTATCTCCCACCAGCGACTTCCTTTCAAGTACTTGGGAGTTCCCCTCATTTCTACCAGACTCAAGCATGTGGATTGTATGGATCTTATTGATAAAATTACTAATAAAGTCAAGAGTTGGACCACTAGATTCTTTAGCTATGCAGGCAGATTGCATCTTGCAATCTCTGTCTTGTTTAGTTCCCAAATTTATTGGTCATCTATCTTTATTTTGCCTAAAAGTGTGGTGAAGGCTATTGAGCAATGTATATTTCATATGGAACGTTACTGAGCTCAAACATAGTGAAGCTAAAGTGGCATGGTATAAAGTTTGCAAGCCTAAAAAGGAAGGGGGCCTGGGAATAAAAAGCTTGACGCATTAGAACAAGGCTGCGATTATGAAAAACCTTTGGAACCTCTTCAACAAAAAGGATAGTATTTAGGTCAAGTGGCGTCATACCTACAAGATTAAAGGTAGAAGCATCTGGGCAATATCCATTCCTCAAGACTCTTCATGGAGCTGGAGAAAAATTATCAAAGCTAGAGAGGAAGGTAGAATCAAGTTTAAGGCTAATATTGGCAATAGCAGAAATACCTTCATGTGGCATGATAATTGGCACCATCTTGGCCCTCTTCAACCTCTATTTGGGGATATAACCATTTATGATGCAGGTAGCAACTCCAAGGCTAAGGTCTCTGATTTCATTGATGGGTTCAATTGGAAATGGCCAGCTTCTACTATGTGGGAGCTGAATGACATCAAGAACTCTCCCCTGCCTACTATAAACCCTATGATCATTGATAGTGTGAAGTGGTCTCCTAACAGGTCTGGTAACTTCTCTATTCCACCTATCCTAGGGGAAATGAAGTTCAATGGCATGGGCTGGTTTGGAATAAGATGAGCATTCCAAAGTGTTTATTCATTCTTTGGCTGGCTTGCAGGAAGGCTTTAGTGACTAAAGATAAACTCTTTGCTTGGGGATTAGTTGACAATAAATCATATCTTCTTTGTAACTCTGGGATTGAGACTATCAAACACATATTAATGGAATGCCCATTCTCCAAAATTGTTTGGAATGAGATTCTGTTTAGAAACCAATATTATAGAGCAATGGGAAGATGGGATAATGAGATTAGGAGGGATGTTGTTGATGGTAAAGGAAAAGACTTAAACTCCAGGATTAAGACCACTGCTTTCTCTGCCACCATCGATTGTCTGTGGCGAGAAAGAAATAGTAGACTGCATAATAGGGGCCTGCCTACAGCAAACAAGGTGATTAGGAGCATTGAGGAGATGGTGTAATGAAAGACTAGCAGATGGAAGAAATTTTGAAGATCTTACTCCAACTAGATGACTTGTAATTTATGGGGATTACCCAACTCTCTTCTGTATGACTAATTGTTTGGAGTGTTGGTCTCTATATGCATGTATCTAGATGACTCTTTGGCCTTTTGGCATTTATATATTTGCCTCTTCTGTTTCTAATACACTTTAATTACAAAAAAAAACAATATTTTTGTCACGAAATGAATTTTATTTTCAAAAAAATATTAATTTAGAACTCATAATTTTTTCATTTCAATTTCATTTCTCATATAGATATATTCAGTCAAATAAATATTAATTATAGAATCGACTAAATTTCATCGACATTACATATGTAATCAACTACCATCAGGTACATATTCAAAATTAAGGTTCAAAAGATTATATAATTAATACGAAAGCATTCGTATAATTATCTCAAAACCATAGATTAATTACAAAGTAGCCTACATCGTTTGTTGCAATACATTAACTAAAAAGTAGCCTCCAAACACAATTCCTAAAGCATTAGTTTCTAATTTTATATATCCTAAGGCATTAGTTTCTAATCAATTACAAATTAGCCTCCAAAAAGCAATTCCCGACAAGTTTGTTTAGTTGTCCTTCCATCTTCATCATCATCCCAAAAATAATTTCCAAATAAGTGTCCTCGCATTGTCCCAATTTGCAGTTCAAAGAGTACCAAGGCATATTATTTTCTAACTTTATAAGTCTATTAACAATTATAAATAGAATAACATCAACTAAGAAATAACACACATTGCCCATATATGAATAGGATTACCTTTGCCCATTATGTTGCCAGCTCCGTGGGTCTTCTATTATATGTTGATGCGACGACGGAAGATATGAATAGGATTACCTTTGCCCGTATATGTATTGATGTGGAGGCTATTGAGACTTACCCCTCAAGCGTTAATGTGGTGATGGAAGATGGCACTGTTGTTGGGGTTAAGGTGAAATTCCAAGCCAAACCTCCCTCTTGCCCACACTGCCTCGTGTTTGGTCACAGTCTTAGTGGATGCCCCAAAGATAAAGGTGATGGTTCTAATAAGGTAACTATCCCACATGCTAGAAAATTACCCCCGTTAATATTGGTGGCTGGACTCAGGTCGTCAAGAAGACGAGAGTTGGCGTCAGTACCATGAAAGAAGTGGGTGAGACATCGTGCACTGCCAAGCTGAGAAGAACCCAATCACTGCCAATGTACCGTGTAGTGCTATTGCAGAGATGAATTGGGAAGGTGAAATCCCTACACAGAATAACGAAAACTTAATCTCCTCACCACCCGTTCCATTGTCAAATTCTTTCAGTGCAGTCTGCATGGATAGTGATACGGATATAACGCTTGCCCCTACTGCTCTTGCGAAGCGGGTTACTATTGTGGACAAACTGGCATAGAAAAGGGTGGGGGAAGATAGAGACGTGGGCAATAGTAGTGGGAAGAACATGAGGAAGGGGAAAGGGAAGAAGACTAGATGATCAAGTTTGCTTCTTGGAACATTAGGGGCCTTAATTCCCCTCACAATCAAAGGGAAATCAATAAGCTGATTAGGGATAACCACCTTGATTTGATGTGTATGCTTGAAACTAAAGTTAGGAAAAATAACTTAGGTTGTGTTTTGAATAATTGTTGTTTTTAATGGGATTTTTTGGAGAACTGTCCACTTCGGGGGAAGGGTTGCCAGAATTATTGTGGCTTGGAACCCCAAGTGTGTTGCTGTGAGTTTGGTTAAAACCCACCCCCAAGCCATGCTCTACAAGGTGGATATCTGTGGGTCTGGGTTGAGTTTCTTTGCTTCTTTCATTTATGGGGATAACCTTCCTAGTGGTAGAAGGCACCTTTGGGATTTTTTGAGGAAGAATTCTGGGAGTGTGGGCGAGTCTCCATGGATATTTATGGATGACTTTAATGTGGTCATATATCATGACGAAAAGAGAGGCATCCGGGGCATTGATAGGGCTGCCATGGACAAGTTCAACCATTGCATTTATGACTTGGAGATTGATGATATGGTAACAAATGTGTTGTGGTTTATGTAGAATAAGAGGGAGTTGGGAGCTGATAATGTTCAATCTAGTTTGGATAGAGTTTTGCAAAATAATGCGTGGGCCTCTAGGTTCCCCGAGGGAGGAGAGTGAAGCTTTTGTCCTTCCTCATGGGGTTTTAGAACACTGCCCTATCTTTAATTTACTGTCCCCCTTTGAGTGAAGTAGACCTAAACCGTTCAAATTTATAATATCTGGATGGATCATAGCTAACTTTTATGAGATTATTAGCGAATGCTGGCTGGATGATGGAGGGGGAATCCTATGGTTAGACTGAGCAGGAAATTGAATAGAGTTAAAATTAGGATGAAAGATTTTAACAAAAAGTTCTTTAGCAACATCTCTTCTAGGGTGGAGGAGGCTAAGACTTTACTGGATGAGGTTCAAACTAGGTTTGATAGAGATGGGTGCAACACTGAGGTGCTTTTTGAAGAAAGGGTCAAGCTTCACACATATTTTGAGTGAGGAATGTGGAGGAGTCCTTTTTCAAGCAGAAGTCCCGAGTTAAGTGGTTCCAACTATGGGATGGAATTAATTCTTTTTTCCATATGAAGGCTAACCAGGCTACGACCTGAAGGAAAATCCTTAGTATCTCGGATTACCATGGAGTGAGTATTGAGGGGAGTCGGAATGTGGCTAAGGTGGTTGTTGATTATTTCATCAACCTCCTTGGCACTACCAGTTCTTGTGGGGACCCTATTCCTATTCTTAACGATGTGGTGTGCAAGAGAATCACGGTTAATCAGGCTGCTGCGTTGGAGGCTCCCATTACTGATGAGGACATCAAGAATGCCATGTTCTCCATTGGGTCCGATAAAGCTCCTAATCCAGATGGATTTAATGCCTTTTTCTTCAAAAAGAATTGGGATGTGGTGGGGAGAGATGTGATTGATTCCATTACCTTCTTCTTCCATTGTAGCTACTTGCCTAGGCAATGGAACTGCACTGCTTTGGTGCTTATTTCGAAGGTAACTACTCCCTCTGGTATGCAGGACTTCAGGGCCATCTCTTGCTGCAACACCATCTACAAATGTATCTCCAAAATTATTGTTGATAGGATGAAACCTATTCTCCCTTCCTTCATCAACTAGAACCAGGCTGCGTTTGTGAAAGGTAGGTCAATCTCTGACAATATCTTATTGCTTCAGGAGCTTAAGAAGAATTATCACCGCAAGCTTATTCCCCCTAGGTGTACTCTTAAGATTGATCTTATTAAGGCCTATGATACTTTTAGTTGGGAGTTTTTACTCAACCTTCTTGTGCATATTGGCTTCCCATCTATGTTTGTTGGGTGGGTGGAGGAGTGTATCACCACGACTAGATTCTCTATCAGGTTGGATGGGAGTTTACCTGGATTCTTTAAGGGGAAGAGGGGATTAAGACAAGGTGACCCTATCTCTCCTTTCTTATTCCTCCTTATTATGGATACTTTCTCTTATATTATGGACAAGGCTTGCCTCAATCCAGAGTTCAGTTTTCATCCTAAGTGCAAGGAAGTGGGTCTTAATCATATTTGCTTTGCGGACGATTTAATCATTCTGTGTAGTGGCAACCCTTCTTCGTGTAGAATTGCGAAGCGAGCTATTGAGGTTTTCTCTTTGATCTCAGGTCTTTACCCCAATACTAATAAGTCTAGTTTCTACTTCTCTGGTGTTGAAGTTGACGGGGTGATCAGGTTGAGGGAGGTTATTGGTTTCTCCCATAGTCCCCCCTTCTTGTATCCTGGGGTTCCTCTTATAACTATTAGGCTTAAGTATGAGGACTGTGAGAGGTTGATTGACAAAATTATGGGGAGGATTAAGTGTTGGACTAACTGATTCCTTAGTTTTAGTGGGAGACTTTAGCTCATCAACTCAGTCTTGTTTAGTATTCAGGTCTACTGGTCTTACCTGTTCATCCTACCTAAAGGGGTTATTAGAAGAATTGACCAACTTATGAAAGACTTCTTGTGGACGGGTACTGATTCCAAACATACTAGGGCGAAGGTAGCTTGGAAATATCTGACGTGCAGGCAAGAGGAAGGGGGTTAGGCATTAAGAATGTGGAATTGTGGAACAAAGCTGCTATTCTCAAGCTCCTTTAGAACCTCTGTAGTAAGAAGCATTGCCTATGGGTCAAATGGTGCAATGTGTACAAGATCAAGAATAGAAGTATTTGGGCCATTAATATTTCAAATGATTCTTCTTGGTGTTGGAGATAGCTATTGCAGTTGAGGGATATGGCCAAGCCTCTAATCAAGTCCAGCATTGGCAATGGTGAAGATACCTTTGTGTGGTACGACAACTGTCATCTGTTAGGTCCTCTGATTAATCGCTATCGGGGAAGACTTATTTATGATGCGAATAGCAATCATACAGCTAGAGTGGCCCACTTTATCGATGGGGAGAGGTGGAGGTGGCATTCTTCTGTTACTTGGGAGACATTAGAGATTAGGAATGTTGAGTTGGCTGTTATTCGTCAAAGGGTTAGTGATGAGGTGGTGTGGAATTCCAACTGGGGTGGCTTCTCCATTGGGTCGGCTTTTGCGGCTCTTACTACCGCTCATCCTCCTTTCAATAGGCACAAGTTGATTTGGAATGTCAATAATATACCGAAATGTGCTTGTAGTTTATGGATCATATGTAGGTAGGGATGCTCTTCAAACGAGGGATAAACTGTTTAGCTGGGGTATTTCCAATAACAATTTGTGTTGTACTTGTGTGCGGAGGTGGAGAACCGAGAGCAGTTGTTTATTGAATGTAATATTTCTAAAGAGGTTTGGTGCGAGGTCAGAGACAAGAACCAGTAGGACATAGTGTCTCTTAACTAGTGGGGTGAATTGGATTTTGCTAATTCTGAATATATGGGAAAGAGCTTATATAATAGACTTAGGTATCTATCCTTTTCCACCACTATCTACTATCTATGGATTGAGAGGAATGCGAGATGTTTTAAAGGCATGGCCAAGAGTATTGATATGATTATCAGAGATGGTTTGCATCGGGGCTTTGAAGTGGATGGACAACAGGAGGAGCTATACCAACTGGATGGCATGCATGAACTGGGACATTCGAGAATCGGTGTTATCTTAGTTGGTTTGTTTTGTGATTGGTTGTTTGTGTCCTTTGGGGTATGCCCCTAGGATTGTGGTTCTCCTTTGGTGGTTGGTTGTAAGTAGTTTTTCTTGGTTCTATTGTACATAATTTTTCCAAAAAAAAACACACATAGAGCTAAACACTAAAAAAATTATGGAATTTAATTTAATCTTTAATATTAAAAAAAAATTGGCAGAGTTTCCTTTATTTATAGACTAAAACCACCCTGTTAAATTAAAAAAAATCAAAAATAAAAAAATCCAACAATAATCCACCAAAATACACCTTCCACCGATTCATCAAATAAGGCAATAGCATCACCAATATGTGACACCCCGTCTAATTAAATACCGAGTAGCTACTCCTATAGTAAATTCATACAGAATATCAAGTTCGTTCGGTCTTAGCATCACTGTCGAAAAACATTTAATTAGTTACTAGCCACCTAATATTTAAAAAGTGAGATGCCAATTTTTATTAATTAAATTAACTTACAACTGAGTAATTAATAACCATAACATTCACATAAACAATCTCATGGGGATAATTAATATAATGAAATAAACTGATTCTAGAGTAAACACTCTAATAATAGTCCAAATACCAAATAATCCCAATACAAGAGTCTGAATAAATAAATCCAACAACTAAAATAAATAAAAGTCTAAAACTGTTATCTCTGAATAAGAATGGGAAACATGCCCTAATTGATATGAATGACTCCTAAGGAAGAAAAGATAGATGTGGAGCCATCTAATACCGAGATCCTGTATCTTCCACAGCAGCTACAACACGTCAATAAAATGGAACTCCTATGCTTGGTGTCCCTGTGGCTGGGCACCTATGATGCAATTCAAGGAGCTGAATATGCTGAAGATGAACGTGAAGCTGATCATACACATGGGAGTGGAGATAAATTTGCACAAGTCCCTTTGTCACTTTCTAGTGGTCCAATTATAAGACTTAGTACCAAACATTTTAAGGAAGCACTTATTGGGATGATCCAAGAGAAGTGGGCTGATTGTGGAAAGATGAAGACCAAGATGGGCCCAAATGATAATCAAAGCTTAGTCAATGTCATTAAAGAAATTTGGGGAGATAATTATCATGCAAAAACGTGACCATCATGTTCACAACATAAATGGGCATGAATTTATCTATTTTCAAGCTTAATAAATGGGGGATGAATCTAGTCTTGGTTGGTTATCTTTAAATACATTGAACTTAGTCATTTAGTCATATTTTATTGTTTTCCAAGTCCAAGTGGCCTAAAAAACGTGGGAACTTGTTTAATTTGACAATTGTGTTATTTTAATGTTGTATTTATTTCATTTCCTATTCTTGGAGGGTTGTTCCAAGTATAAATAAGGGGAGCTACGAATTTTGTAAGCACTTTTGGATATAAATTAATATTATTATGAGGTATTTTTGTTCCTCTTGGTTCTTAAGAAAACTTTTTGAACTTATCAAATTAATCTTGTGGCGTTCAAATAACCAAACTTATCACCTTGATTAGTGAGAGATTCTTGGGTTTCTTGGTGGGGCGTTTTAATCCTTTGTAGTCTTGGTTCTTATCTTACAAGGTAACGGGTCAAGGCTCAACAAACTTTGTTTATACGATCATGGGATCTTTAACCATCATTGTTATTGGGTTTCATCACAATCGTTGGTGAGATTCATATCATTTGGTATTAGAGCCTATTTCTAAGGCAAGTTTGACTATCCTTTTTTTCCTTGTTTCCTCCTTTAGAAAAAAAAAAGAAAGAAAACAAAAAAAAGGGCTTTTAGGAGGTGAGAAATAAGATTAAAACACAAAAAAATTGTATGCGTTCCTTTTTTTTGTATTGTTGAAACCTTAGAAACTGTGTGAGTCATTCATTTTTTTCTCTCCCGCAATCAAATTCCTTACATTGTGATGAGTTTTGGTTGCTCCTCAATCTGAATTGCGGGTGGTTAATTTGAATTTGTTTATTGAGTTCGATTAAAAACTAAAGAGGACACAAAAGTGTGGAAAAAGGCAAGAGAGTGTGAGATCAAAAGAGGGTAAAAGCCATTTTGAGTGAAAACACGAGTGTGAGTGAAACACGAGTGTGAGTGAAACACGCGAGGGAGTGGTTGTGCGGTTTCTAATTTTTTTTGCAGATTCTAGACATGTCCAATATTCAAGAAGAAGACACAACCGAAGAAGTTCAACAACAAGCCATTCCAAACCTTCAAATGCAAGCATTGATAGGGGAGATGGGGCTTATGTTAAGGGCTGAATTAGAACCTATTCAAGAGAGGTTGGATAGGGTAGAAGCAGGAACACCTAAGGGCAACAACAAGACATTCCCAATAGGCGACATGCGGAAATATTGAGGAAGAAGTAGTGTTGGAGGAGTTTGATGGGCCAAATGTGAATTGGGGCAGGTTTGGGCGTGGAGATGTTAGGATGGCTAGACCTAGGAGGGATAATGATTTAGGAAATATAAAGATTAAAATCCCATATTTCCAAGGTAAAAATGACCATGAAGCTTATTTGGAGTGGGAAACTAAAATGGAGATGGTGTTTGATTGTCACAACTATTCAGAGATGAAGAAGGTTAAGTTGACTGCAATTGAATTCACTGATTATGCCATTATTTGGTGGGATCAATTGCTGATTAATACGAGGAGGAATAGAGAGCCACCCGTTGACACTTGTGAGGAGATGAAAATGCTTATGAGGAGGCAATTTGTTCCCAACCACTACTATAGGGGTTTGTTTCAAAAATTGCAGAGATTAACTCAAGGTTCCAAGTGTGTGGATGAGTATTACAAGGAGATGGAGGTAGCTATGATCCTAGCTAGTGTGGAAGAGGACCGGGAAGCAACCATGGCTAGGTTTTTGCAGTGTTTAAACCGTGAGATTTCTGATATAGTCGAGTTGCAGCACTATGTTGAGTTGTCGGATATGGTGCATCAAGCCATAAAGGTAGAGGAATAACTCAAGCAAAAGGGGTTAACAAGGAAGGTACAATTTGTGTCTACCAACAACACATGGAAGACAACCCCTAAAAGAGATGAGAATGTACAAAATATGCCAAAATTTGAACCCTTTAAGAATGCCAAGTCAGTGACAACCACAACTTCAAGTAACACGGATTCTACTACTTCTAAAACACGTGATATTAAGTGTTTTAAATGTCAGGGATGAGGTCACATAGCCAGCCAATGTGTAAACAAAAGGGCGATGGTGATAAATGCGCAAGGAGAGCTTGAGTCAGAGAATGAAGAAGAAGTAGATGATGACATGCCACCTTTGGAAGACATTGATGATGAGTAAAATACTATTATTGGAGATTTATTAGTTGCAAGGCAAGTTCTCAATGTGCAGGTTAAGGAGGAAGAATGTAACCAAAGGGAGAACTTTTTGGCTTACGCATTGAGGGCACTTAGAATGTGGCCAACACGGCTGTCGAGTTTTTTAGCAATCTTCTTGGTAGCAGCGTCAACTGTGGGAACCCGAGTTCTATTCTTATTGAGAATGTTCGTAAGAGAATTAGTGAGGCTGATGTTGTTGCGCTGAGCACCCCCTTTGATGATGTGGAGATTAAGAAGGCTATGTTCTCTACTGGATCCGAAAAAGCCTAGAGCCGTGATTGCTTTAATGCGTTCTTCTTCAAAAAGAATTGGGAGGTGGTTGGGAGTGACGTGATTGAGGCTATCATGTTCTTCTTTAGTTGCATCTTTCTGCCCAGATAATGGAAATGAACTGCTTTGGCCCTCATTCCCAAGGTTACTACCCCTACTGGTATGCATGATTTTAGACCCATATCTTGCTGTAACACCATCTATAAATGTATCTCGAAGATTCATGCGAACAGGCTGAAGCCGGTTCTCCCGCACATATCAACTCGTACCAGGCAGCGTTTATTAAAGGGAGGTTAATTTTGGATAATATCTTACTTCTCCAGGAGGTTATGAGTAATTACCATAGAGAGCTCAGTTCGCTTAGGTGTACTATGAAGATTGACTTGATGAAGGCCTACGATACTTTGAGTTGGGAGTTTCTTTTCACTTTACTTGTCCATCTTGGCTTCCCCGCTGTTTTTGTTGGATGGATCAGAGAGTGCTCCACTAACACATGGTTCTCTATGAGCTTGAATGGTCACCTTTATGGTTTCTTTGAGGGTAAGAGAGGATTGAGACAAGGTGGCCACCTTTCTCCCTATCTTTTCCTCTTTGTTATGGATACCTTTTCCTGCATCTTGGAACAGGCTTACTCTAATCCCTCGTTTACTTATCACCTAAGATGCAAGGAGGTGGGACTTAACCACAAATGTTTTGCGAATGATGTGATTAGTTTGAGTGGGGGGGACATCCCTCCCTGTACCATTGTCAAGAAGGCTTTGGATGATTTCTGTAGCATTGTTGGCCTAAATCCCAACCTGAGCAAGAGTAGTTTCTACTATTCAGGTATTGATGAGGAGAGAATCAGGCTGATCAAGGATATACTTGGCTTCCCCCATAGTTACCCTCCCTTTTTGTACCTGGGTGTTCCCCTCATTACCTCCAGGCTCAAGAGTTAAGACTGTTGCAGACTGATAGACAAGATTACTAGCAGGATTAAGTGCTGGACCAATCAGTTTCTTAGTTACACCGGAAGATTACAACTTATTAAATCTGTTCTATTTGGGATCCAAGTTTACTGGTCTAGTCTTTTCATTTTGCCTAAGGGGTTATTAATAGAATCGAGCAGCTGATGAGGGACTTTCTTTGGATGGGGTCTGATCTTAATCACTCGGGTGCCAAGGTTGCGTGGAAGGACCTTTGTTACAGCTATGAAGAAGGGGGTTGGGAATTAAAGATTGCTAGAGATGGAATGTTGCTGCTATTCTGAAGATGTTATGGAATCTCAGTAGCAAAAAAAATTGCCCGTGGGTTAAGTGGTGTAATGTGTACAAGTTAAAGAAAAGAAGTATGTGGGTTGTCCCTATCGCTAGCGACTCGGCTTGGAGTTTGAGGAAGATGATGCAACTTAGACATCTGATCAGACCTCTCATCAAACGAAACATTGGTAATAGGGAGAACACTTTCTTATGGTATGACAATTGGCATCCTTTGGGCCCGTTGCAACATTTTTTTGGTGATAGGGTTATCTACGATTCTTCTAGCAATCATAAGGCTCTGGTGGCTGACCACATTGTGGAGAATAGGTGGAGATGGCCTACTGCGGTTACCTGGGAACTTCTGGATATTAGGAATGCGGAGTTGCCCCAGATTAGGTAGGATACTGATGATGAGGTGGTTTGGATCCCCATCCGTGGTGGGTTCTCAATTGGTTTGGCCTATGATGAGATTACCTCTAGTCGCCCCCTGTTAGCTGGCATATGATCGTGTGGAACAATTCTAACATTCCCAAATGTGCCTTTATTTTATGGATGATTTGTAGGGATGCGATTCACACCAAGGATAAGCTCTTTAGCTGGGGCAATTCTGAGGACAACTTGTGCTGCTATTGCTTAAATGGGGTTGAATCTATTAGCCATGTCTTTAATAAGTGTCATGTTTCTAAGGAGGTGTGGAACGAGGTTCGATTCAAAAATCAGGAGAATAGGGACGCTATGGATTGGGACAGCGAGATTCACCATGCTATCTCAAATTACAGGGGCACTAGCCTTTTTAATCATATTAGGAACATCTCATTTTCTACCATCATTTACTGCATGTGGATGGAAAGAAATGCCATACTTTTCAAGAAGGTGAGTAGGAACACTGAAGCCATTGTCAAAGAGATTGAGGTAATGATCAGAGCAAGGGCCATATCATGGGAGAAAGGGGGAAGAAGATTCAAAAACTGGATGACATGCATGAACTGGGGAATCTCGGATAGTATACTTGATTAGGATGTGGGGTATGGGGGTTTTGGGTATTTTTCCCATTGCTTTGTTTCTTGTCCCTTTGGGGTATGCCCCATAGGATGTTCCTAGGTCTTTTTCCCTTTTTATTTTGCACTTGTTGTAGTTCCTCTTGTTGATATATACATAATTTTTCCCAAAAAAAAAATGCTCCCAGCACTTTTATGCGTTTGATGAAATATGTTTTGCATGCATTTATTGGCAGATTTCTAGTTGTATATTTTGACGATATCCTAATTTATAGCAAAAGCTTGGAAGAACATGTAGTACATTTGAAATCTGTTTTAGATGTGCTAAGGAAAGAAAAGTTGTTTGCTAACCTCAAAAAGTGTAACTTTTGCACGGATAAGCTTGTTTTTCTTGGCTTTGTTATTAGTGCTAAAGGAATTGAAGTGGATGAGGAAAAGGTGAAAGCAATCAGAGAATGGCCAACGCCTACAACAATCAAACAAGTGAGGAGTTTCCACGGCCTTGCTAGCTTTTATAAATGGTTTGTGCATGATTTTAGTAGCTTGGTCGCCCCTGCCACTGAAGTCATCAAGAAAAATGTGTCGTTTAAGTGGGGAAAGGAACAAGAAAAGGCATTTAATCTGATCAAAGAAAAGTTAACTAATGCACCTTTGCTTGTTTTACCCAACTTTACTAAAACATTTGAAATTTAGTGTGATGCTTCAGGAATAGGTATTGGAGCTATTTTGATGCAAGAAGGTTGTCCAGTCGCCTATTTTAGTGAAAAGTAGAGTGGTGAAGCCCTAAACCATCCCACTTATGATAAGGAGATGTATGCTTTGGTGAGGGCTTTGGAAAATTGGCAGCACTATCTATGATCAAAGGAATTTGTGATTCACACAAATCATGAATCCTTGAAGCATTTGAAGGGATAACAAAAGTTGAACAAACGTCATGCCAAGTGGGTGGAATTCATTGAAACATTTCCTTATGTAATCAAATACAAGTCGGGCAAGGAAAATGTGGTGTCTGGTGCATTATCTAGAAGGTATGCTTTACTTTCCATTTTATACACAAAATTGCTTGGTTTTGAATACATTAAGGATTGGTATGAGCAAGATTCTGATTTTTGTGATGTGTTCAATGCATGTGAAAAAGTGGCATTTGGAAAGTTTTATAAGCATGACGGATTTTTTTTTCGAGAAAATAAATTATGTGTGCCTATGTGTTCATTGCGTGAATTGCTTGTGAGAGATGCTCATGGTGGTGGTTTAATGGGTCATTTTGGTGTAGCTAAGACTTTAGGAATTTTACATGATCATTTTTTTGGCCTCATATGAAACGTGATGTGGAAAGAATTTGTGAGAAATGTATCACTTGTAAACAGGCCAAGTCAAAATTGAAACCCCATGGTTTGTACTCCCCTTTGCCTATACCTAATGAACCTTGGACTGATATTTCTATTGATTTTATTTTGGGTTTACCTAGGACTAAGAGGGGGAGAGATTCAATTTTTGTGGTGGTGGATAGGTTCTCTAGGATGGCACACTTCATTACATGTCATAAAACTGATGATGCATCTCATATAGCTGATTTGTTTTTCAAAGAAATTGTTAAGTTACATGGCATGCCTAGGACCATTGTTTCTAATAGGGATGAAAAGTTTTTAAGTTAAATTTGTAAGACTTTATGGGGAAAGTTGGGAACCAAGTTGTTGTTTTCTACTACTTGTCATCCACAAACTGATGGACAAACTGAAGTAGTGAATAGAACTTTGTCTTCTTTGTTACGTGATATCATTAAGAAAAATTTGAAAGCATGAGAGCATTGTTTGCCACATGTTGAATTTTCTTACAATAAAAGTGTACATTCTGCAACTAAGTTTTCACCATTTGAAATTGTGTATGGTTTTAATCCATTATCACCTTTGGATTTAATTCCTTTACCTTTGAGTGAACAGGTAAACTTAGATGGCAAAAAGAAGGCTGAATTTGTAAAGAAGATTCATGAAAAGTCTCGAATGAACATTGAAAGGAGGACAGAACAATATGTCCATCAATCCAATAAGGGACGCAAGAAGGTAGTGTTTAAATCAGGAGATTGGGTTTGGTTGCACTTGAGGAAGGAACGTTTTCCAAGAAAATGACATTCTAAACTCTTACCTCGGGGTGATGGCCCATTTCAAGTTTTGGAACGCATCAATGACAATGCATATAGGCTTGACTTACCGAGTACAGTGTTAGTACAAGCTTTAATGTTGCTGATTTATCACCTTTTGATGCAGGTGATGATTTGAGGATAGATCCTTCTCAAGAGGGGGAGATTGATGCAATTTAAGGAGCTGAATATGCTGAAGATGAACGTGAGGCTGATCATACACATGGGAGTGGAGATAAATTTGCACAAGACCCTTTGTCACTTTGTAGTGGTCCAATTACAAGACTTAGTGCCAAACATTTCAAGGAAGCACTTATTGGGCTGATCCAAGAGAAGTGGTCTGATTGTGGAAAGATGAAGACCAAGATGGGCCCAAATGATAATCAAAGCTTAGTACATGTCATTAAAGAAATTTGGGGAGATAATTATCATGTAAAAATGTGACCATCATGTTCACACCATAAATGGGAATGAATTTATCTATTTTCAAGGTTAATAAATGGGGAATGAATCGAGTCTTGGCTGGTTATCGTTAAATACATTGAACTTAGTCATTTAGTTATATTTTGTTGTTTTCCAAGTCCAAGTGGCCTAAAAAATGTGGGAACTTGTTTACTTTGACAATTGTGCTATTTTAATGTTGTATTTACTTCATTTCCTATTATTGGAGGTTTGTTCCAAGTATAAATGAGGGGAGCTACGAATTTTGTAAGGACTTTTGGATATAAACTAATATTATTGTGAGGTATTTTTGTTCCTCTTGGTTGTTAAGAAAACTTTACGAACCTATCAAGTTAATCTTGTGGTGTTAAAACAACCAAACTTATCACCTTGATTCGTGAGAGATTCTTGGGTTTCTTGGTGTGGCGTTTTAATATTTTGTTGTCTTGGTTCTTATCTTACTAGGTAATGGGTCAAGGCTCAATAAACTTTGTTTATACAATCTTGGGGTCTTTAACCATCATTGTTATTGGGTTTCATCACAATCGTTGGTGAGATTCATATCAACCTAAAAAGGGTTTTACAAAAACAAAATAGATTTGGAAGAAAAAAGGTCAGAGCCCGTGGTGAATATATTTTAAAAACAGTAAGTATTTAATTGCATTAAATAGTAAATATTATATACTTGTTAGTCACGTGCTCTCACTTGAGATTCTCACCCCTTAACAATTGTGCATGCCTAATGCATTCTTTTAACCCATTCTAATTATATCACTACCTAACCAGTCTAAAGCAAATCTGTTTATGCGGAAATTCTTTACGATGCCTACCAGTATTACCCAATTAAGGCATAATTACATTCCATATTATCATTAATTGAATCAATTATCCCGTGTATTATTTAAGTTCCCACATATTTAAGTCATTTAAATACCTTAGCCATTCTCATCTACTAGCAACAGTGAACAATCACAAATATATATATATATATATATATATATATATATATATATATATATATATATATATATATATATATATATATATATTTAAATCACTCTCAGCACATATATACACACATATGGAACCCATAGGCTAAGCTGCGGTGCACGCATACTCTGCTATCGAATCTCGGTACATCACGTACATAAGGACCACGAGTTTTGAATCACTCAGGAATCGTATCAATACAAATAATAGATATTGGAGGCAAATATAGTTCACATACCCATGGGTCACGCACATACCTACGCTCCCATGGTCAGCTGACTTATCAACTCACAAATAAGTTTTCACAGTCCTATGTCCTTGAGGTACCAAATCTAAATCCCCCTGAAGGCACACAAGACAAGATTGTCCTCACCCTATAACCTCCCGTAATAGCAAGTATGGTAGGTACGTCATACACATAATAATCCATATATTAGGTAATCACACAACCTAAATAATCATCATATCAATATAGGTATACTCCTATCCTATAATACAAATCTCATACGTAATATAGTTTTATCTCAATTATTTTACGTAATAATGTTTAGCGCGACAACTCTCATCGTATAAATTCGAGTACTTAAACCTATCCCCAAAAGGTTACTAAGTCTCCCACTTGTCCCTAAGATTATTTCAGTAAATTAAAGTCCCCCCACTACTGTCTCTAAACTTAAGCTATTATTTACCCGAATTAAATTCAAGTTCCTGTAATTTTAAACCGTACACTCTCATCGGACACTCGTAAGTTTATCTTTTAATCCCAAACCAAACTAATATTTTCCCGGGCCTCAAATACACCTCTACTGGCCTTACCTAAGTTCCAATATGTTCAAATTATCCACACCAATAATTCTTAAATGTTGAAATTTGGTTAAACCTTAAAATTATATTCTATCACAAATGCAGGGGAGTCGATCGATCGACTCAAGAATGTCGACCGATCGACCAATTATAGCCCAGAATTTTAGCATTTTTGGCCATCGTTTTGTCTCCAAAATTCATTACATGATCCCTATATCCAAAGAAAACGTACTTGATGTTATAACAACCTAAAGCCATGATTTCTAACGTTCCAGGATCATCAAATCATTACGAAAATTACATACAAATTGAATTGTTCATCAAGTTTTCATGTTTAAACCCTAGGAAAACTTCTCTTAATTCAAGATAGCCAATTACTACATGCAAAACCTACCCATATTCAAGATTAAATTCTCCCAATTCATGAAATTATCAATATTTAGTCCCCAATTCTAAACTACCATAGATAATATATTTGTTGATTCATAATAAGTTAAATCACTTGCCTCAAATGGAAGTTTTGATCCTTTGGAGAAGATGATACGGTGATGATATTCTCTTTTCGATCACAAATCTGGCGGTGGTGCAAGGTGGTTGTTTGGCCCTAGCAACCCTTGGAAACCCTTCATTTCTCTCTACTTCTCTCCGTCAAGTTTGTAGCAGCCAATAAACCTAATGACCCAAAGGGTTGGCTAATATATTAATCCTAAATTTCGTAGGTCATTATTCATCAAATGGTAACATGACTAAAATACCCTCCTGGGTTGCCGGTTTGGCCTAAAACTGCCCCGGAACCCAAACTAACCCCCGGGTAGAATTTTATGACCATCTCTATACTTTTGGATACATTGACACACTCAAAATGACCATAAGGCTGACATAAAAATAAACTTATTTATAATCCATTAAATTAGTCCCGACACGACTGACACGCGCATCCCAACTTAATTTCCAAAATTGTTGTATTTTCCCCATGTGACAATTTTAATGAATTCATAATCATATGTTACTATACTCACTCAATAATATTCAACATAGTTATCATAATAATATACTAACTCTCATCTATCTAGTATTTAAATCCAGATTAATTTCCCAATTAATTCAATTACAATGGTAAAACTTTCATCAATAGAATTAGATGCCTTTCCTTTTTAGCCACCACCTACTGCATTTGGATGGAGAGGAATGGGAGAAGCATAAGAAGAGTGTCTACAGATTTTGCCTCAGTCATGAATGATATTGAAGATATGGCCAAGGCCACGCCAATGGGGGAAACCCATGAGAAGCTATTCCAATTGGATGACATGTATGAATTGGGGTCTGCCTCAAAGCTACATTGATGATACTTAGTTTATGATTAGTTTTGTTAGGTTTTTGGCCATTTTTTCAAGTTTCTGTATGCTTGTTTTTGGTGTTGCTTTGTCTTTAAGGTATGCCCCTGGGTGTTTTGTATAATTCCTCTCTAATTAGTTCTGGTTCTATATATACACACAATTCCCCCAAAAAATCCTATAATCAAAATCAGTAAACATACGAGGTATTACATACTCCCCCTAATAGTGGAATTTTGTCCCGAAATTCGAAAATAAAGGTATACCCGGTAAAAAAAAACTCTGGATATTTATCGCACATCTCATCCTCGCGCTCCCAGGTAGACTCCTCGGCATTATGATGCCACCACTAAACACGTACTAGTGGTACTGCCTTAGATCTCAATTTCCTCTCGATATGGTCGAGAATAACTCGTAGGAACTATCGGGCTGCAAATCAATCTCTTCCAAAGCAATGTGAGTATGGGCCAAATCATCCCGAAGATATCTCCTCAGCGAGGAAATATGGAACACATTATCCCCTTCATAGGAGATATTTCCAAAGCAATGAATCCTATGCACGTGCTCACAACTGGCCCAATCCGCTCGATGATAGGGAATGACCCCACATATCTCGGCGCCAACTTCGCTTTCTTACAAAAACGCATTATCCCCTTCATAGGAGATACTCTTAGCAACACCTGGTGTCCCACATTAAACTCGCAGAAGAACCTCTTGGCATCGGCATAGCTCTTCTGTCGATCCTGAGCACCTCGAATACAGCTCCGAATCATCTCTATCCTGGCCGAAGTATCCTGGATCACCTCTGACCCAAGTAGCTTGTTGTCCCCCACCTCTAACCAATATACTGGAAAATGATAAGGTCTGTCTTATAAGGCCTCGAATGGATCCATGACAATCATAAACTGGTAGGAGTTTTTTTGGGAAAGTGTCTGTATATAAAGAACCAAAAACTAGTTACATAGAATCAAACAAAACTGAGGGGCATACCCCAGAGGCAAGACCTCACCAACAATAGGGAACAAGTAAGAAAAACAAACTAAATAAGAAAAAGGCAAAAGCCACTCAAATAGGGTGTTAAGTTAAAATGCTATCAGGAACACTCCAGTTCATGCAATCCATCCAATTCTGATAGGATCTTATACCATTCTTCCTTCCCATAGCTCTAGCTCTAACCATGTTCTCGATCTCCTTGACAATAACCTCCCTTGTCTTGGTCATACCATTAAATTGTCTCCCATTTATCTCCATCCAGAGGAATTATAGGCAAATTGGTAGGAGTTATTATAGGCAAACTCCACTAGAGGGAGATACTAATCCCATCCCCCACCAAAATATACGATACACATTCTCAACATATCCTCTAACATCTGATTCATCGGCTCAGTCTGTGGGTGATAGGCCGAACTCAATCGTAATTCCACACCCATGGCTTCTAGGCAGCTCTCCCAAAATCTGGACACAAAAACTTGTCCCAGTCGGACACTATATCAAGGGGCACCCCGTGAAGTCTCACTACCACCGCAATGAAGATCTAAGCGTACTGCCCCATAGTATAATCAGTCTGAACTGGCAGAAAATAATCTACTTTGGTCAAACCATCCACAATCACCCATATCAAATTGTGACCTCGCTGAGATGTAGGCAACCCCATGATGAAATCCATGGAAATTCTCTCCCATTTCCACATAGGGATCTCTAATGGCTATAGGAGTCCCGGTGGCCTCTAGTGGTCCACTTTTACCAACTGACAAGTGCCACATTTCGAAACAAACTCAGCAATATTCTTCTTCATTCAACTCCACCAGTACTGTTGCCTCATATCCTGGTACATCTTATCCCCACCGGGATGTACTGCAAAACGTGAACCGTGCGACTCTGTCATCACCTCGTGTCGCAAGTCCTCCCCATTAAGAATAACCAGTCTCCCATTGAAGCGCAACCCTCTATCCGAACCCACCATGTAAGACTCGGCCCCATGTGTAAGAATATGTACTATCCGATCCTGGAAGAACGGATCCGTTGCCTGAGCCTGTACTACCCTCGTAATAATCTCAGGCGTAACTGTCATAACAGACATAAATGATCGAGTCACTGCATCTTGGTGTCCCAACTCCTTCCATTTTTCTTTCCACACCTCGGCCACCTCACCTACTAGCTTATGGCTCAATGCGCCTACTACCACGTTAGCCTTCCCCGGGTGGTATTGGATATCGAACTGATAATCCTTCACAAATTCAAGCCACCTACACTGGCACATATTCAACTTCTTCTGCATGAAGAGGAACTGTAGCGACTTGTGATCTGTGAATAAGCAAAATTTCTCCCCCAAGAGATAATGCCTCCAAATCCGAAGTGCAAACACGACTGTCGCTAACTCCAAGTCGTGGGTGGGTTAATTCCTCTCACGAGGCTTAAGCTTTTGGGAAGCATAAGCTATAGCCTGATCCTCCTGCTAAAGCACACCCCCGAGTCCTTATAAGGATGCATCAGTGTAGACTAAATACTCCACTCCCAGCCTGGACAGTGCTGAGATGGGTGTTGAAGTCAACTTGTCCTTCAACTCATCAAAGGCTAACTGACAGACATCATCCCAGATGAACGACACCCCTTTGTGAGTCAGGTGTGTCAACGGACCCGCTATCTTCGAGAATCCCCAGATAAACCTCCTATAGTATCCTGTTAGGCCCAAGAAACTACGTATCTCTGTCCGTGTCATGGGATGCCGCCACTCCCACCGCTGACACTTTCCCATAATCTATGGATATACCCTTGTCTGATACCATGTGCCCTAAAAACTGGACCTCCTTCAGCCAAAATCCACACTTCTCATATTTGGCATACAACTTGTGATGGCGCAGTGTTTGCAACACCTGTCACAAATGCTCGACATGCTCCTCCTCAGTCTGAGAATATATCAGAATGTCATCTATGAAGACAATGACAAACTGATCAAGGAACTCTATAAACACCCTGTTCATTAAGTCCATGAATACAATTGGTGCGTTGGTTAGACCAGATGGCATAACCGTTAACTCGTAGGATCCATATCTCATCAAGAATACAGTCTTAGCCAAGTCCTACTCCCTAATACGCAACTGATGGTATCGTGATATCAAATATATCTTCGAGAAGAAGGAAGATCCTCGTAACTAATCGAATAAGTTATTGATTTGGGGCAATGAATATTTATTCTGTATCGTGACTTTATTCATCTCTCGGTAATCAACACACAACCATAAGGATCCATCCCTTTTCTTCACAAGCAACACGGGAGCACCCTAAGGGTACTCCTCCGGATGAACCCATGTCCTAACAGATGCTCAATCTGATCCCGTAACTCCCTCATCTCTACTGGAGCCATACGATAAGGCACGCGGGCTATCAGCCAAGTGGCCGGTGTTAAATCTATAACAAAGCCTATCTCCCTACTAGGTGGCAATCCTAAAATATCCTAGCATACATCAGCGAACTCCCGTACAATAGGAATCGAATCAAGTGGGATTATTACCTCCTTAGAGGTCTCATCCTCTATGTAATACAAGTGAGTGGTCGATCCTCCCTAGGACGAGGCATCGCCATCAGGAACATCTCTTGACCCGGTATATAAAATATAATACTCCTAATATATATTAAATAAACATAAACAAATGCATTTAAGTTACACATTATTCAATATAAATAAATGCATAAACAAATACACACAAATGCATTTTTTTGTGTGTTCAACCATGTCCTAACAGATGCTCAATCTGATCCCGTAACTCCCTCATCTCTATTGGAGCCATACGGTAAGGCATGCAGGCTATCAGCCGAGTGGCAGGTGTTAAATCTATAATAAAGCCTATCTCCATACTAGGTGGCAATCCCAAAATATCCTAGCATACATCAGCGAACTTCCATACGACAGGAATCGAATCAAGTGGGATTATTACCTCCTTAGAGGTCTCCTCCTCTATGTAATACAAGTGAGTGGTCGATCCTCCCTAGGACGAGTCATCGCCATGAGGAACATCTCTTGACCCGATATATAAAATATAATACTCCTACTATATATTAAATAAACATAAACAAATGCATTTAAGTTACACATTATTCAATATAAATAAATGCATAAACAAATGCATTTTTTTTGTGTGTCCAACCATGTTTCTCACCACCTAAAACCCTTTTTTTTCCTTTTTTTGTTTTTTTTTTTCATTTTTTTTCTAAAGGAGGAAACAAGAAAAAATAAAAAATAAAAGAATAGTCAAACTTGCCTTAGAAATAGGCTCTGATACCAAATGATATGAGCCCCACCAACAATTATGATGAAACCCAATAACAATGATGGTTAGAAAACCCAAGATCATATAAACAAAGTTTGTTGAGCCTTGACCTGTTACCTAGTAAGATAAGAACCAAACTACAAAGGATTAAAATGCCACACCAAGAAATCCAAGAATCTCTCACGAATAAAGGTGATAAGTTTGGTTGTTTGAACACCACAAGATTAACTTGATAATTTCATAAAGTTTTCTTAAGAACTAAGAGGAACAAAAATACCTCACAATAATATTAGTTTATTTCAAAAAGTGCTTACAAAATTCTTAGCTCCCCTCATTTATACTAGGAACAACCCTCTAAGAATAGAAAATGAAATAAATATAGCATTAAAACAACACAAATGTCAAAGTAAATAAGTTCCCACGTTTTTTAGGCCACTTGGACTTGGAAAATAAAAAAATATGACTAAATGATTAAGTTCAATGTATTTAAAGATAACCAGCCAATACTAGATTCATCCCCCATTTATTAACCTTGAAAATAGAAAAATGCATGCCCATTTATGGTGGGAACATGATGGTCACATTTTTGCATGGTAATAAGCTCCCCAAATTGCTTTAGTGACATGGACTAAGCCTTGATTATCATTTGGGCCCATCTTGGTCTCCATCTTTTCAAAATCAACCCACTTCTCTTGGATCAGCCCAATAAGTGCTTCCTTAAAATGTTCGGCTCTAAGTCTTGTAATTGGACCACTAGAAAGTGACAAAGGGTCTTGTACAAATTTATCTCCACTCCCATGTGTATGATCAGCCTACATTCATCTTCAATATATTCATCTCCTTGAATTGCATCAGGTTGTTAAGTCTCACCCTCAGCTTCAATTTTTGGATGTAGCATAGAGATTTCACTTCTTTACTTGAGGAGGTGTGGGGATGTAATGTCCCTGGCAGCCCTATGTTCTGGGTCACTACTAAGCTAGAAATGGTTAAACATGCACTCTTAGGTTTCAACAAATTTTTTTTATCAACATCTCTTAGAGAGTTCTAATGCAAAAGCCCAGCTAATGAACATCCAAAGCCAAATTAATAGAGGAGGCAGCATCACCAAACTACAAGATGATGAAAGAAACACCAGAACTAACTATGATGAATGCGGGATTGCTGAAGAAGCTTTCTACAAACAGAAGTCCCTAACTGGATGGCTTTAAGAAGGGGATCTAAACAATCCTTTTTCCATTCTAGAGTGAAAGGTAACACCAATAGGAACAAAATAATTTCCATCAATAACCAACTTGTCCAAAAAGTTTAGGGTTACTCCCGGGTGGCTGAAGAAGCTGTCCTTTTTTTCTCCAACCTCCTGGGCCAGAATTTCCCAAACTCACACCCTCACATCCTCACATACACCATTACCAAGAAGATCACTTCACAGCAGGCTAACCGCATCATCACCCCTATATCCCATGAGGAGATAAAACATGCTTTATTTTCTCTAGGAAGGGACAAAGCCCCAGGTACGGATGGATTCAATACTGAATTCTTCATTAAGAATTAGGATCTATAGGGGCTGAAACCACTAATGTTGTGGCCTCTTTCTTCCAAACCAACACCTTTCACAAACAATGTAACTGTACCAACCTTGTGCTCATCCCTAAAACTTATTCCCCATCCTCTCTATGAGTGACTTTAGACTCATTGCCTGCTGTAACACCATTTATAAAGGCATCTCCAAGGTGATTGTTGATCGACTCAATCCTCTCATTCCCATTCTGATAAACCCCGCAATCAGCCTTTGTCCAATGGAGATCCATTGGGGACAATATCCTTCTTGTGCAAGAACTCATGCATAATTATCATAGAAACTAAGTTCAACCTAGATGTCAAATGAAGATTGACATATTAAAGGCCTACGACTCAGTAAACTCGGACTTCCTCTTTCATATCCTCTTCCATATGGGCTTCCCTCCTAAATTCACTTACTGGATTAAAGAATGTGTCACTACTGCCAACTTCTCCGTCAGTATCAATGGTTCCACTCATGGTTTCTTCCCCGCTAAGAGAGGACTGAGGAAAGGGGACCCTATTTCCCCTTCCTCTTTCAATTCATAATGGAAGCCTTTGGGGGCCTCTTCTTTTTTCACATTCCAGCCTAAATGCAAAGAACTCCAAATAAATCATCTTTGTTTTGCTGATGACCTTTTTATCTTAGCAGGTGATGATATCAATTCCATCTCCATCATCAACACTGTCATACAAGCGTCCAGTGGCATGTCAAGCTTGAATCCCAACACCATGAAATGTTCTTTCTTTGTTGCTGGTATCCCAAATTAAGAAAGGACCACTTCTCCAACCTATTGGGATTCCATATGGGTCATCTCCCCATCAAATACCTTGGTGTCCCCCTCATTTCCACTAAGTTGAAGCATGAGGACTGCCTACCACTTATTAATAATATCATATGTAGGTTCAAGAGCTAGACTAACAAATTCCTAAGTGATGCTGCAAGATTAAACCTTGTTATTTCTGTCTTGTTTAGCATGCAAATATATTGGTCTAGTATATTACTAATGAGATTGATGCTATCCTCAAAACATTTATCTGGACTAGACCTGACATGAAGATCACAGGAGCGAAGGTTAAATGGAGTAATGTATGCCACCATAATAATGAAGGAGGTCTTGGTATCAAGAGCTCAGTGGAATGCAATAAATCCATCATGGTCAAGCATCTTTGGAATCTCTGTGGTAAAAAAGACAACCTATGTGTTAAGTAGTGCCACACCTACAAGTTGAAAGGTATAAGCACAACATATCAAAACTCCAGTTGATGCCACATGGACCTGGACCAAGCTAATGAAATTCAGAGACATAATAAGACCACTAATTAGATCTACCATTGGAAATGACTATAACACCTTCATTTTGCATGACAATTAGCACCCAAATGGACCCCTATGACTACTCTATGTTGAGATAACCATATATGATGTTGCTAGCAACCATAAAGCAAAAGTGGTTGATTTTATTGCCAATGGACAGTGGACTTAGCCCTCCACCATCACTTGGGAACTCAATGAAATCAAATTTACTCCTCTCCTGAATTGTAACAATGACTGTGATGATACTACTACTTGGCTACCTATGTCTAATGGTAAGTTTGATACTAACTTTTCTTGGAACTCCATTAGATCTCACCACACTGCTGTTGATTAAGCCCCTCCGGTGTGGAATATCACCAACATCCCTAAATGTTCCTTCATCTTATGGCTAGTCTATAGGGATGCTATCAACACCAAAGATAAAACACATAGTTGGGGCCTTTCCCATGACAACATCTGTGTGCTATGTGACAATGCCAATGAAAATCGCAAACAATATCTTCTTCAACTGTTAATTCTCCCTAGAGGACACAAACTACAATAACTCTTATAATTCCAATGCTATTAACTAGAATGATGTAATTAGTGAAGTGACCATCAACTTCAAAGGTAAGACAATCATGGATAAGATAAGAAGATCCTCTTTTACTGCTGCCATCTACTACATATGGGTTGAAAGGAATAATAAAATATTCAAGGATATCATATCTTCACATGCTACCATCCTGGAAGATATCATTTGCTTTGTGAAATTAAAATCCTACAATTAGAAGAAGTCTAGAAGAAACTTTAACAATTGACTCACTTGTATGAATTGGGGTCTTGATGAGGGTCATTTGCTTACTCCCTAAGATCATTTGTCCCTCTCTGGGTGTTCTACTCTTTTGATCTTGTATTGTAATTGTGTTCTTAGTTCTCTTTCATCTATAAAAGTTAACCTAGGAGGGTATGGCCTCTTTCTTTGTTTGTATAGTTTCTTTTCTTTTAGTTATAATCTTCACCCAAAAATAAATGGAAGATGTGTTGAGACAGTTGGATCATGTCAAAGATTGTAAACTAGGGAAGCATGGAGATAATCGCAAGAGAAAGCGTATGCCAAAAGAGTTGAATTGGACTAATAAGAGCATTTTTTTGAATTGCCATATTGGCGAATACTAAAGTTGTGTCACAACTTAGATGTCATGAACATTGAGAAGAATATATGCGAAAGTATGTTGGGAACATTACTAGATATTGAAAGGAAGACAAATGACACTTATAAAGTAAGACAATATTGGGAGGATATGAAAATACGAAAGGAACTACATTTGAAGTCGCATGGTGATGTGTATAAGATGCCACAGGCATGTTACATATTACCTAAGTGGGAAAAAATATGATTTTTTGAGTTTATAAAATCAATGAAGTTCCCTAATGGATGCTCTTCTAATATCTCCCAATGTGTTAACATAAGTGATGGCAAAGTGTCAGGGCTAAAAAGTCATGATTGTCATATTCTTTTATAATGATTGCTTCCTATTGGTATTCGTGGGTATTTGTCAAAGGATGTATATACTGCATTGGTTAAGCTTGGAAAGTTTTATAAATCCTTATGTTCTAAAACTTTATAAGTCGAAGAACTAGAGAGATTAGAAATCGACATGGTCTTGATTTTTTGTAAGATTGAAATGATTTATCGACCAGCATTCTTTGATATAATGATCCATTTAGAGGTTCATTTTTTGCAAGAGGCAATGCTTGGATGACCGGTGATGTATCAAATTGAAAGGTGATAGTTTGTTCTTTTTTTCTCATTTTTCCTTTCACCTTATGTTGGTTACATTTTTCTTTAACATCCAATTCGACCTTTGTGTTAGCTTTTAATAGGTACTTGGGCACTCTTAAGGGCTATGTATGTAACAAATCCCGCCCCGAAGGCTCAATAGTGAAGTCATACATTGTCAATGAGTGTTTGTCATTTTGTTCCACATACCTTGAAGGGGATTGAAATTAAGTTCGATTGTGCAGTACAAAATTATGACGGTGAGACAGAGGATGATGGATTTGATGTTTTCTCATAAAAGTTACAATCTTTTAGAGCATTTACGTATGACTTCCTCTCCAAGAAAGAGCGAGAAATGACTCACTAGTATGCTTTGACTAAATGTGAGAAGGTGATGTAAGTCATCATTTGTTCTTTGCATTCTATTTATTATTATATATATTTTCTTAATTATTAGGGCATGGAATTTGTATTTCATATTTTTATGTAGTGAATTTAGGAAGAAGCTTCTAAAAGAAATCCTTTGAACTCATATCAACAATAAAGAAAGCAATTCCCTCAATGGTTTGAAGAACATGTAAGACATTACAAGGAGTTTAATATGATATTAAGTAATCAAATTACCCTAATAATGTAATTCACTCATATTTCTTGTGGGATGAAAAATTTACACCATTAAAACTCTCTTGAAGCTACATAGCACCTTTATGCATTAGCATGCGTTCTTGATGTTTGAGAAAGTATACAAGTTGCATTGTTAATGGAGTTAGGTTTCACACTAAGGATCGTGAGAGTCATCGTAAAACTCAAAATAGCAGATTGGTTGTCAAAGGGGATCATGATGATATTGAAATAGACTTTTATGGAGTGTTGACTAATATTATTAAGTTGGAATATAGTAAAAAAGGTTATTTCGTTTGACAAAAGAAAGAGAGCGGGAATACAAATTGATGACCACTTCACGAGTGTTAATGTGAATGGTAGGTGGCATAAAAATGATCCCTATGTGTTAGCGGTGCAAGCAAAGCACGTTTTCTATCTTAATGACACAAAGTTGGGAAATAATTGGAAAGTCGTGCAAGAGTTTCAGCATTGACACGTCTATGATCCTAATGTGGAAAAAGTTGGTGTAGATACAAATGATGTCCCCATTGACACCATCTACTAGGAGACCAAGCCATCTGATGTTGTTCAAGGTGTTGAAGTTGATATCGGGCCATTGCATAGGAATGATGTTGATACGAATAATGTTGACGTTGATATTGTTAATGTAAACAACGTAGCTTCTGAGGAAATCAATTTCATTCATGATGATAGCGATGAGGAAGACACAACATTGGTTGAATATTATGATGATTTTTCCACATATGTACTTTTGTTCCTAGACTTTCATGTTATTGAATTTAGTGATGTGGTGAAATGGAGTTGAATTTTTGTGCTTTTGTTCCTAGATTTTCATGTTATTGAATTTAGTGATGTGGCGAAATGGTGTTGAATTTTTGTGCTTTTGTACCTAGACTTTCATGTTTTTTTCTAGGAAATTGTGTGTATATATAGAAACTGAAATAATTACAAAGGAATTAAACAAAACACCTAGGGGCATTCCCTAAAGGCATAGAAACCTCAAGAAAAGAAGCAAACAAGCAATCTAAACTTGGCCACAAAAGGCAAGAAGCCAAAACAAAGGAACACACATTACGTGTCTTCAATGTAGCTATCAGGTAGACCCCAATTCATACATGTCATCCAATTGGTATAATTACTCCTGGCTCTACCCCATTGCCCAACTTTTTCCTTGATCATATCTTCAATATCTTTCATGAGAAAGGCAAAATCACGAGACACTCTTCTTATGCATCTTCTGTTCCTTTCCATCCAAATACAGGAGGTGGTGACAGAAAAAGGCAGGCATCTAATCCTATTGATGAAGGTTTTCCCCCGATAGTGTTGAATGGGATGCTCCAATTAATCCTCCAAATAAAAACATCTTTATATTTAAGGTTCCTAAAAAGGACTTCATTCCACAACTTCTTAGCCCATATGCAGTCAGAAAAAAGGTGGTTAATAGTTTCAACCTGTAAGTTGCACATCCCACACTCTTTAGTTTCTGTGATGCCCCACAAGAACAACTTCTCCCTAGTATATAAAGCTTTCCTACAAGTCATCCAAAGGATGAAAGAGCATTTGGGAATGCTACTCTTGATCCAAACCAACTTACTCCCGCTAACAAGAGGAAAAGGAGACTATAAGTAGAGCCTATAGTAAACGTGTTATAGCTATTAGCCACCCAATGCACTTTATCCTCCCTATCAGAGAAAATATTAGGCAGCAAGTCATTCCTAATGTCAAGAAACTCCCTAGTAATAGTGGCAGGCAATCTCCACCTCCCATCATGAATTACCTGAGCAACCTTGGCTTTGTGATTGCTTGCAGCATCATAAATGACCCTATCTCCATACAGAGGTTGAAGAGGACCTTTCGGGTGCCAATTATCATACCACAAGAAAGCCTCATAACCATTACCAATCTTAGTTTTGATGAAGGCCCTAGCATGCTGTCTTAACTTCAAGATTTTTCTCCAACTCCAAGAGCAATCAGAGGGAATGTTGACTGCCCAAATGCTCCTGCCTTTGATCTAGTACACATTGCACCATTAATCCAAAGGCTATCTTTTTTACAGCATAAGTTCCAAAGATGCTTCATCATAACAGCTTTATTCCAAGCATCAGTGTCAGTCCATAGGAATTTTTTCATCATATGCTCCACATTAAGAATCACACTCTTAGGCAGGATGAAGACACTAGACCAGAACACCTGTATGCTGAAAATAACTAACGTAATCAATTGCAGCCTCCCAACATAACTAAGAAGTTTGTTAGTCCAACACATGAATTTATTGGTCACTCCGTCAATAAGCCTCTTACAGCCATCCTTCTTAAGCCTAGAAGTAATAAGGGGAACCCCTAAGTAGGTGAAAGGAGGTTCAAAATAAGGGATGCCCAGCATGCTGACCAACTGATCAATATCCTCCCTACTAATCCCAGAAGTATATAGGTTGTTTTTAGACATATTTGGCTTGAGCCCTGAGATCTCACCAAACTTATTTTAGGTATCATTGATAATGTTGCAAGAAATAGTATCCCTTCCACAAAACACAATGAGGTCATCAGCAAAATATATATGGTTCATTTGGATCTCCTTACATCTAGGATGGTATTTAAAGTCAGGATTAAGGCAAGCTTTGCCAAGCATACATGAGAAGCTCTCCATCACAATGAGGAAAAGGTAAGGAGACAGAGGATCCTTTTGCCTAAGGCCTCTTTTTCCCTCAAAAAAATCATGAAGATCATCATTAAGACAGGCAGAAAATCTAGTGGTAGTGACACACTCATATATCCAACCAATAAAGTTTAAGGGAAACCATACATTTAGAGCAATGTGAATAATAAATTCCAGTTGAGAGTATCATATGCTTTGAGGATATCAATTTTAAAGGTTCATCTAGAAGGGGACTATGGTAATTCATCATGATTTCCTGGATAAGGAGAATGTTCTCTGCAATGGACCTGCCTTCCACGAAGGCAGTCTGCTTCTTACTGATAAGATATGGAAGAGTGCCCTTTAATCTACCAGCAATGACCTTTAATACACTTGTAGATAGTATTGTAACAAGATATAGGTCTGAATTCTTTCAAAGAATTAGGATTTGGAACTTTGGGAATTAGGGAAAGGGCAGTACAATTCCATCTCCATAAAGATTGATCCTCGTTAAAGAAGAACAACACAACCTCAATCACATCAGGCCCAATGAGATCCCTATTTTTCTTAAAGAAAAGGGCATTGAAATTAGCAGGTCTAGAGGCTTTATCATAGCCAATAGAGAACATTGTTCCTATCATCTTCAAAAATGGGTCTAATGAGACTGGAGGCAGTAGCACAATCCACCTGCTTGGTAATGACATTATGAAACATGGGGAAGGGGTTATCACACACCTGATCCTTACCAAGAAAGTTAGCAAAGTAGTCCACAGCTAACTGAGCTACCTCAGCCTTCCCTTCAGCTCTATTCCAATTTGAATCTTCAATATTAAGAATTTTCCTCCTGTTTCTCTATTGATTAGCTTTCTTGTGAAAGAAAACATTATTCAAAGCCCCCCAGTTGTAGCCATTTAGTTCTAGATTTCTGTTTGAAATAAGATTCTTCAGCATTTCTAAGCATAAGGTAGTTGGACACAACCTTTTTCTCCTCCATCTGAACATGTGCATTATGCCCATCACTATCCAGCCTCTTCTGAATGTCATCCAGCTTCAACTTAGCCTCCAGCACTATTTTAGAAATGAACTTCTTATCAAAGCCTTTGAGATTATCTTTACGCTTGCTAAGTTTCTTACTAAGCCTAACCATAGGATTCCGATGATCATTACAGCACCATGACTCAATTAACACGTCAATGAAATCCCCATGATCCATCCAGAAATTAAAAAACTTAAAAGGTTTAGGTTTTCTAGGGCCATCGTGGAATATACAGATCAAAATAGGGCAGTGATCAGATATACCATGAGGCAGGACAAAAACATTGGCCTCAGTGAAGGAATCTATCCATTCCCCACTGTGCAACACCCTATAAATTCTAGTTTGGACATTGTTACTCCCTTCATGCTTCTTGTTCCATGTGAACCAAAGACCACTTGACACCATATCATCCAAACCTAAGCCATACGGACAATTGTTAAACTCATCAACAACCACTCTATCAATCGCATGAATTCCTCTCTTCTCCTCTTCAGTTCTAACACATTTAAAGTCACCCATAAGAATCCAAGTAGCACTTGTCGTGGACCCAAAATCCCTACTCAAACAATTCCATAGTTGAATTCTATCATTAGGCAGATTCTCCCCATACACAAAAGATGCAGTGGTGCTCAAGGACCTCAACTTTGCAAAACAAATTTTGAGCATGGGAGGAAATTAGATCAATGGTAAGGACATTTGGGTCCCACCCCACAACAATCCTAGCAACACCTTTATCCCCACCATTAGGACAATTATTAAAAGAATCCCAGTGAAAGAAATAAGAGATTTTATCATTCTCTAAGTTATTCCACCTAACCTTAGTCTCCATCAGACATACTAAGCTCAGCTTTTGATCTTTAATAAACTTTACTACCTCCAACTGTTTGTGAGGGGAGTTTAAACCCCTAATGTTCCAAGATGCCATTCTAATCATCTTTTGGATTTGGATTTTTTCTTGGTCTTCCCACTGCTACCAAGGCTGGGTGGGGTTATCTTGATGTTCTTCTCTAGCTTGGTATTAACACACTCAGCAATATCAATTATTTTAATAGCAAGTCCACTAGGTAGATGAGTAGATTCCTCTTCACTCTCCATCGCATCAAATGTACCAAAGTAGTTGGAGGTGGAGACCACTCCGTAGGGTTCCTTAGTTACAATGGGTTCAAACATAGTAGTAGGACTAGAAGTACTAATACCATTTTTACTAATAACAGTGGACCACTCATGAGGAGTATGTGAAATAACATCCTCAGTGGAAATGGTACCCTTACTAATAACCTCCTCCTTCTTGGGGTCCTCATTCAAATCTATCATCATAGGTTTCGCATTATTCTTGACCATCCACACAAGTCTAACTTTACTACATTTGGAAATATTATGGACAAAAGCCAGGTAGTGGCTGCAAGAGAGGGGCATGGCTTCATATTACACAGTGATAAGGCTAGATCTTCCATCCTCCATGATAATCTCCACCTCCTTGGGATACTCAGCTTGAGGTTTCATTTTTACACATATACGTGCATAGGATATACTTCCCATCTCCTCAGTGATCGAGTCTGCATAAATTGGAACCCCCACAACACTAGCTATGTATCTCAAGCCTTCAGCTGTCCAGTACTGCATAGGAGTGTTGTGGAACAAAACCCATACAGGTAATTGTTCAATTGCTTCATGGTTGTAGTTGAAATTTAGTTGCCACTTCTTCAGCATCACTGCAATACCCACAAAACGCCAAGGGCCATTCGCCACTACCCCATCTCTATTAATAACATTATCAAACTTGAAGATAAAATACCCTTTATCATGTGAGATCACTTAAGCCATACCAAATTTGTCCCATAATCTATGGGTTATGGAGTTAACAAGCGAGAAAAGGGAGTTTCTTACCATGAAAATAGCTTATACAGGCACACCCTCAATGGGCATAGCCGGGTTTAGCTATCTCAACTGGAGGAGTAACTTGCACTCTATCCTCCACCACCACTGGTTTATGGTATGTAAGTTTTCATTTAGGTTCCCCATTGGTAGAAACCATAGTTTTCCAAGACCTTTTAGCTGTCTGCATTGGCTCAAAAGATTGAGGGCAGGGAGTGGGTCCCTTAAAAGAAGTAGATGTATCTATAGATGTGATAGAGTTGTTGGGCATAGGTTTGAGTGTAGTAGCTTCCGCAATAGCCTTTCCACCTACTTCTAAACTGGTTTTGGACTTGTTAGTCCTTGTAGAGGTATTACCTAAAACCAAAGTGGTTTTAAGGTTAGATTCATGGCCTGCAACAACTTCCTCTCTAGTTGGTATGCCCTCCACAACAATACTCTTTTGTTTACTAAGGCTTCCCTCCTTATTATGCACAAAGTTATTGATATCATCATAGGAGAAGCCTTTGATCTTCAGGAAGTTAATGTAAAGGTGTTTCTCCTCATTCAACGCCTTGATTCTTGACACGTTTATGTTGGCTCTCCGGATACTCTCATTAGAAGCCATAACTTGACCTTCTTCAAGATGCTCCAACTCCTCATCAGCTGTGCAAGGAAGGTCTACCACAGTCAAGGTTTGAGAACCACCATCCAAATTATCAACTCTTATTCCTTCATTCACCACTAGAGTGGGCAAGGAGCTCTCCTTGCTACACAAACTGGGACCAGTTGGAGTGATGTCCATTACATCGTAAGGAGTAAAAATTCTAGAACTTGGTTTAGAACCACTTCCATCTGCTTTAACGCTAAGCAAGGGGGAAGCCATTAAGGATTAGAGGGTGGAAGATGGGTTGGGGTAGCTGTTTGGGAATAGGTTGAGTGGGGTTGAAGGTTTTGAAAAACTAGAGAGAAGGAGAGTTTTTATGAGACATTTTTTTTCCTACACTTTCATGTTATTTAAGTTATGTTGTGATATTGAATAATTTTGTATCCTTTGTAACTTAAATGCATTTGTTTATGCATTTGTTTATCCACATAGTTCGAAGATAACATATGATGGGTTTAACCTATAAATGCAAACGGGGGATTTCTCTTATATGTGTGTGTAGAGATAACTGTGCTTTAAGTGTGAGAATGTGTAAACCCACTTTTTCTTATTTTTATGTTTTTTATGAAAATAAATTATATGGAAATACTAATAATAAAGGTTTGAGATTAAGGTATGTGATGTAATGAATTAAAGCTCTAAATTATAAATAAAGCAATTTATGCAAAAATAAGAGAATTTAAAGGCAATGGTGGAGAATTGGACCTCCTTATGAAGACTTGAAGCGAATCTTGATTGTAGGTATGATGATCTCACAACAAGGTGATGGTGGTATGAGGATATGAGTGAGAATTTAATAAATGGAGTATGAAAAGGATGGAAAGAATGTGGGAAATGGGCTTTTTATAAGGGGAACAACTCCGAATTCGAGAGAATGTTCTCTAAATTACTGAGAGGGATGTTCAGGGTTGCTTTTCAAGATGAGGTCATGTCCTCTATTTATAGGGCCAAGGGGGTTACCTATCGAAAGGGTCCTTGACCTGCTTATCGACATAGAATCCCAGACACCTAGGGGTGCCATTCGAGAGCCTGAAACAAATTTTTTGGAAAAATAATTATAAAAGCGAACCGTAAGTCAAAATTGCGCATGAGGAAGACCGTTGGAAAAGGTATTCAGATCCTTTTAAGAATCAATTGAGCCACTCCCATATTAGGGAGTTGACTGAGGTCAAACGGCGCTCGAAATCACCCATTGGTCACTTGATAGGAAATGTTCGAAGGAAAATGGATCATTCTTCAAAACCATAAGGCCAATTTGTGGACGGGATGGATTATTGGAAAAGGTATTCAGATGCCTCCGATATTTCATTCAGCTTTGTTCAGTTCAGAGAGATGAGTGAGGTCAAACGAGGCCCGAAAGCAGTTGGTGACCCTTCAGAGCAAACTGGTCGTTCGTTCCTACCGTAAGGATGATTGGTGCATGGGGTGAACCATTGGAAATGGGATTTATATCCCTTCTAAGACTCATTAAACTTTTTCTAAGATGGAGACTTGACCGGGGTCAAACGGGTCCGGGGAGCGCCTATGGCCTCCAAATCACGGGGAAAACAGATCGTTTGTCCAAACCATAAGACCGATTCATGTATGGGGTAGATTGCTGGAAAGGGAATACATAGACCTTCAAAGATTCATTGAGATTTCTCTCAGGCGAGAAAGTTGATCGGAGTCAACTGGGGCCCAAGAGCGCCGCTAGCCTCCAGATTAGTTTTCGATGGTAAAACGGATTGTTCATTCGATCTATAAGGCCAATTTGTGCACAGGGTGAACCGTTGGAAAGGGTATTCTGATCCCTATAAAGATTCATTGAGCTTCTCCTCAGAAGAGAAAGTTGATCGGAGTGAAACAGGGCTCGAAAACGCTCGGTGGCCTCTAGATCAGTTTTTGAGGTAAAACGAATCGTTCATCCATACCATAAGGCCAATTCATGGACAGAGAAAAATGGTGGAAAGAGGATTCGGAGTGTAACACCCCGTATTTCTGAGGATATCGAATTTAATTAATTCGTTGATATAGGATTTAAATTATCTGGAGGATTTAATTAATTTAGTAAATTAAGAATTAATTAATTCGGGTTATTTTAAAATTCACATGGGTCATAATTTGGGGACGATGTTGGTGTTTTTATTTAAGTAACTCGAATGATGATTCTGAGTGCACGGTTGATTCCGAATAGGTCGAGATAGACGAAAAAGAGTACCCTGGGGTAGTAACTGGATCTCGGGGCATTTTTAGGCATAACCGGGCTCACACAATGGTGTTTAGGTCATTTGGGCTTGGCCCATAGTCTTAATTTCGGGATTAGCAATATAAAACCTACACTAGGGAGTTTATGGTAGACAAAACTCCATAAGAGAACCCTAGTTTTGCAGAGGAGAAAAGAGGGAGAAATTGGGAGAGGTTTTGGTAGCCAAACTAAGAGAAGAGGGGTGTGTTTTTCATGAAATCTTCGTCTACATCAAAGGAAATCAGACCCTATGAATTTATTCAGGCAAGTAGTTAAATTTTCTTTCATTTAAATTGCAGTGTTGCGATTCATATCATGGTGGGTGTAAACCATATTCATTTTTGGGATGGGTTATTATATCAAAATTGTTTTGGGTGGGTTTTGATACAAAAAAGGGTTTGGGGATGATTTAATGATGTGGTGTATATTAAATGGGAAGTGATGATGCTATATGATTCTAGGTTGTAGTGATCAGAATCCTATGATAAACCCAGTAAGGATTGATGTTTAATTTCGAATTGTAGAATGAAATTTATAACTGATTGAGTGGAACCCAAATAAAAAACCAAGTCGAAAATTGATGGATTGTGATTTAAATAAATTGTGTTTAAAGGTTTGGATGATGTTTAGAACCTGGTTTGGAATTTGTATTTACGTTGGGAATGGTCATATTAAGGTTTGGGGTAGAATAAAAAAGCATAGAGGTTTGTTAATGGAGGAAAAATGAGTTGAGAAATAAGAAAGTTTGCTGCCCAGATGCAGCAAATCGGTTCAACTTTGAAAGCGAATCGATTCGGGGGTTGGGCAAACCGCTGTGGGTGTCTGGCTGAACGGGTTCGGGATACCTAACAGTCATAGTTTTTTTAATTTATGTTAGAACTTATTTATTTAGTGACAAATAAATATGGGAAAATATTCTAATTAATGGATTGGGATTAGGAGGATGGAAAGTGTGTGTCACATAATTAATGAATTGTGGGAAAAATATTATAAAGTATTTAAATATGGACCAAGTTAGGGAGTCCGGGCATTTTGGTTGAGTGATGCCACTTGGATAAAATTAATTGAGGTGAAATTTAATAAATTAAGAATCGAGGTTGTGGCTCAGATATTTTCAGGCTAGTGCGATGGGAGTTAGGCACAGAGTAGACGATTTAATTTATTGTAGATATATATAATAAATTATCGAATATTAAATTTAATGAGGGGTGTTAAACTTAATAGTGGGATTTTCTATAAAAAAATTCTAAAAAGATGAAGATACGAACTGAATGAGTGAGAATGGTTATTGTAGTTGGGTGACACAACTTGAATGACAAAATAATTAATTTGTGATTAATTAAATTGCAAGTCGGGATATAGACTTGGGTATTTTGGGCTAGTGCTATGGGTGTTAGGCATGGGTTAGCGGACTTTTATTAAATATATGTATACGGTTAGTATACTATAGTGTGATAGTACATATATATATATATAGACACACACACACACACACACACACACACATATATACTAGCGGAATGCCCGTGCCTGAAGGCACGACTAAAAATTTCCAAGGTATTGAATGAGTTAAACAATTTAAGTCACAAATGTGAACAATTTTGAAAACTTGAGAAGAAATTACTTTGTTTATAGGAATATCCACCATGTTGAAAAATAAAAGTAGTACACAACAACAATATTAATAGTACGTACTAGACCTCACATAAACATCATATTCATCAAATAAGTCATTAAATTTTTTTACAACACAAAAGTGTAAACATTTTAGAAAATTGGGCAGAATTTCCTTTGTTTATAGGACTATCCATCATGTTAAAGAAATAAAAAAATAACTCAACTAAAACAATACCATCATAATTATTAAATTATGATAAAAAAATATCAAATGAACATCTACTTGAATGTACACTAATTTTGGATCAACATTTTCTTCAATGGTCCACGGGACTTTTCGTTGCGCGATAACATCAAGTATTTCAAGTCCTACCATAGCTGGGACACTGCACAAAATAAACAAATAATCAAATAATCAAAAACATAACTTGTATGCTTTATAGACATTTGTATGCTTAAAACACAAAGGTATGTGGATGAGATAGTAATGCATCACCTAGAAATAAATAATAAAATCAAGAAGTGGAAACAATTGTGAGATAAAAGAAATGATTGGGCCATTATAGAATTAAAGCGTTGTTTGTATACATGGAAAGAGTAGCACAAACCTGAAACAATAGATATTCTACTAACAGAAAAAACATAAATTTTGGTCATATAGGTATGTAACTTAATAAACGTCCACATAGTTTCTCAAGTCTGTTCAAATGGTTTGTCAAGTATGTTCATATCACACTTGGCTCCAGTATTACACATTTCCTTTCTTTCTCTCTCTTTGGTCTTCTCTCAATTTCTTTCAGCCCACTTTACTTTATCCTTGCATCCTGTTCTAAAAAAAATAACCAAAAGCATCAAAGTATCACATGATTACACTTTAGATAAAAACAAAATCCTTAAGTGAGGTTACATCAATTTATGTAACATCTTTGTGTATATACCATTACCGAACTTAACTGTACCAGATATGCAAAACAAACAATTCATTCATCGTGATTTTTCTTTTTTTAGCACCCCAAAAGCCTGGTATGAACCTGTATTCTGGAAGTGCTTGGGAGTTAATTTCTTAAAATACATACAGAAAGCTTAGGAATACAGTTTCTCAGCACATTTGATAATGACAAAAGCAATTTACATTTTCCACCTCAAATAGTATCTGTGAGCTGAAGTAGAGCCTGGGTACATAATTTATTTGGATTCTAATATGTACAGTACTGAATGTACCCAAGCAGCTGTTTAACATGGAATGCTTATGGAGCCTGTACAGTACGTAATTTATTTGTACATATGTTGTTAAACAGTACTGAATGCTTATGACTTGTTAAACGTGGAATGCTTATGATTGTGTAACACTACAGTACTTGTTAAACAGTACTGATCTTGTTTAGCAATATATGCACATAGAAGCTTATGACTTGTTTAACAGTACAGTAATGAATATGACTTGAACATTATGGCACTCGCTAAAATTGTAAATGATGTAAAGATGGAGTAATATGACTTGTGAAACAACTATTGTCTCAAATGTGTCGAGAGCCTTGTTTAAGTAATTCAATTGCTAATCACAATTTAGAACACTAATATCGCTCCCGGTTCAATCAAAATACTTGGATTGATACATGACTTATGCAATTGAACAAAGATAAATATCAAATATTGGTAAAAATAGTAAAAATGCGTATAGCATTATTATAAAACTTGAAATGCTTATAGCATTATAAAACTAAATCAGATATTAGAATGAAATTATTATAGAAGTAGAGTATTAAGAATCATATAAGGTAAACGCACTTGTTTAATATCTTTTACCGTGATGTGCTACACGAAAATTGCCAAACCTAGTCTAAGAGTGATAAATCCAATCACCAAAAGCAGAGTAAAATTTCATTCCCTGCTTTATTCCTCACAACCATAAATATCCACTTGATTTCTATACAAATTTTTAGGCTAGTACTTATACTAACATGGTGTTAAGCCATTAAATCAAATGTGGAAAATCAGATGCTCCATTGGCCAGATCTAGTCCATCTTCCCTCTGCCCAAATCAGATTTTTATAAGGAAATGTAGTTTCCTTTGCAAATGCATAAGTTGTCAACAGAGCTTTTGAGAAGGCCTTGGGGGAGCAATGCAATGCCAGATATGAAAGGGAATCCATGAAAGAAGAGAAACAAAAAAAGAAAATTCCTGAAAGAAGAGAAACAGAAAGATTGTCTTGTAATTTCTCTGTATGTGGTTAATAAAGGAGTATAGAGAGGGATTGATCTGTAACTATGTAGTAGTGAGTTTCTAGGGATTGGGATTATGGAATGTTTCTTTGTGCGTCCCGAAACTTAACAATAGCCCTTTTTGCATCCCGAAACTTAACAATAGACCTACAAAAACACAACCATGTAACATATGCAAAACAGAAAAACTGGTATATTACTATATTGAAAGCAAAATGAATAGCATATCGGAATCCCATAGATAATACCATTCAAAAACTCAAAACTGGTCTTTAAATGCTTGAATATTTTAACACTGAACAAAACTGGTCTTTACAATTTTGAGGGTGTCTCGAGCTCGACCATTCCATTAAATGCTTGAATATTTTAACACTAAACAAAACTGGTCTTTATTCTGAAATGAAAATGGCCCAATGGCACTCTTTTATAATCTTACGTCCTAGGTGAATACTTAAGTTTATTTATCAACTGAAAGGAACTGAGGTTAACAAGGAACCTGGATGGAGTTATGTATAAGACAGGACATGTTCATGGCCTTTTTACACAATCTTCATATCTAAGATTTTAATTTATTGTAGATAATATTAACTTCATTAAAGGACAATATTAAAATCATTAAAGGACAATAAATTAAAATCTTAAAATACAATATTAACTTCATAGCAGCTACGTGGTGGCCCCGTAGCAGCTCCATAGCGGCCCCGTAGCATCCCCGTAGTATCTATTACCAAAGAAATCCTATAGTAGCCCAGTAGCAGCCCATAGCAGTCCAATAGAAGTCCCGTAGCAGCCCCATAGAAGTCCCGTAGCATCCCCATAACAACCCCATAGCCATAGCCTTTTTGCACCCCGTAGCATCCCCATAATTGCCCTGTAGCCATCGCCCTTTTTTCACCCCGTAGCAGCCCCATAAATCTGTTGGATCAGAATTTCTCCATCATGATGATAATCTAAATTACTTATTGAAATTACAAAACATAAAATAAATTGAATTTTTTTTTATCAAAATTAGGTACATTGTATTAAACCACAATATCTACCATATTTTTTATAGTTACCTCATTGTAACACCATTGTTCCATGCTTCTTGAGCCACTTGGTCCCTATTTTTCCTGTGAAAGGTGACATATTTCAACAATGCCTACACATATATGGCATAATTAGAAGATTTTTATGTTAAGTGGTGTGGGGAGGGAAGATATATGAGGTGATGGGCATGGCACTTTTAGGCAAGCGAACAACACCTGCTAGTGGGGTTCAACACCAATCAGCCAACACCCACACTTCAGAAACGCTAGAGGCAGAGGTAAGCCAGTTGAATTTAATACTCAGAAATGAAGAATGCACATATTAAACATTGGTTTTAATTTTGAGCAATCCATCACTTTTTTAACAAAAAAAAAAAAAGAAATCTTACATGACGAAAAGTAACAATAGATATTTGAGAGACTGTGCTAAAGTCATCTTAATCAGCAGGGCTGAAGTTAAAATCACTAAGTGCGTGCAAGAACAACTAAATTCTAAAATTATAAATAATTAAAAGAAAGCATGCAATAAAATACTAAGAAATGAACATGTGGCCTTAAATATGCATTTTAAACCAACCTCAGTCAAATTTTTGGGATGACTACGTTCACCTTTTGTTAACCTTAATGCTATGCCGTTGCAAAACTCAACCAAGTAAAGTGTAGGTCGTATTCCCGAAAAAATTATAGTTCTACAAATTGTTCCACACCTGTGAAAAAAACAGCGAATAATAAAATATCATCATCCCCTAAGCTCCTCACCTAAAATTCAATATTATATGCTTTTGTCAAATATGGTCTAGGTCAATTACATGCACTTTGGTAAATTATAATGTGTTATGACTTAATACACATGTTTTAACTCCCAAGTACCACGTTAAGGAAAAAGTTGCTAGTCTCCATATGTATTCAAAAGGTACATAAATAAATATTGCATATACATCTAATTTGAGTGCAAACCATGGGATAAGATGGTGATTGAGAGAGGAGGTTGAGAGATTCTCTCTCTAGGTTTTTTGACTTCCCCATTTTCCAGCTGCACCTCTTCCCGTTCCCTCCATCCTCTTCGTGTTCTCCCCACCCCGTATTTGTAGATGGTACCCTCCTCTCTCAATTGCCATCTTATCCCCTGGTTTGTACCCCATGTCAGATTAGATCTGGAAGGTCTCTCTTTTGTGAAGATGGGTTTGGCCACTTGGCTCTGCTTACCTTAGATTTTGTTGGGTTGGGTCTGGAACGTTTGGTCGGACTTTGGTTCGGACCCCGGGGACTACACAAGAGCGAGACCCATATGGTTGTTGCTGGTGAGGGATAGGATTAGGCTGTGGTACGGACGAAGGGTGGTGACAGTGGTTTGGTTGTTTGTTTCCCCCCACCTCATTGTGGGTGTTACCTCTGTTCTAGGTCTGCGTTTACCTATGGTGGAAGTTCGTGTCTGTTTGCTGATTGTTGATTCTGGGTCTGCGTTTACCCATGGCGGTTCGTGTTACCTCTGTTTCTGCGTTCACCTCGTTATTTATTTGCTGCGTTTGCCCATGGGGCCTTGTATGCTTGCTGATTCGTGTTTATTCAGTGATGTTGCTGACTAATCTTGGTCAACCGCTGCCACGGCAGTTGCGCTTCTGTGGGCTGGAACTTATGGAACGGTGGTGTGTAGCGATGGTTTTCCCCGCTATCGTGGTTGCCTTGCGACGGTTTTGATTGATGTTTGTGGTCAGTAGCTTGAATGGAAGTGGTTTTTTGTGATTGGGAGCTTTTTCAGCTTGCCATACCCGATTGTGTTTGTCTCGTGGTGGACAAAATATGTCCTTTCTTGGACGGGTGAGAGCTTTGCTCTCTAGGGTTGTGTTACCCCTTCTTCCCAACAACCGCCCCCTTCCAGTTCCTCCCTCTTCTTTGTGATTTCCCCACCCCATCCTTGGTGATGAATCCAATAATTTTCAATCGCTATTCCCCCGAGTGCTCTTCATGTCAGATTGGTTATGTCTTTGTAGTAACCAACGAGGATGGGTAGGCCCCTCTCGGTTTTGTTTCTTGAAGTTGGATTTACCCTACTTTACTTGGTCGCCATCTTGATTCAAGGCTTCATATCAGACCAAGATGGATGGATCCATCTTTCTTTTTGCTTTGCTCTTACTGGAGTTGGCGTAGCATTACTGGTCGGACTTTGATTCTACCCCGGGGATGCCACTCTATTTGAGAACCATATGCATCGTATTGCCCCTCTCACCTTGTCATGGTTTGACTACTTGTATACATCATCCTTCTGGTGCGCTTCATGTCAAGACAATGGTGGTTTCCCTTTGACGTTTTGGTGGGTTTTGGTGATGGTGACCAATGGAGAGAAACTGGTTATTTGGGTTTTTGTTTGGAGGCTGGGTGTAGCCCAACGATTTTGCGCCAGTTTGTTTTCTAGCCATGTATTCTTCGCCGATCTTGTTGGAGTAAGGTTGTGGTTTGGGTTTCCTTGCGGCTGGTTGTGGTGCTCATTTTTGGGCACCGTTTGCAGTTTCATGGTTGGTCCGTGTTGTTGCTAACCGTGGTGGTTTGCATGGTTCGAGCGGTTTCTCATTGGTTATTTGCTGCATTTTTATTTGCCTTTGGTGGGAATTTGTCTATTATGTTTGTTTTGTTGTTAACGTTATGGAGGGGTATGCCCCACCATGTCTTATCTTAGTTGTTAGGTTTGGGTTATGCCCCTTGACTTCCTTGTTCTGAGGTTTTCCTCTTGTACTTGTAAAGTTCAGTTACTGTTCGATATAAACATAAATTTCCCCCCCAAAAAAACCATAAAGATCATCAAGTTTCGTAAAAAATGGAAATTAATTATTCTAACTCTTAAATAATTTGGAGAATCAGAATTAAAATAAATAAGAAAAATGGAAAAGCCATCAACAGATACTTTAATTTGATAAGGCCTAGTGCTTTTTGAATGATAAACAGATACATCAACATATCAACCAGTTAGGGATTCAAAGAGACAACTCAATATATGTTCTTCCAGATATAAAAATTAATTGATATGGATGATGAGAATCTGAAATGCAATTCACCTAATACTACAAATAATAATATAGAGTCAACACAAAAATCTGACATAATACAAAGAAAAGGCTAGAATCAAAACCCACCTTAAAGTTAAAATTTTGAAAGATTCCAAAATCACAAAACCTGGCTCACTCAAAAACCCACATCAACCCCACTCTCTCTCAGCAAAACTGTGAAACTGTCAGAAACCCATCAACCCCAAATAATTCCAAAACACACGCATAAACATGCCCATACATATTGAGTAATTACCAAAAATATATGTTTGGTCAAAACGTTAATTTAAACCAAAACAATCCAAAAAATCTCAACGGGAGAGAGAGAGAGAGAGAGAGAGAGAGAGAGAAATGGATATAATGTTTACCTCATTAGATTTCAATCCCCCAAAACATAAACAAAAAAATACAAATTGTAACCACAATTGATAACAAAAAATACTAATATGCACACACAGAAAGAGATTACCTTTGAAGAGATGAATCATGGTGGCAAAGGCATTTACCCCCAATCCATTTACACCCCTATTCCATCTGTAACTAAGTAAAAAAATATGGTCAGATGAACAGAGATTTGACCATCGGAAATTTCAAGAACTGATAACTCTGCTCTGACATGGCTTCCTCCTCCTATACAATGATTTGCTATAAAAAAACATAAAGCAAATCGATACCACAATCAAACCTCCTCCTATACAATGATTCACGAACTAGACTCTCTTGGATCTTGGGTACAAAATAATAACTTGAAACCACAATCAAAATGAAAAAAAGATAAATCGATGCCGGATCCCCCTTCCTCTTCATCGGCGCCGGTAGAAACATGGAGTCTTTGAATGTGTGTGCTTGTGTGATTCCAAAAAGGATCTGTAAAAAATAACAACTCCAAATCAAAAAACAATGAGTTGACAACCTCAAAAGTCCGTCAAGCTCTGATATGAAAAATCGAATAAAAAAATATGATTAGAAGAAAAAGTAGAAGAAAGATAAAACATAACCCAAATCTCAAATACCGTTACCTCAAGCTCTGATGAAATCATTTACCTCAAGTGTTTATGAGCGAGGAAGAAAGAAGATTTATGGGTGGAGGAGTTCAGGCGACCGGAGATCAAAGAGGGTTGAATTGTTTACCTCAAGGTAGTGGGTATGGGGTGTAAGAGCTAGTATGGTAAGCAAGTTTGCATCGGTAAGAGGGGAAGTGGGTACTCTCTAGTAGAGATAAAGAAAGTTACTATTTTAGCCCAAGTTTTGAATTAAAGTAAGAGAGAGAAATCAATTTGGAGTGAAGCAAAAGAGGGGGAAATCAAAATTGGAGGGGTAAAATAGTAAAATAGAATAAATCAATCTCAACCCTTTATTTCTTGCATTGTTGGCCAAATCTCAACCACTACTTAGCTTATCATCTTATTAAATAGTAACTAAACTTCTACTCATTATTATTATTATTATTATTATTATTATTATATATATATGTGTGTGTGTGTGTGTGTGTGTGTGTGTGTGTGTGTGTGTGTGTGTGTGTGTGTGCGTGCTTTATAGATATCGATGTGAATGATATTTATAGGACATACCCCTCTAGTGCTATCATCGGAGGTTGCGTGACAGTATAATCCCTAGGCCATAGAGTCTAGTATTTATATGTTGTGATTCTTTTCGTAGTGAGATGTCTTGGATATGATTCAGTCTCACACTCGGGGAACTATGATCGCCTCACGCTTATTATTATTATTATTATTATTATTATTATTATTATTATTATTATTATTATTATTATTCTCAAGCTCGAGAGTGAGTCCGACTTGAGGTAGTCAGGTTAGAGTGATCATACCTGGAACATGATAGCATTTTAGAGAAGCATTCGATGAGTTATTACTCGGAAATGGATGGTTATTATACATGGCATGTGTGTGAACGTTCTAGTATACTAGTAAGTGTATATATGAGTAGATAATTATATACGGGTTTAATACATAAGTGTGAATGTATTTCTTATATAACTAATGTGAAAGTCATATGATTTAAAAAGGGAATTTCTTATATAACTAGTGTGAAAGTTATATGATTTAAGAAGTGGTTTCTTATATGACTAGTGTGAAAGTTATATGATTCAAAAAGGGGATTTCTTACATAACTAGTGTGAACGTTATATGACTTCATATAGTTGAACTGGTTAATAAGTTAATGAGTAGATAACTTAATAATCAAATAAGAGTACTCAGGTTAGAGTAGTGTGATAGAAAGAGGTGTGATACGGCTAGTTAGGTGGGGTAGCTTAACTAGGAAGGTTAGAAGGCAAGCGTTAGGCGTGCACATTAGATGAGGGGTGAGTTATAAGTCTTCAACTAAAAAAGCCTTCATCTTGTGTGGTCCAGAAAATTATCATCAAAGTGGAATGAACTACATATGAGACAAAAGATATACCGTGAAGTGTACGAGTTTAAAAAAAATAAACTCCCCCTCAATTTATTCTCCCCCTTTTTGTAATGACCCCATTTTCTTATGCCAATATATAATTGTCTTCTTTCAATTTCTTCACACTTACTATCTAATAATGATATATTATTACATATACGATATTCCGAGTTCTTAATATGGCAGATCCCGTTTTTAAATTTGAAGAATCAACAGTAAAATGGGTCAGATTGAGATTTTATGGCACATCCTAAGCTAAGTGATAAGTTTTGGGGAAGAAAATGTAATTTTATGAAACTTTGGGGACTTGGTTTTAATAAAGAAAGTTTTAGGGACCAAAATGAAAAATAAAAAGGGGCCTTTTTGTAAATAAAATATTTCAGGGACCTATAAGAAATATTGAAAATATATGGTGTGAAATTACCAAAATGCCCTTCAGGTGCAAAATGACCCTTATACCCTTAATACCTTTCCACCTCGTGCTCGACACCTCGTGCTTGGTTTTCACACCTCCACCGTACACATGTCGTCGTTAGAGGAGAAGCCAAAACACGAGTCGTCGTTAGAGGAGAAGCTAAAACACGTGTCGCAGTCCAGTGAAATAAGACTGCAAGATGCCTCCGTTACGCGACACGTCAACGCTGACTCCCATTGTAAAAGCTTGGTCAGCATGGACACGTGTCAATGCCGTGATATCTTTGGAAAACTATAAATAGGGCCTTTGGGGATCATTTGAAACTCACACCAATTCCTTGAGAATTATAGAAAGGAATAGTGAGAGAAAGTGTGAGAAAGTTTAAGAAGAAGTTCTTAGGGATATTCATTTTAAGGTAATCTTAATGTTATAATGAATCTTTATAGTTTTAATTTATTGTTTTATAGCTTTACTTAGTAGTTATGCTGGTAAAATACAATAAAGAATTCATTAATCAAAACTTAAAATTTAGAACAAATCCAAGTTGATTTTATAAACTTGTTTGAAATTATACGCTTTTAAAAATTATTCTTTTTAAAGAAATTGCTCGTTATTATGGAATCCCATTTAAGTAATTCCAAAGTTAGGCCTGGTGAAGTTCTGTCTAGATGAGATGGTATTTAAGTGGTGCCCCTGTGACCCTCCATCTCTACTGGGAATGAATCCGAAAATGTTCTGTCTAGATGAGATGGTATTTAAGTGGTGCCCCTGTGACCCTCCATCTCTACTGGGAACCGACTGATGAGGAAAGACTATGAATTGAATTCTTCAATTACGATCAATGAGTTTTAAAATTTAACAAATAGGGATTCAATAATCCTTTAAAAGAAGAGGTTAGTATAGTATAAACTGGACCTTAGAATTGTACTTAAATCTTTATCAGATTAACGTGTGATCGAAAACCAATACCAGTAAATTTGACCTCCATTTTGGGTGAGTACTCTGACATTCCTTGTGTATTTTGATTATATGATATTATGCAAAATATATATATTTTGTGAACTGCATTTATTCTCAAAATTCATGTGATACCGATGACTGATTCAATTGTGATATGTTTATATTTGTCCATATAAACATACCGATTAAAATGATTATTGAAAAGGATATTGAAATTGAAATTATGATTCGGCCTAAAGGACCTCTTTACTGACTGACCTTCCCAGCTGGGTTAGCGCTGGTGTGCCCTAAATAAGGCGTTGTGACGAACTAGTTCGATTGACCCTCAACTATCGGGGTATAATACGGTAGAAGAATACGGTATTAGAGTGTACTTGCCATTAAAATGATATGATTGAAAGAAAAAGATATCACATTTGATTTGTTGCATTCTTCTTATTCTGAGCTATCCAATTGTGATATATATACTATCACCTCAAAATATATATCTATTTATTGCAAGTTCCTCTCCATATAGGTATATTCCTTCTCTTTTGACTTGAATAGGTATCTATTTTCTGAAAACCCTGAAATGTTTGGAGATTGAACCTCATTCGGCTTTTAGCTGATGTTGCATAAATAACTATTTTTCAGGAAACGTTTAGGCTCACGGACGGAACGAAAATGGACTATATTGAAGATTTAGCTTTTAGAGCTCTTTTTGTAAAATGTTTATTTAGAGCATGTCTGGCTCTCTTGTAATAAAGTTTAAATTTTCTCTTAAGTTGTAACTCATTGTAACTTTTAATATATATGAAGTTTCCTTTAGAAAGCTCTGATGACGTAATTCCTTTACTTTCACTATTTTACGATTCATAACCATGTGATAATACATCCGTTGCATTTATTTAAGGAAATAATTAAATCGAAAGATTTGTTGCCTTGGTGGCATGTCAAGACACTCGTTCCCTAATACTATTTTGGTTCGGGGTTGTGACATAGGTGGTATCAGAGCATAGGTTATGAACCCGTAGTCTATTGAACATAAGTTTTGAACGTTATAGATTTTAAGTTTCCATACATAGGATACAGGATTAAATATCCGACTTATGTGATAACCCTCCACATGTATTAAAATATATATAATTATTTATATATCATTGTTCTTCTAAATTGCAATCTTGGGCTAGTATAATACATCTTATGTTTGGCCATGACTGTAGAAAATGACCAAGGCAAGATCAACTCCAGGAACTAGTGGTTCGAGTATGGAAGGACTGGAAGGTGCATACAAGGCAATTGAAAGTCTAGCAAGAATTGTGGAGCATCAAATGAATAATGGAGCACCAAGGAATCTTGAACTAAGTAGTTGTACTATTGAACAGTTCAAGAAGTTGAATCCACCATCTTTTAAAGGGACTCCTAACCCCACTGAAGCAGAAAACTGGGTGATGCAAATGGAAAAGATGTTCAATGTTCTTAAGTGTGCAGATGAACAACGGGTTTTGATTTGGAACATTCATGTTAGAAGGTGAATCCGAACATTGGTGGAGAATGACTAAGAGAATACATGGGGAAAGGAATAATCCCATAGGTTGGAATGAGTTCTTAGTGATCTTCTACGAGAAATACTATCCCGAAACAGTGCAAGACCAAAAAGAGCTGACTTCATAGGTCTGGTTCAAGGAAATATGACGGTTAGTCAATATGAGGCAAAGTTTACTGAGTTATCCCGTTTTGCACCTCATGTTGTGATAACCGATGTTTTAAGAGCCAAGAAGTTTGAACGTGGGTTAAGGTTGAATATTCGTAGCTGAATTTCCATCCTAAAGTTGACATCATATAATGACGTGGTGGCTAGGGCAATAATAGCTGAGAAGGATAGTGAAGAATATAATCAGGTTAGAGAGGGGAAGAGGAAGATTGGAGAACAAAGAGGAAGGAACCCCAATAACAAACCCTTTAGGACTATACCTAATATAGGACAACCTTTAGTAAATAAACCCTTTAATGTTGATAAATGCCAACGTTGTGGTAATATTCATAGAGGGCAACCGTGTTACCTGGAGACGGGGAGTTGCTTTGGGTGTGGCCAAAAGGTACATAAAATGCGAGATTGTCCTAACAAAGGGAAGGCGGTAACAAAGACTTCTAATCACAATAAGGATCAGGGAAGACAAGGTAGAGTCTTTAATCTTTCCGATGTAAAGGCTTCTAATGCAGTATTGTCAGGTACACTTTCAATATGTGCACAACCTTTTCAAGTTTTAATTGATCCTGGTTCTACCCATTCATTTGTGTCTGTGCATTTTGTTAATCGCTTTCCTAATATTCCTGAACCCTTGAATCATATCATACACGTTTCTACTCCTTCGGGTGAGTTATTGACGGGAACATTAGTATATAAGTCTTGCCCTATAAATGTCAGTAATCATAAACTATTCACTGATTTGATAGTTTTAGACATAAGAGATTTTGAAGTCATTTTGGGGATGGATTGGTTAGCATCATATCATGCTAGGGTGGATTGTTTTGAGAAGAGAGTTATTTTCCAAATTCCTAACCAACCAGAATTCAGTTTTGAAGGAACTAACATCTTATCTCCCATGCATATTATCTCTGCAATGCAATCTTGTAGTTTTCTTAAGAAGGGATGTCAAGGATTCCTTGCTAGTGTTATTGATTTGCAAACAAAAGAGCCTAGTTTAGAAGATATTCCTATAGCTAGGCTTTTTCCAGATGATTTTGCCCAGTCTACCGCCTAGTAGAGAAGTAGAATTTACCATTGACCTTGTTCCTGGAACCACACCAATCTCAAAACCACCTTATCGCATGGCACTTTTAGAATTAAGGGAATTAAAAGTTCAATTACAAGATCTGTTAGACAAGGGTTTTATTTGACCTAGTATATCCCCTTGGGGTGCTCCAGTGTTATTTGTTAAAAAGAAGGATGGAATGATGAGGTTATGTATAGATTATCGTGAACTAAATAAGGTGACCATTAAGAATAAATACCCCTTACCTCGTATAGATGATTTGTTTAACCAACTGCAAGGTGCATAAGTATTTTCAAAGATTGACCTTAGGTCAGGCTATCACCAATTGAAGATTAAGGAAGAGGATATTTCGAAATCATCTTTTCGTACTAGATATGGTCACTATGAATTTCTTGCGATGCCATTTGGATTAACTAATGCACCAGCCACTTTTATGGATATGATTAATAGAGTGTTTAGGAAATATCTGTATCAGTGTGTGGTTGTTTTCATTGATGGCATCCTTATTTATTCCAAAGGTAATGAAGAACACGAGAAGCATTTGGAGATAGTATTACAAATCCTTAGGAAAGAGAAATTATATGCGAAATTAAAGAAGTGTGAATTTTGGTTGCCTAGTGTTTCTTTTCTAGGACATGTCATATCCAAGGAGGGAGTGTCGGTTGATCCTCAAAAGATCGAGGCTATACTAGATTGGCCAAGACCAACTAATGTAACGGAGATTCGTAGTTTCCTAGGATTAGCAGGTTATTATCGAAGATTTGTTGAAGGATTTTCTAGTATTGCCAAACCTCTGTCTAGGTTAACACAAAAGACGGTGAAATATGAATGGTCTGAGGAAGTTGAGAATAGTTTTTGAGAACTTAAGAATCGATTAGTAACTGCACCAATTTTGACTATTCCTTCCGGTACAGGAGGATTTGTTATTTATAGTGATGCTTCTAAAAATGGTTTGGGATGTGTGCTAATGCAAAATGGAAAAGTGGTAGCTTATGCCTCGAGATAGTTAAAACCCCATGAGCAAAATTATCCAACCCATGACTTAGAATTAGCAGCGGTAATTTTTGCTCTTAAGATTTGGAGACATTATTTGTATGGTGAGACTTCTGAGATTTATACCGATCATAAGAGTTTGAAATATATCTTTACTCAGAAGGAATTAAACATGAGACAAAGGAGGTGGTTAGAATTGATGAAGGATTATGGTGTAAATATTCACTATCACCCGGGGAAAGCTAATGTAGTTATCGACGCTTTGAGTAGAAAATCTACACCAAATTTAGCATGCCTTATTACCAGCCAGGAAGCTCTATTGAAAGATTTGAGAAGTATGGAAATAGATGTACGTATTTATAGCGAAGGAGGAATAATCGCAAACTTACAAATACAACCCACGTTGATGGAAAGAATTAAAGTTGCACAAGTAAATGACCCACAACTGAAGAAGATTAAAGAAGAGGTTATTGAAAGGAAGAGAATTGAATTTGCGATAAGAGATGGTATATTAAGGTTTGGAAATAGAGTCTGTATACCTAGTGATACCCAACTAAAGAGGCAGATTTTGGAGGAAGGTCATTACTCGAGATTCAGAGTTCATCCCGAAAATACCAAGATGTACAGAGATCTCCGAGAAGTGTTTTGGTGGAATAACATGAAAAGGGAGATAGCAGAGTTTGTATCTCAGTGTTTGATCTGTCAACAAGTAAAAGCTGAACATCAAAAACCATCAGGATTATTACAACCTTTACCAATCCCTGAGTGGAAATGGGAACATATTACTATGGATTTTGTGACAGGGCTACCAAGGAGTTCCAATGCTAATGATTCCATTTGGGTAATTATTTATAGGTTAACTAAATCTGCTCATTATCTTGCCATTAAGATTACCCATTCCTTAGAAAAGCTAGCTACATTGTATATACGAGAAATTATTAAGCTTCATGGAACCCCAATTTCAATTGTTTCTGATCGTTACCCTAGATTCGTGTCTCTCTTTTTGAAAAGCCTAAAAGTAGCCATGGGAACAAAATTGAATTTCAGCACTGCTTTTCATCCTCAAACAGACAGACAATCTAAGAGAACTATCCAAACCTTAGAGGATATGCTTAGGGCATGTGTATTTGATTTGAAGGGGAATTGGGACGATCATTTATCGTTAGTGGAATTTGCATATAATAATAGCTATCAAGCAAGTATTCAAATGGCTCCGTATGAGGCACTCTATGGTAGAAGGTGTCGTTCTCCTGCATGTTGGGTAGAAGTGGGAGAAAGAAAATTATTGGGACCAGAATTGATTCAGGTCACAACAGAGAAAGTGAAATTGATACAAGACCGACTTCAAATTGCTCAAAGCCGTCAAAAGAGTTATGCTGGCAATCGACACTGACCGTTAGAATTCCAAAGAGGGGACTATGTTTTCTTACGAGTATCACCGACAAAGGGAGTAATCCGATTTGGGAAGAAAGGAAAGTTGAGTCCAAGATACATAGGACCTTTTGAAATCCTTGAAAGGATAGGTGTTGTTGTGTATCTAATAGCCTTACCCCCTGAACTCTCTAGTGTGCGTAATGTGTTTCATATTTCAATGATGAAGAAATACATCCCTGATCCAGCACATATCTTAAGTCACGAGCCTCTTCAAGTTAGAGAAGATTTGACATACATTGAGCATCCAGTGGAAATCTTGGACCATAAAGATCAAATATTACGAACCAAGGTTATTCCACTAGTCAAAGTATTATGGCGAAATCATTCTGTTGAAGAAGCAACATGGGAGCGGGAAGATGAAATAAAAGAGCGATATCCACACCTTTTTGGAAATTAATGTAAGTAAAGTTTGGGGACCAAACCTTTTATAAGGAGGGTAGGATGTAATGACCCCATTTTCTTATGCTAATATATAATTGTTTTCTTTCAATTTTGTCACACTTACTATCTAATAATGATATATTATTACATATACGATATTCCGAGTTCTTAATATGGCAGATCCCATTTTTAAATTTGAAGAATCAACGGTAAAATGGGTCAGATTGAGATTTTATGGCACATCCTAAGCTAAGTGATAAGTTTTGGGGTAGAAAATGTAATTTTATAAAACTTTGGGGACTTGGTTTTAATAAAGAAAGTTTTATGGACCAAAATGAAAAATAAAAAGGGGCCTTTTCATAAATAAAATATTTTCAGGGACCTATAAGAAATATTGAAAATATATGGTGTGAAATTACCAAAATGCCCTTCAGGTGCAAAATGTCCCTTATACCCTTAATACCTTTCCACCTCGAGCTCGACACCTCGTGCTTGGTTTTGATGCCTCCACCGTACACATGTCGTCGTTAGAGGAGAAGCCAAAACACATGTCGTCGTTAGAGGAGAAGCTAAAACACGTGTCGCAGTCCAGTGAAATAAGTCTGCAAGACGCCTCCATTACGCGACACGTCAACGCTGACTCCCATTGTAAAAGCTTGGTCAGCATGGACACGTGTCAATGTTGTGATATCTTTGGAAAACTATAAATAGGGCCTTTGGGGATCATTTGAAACTCACACCAATTCCTTGAGAATTATAGAAAGGAATAGTGAGAGAAAGTGTGAGAAAGTTTAAGAAGAAGTTCTTAGGGATATTCATCTTAAGGTAATCTTAATGTTATAATGCATCTTTATAGTTTTAATTTATTGTTTTATAGATTTACTTAGTAGTTATGCTGGTAAAATACAATAAAGAATTCAGTAATCAAAACTTAAAATTTAGAACAAATCCAAGTTGATTTTATAAACTTGTTTGAAATTATACGCTTTTAAAAATTATTCTTTTTAAAGAAATTGCTCGTTATTATGGAATCCCATTTAAGTAATTCCAAAGTCAGGACCGGTGAAGTTCTGTCTAGATGAGATGGTATTTAAGTGGTGCCCCTGTGACCCTCCATCTCTACTGGGAATGAATCCAGAAATGTTCTGTCTAGATGAGATGGTATTTAAGTGGTGCCCCTATGACCCTCCATCTCTACTGGGAACCGACTGATGAGGAAAGACTATGAATTGAATTCTTCAATTACGATCAATGAGTTTTAAAAGTTAACAAATAGGGCAGTAATCCTTTAAAATAAGAGGTTAGTATAGTATAAACTGGACCTTAGAATGTGTACTTAAATCTTTATCAGATTAACGTGTGATCGAATACCAATACCAGTAAATTTGACCTCCATTTTGGGTGAGTACTCTGACATTCCTTGTGTATTTTGATTATATGATATTATGCAAAATATATATATTTTGTGAACTGCATTTATTCTCAAAATTCATGTGATACCGATGACTGATTCAATTGTGATATGTTTATATTTGTCCATATAAACATACCGATTAAAATGATTATTGAAAAGGATATTGAATATTGAAATCATGATTCGGCCTAAGGGACCTCTTTACTGACTGACCTTCCCAGCTGGGTTAGCGCTGGTGTGCCCTAAATAAGGCGTTGTGACGAACTAGTTCGATTGACCCTCAACTACCGGGGTATAATACGGTAGAAGAATATGGTATTAGAGTGTACTTGGCCATTAAAATGATATGATTGAAAGAAAAAGATATCACATTTGATTTGTTGCATTCTTCTTATTCTGAGCTATCCAATTGTGATATATGTACTATCATTTCAACATATATATCTATTTACTGCAAGTTCCTCTCCATATAGGTATATGCCTTCTCTTTTGACTTGAATAGGTGTCTATTTTCTGAAAACCCTGGAATGTTTGGAGATGGAACCTCATTCGGCTTTTAGCTGATGTTGCATAAATAACTATTTTTTAGGAAACATTTAGGCTCACGGACGGAACGAAAATGGGCTATATTGAAGATTTAGCTTTTAGAGCTCTTTTTGTAAAATGTTTATTTAGAGCATGTCTGGCTCTCTTGTAATGAGGTTTAAATTTTCTCTTAAGTTGTAACTCGTTGTTACTTTTAATATATATGAAGTTTCCTTTAGAAAGCTCTGATGACGTAATTCCTTTACTTTCAGTATTTTACGATTCATAATCATGTGATAATACATCCGTTGCATTTATTGAAGGAAATAATTGAATCGAAAGATTTGTTGCCTTGGTGGCATGTCAAGACACTCGTTCCCTAATACTATTTTGGGTCGGGGTCGTGACACTTTTTGTCCATAATAGATAAAGGAGTAGATCTAAACATAAATAATAAGCATCTCATGAAGAAGCAACGTCAATGAATCCCATGCTGATGTTATTAGCCAAGGGCCTTTTGACCACTGCCCTATCATTACCAACATCCTACCCCAACCTCCAAAAGTGGCCAAACTGTTCAAGTTCTTCAATTTTTGGATGTTGCATAGGAACTTTAATGCTGTTGTAGGGGAAGCTTGGGGGACTTATGTGCATGGAAGCCCTATGTATCAAGTTTCCTCGAAACTTAAGTTGGTCAAGAAAGCTCTTAAAGGATTCACAACAACCTCAACCAAAGAAACATATAACCCAAGAGCCCTCTTACTAAAATCCAAAGCCAGCTTAATAGGACAGGGAGAAACACCATTCTATAAGCTGGGGAGAAGATGCTAGAACTGTGTATGGTGATTGTTGTATTGTTAAAGAAGGTTTTCTCAAACAAAAATCCAGGACAAGGTGGTTAGAAGAGGGGGACATGAACCCTAATTTCTTCCACCCTAGAATTAGAGGTAACAAAAATTGGAACAAAATTATATGCATTCAGAATCAACATGGTCTCAAGATGGGTGCTTAGGTTGCTGAGGAGGCTATCCATTTCTTTATTAACCTGCTAGGCTATTCTAACACTTCCACATATCCTCATATCCTCAACTATGCTATTACTAAGAAGCTCTCGCCTGATCAGGAAAATTCTATCCTTGCCCCCCATTACCAATGAGGAAATAAAGCTTGTTCTCTTTAGTCTTGGTAAAGACAAGGCCCCTGGCCCTGATGGGTTTAATACTGAGTGCTTCACCCATAATTGTAACATGGTGGGAGATGAGATCACAGTTGCTATTGCTTCCTTCTTTTTAACCAACACCATGCTTAAGCAGTGGAATTGTACCAGCCTGGTGCTTATACCTAAAAACAACTTCCCAACCTCCATGAAATACATTAGACATAGCTTATTGCAATATAATTTACAAATGCATTTCTAAAGTAATTATTAATAGGATGAAACCCTTCATTCCTAATATGGTTAATGAAAGGAAATCTTCATTTGTTAAGGCTATATCCATTGGGGATAACATTCTAATCATGCAAGAGCCGATGTGTAATTATCATAGAAACCATGGCCCGCCTAGATGTGCTTTAAAGATAGACATTCTCAAAACCTATGATTCTGTCAGTTGGAACTTCCTTTTTCATGTCCTAAACCATATGGGATTCCCCCTACTTTTATTGGCTGGATTAAGGAATGTGTTACTACAACAAAGTTCTCCATTTTAATAAATGGATCCACTCATGGGTTCTTCAACGCGAAGAGAGGGTTGAGACAAGGAGACCCTATATTACCTTTCTTGTTCCTTTTTATAATGGAAACTTTTGCTGGGCTTATTGATCTACACACTAGATCTCCTCGTTTCACTTTTCACCCTAAGTGCGATGTTAAACACATTTAATATGATTTGTGAACCTAAAACACATCTTCTCATGCATATAAACTTGTAGTACTTTGATGTTGAACATAAAAACAAGTTTATTGAGAGTTTTATTGGGTTTAAACATTTTTTTGGCATGTAAAATGAGAATATATAGACAAGATACATATATACAGGAGGAGGGGTAATCTGCCACTAAGAGCCCAAGAGGTCAAAAAAAGATTAGGGCATTCCCAAACATCTAAGCAAGCATAACAAAAATGGCCACAACTAACTAAGCTAGTCACTCAAGGAGGATTCAGGCAGGTTCCAGTATTTGCAAGCCATCCAGTCTGGTAATTTCTCCTAGCTTTATCCCAAGTCAGAATGTTGCATCTTATCATGAATTCAATGTCCTTAATTAGCTCAGAAGGATTTCTGAAGCCTCTTCTGTGGATCCTGTTGTTTCTTTCAGCCCATATGCAGTACACAGTGGTGGAGAACGCCAAAGCATTTATTTTAGTCATGAAGGACTTGTCTTGAGTATTCTTCACATCATCATTGACCTCATCCTACCAGTTCCCCATTGCTCTATATTGTTGGTTTCTGTATAGGATTTTTCTCCACACCATCTTAGAGTAAGGGCAGTCAGCCATAAATTGGTTGATGGTTTCATTCCCAGTATCATAAAGCTCGCAAGTGGTGTTCTCACTCACCCCCCAAAGAAAGAGCTTATCCTTAGTGCTCAAGGCCTTCCTACAAGTGAGCCATAAGATAAAGGGTCATTTTGGGATGTTTGCACTATGCCATACCAGCTTATGCTAGTTATTAAGAGGAAGGTGCTCCATTATAGCTCTCATAGTTGAGGAGGTGCTATACTTTCCTTTGGTGTTAGGTAACCAGATGAGAGAGTCCTCCATAGTGGGATTAATTCAAGGGAGGTTATCATTCTTTATTTCATTGAATTCCCAAGTGGTAGAGCTGGGCCATCTCCAAGTATTACCATCCAAAAACTTTGTGACTTTAGCTTTGTCATTGCTTACAGCGTCATAAATAGTTCTATTACCATAGAGAGATTGGAGAGGACCCCTAGGATGCCAATTATCATACCACATGAATGTATTCTTCCCATTCCCTATGATGGACCTGTTGAGGAGTCTTCCAATCTCTCTCAGCTTAAGCACTTTCCTCCAACTCCATGAAGTATCAGTAGGTATGTTGATGGCCCATAAGCTTATGTTATTGATTTTGTAGGTATGGCACCATTTCACCCAAAAGATATCTTTCTTGTTGCTTAGGTTCCATAGGTGTCTGAGCATTGAGGCTTTGTTCCAGTCATGGAGGCAATTGATCCCAAGTCTTCCCTCTTTTTTTGGATTACACACCTCTTTCCATGCGACCTTAGTACCAATGTGTTTCAGGTCAGTTCCAGTCCATAGGAAATCCCTGAGTATTTTATCAATAGAGTATAACACTTTTTTGGGCAGTATGAATAAGCTACTCCAGTAAACTTGGGTACTGAATAGGACAACGTTGACTAGTTGACGTCTGTCAGCATAACTGAGTAATCTGGACGTCTAGCACTTAAATATTTGGCTTGTTTTATTAATGAGAAGTCTGCAATCCTCAAACTTTAGCCTAGTGGAAATGAGGGGGCCCCCCCAAGTACTTGAAGGGAGGTTTATCAATCCTGATCCCAATAATAGAGGTCATGCATGTGAAAATAATATAAACGAGCGGCAGAAAGAAAAAAACTCACACGCTACCATCACATGCATGTGAAAATATCTAAATATCTACATATATACTATTGGAAAGTACATATCCCAATGTATTAAATCGTTTTATTCCAAAAAAATTATTTTACACCGTTTATGCTCCTTATCTTTCCAAAATGTTACTTTTGTATCTTATGCTTAAAACTAGCGTATTCATCCCGTTAACTCACCCAGTTAAACAATTTACAATTGTTGGGGAAAAGTTTTCATGCACTTTCGAGCAATTATTACCCTACGGTAACCATCTCACGCCGAGGTTATTAATCATTACTTAAAACTTTCTTTCAAAGCACACATACACACCGCATTTAGAGAATTACTCATTTTACTATGAAAGTCTCATATAACACACACTTGTGTTCATTATGATTAAAATCTCATTAGGTAGCTTAGACATCATTAAGTCACCTACCACATGAATATTAAACATTTAATGCGTTATTCTTGCATTAGTAAATCAATGAATTAATACCATTCATTTATGTCAATATTCAATTCATTACTTAGCATTATCTTTAGGGATTCCGCCAACACACCCACCCAACACAATACACGCACACCCACGGTTTCACGGAATTTGACCGTCCAGCACAGAGTGCTAGTAAACTGTAATTGCTTTGGGGGGTTTCACCCGAGGGACAGCATAACCCTGCTTAATTATTTAACCCGGCATAATCCAATATCACTATCTTGCCAATGTGTTCAACACTTTCATAATGTTCACATTTTCCACTTTAAATTTTACCCGGCCGAAGACAAAACCCGGGACTTTACCGCCCCATATTGTGTTACACTTTAATTTTTATTTCAAAAATATTTTCCATCTTGAACCATTTTGTGTAACATTTTTTCCAATATTTATATTTTATAAAAATGTTCCACTTTAAGTAAAATTACCATTTTACCCATTTGTTTCCAAAAATCACCTTTTACTCAATTTCTCAAGTGTTAATTTCACCCAAAAACACTATTAAGTTATACACACCAACTTCTTAAGTGTTTTAACCCTTTAACACCTTTTTACACTTGGAGTAATTCTTTACTTGATTGGAAACACTTTTACACCTTTAATCCATTTTTAACTCCATAAGTGTTAATATTTCACAATATTGGCAGTTACATTCCATGTTTACCCTATCCATTAACAATTAACGAATACTTTTGTGAGAAAACTCTCACTTCTTTTAACTTGACAGGTAGTCTTTGACCCTTATTCTCGTCATGCCATTTAGTCCCAATTACACACTTTGAAGACTAAAATGTTGACTTTTATTATTTCATATTTAAACCCAGTAAAGTCTTCTCTAAACTAGTTTATACATTTAATGTCAAAATGCCACAAGTTTATATGCATGAGAAGGTTGATTTTAATCTCAAAATCCTATGATATGATTTAAACTTACTTTAATCAAAATTACTAGAACATACACCATTTTCGTATAACATCAAGTTTTATTATTTCAAATCTTGAAATAATTATCCCCCCGTTATTTTTAACAAAATAATCAGTTCCTCACATTTTTATGTCTATTAACTCCTTTAAAAAATACAAAAAATATTAATTTCTTACATTTTTTGTCCATAAAAATGTCCCATATTTCTTTTTACTAGAAATACAGACGAATAATATTTTCTAGCATTTTATTCCATAAAAATATCCCATATTTCTTTTTACTAGAAATATACACAAATAATATTGTTCTTGCATTTTTATTCCATAAAAATGTCCCATATTTCTTTTTACTATAAATATACACAAATGACATTTTCTACATTTATATCTCCTATAAAAATATATATATTCAGTTTTACTAGGAAAATTACACAAATAATAATTTCCTACATTTTTATCTCCAATAAAAATGTGTACTTTTGATTGGCGCTTAATCTGATTCCTTTTGTCTACCTTGATACATGACCTCAGGCCATGCGTCGATGACAATGAAGGTGGAACAATTTTTTTTCCTCATATCCATGTGTCTTCCTTTTATTCCCAAGACAAAAGGCAAAATCGTAATCCATTTATACATATTCTGTGTCCATCCAGAGTGCCAGGCCCATGAGCTGGCACAAGATCCTAGAGGACATCGTCTGATTGGCTGGATTGCTACGTCATTCTGGTGACTCAAGGAGTCGTTTGAACTACTAGGTTATCGTTAGAATGATCCTGTCAGTCATTTGAACGAGGCAATGTAAAAGTTAATGCTATCTTCTAATGTCATGCAATCTGTCTCTACGACATTTATTTCCTCCTTATTAATTCGACAGTAATAGAAATGAGGGGGTAGGAACTTAACTTCGTTTTATTATTCGATCTTTCTAATTCTACAAATGCCCCCAACTATTTCCAACTTAAGAAGTTATATGTAATTTAATTACCTTATAACCAATAATTTCATATAATCCTTTTGTGAATGCAAAATCCCAAAGTTCTTTTTATATGATCCAATTTGTTACCCATAAATTGTATAATCACACTTTATTCCTCCTTATATATATTCTATATAATGTTTTAGTTAATTCACCAGGTGGGATATTACATTCTTCCCTCCTTAGGAAATTTCATCCTCGAAATTTATGATCATCAAGCCCACAGGTCATTCATCCAACAATATAATTATAATCCTAGATTTCTTTAACACTATAGTCTAACCCAAAGACTTCATACCATTAATTTGATATAACCACAGAGGATCTTGATGTATTATTTCTATCTCCGAAGCATGCCTATCATGCCCATCTAAACAATACCTAAAATTAATTGATAATCACCAAATATCATGCTAACACCTAAAGAACCCATTATCATGCATTATTCCAAACATCGTGATTTACAAGCCTACATGTCGTCAAACGATTTGGATCTTGCCTAGCCTAGGAATATACATCCTCAACATCAATAACTATTTGCATCAATGACTTTGAGACAGCCATTTAATCCTAATGGTCCATTCGACCGATACCTCCTATGAGACTACACATTAAGCTAGAGTTATCCTAGGTACGACAACCCAAATACACATGAGACTACATTCTTAATCTGCAAATTCCATATAGAGTGCAACACTTGTGTTTAATGTTCCATCAAGTTCTGATATTCATATCTTAGAGTCGTGACCTAAAGCTATCAAGTACAAATGCAAACTACACGCAACAAACTGCGAGACCATGCGTACACACCAACTACTATAAAATAAGGATGCTTTCGAAGAAGAGAATACTCATGTATGCATCAGCCTCAACCCGGCCTATCCCACATCACTAATGAGATTATATAACGCTACATATGAATACAGATCCATAACTGACACAACAACTTCCTATTACTGGGATCAAAGAAGACACAGTAAAATGTAATGGATCAGGTGACTACCACGCCAGAATGAAATAATTTAATTCGGGCAATGAACCATGCCATGCGAAGTAAGAACCATAACGTACACTTAAAGTCTAAAATTTTTCCAACCTACACGTGCATTAAAGTCTTATCCTTGGCACGCTCCCTAGATTGAATCACTAATCACGACTTCCCATTTTCAAAGACAACGACCTAGGAACCGATTTACTTGGGAAGCTAGAACGCTAGGCTTCCATCCTTAAGATTGAGGTTACTTGTTATCCTTCCTATTAAAGCGAAGTTATATTTCTCATTTCTTAATGTTAGTCACTGACCTACATACTCAAGTCTCCACAATCTCTACATGTGATTTCTAGCTTTCAAACCTCGAGATCTTTCTCATCTAATGAAACACAACACTCACATGATTTTACCCTACGGACCATCGTTACAATCCTTAGCTACGTCCTATGTGATCCCAAATCATAACTATCGGACTAGTTACAATGATATCTTGAATTTTCAAGCATTATCCATGCCGAATACCTAATGGTTCTCCTCACTAGAGTCACACTAAGCCATACGGGTTGGACATGTAGGTTCTATAATCAAGCCTAACACCCCATTCCGAGTGATATCTCTAAAACCATGACGAACATCATCGTATTCTAAGTCTCCTAAGTGTAAAACTTAACATGTATCAACCTATTGTCGATATTATCCACAAGGGTTATACCTTAACACAAGCTCATCAATAAGTCTTGGCACTAACTCCTAAATATTGCCACAAACGATACGATTAAATCTTGCTATAAATGTCAACAGCCTATGCAATCCATATAATAAATTTCCCAACGCTCCATGGAAAAGACACCAATTCAATCATCTCTAATGATCATGCACATTCTAGAGTAAGAATTGTTACGTCGAAATCCTATCATGACATCCTAGTCACTACGTGTTATACCCACTGTACGACTATGTACTTTACATCATAAGGAATTCCCAAAGTTCAACGAGAGACATCCTTGTTATCGTAACACGCAAAGTGCAATCTAAAGTTCACCCTTGCTAGGGAGAGTATATCACTTGTACTATCTCCAAGGCATTATCAGTACGAATTCACATGCCTGTCCATAACTATAACCTGAGATCAAACTCATCACGACGTATAACTTAACCTTTTTGAACACTCAGCTATGACAACTAACTTGTCTCACTACATAGCCATCACACTCATTTTCTAGATCACAAACTATCAGCACTATAAAACTTTGGTAGGATACGGGGAATTGGGTATATTACCTATAAAACTTTGGGCCAATACCTTTGACCCATAAGAGATCCTATTCCTCAATACCACTTCATTTTTCTAAGACCATAATTTAATACCACCATTTCTAACATTAAGTTCCAGGGACTATATAGATGCATTCATAAATTACCCTGAATCAATAAGATTATCTAAACCTAAATCATAATCAAGTCACTTAGGTATTCTAATTTCCATAGAATTATTTATTCACAAGCCACGCTACTTAGTCACTGTAATACCCCGTATTTTTATGCTATATTAATTTGGGGATTTATTAAATTTAATGTGAATTAATTATTTAATAAAAATTCGAAAATTAATTATGTTATAATTATTAACATTATGAGAGTTAGTAATTATGGGAAAATTTGTTGAATATTACTAATGAGTAAAGTAATATATAATATTGGCCATATTAAATGTCACGAGTGAATAAAATGACAATTTTAGAAATTTGAGTCGGGACGCGCCAGTGTCGCGTCGGGACTAAATATTGATAAATAAAAGTAAATATTTTATAAGTTGTTTGTATGATCATTTTGAGGGTGCCAACGCATCCGGAAGGGTTGAGATAGTCAGAAAAGTATACCCGGGAGTTTGATTTGGGTCTCGGGGCATTTTTAGGCCTAATTAGTACCCCGGGAGGGCATTTTAGTCATTTTGTATTTTTGGGTAATTAAACCCACGAAAATTAAAGGAGTTATATCAGATGTTTAGGTTATCTCCTAGGCTTAGATAACTCAAAACACTAGAACATCCATTGGAGAGGAGAGGAGAGAGCTCTCAAGGCATTCCAAGGCTCAAAACTCACCCGTTTGCACCGCCGCCAACGCGTAGATCGCGAGACGGGGAACGCAACCACACCAAATTCAACACCAAACCAGATTTCTGAAAATCCCAGGTAAGTTTTTATCTTGCTTATTTCGTTGATGCATCATCCAAATTAGTTTAGAGTTATTAGGATGAGATTTATGGAAGAAAAACCCAATTTTGAGATGGGAAATTTTCATGTAGTGATGATTTATATGATATTCTGGAAACCCTTTGTCATGTAAAGGATTAAGAGTTTCATTAAGAAAAGAGTTCTAATCACATACGAACACTAAAAAAATTTATTTCGGACGATCGGATCGTTGGAATTGGATGAAATTTTACAGAGAATTAGCTGATGACGAGAGGAAGCTACAGGAAAAAATTCAGCTCAATCGGACCGTTCAACATTTTTTAATATTTTTTTGCTAGACAGTTTTATGTTTTGAGGACTCTTAGAGATAATAAAAAAAATCAATTAAAACTCCATTTTAATTCCGATTTCGAAACCGTTTGAAATTCTCATCTTTGAAAATAAAATTCAAAATCCTTTAATGTAAGGCGAAATCTATATTTTTGGGATATTTTGCATAAGGGATAATGTAAGTATATATTAAAGGGGAGAGACACGTAAGAGAGAGTTACGTTGGAACATAAATGGATATCTACTGAATTGTACATTTGGAAGAATAGAGTCCGTGAGGGTTACGTAGTAAGTTGGAAAAACCTTTCGAATTAAAGTTAGAAATGAACCATTATACTTGATAAATTATAATGGAAAAATAAGGATAAATGTTGTGAATGTGGGTTATTGGATAAACCTAAATTGATATAATAAAAGTGGTATATTTATATGATTGTGTATGCAAATATTATATACTTGTGAAAATCATGCCCGCGCTACTTGCTATCCCTGAGGTTTCCGCGCTGGGACGATCTTATATCGTGTGCCTTATGGGGGATATTGACTCGTACCCTAGAAGATAGAAATCCTAGGTACAGGCTATCGAATCGGTAGTCACAGTCCTAAGAGACGTGAGGGTATGTACTGACCTCTTGGACTTGGAAACTATGCTTCACCACAATATTGTTTGTGTATGTATTTATACAGTTCGAGAGTGATTCCGAACTTGTATTCCCTTTAGTACGATTGATACGGAGATTGGATAGCAGAGTATGCCCGCACCATAAAATTTTATGTGGGGTGATGTTAGAATATATATATTATACGAGTATTTAATATGTATATGAACTTCTGAAATATGGGAAACTGCCTACTGTGCTATGGTAAGTAAGACATGTATAATGACTCAAATTGGAAATACTTGTTTTGAAAAGTATAATATGATATTGAAAAACTTTATGAATCAATAAAGTTAAAATGAGTGTTTTGTACTAAATGAAATTATCCTTTTAAACCATGATGTTGTTAAATCTTAAATTTTGAGAGTCGCCTGAGATAAGTTAAATCCTTGGGGAAGGATAGTGTGATATATGATGAGATAAACCATTGGGAAGGTTAGTGCGATAGGAGTGCACATTAGAAGAGAGGCGAGAATTTCTCAAGAGAGTGTCGCACTAATATGTTGTTGCATTGGCCTGTATCAATTTAAATACTTGTTAAACGAATTTTTAAATCATATACACTATCGGGCTCTGACCCGTTTCCATTTCTCTTTCTCTCTTGTATATATATATGTATATATTACAGGTGCCCAGCCACAGGGGCGTCTTGCATAGGGTACTTTGGCAGGAACGCGCTGCAACTTAGGTGGGAGTTGCAGGCTTGTTGTTTAGACAACTTCATCCATTTGATTCTACTCCTAGCATGTTCATTATTGGGGCATGTATTGCCCTTTCCATTATTCAGTTGTTATTTGGATATTGTACTTCATCTAAATATAGTATTGTCACTTTGGGATTTATTATATTCTGGATGGTTTACTTTAAGTTTTATTATTAGTAGCCAGTTGTTAAATGTTAAATTATTGGATTAATTGTTTAATAAAATATAAATAAGATTTGAAAGGAATGTTAAAAATGGTTTTGACACTTAGCTTAATTAATTAGGGTGTTTAAATTGGAAATTTATTTTTACGACAGTGATGGTAAGAATGATCCAACGGTTCACCTTGATTTTAATTTAATAAATGAGTGATCGCCCGGTATTTAATTAGGCGGGGTGTCACAGGTGGTATCAGAGCATCAGGTTCTAGTGTCCATAGGATTGCTACGGCTTATTTTCACTTTCAGCCTAACTTTTTTGCTATAGAGCCCTATTTTTAGGATTGTTGTATTCCTGCTTTTACGTTTACGTCTCCAGCCATTTGGGATTTGATAATGACTGGAGACTAATAAACTTCTTCACGTTTCAGACGCCTCCGAGACGTGCACCGAAGGATAGGAGTGCTCAGGCCGAGCAGCCAGCAGCTCCGGCACAAGGCACTATGAATGCTAATGAAGTAGCCTCCATTGTTGCTCATGCGGTAAATGTCGCACTAGCGGTGGTTCAGAAGGCTCCACCACAGATTCAGGTAGTGGCGCCAGTACCAGCATAGCTTCCATCTGCATGGGAGAGGGTTAGGGACGCTTTTCAGAAGGCGCATCCCCCTGAGTTCTCTGGTAGCTCAGATATCGTCACAGTCAGCAAATGGAAGAAATACATCCAGCGACATCTTCGTATGTATGAGTGCACTGACGTGAAAAGGCAGTTATTGGCTTCCTTTAAGCTGGTGGGGGCCGCTTTGCAGTGGTGGGAGTCCACTACCACCTTGGAGGAGAGGGACACGGTCCCTATTCAGTCATTTTGGGAGCGGTTTGACCACAAGTACTTTCCACCCGCCGTGAAGACTGAGATGAGGAGGAAATTACTGAATTTAAAACAGGAGAACTGTACCGTTGCTGAGTATGAGGAGGAGTTCACGAGACTTCTCACCATAGTGCTAGATATGGCACCTACTGATAGTAAGAAGATAATGTTGTTTGTGGACGGGTAAGGTTGAAGGATCCGTCAGCATCTTATAGGGAATCTATCTCTGAGTACTTTCACTGATGTACTCAATGCTGCGTTACTACATTGCCAGGATCACCGCTTCCATCTGCAGGGAAGCAGGAGAGCAGGAGAGTCCAGCCAGCAGGGCAGGATCGGGGGTAGTAGTGCTAGTGGGGCACCATCTCATGGACAGACTCGTCAACACGAGCAGAGTTCCCATCACGGGGACCCTGCTAAGCGATTCCATTTAGGTGATTCCAGGCAGGGATTTGGGGGTTATAAGCAGGGCCAGCAGGGCCAGCCTAATCAACAGGGCCAACAGCGTGCTAATCAGGGCCAACAGGGCCAGTGGCGAGGAGGTAACGGCCAGCAGGGTCGTGGGCAGCAGGGTCAGAGGGGAGGTAACTTTAGAGGCCAGTGTTTTGTATGCGGCAAGCATGGTCATAAGCGCCAGGATTGCCCAGAGGGTAATTGGGCCCGACAGCAACAGGGTGCCCGTAATGAGCCACAGAGACCACTTTTTCCAGCTGTCCTCCCAGCTCCAGCCCAGGTGCCAGTCCTACCAGCCATTCCAGCAGCTCCAGTGCAGCAGGGGCAGTTACAGTACGGACGTGTCTATAATGTCCACCAGGCAGCAGCTCCACAGGCACCACCCGCGATTGAGGGTATGTTTCCTATCCATGGTACTATGGGTCGGGTTTTGTTTGATACTGGGGAGACACATTGTTTTATAGCTACGCATTTTGTGAAGGCCTTAGGGTTGTTAGCCATAGCAGAGAGCACAGTGACGTGTGTAGACTCACCAATGGGGAGTGGGTCACTTATCTTCTTTATATGTCGGGGAGTGGGGGCAGAGATTGGTAGTTTGGTATTACGTGCAGACATTTTAGTCTTAGATATGCATGAGCATGATGTTATTATCGGTATGGGTTGGCTCGCAGCTTATAGAGCCATGATTGATTGCTTCGGTGGGAGCATTGTTTTAGCCATTCCGGGGCAAGAGATGTTTGTAGTGGCGATGCCTCGCCCAAAGGGAGGTTCGACCGCTCATTTGTATTATATAGAGGAGGATACCTCTAAGGAGGTTGTGATTCCTTAAGACTCGATCCCAGTTATTCGTGAGTATTTCGATGTATTCCAGGAGATACCATGCCTACCCCCCAGTCGAGAGATAGACTTTGTCATAGATTTATTGCCAGATACGAGACCGATAGCACGCGCTTCATACCGTATGGCTCCGACGGAGATGCAAGAGTTACGAGATCAGATAGAGCAGCTGTTAGGTTAGGGCTTCATTCGCAGGAGTACCTCACCTTGGGGCGCTCCAGTCTTATTTGTGAAGAAGAGAGATGGTTCACTGAGGTTATGTGTGGACTACCGGGAGTTGAACAAGGTCACGATACGGAATAAGTATCCATTGCCTCGAATCGATGATCTGTTCGACCAGCTGAGGGGAGAAACTTTCTTTTCGAAGATAGATCTGAGGTCGGGGTACCATCAGCTACGTATTAGAGAGCAGGATGTTTCAAAGACTACCTTCTTGACGAGATATGGGTCTTACGAGTTCAGTGTCATGCCATTTGGTCTCACAAATGCTCCAGCCGTGTTCATGGACTTAATGAACCGAGTATTCAGAGAGTTCTTGGATCAGTTTGTCATCGTCTTCATAGATGACATTTTGATATATTCACACTCCGAGGAGGAGCATGTCGAGCACTTGAGGCAGGTTCTTCAGACTTTACGAGAGCATCAGTTGTATGCTAAGTACGAGAAGTGTGGATTCTGGTTACGAGAGGTACAGTTCTTGGGGCATGTTGTTTCTGAACAGGGGATAGCAGTTGACCCGAGTAAAGTGTCAGCGATGAGGGAGTGGGGATAGCCCACGACACCGACGGAAGTGTGTAGTTTCTTGGGGTTAGCCGGATACTACAGGAGATTCATTCGGGGATTCTCCAAAATAGCGGGTCCATTGACGAAACTAACTCGCAAAGGGGTACCATATGTTTGGGATGATGCTTGTCAATTGGCTTTCGACGAGCTAAAAGACAAGCTTACTTCAGCACCAGTCCTTGCTTTACTGAAGCCGAGTGTGGAGTACCTGGTTTACACCGATGCCTCTTTACGGGGACTTGGGGGAGTACTTCAGCAGGAAGAGAAGGCTATAGCTTTTGCCTCCCGCAAGCTTAGGCCGCATGAGAAGAATTACCCCACCCACGACCTGGAGTTAGCTGCGGTCGTTTTTGCACTGCGGATATGGAGACACTATTTATTGGGGGAGAAGTTACGTTTGTTCACAGAACACAAGTCACTGCAGTATCTGTTCACTCAGCGAGAGCTGAATATGCGTCAGCGCAGATGGTTAGAGTTTATGAAGGACTATCAGTTCGACATACAGTATCATCCGAGGAAATCCAACGTAGTTGCTGATGCATTGAATCGAAGACCGGTAAATGAGGTGGCGGACGTCTGGAAAGCAAAGTGGAAGGAGTTGGGTCACCAGGACGCAGTAGCCCGTTCCTTCATATCTGTTATGACAGTCACACCCGAGATTGTTACGATGGTAATACAGGCCCAAACCATAGACCCGTTTTGCTAGGAGCGGATTGTACGACTTTTAGCCGAGGGTGTTGAGTCCTATTCTGTTAGTTCTGATGGGTGTTTGAGGTTTAATGGGAGGTTAGTGGTTCCAGAAGGGGCAAAATTGCGTCATGCAGTGATGACCCAATCTCACGGGTCCGATTTACGGTACATCCTGGAGGAGATAAGATGTACCAGGATATGAGGAGGCAATACTGGTGGAGTGGGATGAAGAAGGACATTGCTTAGTTCGTGTCCAAGTGTTCTACCTGCCAGCTGGTGAAGGTGGACCATCAGAAATCGTCAGGATTTCTTCAACCATTGGAAGTACCCGCGTGGAAGTGGGAGAGTATTTCCATGGATTTTATTACAGGGTTGCCTACATCACAGCGGGGCCACGACTCTATCTGGGTGATTGTAGACCGTTTGACCAAGGTGGCTCATTTTCTGTCGGTGCGGACAGATTATACCACAGGTCAGTATGCTCAGTTGTTCATTTCTGAGATTGTCAGATTACATGGGGTGCCCCTGAATATTGTGTCAGATAGAGACAAGATTTTCGTATCACGTTTTTAGGAAAGCTTTCAGGAGGCTATGGGTACTGAGTTGAGGTTGAGTTCAGCTTATCACCCACAGACATATGGACAGACAAAGCGTACTAATCAGATGTTAGAGGATATGCTACGCATGTGTGTTCTTGATTTTGGAGGAGGTTGGGAGCCACATCATCCACTGGTAGAGTTTGCTTACAATAACTCTTATCTGTTTACGATTGGTATGGCTCTATTTGAGGCTTTGTATGGCAGGCCTTGTCATTCTCCAACTTGTTGGCTCAAGGTGGGGGATAATAAGTTCCTAGGATTAGAGGTGATTCAGGAAACCTCCGCGAGGATTGAGATGATTAAGAGTCGCATTCGAGTAGCCCAGGACAAGCAGAAGAGCTATGCCGATGCGAAACGGTTCTTCCGGAAGTTTAATGTGGGGGACCAAGTGTTACTGCGTGTATCTCCTATGAAAGGAGTGATGAGGTTCGGGAAGAAAGGGAAATTGGCCCCGAGGTACGTAGGACCATTTCCAATTATCGAGAGGATTGGGCCGGTAGCATACAGATTGGGACTACCAGAGCATTTACATCGCATTCACGATGTATTCCACATCTCGTCGTTGAGACGGTATCTTCGGGATGATATGGCCCATACTCACATCGCGATAGATGAGATAGACTTGCAGCCTGATAGCTCTTACGAGGAGAGACCGATGGCTATCCTAGACTATAGTGAGAGGAGATTGAGGTCGAAGATAGTTCCACTTGTATGGGTCCAGTGGGAGCATCATAATGTGGAGGAATCCACTTGGGAGTGCGAGGCCGATATGTGCGAGAGATATCCATATTTTTTCTTACCAGGTATGCCTTATTTTCTGAATTTAGGGATGAAATTCCGTTATTAGGGGGGGAGTATGTAATACCCTGTATTTTTATGCTATATTAATTTCGGTATTTATTAAATTTCATGTGAATTAATTATTTAATAAAAATCCGGAAATTAATTATGTTATAATTATTAACGTGATGAGAGTTAGTAATTATGGGAAAATTTGTTGAATATTACTAATGAGCAAAGTAATATATAATAGTGGCCATATTAAATGTCACGAGTGAATAAAATGACAATTTTAGAAATTTGAGTCGGGACGCGCCCGTGTCGCGTCGGGACTAAATATTGATAAATAAAAGTAAATATTTTTTAAGTTGTTTGTATGGTCATTTTGAGGGCGCCAACGCGTCCGTAAGGGTTGAGATAGTCAGAAAAGTATACCCGGGAGTTTGATTTGGGTCTCGGGGCGTTTTTAGGCCTAATTAGTACCCCGGGAGGGCATTTTAGTCATTTTGTATTTTTGGGTAATTAAACCCACGAAAATTAAAGGAGTTATATCAGATGTTTAGGTTATCTCCTAGGGTTAGATAACTCAAAACACTAGAACAGCCATTGGAGAGGAGAGGAGAGAGCTCTCAAGGCATTCCAAGGCTCAAAACTCAACCGTTTGCACCGCCGCCACCGCTAACGCGTAGATCGCGAGACGGGGAACGCAACCACACCAAATTCAACACTAAACCAGATTTTTGAAAATCTCAGGCAAGTGTTTATCTTGATTATTTCATTGATGCATCATCCATATTAGTTTAGGAGTTATTAGGATGAGATTTATGGAAGAAAAACCTAATTTGAGATGGGAAATTTTCATGTAGTGATGATTTATATGATATTCTGGAAACCCTTTGTCATGTAAAGGATTAAGAGTTTCATTAAGAAAAGAGTTCTAATCAGATACGAACACTAAAAAAATTTATTCCGGACGATCGGACCGTTGGAATTGGATAAAATTTTACAGAGAATTAGCTGATGACGAGAGGAAGCTACAAGAAAAAATTCAGCTCGATCGGACCGTTCAACATTTTTTAATATTTTTTTGCTAGACAGTTTTATGTTTTGAGGACTCTTAGAGATAATAAAAAAAAATCAATTAAAACTCCATTTTAATTCCGATTTCGAAACCATTTGAAATTCTCATCTTTGAAAATAAAATTCAAAATCCTTTAATGTAAGGCGAAATCTATATTTTTGGGATATTTTGCATAAGGGATAATGTAAGTATATATTAAAGGGGAGAGACACGTAAGAGAGAGTTACGTTGGAACATAAATGGATATCTACTGAATTGTACATTTGGAAGAATAGAGTCCATGAGGGTTACGTAGTAAGTTGGAAAAACCCTTCGAATTAAAGTTAGAAACGAACCATTATACTTGATAAATAATAATGGTAAAATAAGGATAAATGTTGTGAATGTGGGTTATTGGATAAACCTAAATTGATATAATAAAAGTGGTATATTTATATGATTAGGTATGCATATATTATATACTTGTGAAAATCATGCCCGCGCTACTTACTATCCCTGAGGTTTCCGCGCTGGGACGATCTTATCTCGTGTGCCTTATGGGGGATATTGACTCCTACCCTAGAAGATAGAAATCCTAGGTACAGGCTATCGAATCGGTAGTCACGGTCCTAAAAGATGTGAGGGTATGTACTGACCTCTTGGACTTGGAAACTATGCTTCGCCTCAATATTGTTTGTGTATGTATTTATACAGTTCGAGAGTGATTCCGAACTTGTATTCCCTTTAGTACGATTGATACGGGGATTGGATAGGAGAGTATGCCCGCACCATAAAATTTTATGTGGGGTGCTGTTAGAATATATATATTATGCGAGTATTTAATATATATATAAACTTCTGAAATATGGGAAACTTCCTACTATGTTATGGTAAGTAAGACATGTATAATGACTCAAATTGGAAATACTTGTTTTGAAAAGTATAATATGATATTGAAAAACTTTATGAATCAATAAAGTTAAAATGAGCGTTTTGTACTAAATGAAATTATCCTTTTTAAACCATGATGTTGTAAATCTTAAATTTTGAGAGTCACCTAAGATAAGTTAAATCCTTGGGGAAGGATAGTGTGATATATGATGAGATAAACCATTGGTAAGGTTAGTGCGATAGGAGTGCACATTAGAAGAGAGACGGGAATTTCTCAAGAGAGTGTCGCACTAATATGTTGTTGCATTGGCCTGTATCAATTTAAATACTTGCTAAACGAATTTTTAAATCATATACACTATCGGGCTCTGACCCGTTTCCATTTCTCTTTCTCTCTTGTATATATATATGTATATATTACAGGTGCCCAGCCACAGGGGCGTCTTGCATAGGGTACTTTGGCAGGAACGCGCTGCAGCTTAGGTGGGAGTTGCAGGCCTGTTGTTTAGACGACTTCATCCATTTGATTCTACTCCTAGCATGTTCATTATTGGGGCATGTGTCGCCCTTTCCATTATTCAGTTGTTATTTGGATATTGTATTTCATCTATTTCTAGTATTGTCACTTTGGGATTTTTTATATTTTGGATGGTTTACTTTAAGTTTTATTGTTAGTAGCCAGTTGTTAAATGTTAAATTATTGGATTGATTGTTTAATAAAATATAAATAAGATTTGAAAGGAATGTTAAAAATGGTTTTGACACTTAGCTTAATTAATTAGGGTGTTTAAATTGGAAATTTATTTTTACGATAGTGATGCTAAGAATGATCCAACTGTTCACCTTGATTTTAATTTAATAAAGGAGTGATCGCCCGGTATTTAATTAGGCGGGGTGTCACAGTCACCTAATCCCGTAGATGAAACAAAAGCATACCAACTAAGATGCAACTTAAATCATTAAGACTTTTGAATCATCAAACTTCCGCATGACACGTCTCATACAAGCCTAAGGTTCCAGCACCTAACAGCCTACACCAAAACCCGATGCTTGCCAGCGAACACTACCAGAACAAATGCAGCGGAATAAGAATGGCTACTAACTTAGCCGATCACCAACTCAAATAGAAGGGCACAACATGATCAAGACCTCGGCTTTACCATCAAGGCACAAATCAAAGCTGTCACTGGGAAAACGTGATCGGCTCCAACCAACAATGACATCAAAAGATCCATTATCGACCTCACCACGTAACACCCGAAAGGACCATGAACCTAAAGCTCTAATATCAAGTTATAACGCCCCAACCCAGATTTAAGGGTTAACAAAGGATCAACCCGATCCGGTCCGTACGTTAATTGTGAAGTGAAATGAAACAACCTAAATAATGTTTCTAATCAAGTTTTTATTATTATTATTTAACGTTACTCTGGTTAGCATGACATTCCAATTTTCATCAACTACGTGATAGGACCCAAGAGAAGTTCCCCCTGGCCAAGTAAACAAAGTTACTAATCGTAAATGCAAGTAACTACTTACCTGTATAACACTCTCAACGTATAGAGTAGCATATAACATGCCGTAACAAAATGAGGGATGTGAGTCGAATGCTCACTGGGAACTATACAAATGAAATATAGAAACGAATGGCAGAAAGAAAACACTCACACGCTACCATCACATGCATGTGAAAATATGTATATATCTTCATATATACTATTGAAAAGTACATGTCCCAATGTATTAAACCGTTTCATTCCAAAAACGTTATTTGATACCATTTATCCTCCTTATCTTTCCATAATAATACTTTTGTATCTTATGCTTAAAACTAGCATACTCAACCCATTAACTCACTCATTTAAACAATTTACAATTGTTGGGGGAAAACCTTTCATTCACTTTTGAACGATTTTTACTCTACGTTAACCAACTCATGACGAGTTATTAATAATTACTTAAGACTTTCTTTCAAAGCACACACACACTGTCTGTGAAAGTCTCATATAATACATGCTTGGGTTCATTATGATTCAAATCTCATTAGGTAACTTAGACATCATTAAGTCAGCTACCACATGAATATTAAACATGTAATGCGTTATTCTTGCATTAGTAAATGAGTGAATTAATACCATTCATTTATGTCTCTTTCATGAATATTCAATTCATTACTTAGCATTATCTTTAGGGATTCCGCCAACACACCCACCCAACACAATACATGCACACCCATGGTTTCATGGAATTTCACCGTCCAGCACAGAGCACTAGTAAACTGCAATTACTTTGGGGGGTTTCACCCGAGCGATAGCATAACCCTGCTTAACTATTTAACTCGGTATGATCCAGTATAATTATCTTGCCAATGTGTTCAACACTTTCATAATGTTCATATTTTTCCACTTTTATTTTTTCCCGACCAAAGCCAAAACCCGGGACTTTACCGCCCCATCTTGTGTTACACTTTGAAAATTTACTATTTCGTCTCCTTTGCACTTTAACCTTGCCTTTTTATTTCAAAAATCTTTTCCATCTAGCATCATTTTTGTGTAACATTATTTCCAACATTTTTATTTCATAAAAAGGTTCCACATTAAGTAAAATTACCATTTTACCCATTTGTTTTCAAAAATCACCTTTTACTCCATTTCTCAAGTGTTAATTTCACCCAAAAACGCTATTAAGTTATACACAACAACTTCTTAAGTGTTTTAACCCTTTAACACCTTTTTACACTTGGAGTAATTCTTTACTTGATTGGGAACAATTTTACACCTTTAATCCCTTCTTTTAACTTGACATGTAGTCTTTGACCCTTATTCTCGTCATGCCTTTTAGTCCCAATTACACACTTTGAAGACTAAAATGTTGACTTTTATTATTTCTTGTTTAAACCCAGTAAAATCCTCCCTAAACTAGTTTATACATTTAATGTCAAAATGATACAAGTTTATATGCATGAGAAGGTTGATTTTAAACTCAAAATCCTACTACATGATTGTTTGGACATTTGATTGGAGGTTGAGTGTAGCCAACGAGGTTGCGCTAGTTTGTTTCTGGCCATGTCTTCTTCGTCGATCTTGTTGATGAATGGGTGTGGTTTTGGTGTCCTTACGGCTGGTTGTGGTGCTCGTTCTTGGATGCCGTTTACAATTTCGTGGATGGTCAGTGTTGTTGCTGACCGTGGTGATTTGCGTGGGTCGGATGGTTACCCCTTGGATGTTGCTGAGTTTTATTTGCCCTTGTTGGGCCTTGTTTCTTTATGGTTGTTTTGCTATATTCGTTATGGTGGGGTATGCCCCACCATGTCTTATCTCAGTTTTCTAGCCTTTGGGGTATGCCCCTTGGTTTTTTTATTCAGAGGTTTTGCTCATGTACTTGTAAAGTTCCGATTACTGTTCTATATACACATAAATTTTCCCAAAAAAAAACTTACTTTCATCAAAATTACTAAAACATACACCATTTTCGTATAACATCAACTTTTATTATTTCAAACCTTGAAATAATTATCCCCCCATTATTTTTAACAAAATAATCAATTCCTCACATTTTTATTTCTATTAACTTCTTTAAAAAATACACAGAATATTAATTTCTTACATTTTTATTCCATAAAAAAGTTCGATAGTTCTTTTTACTAGAAATACACAAGAATAATATTTTCCAGCATTTTATTCCTTAAAAATGTCCCATATTTCTTTTTAATCGAAATATACACAAATAATATTGTTCTTTATTTTTTATTCCATAAAAATGTCTCATATTTTTTTTTACTAGAAATATACATAAATAATATTAGTCTTGCATTTTTATTCCATAAAAATATCCCATATTTCTTTTTACTACAAACATACAGAAATAATATTTTCTACATTTTTATCTCCCATAAAAAGATATATTTTCAATTTTACTAGGAAAATTACACAAATAATAATTTTCTACATTTTTATCTCCCATAAAAATGTATACTTCTGATTTTACTAGAAACTTATCATTTTATTCATAGGAATCCGACTCTTAATACTCAATAGTAATAAGAGTACAATATACACCAATAGAGTCTCAAATATAAGTGTATATTATCCCACCTCAAACACTCTGAAAAATGGCAGTGGTGTTGAAGAATATGGGTGACTCCCCCACCTCCAAAGGTGGACTTAAAGGGAGTCGCAAAAGCCCTTCTTCCAAGCTCCTATGAAACCTCTAACATCACTCCAAGAATTAATTCCTCTACCTCCAAGATAACCACCTTCAAACCTTTATCCAACTCTAAATATTTCATCTTCTTCAACCCAAAAACAACTCCAATATTTCGTGTCCTATTTTAACAGTGAAGATATAAATATTCGGGTGTTAAGATATTTGTTGGGGTCTTTCATGGTTGTAGGTAGTGTATCACAGTGAGAGGGAGAAGCGATCCCCTTAAGAAAGAAAAGAGATTGGAAGTGAGTTTTCTCCCCACACATCTTGATGCAATTCAAGGAGATGAATATGCTGAAGATGAATGCGGGCCTGATCATATACATGGGAGTGGAGATAAATTGGCACAAGACCCTTTGTCACTTTCGAGTGGTCCAATTACAAGACTTAGAGCCAAGCATTTTAAGTAATCACTTATTGGGCTGATTCTGAAAAGATGGAAACTAAGACGGGCCCAAATGATAACGAAAGCTTAGTCCATGTCATTCAAGCAATTTGGGGGACTAATTATCATGCAAAAATGTGACCATCATGTTCACACCATAAAGGGGCATGAATTTATCTATTTTCAAGGTTAATAAATGGGGGATGAATCTAGTCTTGGATGGTTATCTTTAAATACATTGAACTTAGTCATTTAGTCATATTTTGTTGTTTTCCAAGTCCAAGTGGCATAAAAAACATGGGAACTTGTTTACTTTTACAATTGTGTTGCTTTAATGTTGTATTTATTTCATTTCCTATTCTTGGAGGGTTGTTCCAAGTATAAATGAGGGGAGCTATGAATTTTGTAACCACTTTTTGATATAAACTAATATTACTGTGAGGTATTTTTGTTCCTCTTGGTTCTTAAGAAAACTTTCTGAACTTATCAAGTTAATCTTGTGGCGTTCAAACAAACTTTGTTTATACGATCTTGGGATCTTCAACCATCTTTGTTATTGGGTTTCATCACAATTGTTGGTGAGATTCATATCATTTGGTATCAGAGCCTATTTCTAAGGCAAGTTTGACTATCCTTTTTTTCCCCTTGTTTCCTCCTTTAGAAAAATAAAATAAAATAAAACAAAAAAAAGAAGGAAAAAAAGGGGGTTTTAGGAGGTGAGAAACAAGATTGAAACACAAAAAAATTGTATGCGTTCTTTTTTTTCGTATTGTTGAAACCTTAGAAACTGTGTGAGTCATTCATTTTTTTTCTCCCGTAATCAAATTCCTTACATTGTGATGAGTTTTGGTTGCTCCTCAATCTGAATTGCTAGTAATTAATTTGAATTTGTTTATTAAGTTTGATTAAGAACTAAAGAGGACACAAAAGAGTGGAAAAAGGCAAGAGAGTGTGAGATCATAAGAGGGTAAAAGCCATTTTGAGTGAAAACATGAGTGTGAGTGAAACACACGAGGGAGTGCATATGAGGTTTCTAATATTGTTGCAGATTATAGACATGTCCAATATTCAAGAAGAAGACACGACCGAAGAAGTTCAACAACCAGTCGTTCCAAACCTTCAAATGCAAGCATTGATAGAGGAGATGAGGCGTATGTTGAGGGCTGAATTAGAACCTATTCAAAAGAGGCCGGATAGGGTAGAAACAGGAACACCTAGGGGTCAGCAACAGGACATTCCCAGTAGGTGACAAGGCGGGCGTGTTCCATGGGGAAATATTAAGGAAGAAGTAGAGTTGGAGGAGTTTGATGGGACAAATGTGAATCGGGGCAGGTTTGGGCGTGGAGATGTTAGGATGGCTAGACCTAGGAGGGATAATGATTTAGGAAACATAAAGATTAAAATCCCATCTTTCCAAGGTAAAAATGATCCTGAAGCTTATTTGGAGTGGGAAACTAAAATGGAGATGGTGTTTGATTGTCACAACTATTCAGAGATGAAGAAGGTTAAGTTGGCTGCAATTGAATTCACCGATTATGCCATTATTTGGTGGGATCAATTACTGATTAATAGGAGGAGGAATAAAGAGCCACCCGTTGACACTTGGGAGGAGATGAAAATGCTTATGAGGAAGCAATTTGTACCCAACCACTACTATAGGGGTTTGTTTCAAAAATTGTAGAGATTAACTCAAGGTTCCAAGTGTGTGGATGAGTATTACAAGGAGATGGAGGTAGATATGATTCGAGATAATGTGGAAGAGGACCGGGAAGCCACCACGGCTAGATTTTTGGACGGTTTAAACCGTGATATTGCTGATATAGTCGAGTTGCAGCACTATATTGAGTTGTCGGATATGGTGAATCAAGCCATAAAGGTGGAGGAACAACTCAAGCGGAAGGGGTTAACAAGGAAGGGACAATTGGTGTCTACCAACAACACATGGAAGGCAACTCCTAAAAGGGATGAGAATGTACAAAACAAGCCAAATTTTGAACCCTTTAAGAATGCCAAGTCAGCGACAACCACAACTTCAGGTAACACGGATTCTTCTACTTCTAAAATACGTGATATTAAGTGTTTTAAATGTGACGGACGAGGTCACAAAGCCAGCCAATGTGTAAACAAAAGGGTGATGGTGATTAATGCACAATGAGAGCTTGAGTCGTAGAATAAAGAAGAAGTAGATGATGACATGCCACCTTTGGAAGACATTGATGATGAGCAAAATGCTATTATTGGAGATTTTTTAGACAACCAGCCTAATTAAATATCGGGTGATCAGGCCTTTATTAAATTAAAATAGGATTCCCATTTGGTTCATTCTTAGCATCACTGTCGAAAACATTTTAAAGTTTAACTAACCACCTAGTATTCAAAAAGTCATTGTCAAATTTTATCTTTTATTTAAATAATAACAACAACATGCAGAACATTATTACGATAATCAACATTCCATGCAATAGTAATATAAATCCATCCACAAGATAAATGACTGATATAAAAATGATACCGAATAAACCATTAGCTAAAAAGCAATATAAAATACAATATGAATAAAAATCTCTAAGTACAAAGTCTAACTGATATAATAGAAAATAACTGAGGGAGACATGCTCGAATGAAATACCAAACTTTACCCTACACTAGGAATGAAGTAACTGAAGCATCTAAGTTCAAATCATGCAAGCATCCACAAGTGCTGCAGCTACGCATCCCTGGAATGGATCATCCTGCTTGGCGTCCCTGTGGTTGGACACCTAAAAGGTTTTGGAAATTTTTTTTGCAAGTACGAGTCAGAGCCCAAGTAGAAATTATTTAAAAATATTTAGCAAGCATTTAAATTGTAATTTAAATGAACAGTTATTAGATACACATGTTTGGTTGCGAACACTCCCTTGAGTTCCTCACCTCTCGTCTATAGTGCGCACGTAACGTTTCCTACTCAATCTCACCTAGTCATTAAACCCAAATTAACTAGGTCTCAAGTATCCAATAAACTCCAAATTAATCTAGTTCACCCGTACCGCCCATACAGTACGCTACTGAATACCCTTAATTACCCTTAAGTCCTTAATTAAGTTTCCCCTTAACTTACTCGTACCACCCATACAATACTCTATCAAATTAATTAACAATTAACATCTCCCTCATGTTTTTATCTACCCAACGTTAACATTTCATATATGTTATTATTCAGCCTTTCCATTAAGTTTATCTACTTAAAATTTATCTTAGATATTCATTATCTATCTTCCTACTATTTAAACATTAGTAGATCCGTCATTTATTAGATGTACGCTATCTAATCTCCCTACTATTTACTCTTTAGTAGATTAATCGTTCTTTAGATACACATTATCTCATCTCACTACAATATGTTAACAAAATAATTTATACCAGTAAGACAAATTGCAAGTTCGCCATTCGTATAATTAATCTTTTACTCACTAAGATTATTTTACTTAACACTATTCTCATATCTACTAATTCCACATAGTAGAATTATTCACAGGTATATATATATCCAATATCATCATTATATATATATATATATATATATATACAAATTCTGCACCCCTAGGTTAAGACCTCATGGCGCAATGCATACTCTGCTATCATATCCCGATACATCTCGCACTGAATAGGAATAAAGGGTTCGGATAATTTCCCACGAACCATAAAAATACAAATCACACATATTGGAGGCGGACATAGCCCCTAGCCCGATGGGTCACGCACATACCTACGCTCCCATTTGACCGTCGAACTATCATATCTCGAATAGCACGTTTACAAGGTTATTTGTTCTATGGTACGAGTCTAAAAATCCCCCGAAGGCTAATCAGGATAAGACCGCCCAAGCATTCAACCTCCACCCGATAGCAAGCAGCGTAGGTATGTCATACACGTAATCAATCAATCCATAGGTATACACGCAACCTATAATAGTCTTAGGTATTCACACAACCTATCTTCATTTTTTTTAGGTATTCATACAACACATAATAAATCTTAGGTATTCACACAAAATATAATAAATCTTAGGCATTCACGCAACCCATAATAAACCTTAGTTATTCATGCAAGCTAATATAAACCTTATGTATTCACCCAACCCAATTCTTTTAGTTAACTAAGTAGTATAATTCTCTCTACTACTCAAGGTACATTGGATCATTATGACTATCCTCTCTCTTGGGTTAATTTTGTAAAAATCCTAATCATTCGAAGAATATTTTAATTTTCTAGGATATCGTTAGAAGTGCCAAAAATCTCGTTTTAACAATTAAGCCCAACTAAACTTAGCCTTAACTCTCGCATACATGACTAAGTCTCAAACATATAAAGGACTAATTCCATCCAATATATCTCTTATAATATTCTAAGGATGTCCCAAAAATTCCCCCGATAGTTTATCCGCAAGTTTCGGGCTTAAACATGGGAATTTGCCAAAATCTAGCAAACCAAATTAAGTCCTAAATTTTCTGGCAGATTAAACACGCTATACTGAAATGTCGATTACTCACTCTATAGAACTCCAATTGACTTGATTCCAAGCTCACAAGAAATATAAGAGATAGACCTTTACAGAAATATAAGTATCTCACGCTAATTCGAAGTAAAATTGAAATGGCATACGTTTAAAGTTAAGTTAAAAATTCTGGCAGATTACTATGTTGGCAGATCAAACATCCTATAGTAAAATGTCTATTACTCACTGTACAGAACTCCAATTGACCTAATTCGAAGCTCATTAGAAAGATAAGAGATATAAATTTCCATGAATGTAAGTATGTAACTCTAATTCTAAGTACAATTGAAATGTAATACGTTTAAACTTACGTCAAAAATTCTGACAGATTGACATCTTGTGTTCATTAATGAAACCCTAAGTCATTAAAGATTCATATTCTTCAACCAAGAACCCATAAAGATTCAATATTAATCATCAAATATATTCTAATATCCTTTTATCTTTATATAGGGATAATTTCCAATGAAAAGGTTACACAAAAACATCAAAGATTCAATCCAAGAATCAAATTCTCCTTTGATAAACATAGAACCCTAATTCTCTCTTGTTCATTGTCTTTATTAACCAAGAACTCAGATTTATATCCTATTAATCAACCCAAATCCATTGATTTCATATTATCATCATTAAGGAATATCTATACATGCATTCCTACTTTAGTTTATGAATTAAATCGTCCTAAATTCATATAAAAACTTCCAAAAGCATGAAATGAAACCCTAATCTACATGGGTAGTATAAAATGCTTAATATAAATTGCCATTTAAATACTTGCCTCTCAATAGCAGGTCTGAATTTCATTAATATGATGGTGTGGTTGTTCTCCCCTCGCTCCGATCTCGATTCCGTTGCGTTCGGGGCGAAAAACTGTGTAGGAAGCTTTGGCTTTCTCTTCCTCTTCCTCTTCAATGGACTCTCTTCTATTATGATTGTGTTAACCCTAGACCCTTCTCTCTAATGGCAGATATACATTTAATATTTTCGGAGTTCTCTAAACCTCCAACTCCCGAATGACCGAAATACCCTTAAACGATGCTGGGTTGGTCCAAAATCATCCCGGGACCCAAACTGTACACCCGAGTACACTTTTTCGACTATTTTGACCCTTTTGGAACCAACCGTAACCTCAAAATCACCATCCGAGTCACTTTAAAAATTATTTTAATTCCACCTCAAAATATCGAACGTGTGAAATTAAACTTAAATATAACTTATTTACTCTCAATCTCTGAATTAAATAATTTCTCTAAATTAAATAAATTCCAAATCACCGAATCAAATAAATTCCAAATCATAGATTTAATTAAATCCTAGATCACCAATTTAATTTAATTAAATATCCTCATAAATATGGGGTATTACATACTTTCCCCCTTACAAAGGAATTTCGTCCTTGAAATTCAAATAAGTCTAGTACTACTAGGTTTCGACACTACCTTAAACATAGACTCTAAAGAACACTACATATATTTCTACCACCCTATAATCGCGGATAATAAAAAATTCATCTTCCTAGGGCGCCCATACACCCTACACGAGTGCATAGATGCACAAATGCTGACCGGCTCCACTAGCCTCAAATCGTATTATAACTACCACTCGGAGGTATAACTTCATATATGTATAATAACGAAGGTATCCAACCCATGTCCTAATAACCCAACATCTCCCCACTTCCAACGTTGTGCTAAGTTTCATGCGTGGGATGTCTCACAAAGAAAAATCCAAACAAGGAACCCCCCAATACACTACAACCTAACATTGTCGGCCGTCAAGATTCGTTAAGTCCTTAGTCCATGGCATGTACCCCGAAATCCTAATCTTTTGACATAAAAGTATACTCGTCCACTCTCATGCTAAAAAGATAACATATATTGCGATGCTCTTACTATCACTACTTTTTAGAGCGAATAAATCACGAGTTATATCTCTCTGCTCGATAATAACCCAATTTACCTTGAATCACATCAATAACAAGTTCCTATGCACCGGGATTAACTATAACTATACAACATACACACAGAAGTCAACTACACAATATATCATAACATATATACACATATTTATATGTAGGCTCTACCTTCTTTCTGGTGATACCTAGCAAAAAAAATCATACCCCAGGACAATGAACACGAGATTTCACTATCACAATCTACGGTCTCTCAACCCATCACTAACCAATTAAATTTCAAAAAGTAGTCTACTCTATTCTCATAACTCTTGAAAGCAGTAAACAAACATGCAATGTAAACATCCCTTTAGTGAACACACCCTCTCTCACTTAGGTGACACCAAAATCTCCACTACCCCACAATAACTAATTATGAAAATACATAATAAGGCTATTACGGAAAATGCCCCCACTAAATTTAACTCATTCGTGAATTAAAATGATCATACTCTTACTTGTGATGCGCTCGTGTCACCTGAATCAATCCCATATCCCTAAGGATGAATAAAAATGTTACTCCCATTCGTTATTAGTCTCGCAAGATCCATCGGTTCCTAAACGCAACTCTCTCATCCGCACTGACCTAAGATCTGTTGTAATGGTGGTACATCTAGGATACCATCCTATAGTTTCCCTTACCTCTCCTTAGGGTAATACTTCTCCCTTCATGGCCTACAACCCAATAAGTAAAACATCGGCCTGGAAATTTCCCTGCTTCTGATCACGGTCCAAAGAGAACGGATAAGCTACTGTTGCTATTGAGGACCTTGTTGGTCATACTTGAACCCACCACTCTCGAGTTATTAAATCCCTCCTAAATATCTTAGCCCGATTCCCTTACTGGAAATCTTGCTCCTTTTATTGTTGTGCCCCACTAGCACCGTTCCCATCTACTTCCTAGCTTGATGGGTCTCACTTTCTTACTATGGACAAGTTCAATACTGGTGGCCCTACTCTTCACACATAGGACACATTTCTATACCATACCCTATCTCTAGCGCCACTGACCATGTCGGTGTGTCCTTTTCTCGAACCTTGTAATCTTAGCCTTATTCGCTACCCCCGTAGTCCCTTTAGCTCCGCTGGCCCTATAGACTCATTGCTGGCCTCGAAGGGCCTAGTGGAATCCACCGTCACTCGGCAGGAATTCAGCAGATCCGAATCATATAAATGGGTCCCCTAATGGGTATACCCTCCTGTGGTGTTTCAATATCACCGTTAAATCCAATCTTACTCTTTGTGTAGATTCTCTAACCCTCTTGGCTCCCTTCTCATGGAAGCGTTAATGCAAACTCGTAAACATACGACTTTTGACGACCTCAAAACTATTCATCCTAACTGAATTTCTCATCCATGATTTTGTATTCTACTCATGAGTCCATTATCAACATAAATAACCTTTATTTTCTTCCTATTCCCGTTCATCGAGTACGAAGTTCCCTTAAAAAGTCAGCTCCTTTTCTCACAATCGTCCTATAACTCGCTCTCTTGTGATAAGTTTCAAAACTTAATGCGCATCTATGTTCAAATAGCAGATGGAATATCTATCAATCAAATTTCACTCAAATTTCTCGTTTAATCCCATATACTCCTTATATATGGTGACTAACTCTCGTCACTTTATGCTGTCCCTAAGAGCTCAAAACTTTCCGCTCAAAATTTTAATCTCGGGTGTCACTACACTCCACCCTATACAATTGCCTTTGGATTTAATCCTTCCATTGTCTCACCACACTTCCTCTCGTCCTCAAATCCCTACAATATCACTTCAAAATAGTCCCTCTGACTCCCCCCTTTTTTTGACTTTATGGGGTGAGTCTGAAATTACACCACCATTATCTACTATGGTGTTTAGGAAGCTACCGCTCCTCAACGATTATCCTACTGTCGCTTCCCTGAATAATAACCATGGTGATTCCTATCACGATCACCATTTCTAGAATACTCCACGTCTTCTGCAGAACCTCTCCTCCTACAATCCTTCTAACGGCCCTCGTTGGTCATTCCATGATGTTCGAAGTACGAAGCCCAACCGAACTCATATATAAAATCACATCAACATACTTAATAGAAAGAGGAGGAAAAAGCACATACGTAAAGGAATACAACAATCCTATCATAAGGCTCTACATCAAAGAATGCTACACTGAAACGTGAAAAGCCGCACAGATCCTGAGGACACTAGAACCTGATACTCTGATACCATCTGAGACAACGCGCCTAATTAAATACCGGGAGATCAGGCCTTGTTAAATTAAAACAGGATTCCCATTTGGTTCATTCTTAGCATCATTGTCGAAAACATTTTAAAGTTTAACTAACCACCTAGTATTCAAAAATTCGGTGTCAGATTTTATCTTTTATTTAAATAATAACAACAACATGCGAAACATTATTAGGATAATCAACATTCCATGAAATAGTAATATAAATCCATCCACAAGATAAATGACTGATATAAAAATGATACCGAATAAACCATCGGCTAAAAAGAAATATAAAACACAATATGAATAAAACTCTCTAAGTACAAAGTCTAACTGATATAATAGAAAATAACTGAGGGCGACATGCCCGAATGAAATACCAAACTGCACCCTACACTAGGAATGAAGTAACTAAAGCGTCTAAGTTCAAATACTACAAGAATCTATAAGTGTTGCATCTACGCATCCCTGGAATAGATTATCCTTATTGGCGTCCCTGTGGTTGGACACCTAAAAGGTTTTGGAAAAAAAATTTGCAAGTACGGGTTAGAGCCCAAGTAGAAATCATTTAAAAATATTTAGCAAGCATTTAAATTGTAATTTAAATGAACAGTTATTAGATACACATGTTAGGTTTCCAACACCCCCTTGAGTTCCTCACCTCTCCTCTAAAGTGAGCACCTAACGTTTCCTAATCAATCTCACCTAGTTATTCTACACAAACTAATTAGGTCTCAAGTATCTAAGAAACTCCAAATTAATCTAGTTCACCCGTACCGCCCATACAGTACGCTACTGAATACCCTTAATTACCATTAAGTCCTTAATTAAGTTTCCCCTTAACTTACTCGTACCACCCATAGAATACTCTATCATATTAATTAATAATTAACATCTTTCTCATGTTATTATCTACCCAACGTTAACATTTCATATATGTTATTATTTAGCCTTTCCATTAAGTTTAACTACTTAAACTTTATCTTAGATATTCATTATCTATCTTCCTACTATTTACACATTAGTAGATCCGTCATTTATTAGATGTACGCTATCTAATATCCCTAATATTTACTCTTTAGAAGATTAATCGTTCTTTAGATACACATTATCTCATCTCACTACAATACATTAACAAAATAATTTATACTAGTAAGACAAATTGCAAGTTCGCCATTCGTATAATTAATCTTTTACTCACTAAGATTATTTTACTTAACACTATTCCCATATCTACTAATTCCACGTAGTAGAATTATTCACAGGTATATATATATATCCAATATCATCATTATAAATATATATATATATACAAATCCAGCACCCCTAGGTTAAGACCTCATGGCGCAATGCATACTCTGCTATCATATCCCGGTACATCTCGCACTGAATGGGGATAAAGGGTTCGGATAATTTCCCACAAACCATAAAAATACAAATCACACATATTGGAGGCGAACATAGCCCCTAGCCCGATGGGTCACGCACATGCCTATGCTCCCATTTGACCGTCTAACAATCATATCTCGGATAGAACATTTTCAAGGTTCTATGTTCTATGGTACGAGTTTAAAAATCCCCCCGAAGGCTCATTAGGATAAGACCGCCCAAGCGCGCAACCTCCACCCGATAGCAAGCAGCGTAGGTATGTCATACACATAATCAATCAATCCACAGGTATCCACGCAACCTATAATAGTCTTAGGTATTCACACAACCAATCATCATTTTTTTTAGGTATTCACACAAGACATAATAAATCTTAGGTATTCACACAACCCATAATAAATCTTAGGCATTCACAGAACCCATAATAAACCTCAGTTATTCACGCAAGCCAATATAAACCTTAGGTATTCACCCAACCCAATTCTTTTAGTTAACTATGTAGTATAATTCTCTCTACTACTCAAGGTACATTGAACCATTATGACTATCCTCTCTCTCGGATTAATTTCATAAAAATACCAATCATTCGGAGAATATTTCAATTTTCTAGGATCTCATTAGAAGTGCCCAAAATCTCGTTTTAACAATTAAGCCCAACTAAACTTAGCCTTAACTCTCGCATACATGACTAAGTCTCAAACCTATCAAGAACTAATTCCATCCAATATATTTCTTATAATATTCTAAGGATGTCCCAGAAATTCCCCCGATAGTTTATCCGCAAGTTTCAGGCTTAAACATGGGAATTTTGCCAAAATCTAGCAAACCAAATTGAGTCCTAAATTTTCTGGCAGATTAAATACGATGTACTAAAATATCGATTACTCAGTCTACAGAACTCCAATTGACCTGATTCCAAGCTCACTAGAAAGATAAGAGATAGACCTTTCCATAAATGTAAGTCTCTCATGCTAATTCGAAGTAAAATTGAAATGGAATATGTTGAAAGTTACGTCAAAAATTCTGGCATATTACTATGCTAGCAGATCAAACATCCTATAGTAAAACGTTGATTACTCACTCTACAGAACTCCAATTGACCAGATTCTAAGTTCATTAGAATGATTAGAGATATACCTTTCCAGGAATGTAAGGTTGTCACTCTAATTCTAAGTACAATTGAAATGGCATACGTTTAAAGTTACGTCAAAAATTCTGATAGATTGACATCTTGTGTTCATTAATTAAACCCTAAGTCATTCAAGATTCATATTCTTCAACCAAGAACCCATCAAGATTCAAAACTAATCATCAAATATATTCTAATATCCATTTATCTTTATATAGGGATAATTTACAATGAAAAGTTTACACAAAAACATCAAAGATTCAATCCAAGAATCAAATTCTCCTTTGATAAACATAGAACCCTAATTCTCTCTTGTTCATCATCTTTATTAACCAAGAACTCAGATTTCTATTCTATTAATCAACCCAAATCCATTGATTTCGTATTATCATCATTAAGAAACATCTCTACATGCATTCCTACTTTAGTTAATGAATTAAATGAATGTGGTGAAATCAAGGTGACGAGGCAAGTGTTGGTGTCATTATCCATTGGAAAATATGAGGATGAGTTGCTTTGTGATGTGGTTCCTATGGGGAGTCCATGGCAGTTTTATCGGAAGGTAACGCATAATGGGTTCACAAATAAGTATTCTTTTACTCTTAAAAATCAACCTATCACTCTTGTGCCATCACCAAAAGAGGTTATGGAGGACCAACTGAAGTTGCAAAGGTCAAATGAAAAAAAAAAGAGAAAAAGAAAGGAAGTCCAAAGTTGAGAAAAAATAAAATGAGAGAAAAGAAGTTGAGAAAAAAGAAAATGAGAGAAAAAAAGTTGAGAAAAAAGAAATTGAGAGAAAAGAAGTTGAGAAAAAAGAATCTGAAAATAAAGAAAGAGGGAAGAAATTTAATTACATTGCAAAAAAAAGTGAGATCAGGAGAGCATTATTTGCACATCAACCTCTTATCGTACTCATGTACAAGGAGGCTCTTTTATGTACTAATGATTTGGCCGGTTCATTACCGAGCAATATTGTTTCCCGAAGTGGTACCTCATGGCCTGCCTCCAATTAGAGGAATTTATCATCAATTGATTTCATACCTGGTGCATCACTTCCAAACTGACCTGCCTATAGGACCAATCCAGAAGAAACAAAGGAGCTTCAGAGGCAAGTAAGTGAATTAATGGAGAAAGGGTATGTGCAGGAAAGTATGAGTTCCTGTACGGTTCCGGTACTGCTAGTTCCTAAGAAGGATGGGACATAGAGGATGTGTGTTGATTGTCGTGCCATAAACAATATAACGGTAAAGTATCATCACCCCATTCCTAGATTAGATGATATGATGGATGAATTACATGGTTCTTGTATTTATACAAAAATTGATCTTAAGAGTGGGTATCATCAGATTAGGATGGAAGAAGGTGATGAATGGAAAACAGCCTTTAAAACTAAATATGGCTTGTATGACTGGTTAGTAATGCCTTTTGGTTTAACTAATGCTCCCAACACTTTTATGCATTTGATGAACCATGTTTTGCGTGCATTTATTGGTAGATTTCTAGTTGTATATTTTGATGATATTCTAATTTATAGCAAAAGCTTGGAAGAACATGTAGTACATTTGAAATTTGTTTTATATGTGTTAAGGATTGAAAAGTTGTTTGCTAACCTCAAAAAGTGCACCCTTTGCACGGATAAGATTGTGTTTCTTGGCTTTGTTGTTAGTGCTAAAGGAATTTAAGTGAATGAAGAAAAAGCGAAAGCAATCCAACAGTGGCCAACGCCTACAACAATCAATCAAGTGAGGAGTTTTCATGGCCTAGCTAGATTTTATATACGATTTCTACGTCATTTTAGTAGCTTGGCCACCCCTCTCACTGAAGTCATTAAGAAAAATGTGTCGTTTAAGTGGGGAAAGGAGCAAGAAAATGCATTTAATCTTATCAAAGAGAAGTTAACTAATGCACCTTTGCTTGATTTACCTAACTTTACTAAAACATTTAAAATTGAGTGTGATGCTTCACGAATAGGTATTGGAGTTATTTTGATGCAAGAAGGTCCAGTCGCCTATCTCAATGAAAAGTTGAGCGGCGCAGCCCTAAACTATCCCACTTATGATAAGGAGATGTATGCTTTGGTGAGGGCTTTGGAAAATTGGCAGCACTATCTATGGCCAATGGAATTTGTTATTCACACAGATCATGAATCCTTGAAGCATTTGAAGGGACAATAAAAGTTGAACAAATGTCATGCCAAGTGGGTGGAATTCATTGAAACACTTCCTTATGTGATCAAATACAAGCAAGGTAAGCAAAATGTGGTGGCTGATGCATTATCCAGAAGGTATGCTTTACTTTCCATTTTAGACACAAAATTTCTTGGTTTTGAATACATTAAGGATTTGTATGAGCAAGATTCTAATTTTTGTGATGCGTTCAATGCATGTGAAAAAGTGGAATTTGGAAAGTTTTATTGGCATGATGGATTTTTTTTCGAGAAAATAAATTATGTGTGCCTATGTGTTCATTGCGTGAATTTTTTATGAGAGAAGCTCATGGTGGTGGTTTAATGGGTCATTTTGGTGTAGCTAAGACTTTAGGAATTTTACATGATCATTTTTTTTTTTGCCTCATATGAAACGTGATGTGGAAAGAATTTGTGAGAAATGTATCACTTGTAAACAGGCCCAGTCAAAGTTGAAACCCCATGGTTTGTACACCCCTTTGCCTATACCTAATGAACCTTGGAATGATATTTCTATGGATTTTGTTTTGGGTTTACCTAGGACTAATAGGGGGAGATATCTAGTTTTTTTGGTGGTAGATAGGTTCTCTAAGATCGCTCACTTCATTACATGTCATAAAACTGATGATGCATCGCATATAGCTGATTTGTTTTTCAAAGAAATTGTTAAGTTACATGGCATGCCTAGGACCATTGTTTCTGGTAGGGATGCAAAGTTTTTGAGTTAATTTTGGAATACTTTATGGGGAAAATTGGGAACCAAGTTGTTTTTTTCTACTACTTGTCACCCATAAACTGATGGCCAAAATGAAGTAGTGAATAGAACTTTGTCTTCTTTGTTGCGTGCTATCATTAAAAAAAATTTGAAAGCATGGGAGGATTGTTTGCCACATGTTCAATTTTCTTACAATAGAAGTGTACATTCTGCAACTAAGTTTTCACCATTTGAAATTGTGTATGGTTTTAATCCATTATCACCTTTGGATTTAATTCATTTACCTTTGAGTGAACAAGTAAACTTAGATGGAAAAAGAAGGCTAAATTTGTAAAGAAGATTCATGAAAATGCTCGAATGAACATTGAAAGGAGGAATGAAAATATGTCCATCAATCTAATAAGGGACGCAAGAAGGTAGTGTTTAAACCAAGAGATTGGGTTTGGTTTCACTTGAGGAAGGAACGTTTTCCAAGTAAACGGCGTTCAAAACTCTTACCTTGGGGTGATCGACCATTTCAAGTTTTGGAACGCATCAATGACAATGCATATAGGCTTGACTTACCAGGTGAGTACAGTTTTAGTACAAGCTTTAATGTTGTTGATTTATCTCCTTTTGATGCAAGTGATGATTTGAAGACAAATCCTTCTCAAGAGGGGGAGAATGATGCAATTCAAGGAGCTGAATATGCTGAAGATGAACGCGGGCCTGATCATACACATGGGAGTGGATATAAATTTTCATAAGACCCTTTGTCACTTTCTAGTGCTCCAATTACAAGACTTAGAGCCAAACATTTTAAGGAAGCATTTATTGGGCTGATCCAAGAGAAGTGGGCTGATTCTAAAAAGATGGAGACCAAGATGGGCCCAAATGATAATCAAAGCTTAGTCCATGTCATTAAAGCAATTTGGGGAATTATTTATCATGTAAAAACGTGACCATCATGTTCACACCATAAAGGGGCATGAATTTATCTATTTTCAAGGTTAATAAATGGGGGATGAATCTAGTCTTGGCTGGTTATCTTTAAATACATTGAACTTAGTCATTTAGTCATATTTTGTTATTTTCCAAGTCCAAGTGGACTAAAAAACGTGGGAACTTGTTTACTTTGACAATTGTGTTGTTTTAATGCTGTATTTATTTCATTTCCTATTCTTGGAGGGTTGTTCCAAGTATAAATGAGGGATGCTACGAATTTTGTAACCACTTTTTGATATAAACTAATATTATTGTGAGGTATTTTTGTTCCTCTTGGTTCTTAAGAAAACTTTCTGAACTTATCAAGTTAATCTTGTGGCATTCAAACAACTAAACTTATCACCTTGATTCGTGAGAGATTTTTGGGTTTCTTGGTGTGGCGTTTTAATCCTTTGTAGTCTTGATTCTTTTCTTACTAGGTAACGGGTCAACTCTCAACAAACTTTGTTTATAAGATCTTGGCTTCAACTATCATTGTTATTAGGGTTCATCACAATTGTTGGTGAGATTCATATCACATCTCTCTTATACGCATAATGAGGTTCCAATACTAATTCATAAAATTTCTTAGCGATCGCAACATTTTTTTCCAGACCTCGTGACTCATAAGTCGCTTTCACTTTGCGCTTAATCTGATTCCTTATGTCTGCCTTGATACATGACCTCAGGCCATGCGTCGATGATAATCAAGGTGGTAGGATTTGTTTTCCTCGTATCCATGTTTCTTCCTTTTATCCCCAAGACAAAAGCCAAAATCGTAATACATATATACATCTTCTGTGTCCATCCAGGGTGTCAGGACCATGAGTTGGAACAAGATCCTGGAGGATAGCGTCTGATTGGCTGGCCTACTACGTCATTCTAGCGACTCAAGGAGTCATTCGAATGACCAAGCTATCGTTAGAACGATCCTATCAGTCATTTGAACCGAGGTAATATAAAAGTTAATGTTGTGCTTCCAATGTCATGCAATCCGTCTCTACAACATCTATTTCCTCATTATTAATTCGACAGTTATAGAAATGAGGGGATAGGAACTTAACTTCCTTTTATTATCCGATCTTTCTAATTCTGCAAATGACCCCCAACTATTTCCAACTAAAGAATGTATACGTAATTTAATTACCTTATAACCAATAATTTCATATAATCCTTTTGTGAATGCAAAATCCCAAAGTTCTTTTTATACAATCCAATTTGTTACCCGTAAATTGTTTATAATAAAACTTTATTCCTCCTTATATAAATTCTATATAAAGTTTGAGTTAATTTATAGGGTGGGATATTACACTCTTCCCTTCTTTTCGTCCTCAAAATTTATGATCATCAAGCTCACAAATAATTCATCCAACAATATAATTCTAATCTGTATCCCCAAATTGCCAAAAACAATAATGCTCTCCCTTGTAATACCTCGTAATTTTTTGGAAATTTATTTTAATTATGGGATCTGAATTAATTTAAAGGGAGAAAATTTAAATTATAATTAATTTGGATTTAATTATAATAATTACTGGCATGACGAGAGTTAGTATTTATCGGAAATAATTAAGTGGAATATTACTTAGCGAGTAAAGTAATATATGAATATGAGAATAATATTTTGGCCGTGAATGAAATATACGGCAGTTACAATACACTTAGTTGGGACGCGCGTGTGAGTCATGTCAGTATTACTTTGTTCAGCCAAAAAGGATAATTTATTTTTAAGTAACTCGTATGGACATTTTAAGTGCGTCAATGTGTCCAAAAGAGTTGAAATAGTCAGAAAACACTACTCGGGTGTTTTATTTTGAGTCCACGGCATTTTAGCCCAAGACGACACCCCGGATGGGTATTTTTGTCTTTTGGGATTTTTGGAGAATTAAATGGACGAAAATTAGGAATTAAATAAGGGTTGTACATGGGTTAGAAGAAGAATTCTACTAAAAGTGTCGCCACCTTAGTTAAGGAGATCGAGAGGATGATTATTACCAGGGCCATAACGTGGAAGAAAGGGAGAAGGAATTTCTCTAACTGGATGGCATGCATGAATTGGGGTATCCAGGAGAGTACCATTGAGTAGGGTTGTTAGGACATTGGCCCTTTGCGGTCTTTGTCTCTCCCTATTGGGTTTGGCTTTTTAGGTTGTTGCGTGTTTTCCTTTTGGGGTATGCCCCTTAGGATGTTTCGTGCCTTTTGTTTTGGACTTTGTTTGTTTGTTATCCTCTTGGGGTATGCCCCATTGGATGCTGTAAGTTTCTTCTTGCTCTTGTAAATTCGTGTTTTCTATATATAAATAATTTTCTCCAAAAAAAGAGGGAGAATAACACATAGGTGATTTGGGCCAAAGATTCAAGTTCTTCCACCGAAAATCACAACAACGCGTAGATCACGAAGAGAGGAGCACCTACATACCAATTTCGTTCAACAATTCAGAGGATCACTAAAAGGAAAGTGTTTATCTTTCTAAAATTCGAGCATATATGATTCATGTTAACCTAGATTATGAGATAACCATTGATGCTATGAATCTGACACAGAATCGCCATTAAATTATGAAATTGGAAGATAGGTTTACATGTAGATGAATAACACTAAGGTGGGAAGGATAAATGTGGAAATTTTATGTTGTGATCACGAAATAATTGGGGAGTTTTGAGTGATTGTTCATGGTGCATTTATATTAAAGGAATTTTAGAGATTAAAGACATTAATTTAGATTTCCTATGATTATGTAAAGATTTGTTATGTAAATTATGTTAGAAAGTACCCCATTATGGTTAGGAATGGTTTAGAATCATTGATTGGGAGTTGGGATAAATTTCAGAGGAGTTTAAATGAGGAAAGAATTGGGAAAAATGAAGTTTGGAAGAACAGGGGTACTCTCGAAATTATCGTTCGAAGACCAGAGAAGATATGAAGGAAGAAAAATCCCTTCAAGTCCTAGGTTGTTCGAATGACCTCATTCGAACGAGAATTTTGAGTTCGATGGAAGTGAGAAGTTCGTTCGAACGACCTCATTCGAATGAGAATCATGGACTTCTAGCGAGATTCCAAAATGCTTAGTTTTGGCCCGGATAAGTTAGAAACCCTTCTAGGTTGGTCCAAGTGAGAGAAATTTATTTATTCCATTATCGAATGACTTAAAGTCCTAGTTAGTAATGAGTTGAGAGAGCGATTACTCAAGGGGATATATAGGGGTGATAGAGCATTAGAGAGAAGGTATATGTTAGAGAGATAAGTCAAAGTGTTGCGATAAAGTGAATAGTAGAAGAGATGATGATACTATCTATAATATCAGGAACTTAGGTTGCGTGAATACCTAATGAATATAATAAGTTGTGGAATACTTATTGATTGAACTATTATGTGTATAACATACCTACGCTGCTTGCTATCGAGCGGAGGTTGCGCGTCATGGACAATCATGCCTTAAGGATCCTTCGGGTGGGATATTGATTGGTACCACTAAGAGCATAGAACCTAGGTACAGACTATCTATGAGAACGGTAGTGATGACTATCGTATGGGTGCGTAGGTATGTGCGTAGCCCATCGGCTTGGGACTATGTTCGCCTCCAATATATGTGTTATGTTTTTGATGGTTCACGAGAGACTAAACCTTTAGTCCTTTATGAAAATGAGCGATGCAATAGGACATGATAGCAGATTATGCAGGAACCGCAGTTGTGTCTTGGGGTGCAGTATTGTATATATATACGAGCTAGAGTGAATATATGTATACACTTGTATTGATATCTACTATGTGAATTTAGCAGGTAAAATTTATGATGGAATTCGAAATGAATTAAGTAGCGGACACTTAATGGTATTAAACTGAAAATACCTTTTTAAACTAAAGTGGGATTGATTATATGCATTATACATTGCAAGGGAAGTAATCGGGAATGACATCGGACTATGATGGGTTATTGGACAGGACGAACTAGTGGGGTTTGAATATTCGTTAGGCGTGCACACTAGATGAGAGGTGAGCATTCCCAAGTGAGTTCGATAATTTGACGTGATAAATATATGTGCTAATAAATCATTTTAAGCACTTGTTGATTTTTAAACTGTTTTCAACTCGGGATCAGACCCATTTTTTGCAAAATCTCTTTTCTTGTCAAACCACTTTCGGGTGCCCAACCACAGGGACACAAAGCATAAGAGATTCATTCATTCGAAGAGCTGTAGCCATTGTGGAAGCTACGGGACTTTTATAATAGACACTTCGGAGTCTATCATTCCTTACTTTTGAGTATTTACATCAGTTGGACATGTTGTCCCTTCCTATTTACATATTGAGATTTAGTTCATTACCCTTCTCAGCTATTGGTTTTATTTAGTTGGACTCTTTGTATTTGACTTTAGGCTGGAAGTGTTTACTCCAGTCCCTTTTACTATGTCAGTATTTCATTCGATATGTGATTGGATTAAATGGTGAATGTTTAGTTATTCTGCTTAAATGGATTTTAATTAATTGAAAAGATAAAATTTTGTCATCTACCTTTTTAAATATTAGGTGGTTAGTATTTTTAAAACAAGTTTTTGACAGTGATGCATAATCTGAACCAATCGGATATTCTGATTTAATTAATAAAGGACTGATCACCCAGTATTTAATTAGGTGGGGTGTCACATTCCTTCTCTCTAAGACTCCCCTACCCATAACTGTATACACCCTGCACCCTACCACCCTTTTATACCCTTCTAACACCATCTAACCACCTCCATGGACACAACGAAACCCTCTCCAGCCTCATCTAGACTTATTACTAACAAAAAAGTCTTGGGACTGGTATGCATCCCACTGTTAATGTCTTATGTATGGATGTCTCTTCCGATGCTGAGGATGGCCAGATTCTGGATGTCCCGGTGGTCGGTGGATCTTCACCTATTTCATCTAGTGGGGGAACGGTTGGAGGTCAACCTGTTCTGGACATAAGTACTAGTAACTCCATTATAATGAAGGTCTCTCCTCATAATGTTATTTCTTCAGTAGCTTACGAATGCACCCCAACAAATGTTGATTCTCTCATTATTAAGGAAGGACTAGTTAGTGAAACTCTTCCATCTTGGGTTTTGACAGTTACTATGATGAGCTCGTCTCTGTGAATGGGACTACAAGCCACAAGCATGAAGACAGTCCAGTGCAAGTTAAACAAGCTATTAATGTTGTTGTTTCACCAGAAATAAACGTTGTGGCAACAAACCACCACTAGTTCAAGACAATGGAAAAACACACGATGATTATACGAAACTGTGCGAGGCATGGGGAAGGCGCTGAAGCCACAAAACCAGGAGCTATAACTAAGGGTAATTGTACTCTTAATACCATTAGTCTCCTCGCACATAAATGTGATGGGACTTCAGTCATCCCCTCTTCCTCTAAAGAGAACAGAAGAATAGACCTTAAACCTCAAAATACTAGTACTTTCAAATCGTGGAGTATAGTTGTTGCTCCTAAACGTTAACCTAACCTCAAACTCACTTTTCACCAACCGGAAGTGGTAAATGGTATCCCTAGGGTTAAACCACTAATGGAGGTTGAAGAAGTGGGTAAAACCTTGTGGTACAATAGTGCAGTGGGCTACTTCCTTGGCAGAAGGTTGCCATTCACACTCGTCAACAAGCTCTAGGACAAACATGACCTCATGCAGGTTATCGGTTTCTTCCTATTCAAATTCAAACACATTGAGGAGAGAGATTCTATCATTTCTAATGGCCCGTGGCACTTTACTAGCAACCCCATTATTTTGAATCAATGGAAAACCAATTTCCAGGTACACAAAGATCTAACTAAATCTGTCCTTATATCCGTTAGATTCCACAACGTTCCCTTCCAATACTGGATAGAAGTTGGCCTTAGCTACATTGCTAGCGCCATTGGGAGGCCTTATATGCTGACGTTTCCACTGAAAAAATGAATAGAATTAGCCATGCAAGAATTTGTATTGATGTTGTAGCCAAAGATATATACCCCAAGACTATAGACCTACAACACGGTGATGGCCAAATAACTGAGATTCTTGTAGAATATCAAGGTATGTCATATTCATGTTCTCACTGCCTAGTATTTGGTCACAAGATCTCCAATTGTTCCCATGTGAGTAGAGTATGGATGCCTAAAATAACCAAGAATGAGGTTGAAACCAATGCAACACAAAGCACTGAATGGAAAATAGTGGGAGATAAAAATTAGAAAGTAGGCAATAATACGGACCCTATAAAAGAGACGCACGCAGAAACTATTGCTGGGATGGCTGCAATCCTGTTACAAACCAACAGATTTAAAACATTTCTTGACCTGGAAGAGGTTAGTGACCCTGATGTAATCCCAGATCCTTATGTACACCAATAGACAATATGATGGTATCTGAAAAGGAAACCTATATGGGCTCCATAGTTGGGACTGCTGTGACACAGACTCAAGCAGCATCTCCTGTCATAACCAACAACAGATTTGAGAATCTCCTAGGTAATGAAGATGCAAGTGAGACTGAAGAAACACTAGCTCCTTCTGTAATAGAATTAAAAATCAAAGACATTGATGGCAATGGAGGCAATCTTACTACAAACCTCTCCAAGAAACAGAGAAAGAATCTTCAAAAAAAGACTTGCGGTAGGCTGAATGCCAACTCTAACACCCCCCAACCCAATCCCCCTCAATGATTAAGATGGCTACATGGAATATTATGGGCCTAAACAACCCGGTTAATCAATAAGAGGTACGTAAACTCATTATCATTTACAATCTCTCCCTTATTTGTCTAGTGGAAACCAAAGTGAGAAGGAATAACATCCTGAATGCTATCAGAGACAGCTTTCCTCAATGGTTACACACAATTGTCACATTGATGGTGGGGTTTCTAGAATTATCATAGGTTGGAACCCCAAAATGTGTAAGGTTAACACCCTCTCTTCGAATAACCAAGCCATTACTTGCCATTTTACCTCTCTCAACCTTGATAAATCTTTCTATGAAACCTTTGTCTATGCTCTTAACCTAGATTCTGAACGCACATACCTATGGTCTTACCTTGAAGATACTCATCTATATACTCACAATAAAAGCTGGATCCTCTTGGGGGATTTCAATGTTGTCAGAGCTCGCAATGAGAAGAGCGGCATTTTGGATATTGATGTCAATGCTGTAAATGATTTCAACCAGTGTCTATATAACATTCAAGTAAATGATATGGTCTCTAGGGGGATTTGGTACACCTGGACCAGAAGCCATAATGAGGGATCTTTAATTCAAATAAAAATTGGCCGTGTCCTCATAAATGAGGAATGGAAGAACGTCTTCACTGAATCCCAGGCTGATGTTATTAGCCAAGGCCTTTTGGACCACTTCCCTGTTGTCACAACCATCCTACCCCAACCTCCCTCGAGGGCCAAACCATTCAAGCTTAAGCATGCTATCAAAGGTTTCAAACTCAAGTTCTTTAACAATCTTAGGGAAAAAAAATAGGGATGCCAAGATTGCTCTTAATGAAATTCAAATTCAGCTCAATAGGGATGGAGGTAATACCTTACTCCATGTAGTGAAAAAGAATGCCAGGACTATTTATGTAGAATACAGTGGAGCTGAAGATAGTTTCCTCAAGAAAAAGTCCAGGACTAGATGGCTCAAAGAGGGGATATATACACCACCTTCTTCCACTCTAGAATAAGAGTCAACAGGAATAGAAACAAAATTCTATGCATTCAGGACCATCATGGGAACAAGGTAGAGGGACATACTCAGGTTACTGAGGAAGCCATCAGATATTTCTCAAACCTTCTTATTCAACCTAGTAACACTTCCTATCCTCAATTATGCCATAATAAAAAAACTCTCCTCTGATCAAGCAAATTCCCTTATTGCTTCCATTACCAATGATGAAATCAATATTGCTCTATTTAGTCTTGGCAATGATAAGGCACATGGCCCTTATGGCTTCAACACGGAGTTCTTCACCAAGAATTGGAATGTGGTGTGGGATGAGATTACTGCTACTGTTTCATCCTTCCCAAAACCATGCTCAAACAGTGGAATTGTACCAACCTGGTTCTTATTCCTAAAACTAAACTCTCCTACCACTATGAAAGACTTCCGGCCTATTGCTTCTTGTAACACTATCTACAAATGCATCTCCAAAGTTATGGTTAACAGGATGAAGGCTTTCATTCCTTATCTAGTTAATGATAGGCAAGTTGCCTTTGTTCAGGGAAGTTCAATTGGGGATAACATCCTTGTCATGCAAGAGCTCATGCGAAATTATCATAGAAATCTTCCCCCCCCCCCCCCCCCCCCAAGATGTGCTTTAAAGATCGACATTCTCAAAGCTTATGACACTGTCAGGTGGAGTTTCTTCTTTCATCAACTAGATGGGTTTGCATTCAACCTTCATTGGATGGATCAAGGAATGTATTACTACGACCATACTCTCTGTTACCTTGAATGGATCTACTCAAGGTTTTTTCAAACCTATGTGGGGACTAAGGCAAGGGGACCCAATCTCCCCCTTCCTTTTTCTTTTTATAATGGAAGCATTTGCTGGCTTGCTTGATCTTCACACCAGATCCCAAAATTTTACTTTCCATCCTAAATGCAAAGAACTTAATATAAACCACCTTTGTTTTGATGATGATCTTTTCATCTTAGTAGGTGCGGATATGAACTCCATTGCCATCATCCATTCTGCCATCAGTGAATTTAGCGCGAAGTCTGGTCTACATTCAAACCCTTTGAAATGATCTTTCCACGCCGCTGGCATTTCCACTGATGATAAAATGAGTATATCCAAACTTCTGGGGTTCCAGTTGGGACCCTTTGTTAGAGGGAGATCCATTGCTGATAACATCCTTTTACTTCAAGAGATCATGAGGAACTATAATAGAGGCAATGGTGTGGCTAGATGTGCTATTAAGGTGGACATTCTGAAGGCTTACGACACTGTTTTTTATGTCTTAAAGCAGGTCAGATTTCCTCATATCATGATCAGGTGGATTAAGGAGTGTGTGACCACTGCTTGGTACTCCATTAGCCTCAATGGGTAATCCCATGGGTTCTTTAAAAGCTCTAGAGGCCTTATCCAAGGGGACCCTCTATCCCCTTATCTTTTTCTTCTGGCTATGGAGAGTTTTTCCTGCCTTCTGGACCAGCACTGCAATAATATGAACTTCAACCACCACCCTAAATGCAAGGAAATTGGTCTTAACCACATATGCTTTGCTGATGAACTAATGATCTTTTGTGGGGGAGATGAGCAGACAATTGACTGCATCAATCATACTATTGAGGAGTTTGCTCTTCTTTCTGGGTTTTGTCCCAATATGGAGAAAATCAATATCTACTGTGGGGGAATGGATGTTCTTCAAGCTCAGGCTTTGGCTGACAAAATTGGGTTCAAATTAATGAAGCCTCCTTTCAAATACCTTGGTGTGCCTTTGATCTCTACAAGAATTAGGAAAGAGTACTGCTTGGATCTCATCAATAGACTTACTAAGAGGATTAAAAGTTGGACCAACAAGTTGCTCAGCTATGCTGGCAAACTTCAGCTTGCACTCTCTATCCTTTTTAGTATACAGGTGTATTGGGATAGTCTATTCATCATGCCCAAAGGAGTTATTAAAGCTATTGACCAACTGATTAGAGACTTCATCTGGCATGGTTCTGACCTGAAGCATAGTGGGGCCAAAGTGGCTTAGAATAAGGTATGTAAACCTAAATCCGAGGGAGGTTTAGGGATTAAATGCATTGATGAATGGAATAAGGCTTCTATGATGAAACATATACGGAATATATGAAATAATAAAGAGAGTCTTTGGGTGAAATGGTGTCACATGTATAAATTCAAGAGAAGGAGCTTCTGGGCAATTTCTATTCCTAGTTATTGCTCATGGACATGGAGGAAAATTCTAAAAATGAGGAGGAAGAGCAGACCTCTCATTAAGTCTATCATTGGTAATGGTAATAACACTTTTATTTGGCATGATAATTGGCACCCTCTTGGGCCTCTACAACCTTTATTTAGGGATAGGACCATTTATGATGCAGCCAGCAACTCCTATGCCAAGGTGGCCGACTTCATTAGTGGTACGAATTGGAGGTGTCCTTCCACAGTTACGTGGGAGCTTAATGACATCCAGGCCACCACTCTTCCAGTTATTTCTCATTAGGAGGATGTGGTAACTTGGGTACCTTCTACCAATGGGATATTTTCCATTCAGTCTGCCTATAAGGCTATTTGCAGTCACAACACTGAGGTGGAATGGAATAGGTTCGTATGGAACCATGCCAACATACCTAAATTCTCTTTCATCTCTTGGTTGGCCTGCAGAAGAAGTCTTATTAACAAAGATAAACCGATGGAGTGGGGAATAGTGGATAACAATAAATGTCTTTTATACACTAATGGGATTGAAACTATATCGCACATACTTGATGACTGCCCATACGCTAAGGAGGTGTGGATGTAAGTTCTTTATAGAAACCAATGCTACATGAATATAGGGACTTGGGAGAGGGAGCTTGAGAGGGCTGTGGAGTATGCTAACAACAACAAACTCATCAACAAAATTAGAACTCTATCTTTCACTACTACCATCTATTGTATTTGGATGGAACGGAATGGCAGGATTCACCACAGAAGGGTTAGATCTCCTGGACAACTCATGAATGAGATTAATAATATGATGAAGATCAAGATCAGTACTTGGAAGAACACTAATAGAAGCTACACCAACTGGATGGTCTGCAACCAATGGGGGCTTCCTGAATCCATGATGTACCTCTAATGTTGTTTTCTTTTGATTTCTTTTCTTGATGTTTTGGGGTTGATTTTGATTTCTTTTTTTTCCTTTATTGATGTTTGTTGGGAGGAGGGGCATGCCCCACCTTCTGGTTACTAGCTTTTGGGCTTGGTGTTTCGATACACCTTGTATATCTTTCTTTCTTTTCAATATATTTAGTTACCAAAAAAAATACCTTGGTGTTCCCCTTATATCTACTAAACTAAACCATGAGGACTGTCTCCCACTGATTGACAATATCACTAACAGGATTATGAGTTGGACTAATAGGTTTCTAAGCTACGCGGGTAAACTAAATTTGGTCACTTCTGTCCTCTCTAGCATGCATACTTATTGGACGTCCCTATTCATCATGCCTAAGAGAATGCTTAAGGAAATTGATAACAAGCTGGTTCTTATGGTCTGGCCTGGACATGAAAAAGACTGGTTCCAAGGTCAACTGGAGTGATGTTTGCCTGCCTAAACTGGAAGGTGGACTTGGTATCAAGAACTCCCACGATTGGAATGTTGCTACAATGTTCAAGCACTTATGGAATATCTACAATAAGAAAGACAACCTTTGGGTCAAATGGTGTCACACCTACAAGTTGAAAGGAAGAATCTTATGGCATATCCATATCCCATCTGATATGTCTTGGACTTGGAAGAAATTAATAAAACTTAGGTGCAAATTTAGACCTCTGCTCAAATCTATTGTTGGGAATGGGAATAGCACCTTCATCTGGCATGATAACTGGCACCCTAAAGGACCTTTTTGGATGAATTACGAGGAGAGGACCATATATGATGCGGCTAACAACCATAAAGCTAAAGTGTCTGATTTCATTCTGCATGGGAATTGGGTTTGGCCCTCTACAATCACGTGGGAACTCAATAAGATAAAGTATGATGTCTTACCTCCGATAAACCCTTATGTGGATGATAAAGTCTTTTGGTTACCTATGGCAAATGGTCTCTTCTCCATCAATTCTGCTTGGAATGACATTAGGCACCAACCAAACCCTCCTAACTGGGCTCCTATTGTTTGGAACAACAGCAATATTCTGAAGTGCGCTTTCATTCTATGGCTAGTTTGCAAGGACGTTTTCAATACCAAGGACAAGACCATGGCGTGGGGTATGTCCCAGGACAACATATGTGTGTTATGTGGGAATGCACCAGAGACTCGTGATCACCTCTTCTTCAATTGTAGCTTCTCTAATGCTGTCTGGGAGGATCTCAAATATAACAACGCTTAAAACCTTGAGGCAACCACCTAGGGGGAGATCATTGTTGATGTCCCCTATAAGTTCGTGGGGAAAAACCTCACTCAAAAGGTCAAAAGGATATCCTTTACTGCTACAATCTACTACATATGGATGGAGAGGAACAATCGTATTTTCAGGAACGCTACGACCAACCAGGCGAGCATCATGAATGACATCTCCTTCTTTATCAATTGCAAAGCTCATACCTGGAAAATGTCTAGATGAAACTTCAACAACTGGCTAATATGCATGAATTGGGGTCTTGATGATAATGCTTTACTTTCCGATTTGTAGTTATAATGTTTGTTGTGTTTAAGATTATTCTTTTCCTTCATACAAAGCTTATGTTGTGTTTTTGGGGTGAGTTTATTCTTTCCTAGGAGGGTATGCCCTCCTTTTCTTTAATATTCTTTTGTTCTATGATATTCTTATTTTATCAAAAAAAATATTCTAATCCTAGATGTCTTTAATATTGTATCCTGGCCCAAAGATTTCATATCATCCAACAAAGAGTGTTACACAAAAAGGTCCTAAATGAACATGATTTTGGAATAAAATCAATTTCAAGGTAAAAAAGGACAAGAAAAGATAGATTTTGAAAGTGTAACACGAATTGGTGTGAAACCCTGGGCTTTGGCTTCGACTAGAGAAGGGAAAAAATTGAATAATTTGGAGATTTTCAAAATGTTAAAACACATTAATAAGAACTTAGATGACAACAGGATAATTAAGGAGGGCCCGGAGCCCTAGGGTGAAAGAACTAAAACCACTGGCCAGAGCATATGGTTGCATAGCCGACAGTGTGGAGCTCGTTAAATTATGCGGATGTTGGAAGATTTTGAGAAAAAGATAATGAAAATGGAACTTGTAAAGAAATGGGTTGTGTGGTGAATATATGAAAATACAACCTAACTTGAATGAATTAATAAATGTTCTGGTAAAGGATAAAATGGACAAGTGATGTGAAAATTGATTAATGTCCATAAAGTAAAAGAATGGTAAAGTGGAGTGATTAACTGGTTAGTTAAGCAACTGAAAGAGGTTTAACCCATAATTAACACAAGGATGTGGTTATGAAAGGTTTACAAATGAAAATAAGTATTTTCTAAGACAGTGTTTGCATGTGTTGAGAGGGTGCTTTTCAAAGAAAATACTAACGTGGACTGGTACAAATAAAGTGGGAAATTTCGATGAAATAAATACTTTTTCTTAAACAATTGTATTTGTTTTAAGTATTTGACTGGGTGTGTTAAATCAAGGAATAAATGTCAAGTTAAGTAAAAGGAAATTCTATTATAGGATTAAGGTGAATTAATCAGTACAAGTAACATTTTTGGAATAAAAACGATTTCATGCATATATATATATATATATATATATATATATATGGTAGTGGCATGTGCACATATAAATAACATGTTAGAGTCTTCTTTCTGCTATTCGATTCTATATTGCATTGTTGTAATTTTTCACTAGGCGTCGGGCTCATTCCCCCATCTTTGTTATGGTATGTTGGGTGCGATTCCGTATTTTGAGAGCATTGCACGAGTAAGTATTATTTTTATTTTACATTAGTAGCTCGGTATGCTTAGATTCCTAGGACGCTTCCCACGGATCCCTCACGTAGCTTCATTTAAATGGAAATCACATGCTAAATAAGTGGGATGTTAATTAAATAAAATTGTACTAGTAACATTATGTAGGTTGTTTCATTGCATTTCACACCTAATGCTTCGGTTGGATCGGGTTGACAGAGTAACTCATAAATTCGGGTCAGAGCGTTAAGAATGGTATTAGAGCTCTTGGTTCAAGGTTCCTTTCGAGAGTGATGTGGTGAGGTAGGTATTAGATCTTTCGACGTCGATGTTGGTTTTGGGCCAGTCATGCTAGAATGGTGACAATTTCAGTTTGTGGTCTCGACGGCGGAATCAAAATGATTAGCGTGATGCGTAATTTATCACCAAGTGGCACACTATAAATTTAGTTGTCATTAATCACTTTCTCACTTCTGATTAGACATGTTGTTGATTTACGAGTGTCGGTGCGAGCTAATATTGGCGACACCACATTTCCTAGTGTGAGGCGCTTGTGTGTCAACCCTTCATTATATAAGAGGATAGTTGAGGTATTGATATATCTTAATGATGTAATTATGAAAATTCAATCCTTGGGGTAGTATCATGTCATCAGATAATTGGTGATTCGGTAGACGTGAGCACTGTGTTGGTCAAGACTTGGGGATGTGTATTCTATCTGAATTGGTAAAATATTATTGATTGTGGGTGAGTGTCTTGATGGTTGTTGATTGAAAGTTGTATCTCGCAAGGTATGATGATGAGAGTTATGGGCAAATTGCAGTAAGTATGTTACACATGCAACAATGATAGTTAAGGAGACTTAGGAGTGAACTCTAGATGGTCATCCAAGTCAAGGTTTTAGAAAATATGATGCAAATTTTGAGGAATAGGATCTTTAGTGATGTCGGTGATGTATGCCTCGAGGTTTATGGATTGTAGGCGATGTCCTGTATCCTTACAGAATCCTTAGTGGTGTTAGCTTGTGATTTAGTGCGTGTCCTGGCATCACAGACGTGGAAGAAAGATAAAATTTCTATATAAGTCTTAGCGCCGTTTTAGTGGCTTAATTAATGGCTAGGTGCGAGGTGATGCTAATGTGAATGTGTTTTAACGGCATCTTGGAGTGTCCGTAGGATAGATTGTGTGTGGCATCATTAGGAATAAAAATCGACTTATTGTAATGACATAAGTTTTTCAATGGCTAAGGTGATCCATGTGTAAAGGCTCGTAAACTAGTGTCTTTGCGAGCATCTAGTAATCACGATGTGGGAATTAAGGAATTTGTGGAGCGGTAAAAGGATAAAGTCATGGATGATGAAATCTTATCGGGTTGGTCACTACGTGGAGTGTGTTTGGTGTCCTTAGAAAACCAGTTAAGTTTGGAATGAAGAAGTGCTAGAATTCTAGTAATGATTGTGTTGAGGTCCAGGTGATGATCTCAAGTTATTGGTCAATGTTAAAAGAGTCATATAGGGTACATGTCAGGTGCTATCTTTCGAGTTGGAACAAATCGGTGATATAACCTTCTAAGAGAAATTGGAGTCTTGTTTTGCGAGTGGGTGTGATGATCAGGTGTCATGGAATGACTATTGTAGGAGGTGTGACACTTGATTTTGAAATCATACTAGGAAATGTCTTTGGAACTTAGATTGATGATGTCATATGGAGACTTGAAAGTGGCAACCCAATGAGTGAGATATCGAAGCATGATTAGAATGTTGGCATGTGTCGATAGTAGGAGTTAGGATTGCCATAGAAAGGTAAGGACTAGTACGGATTAGAAGATGTAGTCCTATGTGGTACCTATTACCCTTGAAATGCTAATGATGACCGGTATAACCGTCACATAAATTCAGTTTGGGTAGAACTCGAAGATAAGCTCAGTCACAACCTTGTGTAGTTAAAGATTAATTATGAGGTTAATTTTTCACTTAACGGGGTTCTTCCTAGGGAGATATTAGGATGCGATCATGGTATGACAATGACCTAGGTGTGTTAGGTTGGTCACGATGCCACTAGAGATGTGGAAAAAGTCATCTTTGACAGAGGCATTAGGCATTCACCAGCCAGGGTGGTTCGTGCATATTAAGGATGTGAGGGGGAGGGCCTTACTCCTAAGCTAGGAAGTCTGGCATCTGACGTTCCAAGAGAACAACACGTTCGTATGTTGCTTTCATTTAAAATAGAAATGAATGGTTGTGATTCAATTCGTTACAATTGGTGACTCAATCCAAGGTGTATGGCTAGGTCGATACTAGTGAGAACGTCTAGGAGAAGTTGTAAGACTTCAAAAACATGGCATAGGTTCGCTTTTCATAAACCATTGTTTGACGTATTCAGAGCAGATTTTCTCAGAATGGTTATTTATTCCTTTGATTGTTAGGGTTTTAACCCTTTCGATTCCGGTAATCGAGGATTGGCATTTCCATGACTGTGATAGCTCAGATTTGTACCATGTTATGGTACGACGCGATTGGGCCTAATAGAGTTTAGGTGGACCTTGCATGGTTAATGCAACTCGATAACTAGGTGCGCCCTTATCTAAGGCATTCTTGTTATTGCATAAAGTGTAGTGTATGGGTGGCTGTGCTTTCGACCGCACAGGGATTATAGACTTTACGACTGGCTGGCATGGCAGTCATGTGGCTCTGGTTGTAGAGAGCAGGATGGTGACTTTTTTGGGGGAAATTATGTGTGTATATAAAATAGTAACCAGAAACTTTACAAGTACATGAGGAAATACCTCAAAACAAAGAATCCGAGGGCATACCCCAAAGGCAAAACAAGATAAGACAACATGGTGGGGCATACCCCACCAAAGGGTACCAGCAAAAACAAACACAAAAAAATAAGTCCCAACAAGGGGCAAACAAAATGAAGCCCAACAAGCAAAAGGGTCACACTCGAACCCAACAAACAACGGGTATACACCCGAACCACGAAGGTAAAAAAAGACATCATAAGAATCGCCGAAAAACTCCCAACCACAAGAGACCATCGCTGGTCAAGCCGAAATCACCAGACCCAGATAGGCTTTGACAGAGCAACATCCGGCCATAAAAGGGATAAGAAGTCGCAAGGCAAACACGACAGCAGGAAAAATCCTCCGCATCGCTACCCAACGTAGCCACCATTGTTCAAATCAAACCATAAATTAGAAGAGCAACCCAAAATCGGTCAGAAACAACACTGGTCAACCAGGAGCCTGCAGGCAACCTGACCCCAAAGTCAGAAGAAATAACCCATCGCGAGATGGGAAAGATGAACTACAAAAATAAATCAAATGGGTCACACCGAGGGCAGTGTAAAACAAAATGGCAACACCCATCTTTCGCATCAAGGCCCCCCAACCCATCCCTCACCAGAAGAAACCATCTCCTCGTCCACCCATACATCGGAGGTGTCACCACCATAGACCTGACGTGAAGCACACCAGGGGAAAATATCGATCGTAGCCAGGCTACCCATGATAAGGAGAGAAAGGAAGTAGGAATCATCTAGCTCGCGCTCTTGTGTTGTCCCCGGGGTCAGAACCAAAGTCCGACCAATCTTCCAAACCCAACACCTACAATAGCTAAGGTAAAGCAAAGCCAAGAGGCCATACCCTTCTTCAAAGATGAGGGACCTCCCAAAAACAATCTGACATGAGATGCTAACTAGAGGATAAGGTGGCAATTGAAAGAGGAAGGATACATCTACTAAGATGGGGTGGGGAAAACACGAAGAGGAGGGAGGGACCGGGAAGAGGGGTGGCTGGAAAATGGGGGAACACACAAACCCTAGAGAGAGAAGCTCTCAACAATCCGAAAAAGGACTCATTCCCGCAGGATGGTGACTTGAGCACATTGTATAGTTTTAGAACTTGAGTAAACTTAGAATATAGTGTTATTTTGCCATGGTGAGTGGATTGATGTGACACTCAAGTAAGTGATCCACGTGAGATGCCTAGAGTGATACTAGGGTCATTAGGGTGACGCAGCGAAAGGTGTCAGCCAAGTGCACGATGATGATTTGGTCGTGCATTACTCCTCGGAATGAGTAATTAAAAATGTAAGGTTAGTGTCAATCTTGGGCAAAATAGTATATCTAGGATGACCCAAAAATTATGAGGATGCAGGATATGTAGTCCAAAAATTGGAAATGGGTCTTGGTGATGAATTAATGACTGGTTGTATTACAGTTCACCCTTGGATGAGTGTCGATCACTAGAGAGGGTTTCTTAGTAAAAATACCGGTATGTTTTTGGTATTAGCAAAGGTAGTCCTAGGACTTGAGTGAGCATGATCATCAAGTGAGTGAAGACTTGGGGTCGGTTATGCAACATTGATGGCTGGTGTGATGTTGAGCATTAGAGCATGTCGCATGTTTAGATTTTACAAACAATCCCTATGCAAGGGTGTGTGATGTGATCTTAACTATTGAGGACTTCAATGGTTTAATTGTGGAAGATTCCTATGACTTATTATAAGAGTCGGTAAACCCCATGGATTTGAGGAATTAGCGGATCAATAATTTCAGGGATGAAATTTTCTAAGGAGGGAAGAATGTAATACTCGTACCCAATATTTTATTACTTTTCCCTGTGTAAGTTGTAATTGATGCAATTCAAGGATCTGAATATGTCGAAGATGAACGCGGACCTGATCATACACATGGGAGTGGAGATAAATTTGCACAAGACCCTTTGTCACTTTCTAGTGGTCCAATTACAAGACTTAGAGCCAAGCATTTTAAGGAAGCACTTATTGAGCTGATCCAAGAGAAGTGGGCTGATTCTGAAAAGATGGAGACCAAGATGGGCCCAAATGATAATCAAAGCTTAGTCCATGTCATTAAAGCAATTTGGGGAGCTAATTATCATGCAAAAACGTGACCATCATGTTCAAACCATAAATGGTCATGCATTTATCTATTTTCAAGGTTACTAAATGGGGGATGAATCTAGTCTTGGCTGGTTATCTTTAAATGCATTGAACTTAGTCATTTAGTCATATTTTGTTGTTTTCCAAGTCCAAGTGGCCTAAAAAACGTGGGAACTTGTTTACTTTGACTATTGTGTTGTTCAATGCTGTATTTATTTCATTTCCTATTCTTGGAGGGTTGTTCTAAGTATAAATGAGGGGAGCTACGAATTTTGTAATCACTTTTTGAGATAAAGGAATATTATTGTGAGGTATTTTTGTTCCTCTTGGTTCATAAGAAAACTTTCTGAACTTATCAAGTTAATATTGTGGCGTTCAAACAACCAAAATTATCACCTTAATTCATGAGAGATTCTTGAGTTTCTTGGTGTGGCGTTTTAATCCTTTGTAGTCTTGGTTCTTATCTTACTAGGTAACGGGTCAAGGCTCAACAAACTTTGTTTATACGATCTTGGGTTCTTCAACCATCATTGTTATTGGGTTTCATCATAATTGTTGGTGAGATTCATATCATTTGGTATCAGAGCCTATTTCTAAGGCAAGTTTGACTATCCTTTTTTTCCCTTGTTTCCTCCTTTAGAAAAAAAAAAGAAAGAAAAGAAAAAAAAAGAAGAAAAAAGAAGAAAACAAAAAAGAAGAAAACAAAAAAAAAGAGAAAACAAGAAAAAGGGCTTTTAGGAGGTGAGAAACAAGATTGAAACACAAAAAAATTGTATGCGTTCTTTTCTTTTGGTATTGTTGAAACCTTAGAAACTGTGTGAGTCATTCATTTTTTTTTCTCCTGCAATCAAATTCCTTACTTTGTGATGAGTTTTGGTTGCTCCTCAATCTGAATTGCTGGTGGTTAATTTGAATTTGTTTATTGAGTTCGATTAAGAACAAAAGAGGACACAAAAGAGTGGGAAAAGGCAAGAGAGTGTGAGATCATAACAGGGTAAAAACCATTTTGACTGAAAACATGAGTGTGAGTGAAACTCGAGAGGGAGTGCTTGTGCGGTTTCTAATTTTTTTTTTGTAGATTCTCGACATGTCCAATATTCAGGAAGAAGACACAACTGAAGAAGTTCAACAACCATCCGTTCGAAACCTTCAAATGCATGCATTGATAGGGGAGATGAGGCGTATGTTGGGGGCTGAATTAGAACCTATTCAAGAGAGGTTGGATAGGGTAGAAGTAGGAACACCTAGGGGGAAGCAACAAGACATTCCCAATAGGCGACAAGGCGGGCGTGTTCTATGGGGAAATGTTGAGGAAGAAGTAGAGTTGGAGGAGTTTGATGTGCCAACAGTGAATCGGGGCAGGTTTGGGCGTGGTTATGAGAATAGAGATGTTAGGATGGCTAGACCTAGGAGGGATAATGATTTAGGAAACATAAAGATTAAAATCCCATCTTTCCAAGGTAAAAATGATCCTGAAGCTTATTTGGAGTGGGAAACTAAAATGGAGATGGTGTTTGATTATCACAACTATTCAGAGATGAAGAAGGTTAAGTTGGTTGCAATTGAATTCACCGATTATGCCATTATTTGGTGGGATCAATTACTGATTAATAGGAGGAGGAATAAAGAGCCACCCGTTGACACTTGGGAGGAGATGAAAATGCTTATGAGGAAGCAATTTGTACACAACCACTACTATAGGGGTTTGTTTCAAAAATTGCAGAGATTAACTCAAGGTTCCAAGTGTGTGGATGAGTATTACAAGGAGATGGAGGCAGATATGATTCGAGCTAATGTGGAAGAGGACCGGGAAGCCACCATGGCTAGATTTTTGCACGGTTTAAACCGTGATATTGCTGATATAGTCGAGTTGCAGCACTATATTGAGTTGTCGGATATGGTGCATCAAGCCATAAAGGTGGAGGAACAACTCAAGCGAAAGGGGTTAACAATGAAGGGATAATTTGTGTCAACCAATAAGACAGCCCCTAAAAGAGATGAGAATGTTCAAAATAAGCCAAAATTTGTACCCTTTAAGAATGCCAAGTCAGCGACAACCACAACTTCAAGTAACACGGATTCTTCAACTTCTAAAACACGTGATATTAAGTGTTTTAAATGTCAGGGATGAGGTCACATAGCCAGACAATGTGTAAACAAAAGGGCGATGGTGATTAATGCGCAAGGAGAGCTTGAGTCGGAGAATGAAGAAGAAGTAGATGATGACATGCTACCTTTGGAAGACATTGATGATGAGAAAAATTCTATTATTGGAGATTTATTAGTAGGAAGGTGAGTTCTCAATGTGCAGGTTAAGTAAGAAGAATGTAACCAAAGGGAGAACTTGTTCCATACTAGGTGTTTTGTAAATAACAAAGTTGTAGCGTTATTATTGATGGGGGGAGTTGAACAAATGTGGCCAGCACTGATTTGGTGGAGAAATTGGGATTAACAATCTTGAAACATCCCCATCCTTACTGACTTCAGTGGCTGAATGAATGGGATGAAATCAAGGTGACGAGGCAAGTGTTGGTGGCGTTATCCATTGGCAAATATGAGGATGAGCTGCTTTGTGATGTGGTTCCTATGCACGCATGACATTTATTATTGGGGAGGCCATGGCAGTTTGACCGAAAGGTAACACATAATGGGTTCACAAATAAGTATTCTTTTACTCTTAAAAATCATCCTATCACTCTTGTGCCATTAACACCAAAAGAGGTTATGGAGGACCAACTGAAGTTGCAAAGGTCAAATGAAAAAAAAAGAAAAAGAAAGGAAGTTCGAAGTTGAGAAAAAATAAAATGAGAGAAAAAAAGTTGAGAAAAAAGAAATTGAGAGAAAAGAAGTTGAGAAAAAAGAATCTGAAAATAAAGAAAGAGGGAAGAAATTAAATTACATTGCAAAAAAAAGTGAGATTAAGAGAGCATTATTTTCACATAAACCTCTTATCGTACTCACGTACAAGGGGCTCTTTTATGTATTAATGATTTGGCCGGTTCATTACCGAGAAATATTGTTTCTCTTTTGCAGTAGTTTGAAGATGTCTTTCCCGAATAGGTACCTCGTGGCTTGCCTCCAATTAGAGGAATTGAGCATCAAAATGATTTCATACCTGGTGCATCACTTCCAAACTGACCTGCCTATAGGACCAATCCAAAAGAAACAAAGGAGCTTCAAAGGTAAGTAAGTGAATTAATGGAAAAAGGGTATGTGCGGGAAAATATGAGTCCTTGTGCGGTTCCGGTGTTGTTAGTTCCTAAGAATGATGGGACATGGAGGATGTGTGTTGATTGTCAAGCCATCAACAATACAACGGTAAAGTATCGTCATCCCATTCCTAGATTAGATGATATGTTGGATGAATTTCATGGTTCTTGTGTTTTTACAAAAATTGATCTTAAGAGTGGGTATCATTAGATTAGGATGAAAGAAGGTGATGAATGGAAAACTGCCTTTAATACTAAATATGGCTTTTATGAGTGGTTCGTAATGCTTTTTGGTTTCACTAATGCTCCCAGTACTTTTATGCATTTGATGAACCATGTTTTGCGTGCATTTATTGGCAGATTTCGAGTTGTATATTTTGATGATATCCTAATCTATAGTAAAAGCTTGGAAGAACATGTAGTACATTTGAAATCTATTTTAGATGTGCTAAGGAAACAAAAGTTGTTTGCTAACCTCAAAAAGTGCACCTTTTGCACGGATAAGCTTGTGTTTCTTGGCTTTGTTGTTAGTGCTAAAGGAATGGAAGTGGATGGGGAAAAGGAGAAAGCAATCCAAGGGTGGCCAACGCCTACAACAATCAATCAAGTGAGGAGTTTTCATGGCCTAGCTAGTTTTTATAGACGGTTTGTGCATGATTTTAGTAGCTTGGCCGACCCTCTCACTGAAGTCATCAATAAAAATGTGTCGTTTAAGTGGGGAAAGGAGCAAGAAAAGGCATTTAATCTGATAAAAGAGAAGTTAACTAATGCACCTTTCCTTATTTTACCTAACTTTACTAAAACATTTGAAATTGAGTGTGATGCTTCAGGAATAGGTATTGGAGCTGTTTTGATGCAAGAAGTTCCAGTCGGCTATTTTAGTGAAAAGTTGAGCGGCGCAGCCCTAAACTATCCCACTTATGATAAGGAGATGTATGCTTTGGTGAGGGCTTTGGAAAATTGGCAGCACTATCTATGGCCAAAGGAATTTGTGATTCACACAGATCATGAATCCTTGAAGCATTTGAAGGGACAACAAAGTTGAATAAACGTCATGCCAAGTGGGTGGAATTCATTGAAACATTTCCTTATGTGATCAAATACTAGAAAGGTAAGGAAAATGTGGTGGCTAATGCATTATCCAGAAGGTATGCTTTACTTTCCATTTTAGACACAAAATTGCTTGGTTTTGAATACATTAAGGATTTGTATGAGCAAGATTCTGATTTTTGTGATGTGTTCAATGCATGTGAAAAAGTGGCATTTGGAAAATTTTATAGGCATGACGGATTTTTATTTTGAGAAAATAAATTATGTGTGCCTCTGTGTTCATTGCGTGAATTACTTGTGAGAGAAGCTCATGGTGGTGGTTCAATGGGTCATGTTGGTGTAGCTAAGACTTTAGGAATATTACATGATATTTTTTTGGCCTCATATGAAACGTGATGTGGAAAGAATTTGTGAGAAATGTATCGCTTGTAAACAGGCCAAGTCAAAGTTGAAACCCCATTGTTTGTACACCCCTTTGCCTATACCTAATGAACCTTGGACTGATATTTCTATGGATTTTGTTTTGGGTTTACCTACGACTAAGAGGGGGAGAGATTCAGTTTTTATGGTGGTAGATAGGTTCTCTAAGATGGCACACTTCATTTCATGTCATGAAACTGATGATGCATATCATATAGCTGATTTGTTTTTCAAAGAAATTGTTAAGTTACATGGCATGCCTAGGACCATTGTTTCTGACATGGATGCAAAGTTTTTGAGTTACTTTTGGAAGACTTTATGGGTAAAGTTGGGAACCAAGTTTTTATTTTCTACTACTTGTCATCCACAAACTGATGGCCAAACTGAAGTCGTGAATAGAACTTTGTCTTCTTTGTTGCGTGCTATCATTAAGAAAAAATTGAAAGCATGGGAGGATTATTTGCCACGTGTTGAATTTTCTTACAATAAAAGTGTACATTCTACAACTAAGTTCTCACCATTTGAAATTGTGTATGGTTTTAATCCATTATCACCTTTGGATTTTATTCCTTTACGTTTGAGTGACCAGGTAAACTTAGATGGCAAAAAGAAGGCTGAATTTGTAAAGAAGCTTCATGAAAAGGCTCGAATGAACATTGAAAGGAGGACTGAACAATATGTCCAGCAATCCAATAAAGGACGCAAGAAGGTAGTGTTTAAACCAGGAGATTGGGTTTGGTTGCACTTGAGGAAGGAGCATTTGCCAAGTAAAAGACGTTCAAAACTCCTACCTCGGGGTGATGGGCCATTGCAAGTTTTGGAACGCATCAATGACAATGCATATAGGCTTGACTTACTAGGTGAGTACGATGTTAGTACAAGCTTTAATGTTGCTGATTTATCTCCTTTTGATGCAGGTGATGATTTGAGGACAAATCCTTCTCAAGAGGGGGGGGGGGATGATGCAATTTAAAGAGCTGAATATGTTGAAGATGAACACGGGCGTGATCATACACATGGGAGTGGAGATAAATTTGCACAAGACCCTTTGTCACTTTCTACTGGTCCAATTATAAGACTTAGAGCCAAGCATTTTAAGGAAGCACTTATTGGGCTGATCTAAGAGAAGTGGGTTGATTCTGAAAAGATAGAGACCAAGATGGGACCAAATTATAATCAAAGCTTAGTCCGTGTCATTAAAGCAATTTGGGGAGCTAATTATCATGCAAAAACGTGACCATCATGTTCACACCATAAATGGTCATGCATTTATCTATTTTCAAGGTTACTAAATGGGGGATGAATCTAGTCTTGGTTGGTTATCTTTAAATACATTGAACTTAGTCATTTAGTCATATTTTGTTGTTTTCCAAGTCCAAGTGGCCTAAAAAATGCGGGAACTTGTCTACTTTGACTATTGTTTTGTTCAATGCTGTATTTATTTCATTTCCTATTCTTGGAGGGTTGTTCTAAGTATAAATGAGAGGAGCTACGAATTTTGTAATCACTTTTTGAGATAAACTAATATTATTGTGAGGTATTTTTGTTCCTCTTGGTTCTTAAGAAAACTTTCTGAACTTATCAAGTTAATCTTGTGGCGTTCAAACAACCAAACTTATCACCTTAATTCATGAGAGATTCTTGAGTTTCTTGGTGTGGCGTTTTAATCCTTTGTAGTCTTGGTTCTTATCTTACTAGGTAACGGGTCAAGGCTCAACAAACTTTGTTTATACGATCTTGGGTTCTTCAACCATCATTGTTATTGGGTTTCATCATAATTGTTGGTGAGATTCATATGAGTAATAATATGAAAACCTTTGGATTTGGATACTTATGGTTAGGTTTACATCTATATTTTCCTGATTTCGGAGTCCTTATGATAATTATTGGATGAATATGGATGAAGCTTGGAAATTTGGAGAAAAATAGGAAACAATTGTTCGAATGAGTTCAAGGTCGTTTAAACGAGAATCCCAAGTCATTCGAAGTGGGGATCAAATGCGGATCGAATGAGACCCTTCTGTATAATAGGTCAACCTCGTTCAAAGGTTTGATCGAATGAGAGCCCATTCTCCTTCGAATGAGACTTAACAATTGATATCCATAGATTTGGGATGTGTTGTTAACTTGCTGGTTGTTATATTAGGACATGAGTCATACCCTTGAAATAGAAAATCGATTCATGAATTGGATTTGGTGCATTTTAGGAATATTCCCCAAATGGGGTTTGGGTATTAAGAATTTCTAGGGCCTTTGGGGGCTCATTTCCATCATCTTTTCATTCTCCCTCTAATCTCTCTAGAACTTCCATGGAGTCCAACCACCATCCCATGCCAAGAACCAGCACTTCTCCACCCCAAACCACCATATTTAGCTCATATTGCACCACATTTAATCCTATAAAGTCGTTCTACACCATGATTTATGAAAGATAAAAGATTTTGGAGGTTTTGTTGGGGTTTTTTAAAGAAGATGAAGAAGAAAAATTTATGAAGTTTGAAGGGGTTGTAATGGAGATTTCATGGAAGACAAGCTTGATGGAGCTAGGTAACCTCTATAAGGCCGCCTTAGGTGGTGGGACGTTGCAATCTTCTTAGACATTTCATCCTACCATTGTTGAAGCTTCATTTGAGGTGGGATAACTCTACTCTTAGTTTAAGACTTTATTCTTGCATATTAGTAGTCTTGTAGTAGAATTGCTAGAATAGAATGCATTGTGTTATAAGGATGATAATTCTCATATTTTGTAAAATGGGTTTTAATGATTTTGAGTAAAACGATGTGTTTTCAGGTAAACTTGATAACAAACATTTTTATGAAATAAAAATATTGTGAGAATGTAATTTTATTAACAATAATTTATGAACAAGTATTTCAAAGTTTTCTTGGAAAAGTTGTGATTTTATGCAAATTTGAAATTTTAAGAAATTGTTGCTAAACATTTTATGGAATAATATGTTTGAAGTGAAGGTTTGTAAAAGTGGACATTTGTTTAAGTTTGGAAGAGTAAAAATGCCCTTTGGTTTGGAAAGGTGAAAGTTTACGAGTAATATGGATTTTTTAGAGTAAATCATATGCTAGTCCCAGTTAATATGATTTTTGAACCTAAAATCCATCTTCTGATGTATATAAACTTGTAATATTTTGATATTGAGAATAAAAACAAGTTTAATGAGGGTTTTATTGGATATAAACATGGAATAAAGAAATTATAAATTTCAGCCCTTAAAGTGTGTGAAAAGGTGTAAAAAGGGTGATAAGTGTATGGTTTAAAGACTACATGGATTAATTAAGAAATGGTACTTTTCTTATAAAGTAATCTTAGAGGTTCAATAATATATTGGAAAGAAAAGTGAAGAAATAAGATGTTTCCTACTTGACACTTTTCTTATTAAGTGTTGATGAGTTCAAAACACTTAATAAGTTAGTGTGGGTAATTTAAGGGTGTTTTCGGAAATAATACTTGTGAAAATAGAGAAAATGAAAAGTTTGGAAAAAAATGGGTAAGATGATAATTTTACATAATGTGGAACATTTCTAAGAAATAAAAATGTTGGAACGGGTGTAACACAAAAAGTTCCTAAATGAACATGATTTAGGATAAAATCAATATCAGAGTAAGAAAGGACAAAAAATGATAAATTTTAAAAATGTAACACGAATTGGGGTGAAACTCCGAGTTTTGGCTTTGATAGAGATAAAGAAAAAAAGGAATAATGTGGAAATTTGCAAAATGTTAAAGCACATTAATAAGAACTCGGATGACACCGAGATAATTAAGGAGGTCCTGGAGCCCCTAGGTGAAAGATCCAAAACCACTAGCCAGAGCATACGGTAGCATAACCGACAGTGTGGAGCCCATTAAAGTATTTGGATATTTAAAGATTTCGAGAAAAAGATAATGAAAATGGAACACGTAAAGAAATGGGTTTTGTGGGGAATATATGAAAACACAACCTAACTTGAATGAACTAAGAAATGTTCCACTATAAGGATGAAATGGATAAGTAATGCGAAAACTAATTCATGTCCATAAAGTAAAGTAATGTGAAGTGGAGTGATTAAATGGGTGGTTAAGCAACCTAAAGAGGTTTAACCCATAATTAACACATGGGTGTGTTTATGAAAGGTTTTACAAGGAAAATAGGTATTTTCTAACACGGTGTTTGGGTGTGTTGAAAGGGTGATTTTCAAACAAAATACTAACGTGGATTGATACAAATAAAGTGGGAAATTTCATTGAAAGAAATGATTTTTCTTACACAAGTGTATTTATAAGTGTTTGGTTGGGTGTTTAAATCAAGGAATAAATGTCAAGTTAAGTAAATGGAATTCTTTTACAAGATTAAGGTGAATTAATCGGGACAAGTAACATTTTTGGAATAAAAACGATTTCATTCATGTATATGTGTGTGTGTTGCATATGCCCCTAGAAAGAACGTGTTAGAGTCTTCATTTTGCCCTTCGATTCTATATTACATTGTTGTAATTTCCCACTGGGCGTTCAGTTTATTCCCTCGTCTTAGTTACGGCAGGTTGGGTGTGCTTCCATATTTTGAGAGCATTGCACAAGTTTTTATTTTACGTCATATTCTTAGATTCCGAGGACGCTTCCCATGGGTCCCTCATGTATCTTGATTTAAATGAAAATCGCATGTTAAACAAGTGCATTGTTAATTAAATAAAATTGGACTAGCAAAATTATGTAGGTTATTTCATTTCACTTCACACCTAACGCTCGGGTCGGACCGGGTTGACCACAAGTAACCCATAAATCGGGTTCAGGGTGTTACACTACATGTAGCCTTGAGCGACTAACCTAGCCTTATTGAAAAATATGGTACCATTATTGTCCATATTATTCTTATAAATCCACTTGGTACCTATCACATTTGTCTCGCTAGATCGGGGGACTAACTCCCAGCCATCGTTCCTGCGAAGCTGAAGCATCTCCTCTATCATAGAGTATCCATTCCTCATCCTTGAGTGATTATTTTATATTCTTGTACTCGACTAAGGAGGTGTAGAAAAGGTAGCTAACCACATTCTCAAGTTGAGCGCGAGTCTTGACAACTAGTGTGGGATCACCAAGTACAGCGTAAGGGTCATGACTCTTTCGAACCCAAGCGAGTGGTTCCTTTAAATCAAGAGTGGGGTCCATCGGGTAGTATGAGGAAGGATGGGATCATCACTAGTTGGTGTATCATCCTCACACCAAGTATAGACACTAGTGGCTCATCGTCTCTAATCGTGACGTTTATTGACTACCTAACCATAGAACTTGCAAGGTTAAACACCTTATAAGCCCTACTTGACGATGAATAACCTAAGAATATCCCCTCTTCACTTTGGGAGTCGAACATTACTAAGTTCTCTCTATATCTCATGATGTAGAATGTGCTCCCAAAGACACGAAAATATGATAGGTTAGGCTTCTTCCCTATCCACAACTCATATGGCATGTGTAGCATGTGTGGATGAAGATATGTCCTATTCATCGTATGGTATGTGATACTCACTGCCTCTTCCCAAAAACATATAGGAACGTTTCTCCTAATAAGCATGGATATAGACATCTTTTGTATCTTCTGATTCGTCCTCTCAACTATCCCATTTTATTGAGGAGTAAGAACGTCCAAAAACTCGTATTTGATGCTCACTCCCTCACAATAACTATCCACTCCGACTTATTTAAATTCAATACCATTGTCATTACGCATCCTATTAATAGTGACACAATATTGATTTTGTAGGACATGACATTTGGTTGTTAGGAACTCAACCGCATCGAACTTTTCTTGAAGAAATCTCATGATAACGTATCTATAAAAGTCATCAACCATCACGAGAATGTATCTCTTACCACTTAAACTCTCCAAGAGAGTAGGATCCATGTGAATCAACTACAAAACATATGTGGTGGTAATGGTATTCAACTTTCGGTAGGGACTTCGAATTTTTTTCCTTCTTTCCAGGGTCCATAAACTGAGGAAGTTGGTTTCCCAAGTGATGGTAAACCACGAACTAGGTCATTTTTCACTAATCTCTCAAGATCTCTAAAGTTGACATGACCTAGTTGTTCATACCAAAGGACCATAGAGAAGACCATGGCATTATTGCACACAAAGGAGGAGTTAAGAATGATCCCATAGCAATTATCTTCGATCCTCACACCTTGTAGTAAGATTTCACCAGATTGATCATATACGTTACATTCGGAGTGGCTAAATTTTACTACAAAGTTTGCATCGCACAATTAGCTTATGCTAATTAAGTTCACTTTCCAACCTTTTATGTACATCACATTGTTTAGTTTATGAAATCCTTGTATATCAATACATCCACATCCTAAAATTCTATACCTACTCCCATCTCCAAAGGTGACATTACATTCCTTGCGATCCACAAGGTTGGTAAAAAATGTTATGTCACAAGTCATGTGCCTAGAGCATCCAGTATCAAAATACCATTGTGAAGTCTTTTGAACCTTGAGAGCAATGAGAACAACAAGGGTTTTGTCATCGTTCTTAGACCCAAGGGTAGTTAACCTTTTGTTTGCCTTATTTTTTTTTTGCCCTTATTGTTGTTGGATCTAGTCAGAGCGTTAGAAGAGTTCTCAAATGCCATAGACCTCTGTGTAAATTCTTCCATTAAGCTTTGTGAAGTCGTGACTAAGAACTGAACTTGCTCTCTAAGGCTAGAAAAGTTGCTATAGCGGTGCTTGGGTTTGTGTATGTTGTTTTCTTCCTATCTTGGAGAAAAACTCTCTAAGATGACCTCTCATTTTGCAATAGGTGCAAACATAGACGTGTTTGGGTCTAACTTTGTTCACTTTCTTAGGTTAAACTTTATTTTGAGGTTTAGGTCGAGGCCCATAAGGATTTACCATAAATTTAGGAACCGGTTCCGGTGAGGTATGGGAAGTGGATGAACCGTCGTAACCTATTCCTCGCTTCTCTCTAAAACCTAAAGCAGGACCGAGGAGCATCTTTCCAACCGTCTTCTATGTATTCTTTATAGTAACCTTGACCTCCCGATCACATTCGAGATCTTTCTTGAGTTAGGATACGAGGGCTTCAAGTTTCTCACGAGTCTTCATAGATGCTTGAAGATCTCTCGTAAGAATAGCCACTTTATTGGTCATGTCACCATTTTTCCTCTTTATAAATCAACTCTCTCCCCCAAATAAACTCTCAATGAGGACTCGCTCTCTCTTTCCTCTCTCAACTCATTCTCTAACGATAAAGCTCTAATTCCTAAACTTTTGTTCATTTCTTTATTTTAAAGGACTCAGTGTAAGCACGCTGAAGGTCACTCTCTCGCTTGTCAAGTTTAGCAAGTTCCTCATCGATGTGAAGCACACTATATATACTAACATGACTAGACATGAAAGCGGTGAAGTTAGATCCATGCGGTGATTCATCCTCAGAATCCACCAACTCGACATCGCTATCACTAAGCATGATATTGAAGGAAGCTCTGCCTTTGCCATTCCTCTTTAATCTCATAGCATACTCGTGAGCATTGTGACCCTTACCTTCGTACTTATAACATCTCCCTTCATCTTTGTTAGGGTAATTTTTTCATTTGTTTAAAAAAAAAATCTTGCCCGATTTACATTTTTTGTCTTTCACAAAACTTTTATTTTCATGGGAGGTATTTTCTTTTCTAAGCTTGAGAAATTTATTGAATTATTTTGTAAAAATGGCTAAATCGTCCAGATCAAATTCATACTCGGAGTTAGACGACACTTCCCCTTTCTTTTTAGGTTGAACTTTTAATGAAATTCCCTTTTCCTTAGGTTTAATAGTTTTGGGAAACATGTCGATCTCATACGTATGAAGATCTCCTACGAGTTCTTCTAACCTAAGCATATCTAATATCCCCAATGAATTAAGCATAGTAACCTTAGGAATTAAACGTGTTGGGAAGTGATCTCAAAACTTTTTTAACTACACGTCTCTGGAATTTTCTCACCAAAATTAAAACTAGAGTTAATGATATCAGAATTCATCAAAAGTCATCAAAAGTCTCAGACTCTATCATGGTAATAGTATCAAACTATGTGGTGAGGTTCTGAAGCTTAGAATCTTTCACAATGTTGGTACTATCGTGAGTGTGTTAGAGGGTATCTCACGTTTCTTTACACGTGGTGTATGTCATGATATGGCTGAACTCATTAGGGATGATGACTCTAGAAATGGAACTTAAATCGCATGACTTAAAATTACTCCATTTAATTTCATCAAGTCCAAGTAGAGACATGTTTAAGACTTTCGACATTGTTTCTAGACATAGTGGGTGATGTCCATCCTTTTTCTCAAACAAGCCAGACTCTTTCATCAGTATATTTAAAGTGATCCCCATCCTAGCATTCTAGTACACATTATTAGACCCGTCGAAAAGAGGCAATCTATTATACAAATTATCTATAAAATCCAAATTTTAGAGTATCATACAAAAAGTTAGTGTAACCTTCTCTGATACCAATTTGAGAATGCGAATACTATGTATTTAATCATCTCTTAGGCCAAACATGCCCAAATTCAAATTTTAGATTGATTTAATCTAGTTTGCGTGTAATGATGAAGTCCAAATTAAAAGCATGCGAAGAATTAAGGAAAAATCCCTTTCGAGTAACACATATATTTTAGCAATATATTAGAATTGTCAAACACTATACGACTTATAGACTACTTATCTCCCTAAGTATAACATGCAGTTCTTCAAGTTTTCTACAGATATGGCACAGTCCAGCACTGTCCATAGGAAACGATCTTCCTTTCATATCCACCAATCAACCTTTCTCTTCAGTATTAGGGCCTCAATCCCACAAATCAGCATTAGAAAAAATCTCTATGAGAATATTTGAATAAGGAATATGTCCTTCTCAATTTGGTAAAGTAATCTCTAGATTTCAAAGGGGTTTGGATGAAAAACGGTATAGTTGGATCACAAAAGGAACTCTAAAATGTCTTGGAAAAGGTTTAAAATGAGTTAAGTAAAACTTTAATCTCTATTTATAAGGAAGTTTTTTAAAAAAAGGATGGGCATTAGATATTTCGATCAAATTTGATTAAAAAAACTCGTGAGCCCGTTCGAACGAACAGGTACCTCGTTCGAATGGCATACCCTTTTTCATTCGAACAGTTTTTCGATGAAACTTTGAATGACATTCTAGTGCTTGACCAGAAGCCATCACGTCAGATCTTGTTTGAACGTGGAACACTCTTGCTAACGATGTACCCAATATTGTTTGAACTAAATCCAACGAAACGTTGAACGACATTCTAGAATTAACCAAAAGGTGATTCTCTAGATTTTGTTCGAATGGTGGAGACTCCATGTAAAATTGTTTGAATGACCTATGAAATTCATTCAAATGAGCCGTCAAAATTTTTGAAAGCTTTTTAAAATTCATTTTAAACTTTTTGAAAACTTTTATGCAAACTCTAATTATAAAAATCCCTAAATAAATAAAGACTTTATCAAACTACCTCATAACTCTTCTAAATGTTGTTATGACAAATGATCTTTAATTTTACAAATGTCATCAACTTCTTATCTTCGAATGCGTGGAAGTAGTCACCAAGATGCAGTGGTGTGTAATGGAATAAGCGAAATAATAACTAAATTAAGCAATTATAAAACTTTCTCTTCTTATTTTATTGTGATAATTCTTCTTCAAGTGACACATCCATAAAGAATAAAAGGAAGGTGAAGTTCACTTATTCCTATTGTGAAAAGGAGGGATATTTGAAAGAGTTTTGTTTCAAGTGTAAGAAGCGTGATCCTAGAATCCCAATCGCTCTGATAGAACCTAAACCCTATAAGTGTACCCATTTTCATAAGATAGGTTGTAGACACCCCATCCTAAGACCCCTTAAGCACCTCCTTAGGTCCCTAGCACTCACTCGTTCACCATAAATCCTACGTCATACTCCGAGTACTGATTTGGAGGTCCCTGAGTGCTCATGGGCCTCATTTGGCTCTGATAAACTTCCTCACCTAAGTAGAAGCTCAATGAATCTTCAACGGGCTCTGAATCCCGTTTCCAATGGACATCCCCATGCACGAGTTGGTCTTACAGTTCAAGCAAATGGTCCATTTTATTCTCAAAAATTGATTTAGAGGCCACAGGGCGCTCCCGGGCCCCTTTGACCCCGATAAACTTTCTCGCCTCAGAAAAAGCTCAATGAATATTCAAAGGACTCTAAATACCCTTTACAATGGGTTTTCCTATGTGTAAATCGGCCTTAGGTTCTAGTGAACGGTCCATTTTACTATCGAAAATTGATCTGGAGTCCACTGGGCGCTCTGAGGCCCGGTTTGACCCCGATCAACTTTCTCGCCTGAGCAAAAACTCAATGAATATTTGAAGGTATTTGAATCCCTTTTCCAATGGTCTGCCTCATGCACGAATCAACCTTACGATACAAGTGAACGATTCGTTTTATCCCAAAAACTGATCTAGGGGCCATCGGGTACTCCTGGGCCCCGTTTGACTCTGGTGAACTCTTCACTTTGAACAAAGCTAAATGAATATCCAAAGGGCTCTGAATACCCTTCCCAACAGTCTACCCCATGCACGAATCAACCTTATGGTACGGATGAATGACCCATTTTAGTCTAAAGGGTCACCAAGCATTTTTAGGCCCTGTTTGGCCTTGGCCAACTCTCTAAACCGAACGAATTTGAATAAAATATTGAACATCTCTAAATACCCTATCTATCGACAGTGTGTCTGGGATTCTATATCGATAGGCAGGTCAGGGACCCTACCGATCGGCATCGCTTGGACCTATAAATAGAGTCCATGATCTCACTTTGAAAAGCACCCCTGAACATTCCCCTCGTCGGGCTAAAGAAGTGAGTTCCTGAAGACATCGCATGACTCCTTCAATTTAATTATGTTCAGTTTGAGTTCCAATGGAGGGAATACGAGTACTAGCCATCTTAAAATATAATAGAACAATTTTAATAACAGGAATCATAAAATAAGGATATGTCACGAGCCTATTGTATTATACAAGATGTTTTGTATGATAAATTAAAGTTATATATCACAAACTAATTCTACATTAGTGCTTAACTATAGCAGTTAGTTAATCTCCTAAGGCTTAGTATGACACACTATTTATAATACTTTATTATGCTATATACATTAGGAGACAACTTTGACTTTGGATTTTAGGTAGGAACAACAACATTTCATCAGAGTTGGATTCTGGACTAACTAGGTAATCCTCTTAGTATGATGAATCACCAGTCGAGTCATTACTGGTGTTAGAAGAGTAATCACCATGCACTTTTCCATTTAATGTCGCATCTGGATACATAGGTGGGGTTGGTAGAGCATCTTTGAGTTCAAGATCTATAACTTCTTGAAATATCACTCGATCGTTTATGTAGTCATCTACTTTTCTTATAACTTGCATTTCACCTAAAACTCTATTAGTCAGTAGTAACCGCTTGACATCGTTACTAGTACCTATTTAATCTTCTTCTACTGAACGAATATTTCTTGTGGCCTTACTAACACTTCTTCCTGGATTCTAGTTTCCCAACGGTCATTTGTCTCAATCTCCACATTAAACAGAAATGAATACGAAATGTCCATACTACAAAATGGAATTACCATATAATAGTATTAAAAGAAGTTATGAAAAGATAAAATAACTAATATCTTATAAAAAAAAAATCCTGTATAGAATGCTATCCCGACGATATGTTAAATTTAAAACATGCTTTGATACAAACTTGTCACACCCTACTTTTTGGTATAAATGAACAAGAGAGTATATATAAAGTAGTGAATTAAAGTTAAGGCGGAATAACACAACTTTATTCATTATTAAAATAGTTTACATAGCGTAGTACCACTGCTGGGGTAATTACATTTTTCAACACGGACTATAAATTAGAAAATAGAAAAGTGCCACTCCTTGCTCCCATCTGGCTTATTCTCTCTCCACATAGTGAGTATGCAAACAGGTGACCGGAATTCGTCTCTAAAAGGGAATGATACTATACTCTTTCTCCTGGTACATCTAGAGGAAAAAGGAATTATCACAAATATGCTAAGTAGGCTTTACCAAATCTATAACAAGTATATATGTATAGATGAGAGTTAGGGTGTGTACAAAACTCAATGTCTGTATAGCAACGCTAAAGAATCAAAGCTGATAATCCGATACTTACCAGTTCATTAAGTATCATATAAAGAAATTCAAGGATCTTTGAACTAATAATCCCATACTTACCAGTTCATTAAGTATCATATAAAGAAATTCAAGGATCTTTGAACTAATAATCCCATACTTACCAGTTCACTAAGGGGTATAGAAATAATTAAGCCATCAGTAAAACCAAATAATAATCAACCTAAAACCTTTGGGGGAAATAACCGGATAGGCACACAATTAAAGTGGCACTCATATGTATGGAACAATAATCAAGGCTCTCAATTATATGAGATCATTAAGCCAAGAAGAAAGTTCCGTGGGATCACTTTTCACTCTACTCCCTAGTTAATATCGAAGCTCACAATATAAATATTTGGACAAACATGCAGGGGTGAACTGAAATCAAGAGGGAACATGATATTAGTTATTAGATGAAAGGGGTTAAATTAATCCATATTTAAATTCAAATATCAATTATATTCAATAAAATATGTAGTATGGTAATATTACAACTTGCACATACTAATAGTAAATATGGATGTCTCCTTTCTCGAATGGTTGAGAGAGTCTCTCTCTAGGTTTTGAGGTTTCCCCATTTTTCGTCGCCCCTCTTCCCGATCCCTCCATCCTCTTCATGTATTTTCTACCCCGTCTCTGTAGGTGGTATTTTCCTCCCTCAATCGCCATCTTATCCCTGGTTTGTACCTCATGTCAGATTGGAGGTGGAAGGTCCTTCATTAGCGAAGATGGGTTTGGCCGTTTGGCTTGGGTCTGGAACGCTTGGTCGGACTTTGTTTCTGACCTCGGGGACTACACAAGTGTGAGACCCAGATGATTTCTTTTCCATTCCCTCCTTGTCGTGGTTTGCCTGCCGAGACCGTTACTTCCATTGCTGCGCTTCACGCCAGGTCTTTGGTGGTGCCATCCCCGATGTAAATTAGACGTGGTGAGGGATCTTTCTGGTGAGGGATGGGTTTAGGTCGTGGTGCAGTCGATGGGTGGAGCCTTTGATGAGGTTGTTCGTCTCCCCCACCTCGTTGTGGATTACCTCTGTTCTGGGTCTGCATTTTTTCCATGGTGACGGTACTGGCGCTGACCATATTCGGTGTGGTCCTTGTGCGATGCTAATTTGTATTTGTTGTGTGGTTCTACTGACTGATCTTAGTTAGCCGTTGCCAAAGCGGTTGCGTTTCTATGCTCTGGTTGGTTTGAACGATGGTGTGTAGCGGTGGTTTTCCCCGCTACCATGTTTTGCCTTGTGACGGCAATGGTATTGTTTGTGGGCAGTGTTGATGTTTGATCCAGTCAGTGTTGGGTTTCGGCTTCAACATCTGTGGTGTTTGCCATACCCAGCGGTAGTGTTTTGCCATACCCGACTGGGTTTGTCTCGTGTTGGACAAAATGGGTCCTTTCTCGAACGGATGAGAGCTTCGTGATCTAGGTTGTGTTACCCCTTCTCCCAATCAACCGCCCCTTCCTATTTCCTCCCTCTTTATTCATGATTTCCCCACCCCATCCTTGGAGATGAATCCAACCATTTTCAATCGATATTCTCCCCAGTGCTCTTCATGTTAGATTGAATATGTCTTGGTAGTAACAAACGAGGATGGGTAAGGCCCCTCTTGGTTTTGTTTTTTGATGTTGGATTTGCCCTTTTTACTTGGTCGCCACATTAATTCAAGGCTTCACGTCAGACTAAGATGGATGGATCCATAGTTATTTTTACTTTGCTCTTGCTGAAGTTGGGGTAGCTTTGTTGGTCGGACTTTGATTCTACCCCCGGGGATGCCACTCTGTTTGAGAACCATATGCACTAAATTGCCCCTCTCACCTTGTCATGGTATGACTACCTGTGTCTGTTATCCTACTGGTGCACCTCATGTTAGGACAGTGGTAGTTTCTTTGCGACGTTTTGGTGGGTTATGGTGATGGTGTCCTATGGTGAGATATTGGTTATTTGGGATTTTGATTGGAGGCTGGGAGTAGCCAATGAGTTTGCACCCGTTTGTTTTTGTCCATGTCTTCTTCGTGATCTTGATGATGAATGGTTGTGGTTTTAGTGTCCTTGCGGCTGGTTGTGGTGCTCGTTCTTGGGCGCCGTTTGCAGTTTCGTTGTTGGTCAGTGTTGTTGCTGACCATAGTGGTTTGCATGGGTCGGGCGGCTACCTGTTGGTTGCTGCTGCGTGTTAGTTGCCCTTGTTGGGCCTTGATCTATTATGGTTGTTTTGCTATTAACATTAGGGTGGGGTATGCCCCACCATGTCTTATCTTAGTTTTCAGCCTTTGGGGTATGCCCCTTGGCTTCTTTATTCGGAGGTTTTCCTCCTGTACTTGTAAAGTTTCGGTTACTGTTCTATATACACATAAATTTTCCCAAAAAAATAGTAAATAGGAGCTATCACATAGTGATATAAATAGAAGTTATCAAATACCCAAAGTTTACTATTGAGGAGTTAAAAGAAACCTACTTACTTGGTATTTCGTAAGACTTTATGTATCAAAAAAGGATATCGGGAGGAGATGATACTCGATTCTCTGTACACTTTTGGGTATATAAGTATTTGTTAGAGTTGGGGTTGGGTTGGTTAGTTTATACAAAAAACTGTATCTTTTAAAGCTTCGGGGGTTTAATTATAAATAATTTGGGACTCTTAAATCTTGGAATTCAGGTCATATTTGAACTTTGGTGTAAGAGACTTTTAATCTTAAAATGTTTTGAAGTATTTATAGACAAAGTTCGAGGTTCAAATTCATAAGTTGAAAAAGTCAGGAGGGGTTAAATTGCAATGTAGGAAAAATATTTAAAAGTTAAAACCTCATTTTTCCATAACTTACGCTAGGCTTAATTATACATGGCCTTACCTTATACCATTTTTATCAGAAAAATAAAATAAAAATATTGGAAAAAAATTCAGATTATTCTGATTCGCCATGCGCCCTCAAGCGCGAGGTCAAAGTTTATGGTCAAAAAGTTCATCTTCTTCCCCTCGACAATTGACTTTAGGGGTTCTAATTTTTGACATGAGATTTCTCCTTCATTTCTAAAGCATTTGACATGATTTCTTAACAAACTCAACCTAAAGTTTCCTAACGAATACAAATATATAGGTTATGTGGATTGATATGCGTTATATCTCAAGTTCTATAACTGTGTGTTTTATTGAAATTTTGACCTAACATTCATGGCTTTCAAGAATATGGCAGGGATTCTTATGTGTAGGAGAAGTTTGTTTTGATTTTAAGGTTTGAGATGGATTATACTGGGAGAATATAATATTTTCAGTTTTCTAGTAAAAAATACACTTACAACCGATTAGTGCTTATTATGCACATTCATGGGATTTGATCAATACACTTGAGTTCTTAAGGTTCTAATGAAGACATTCAAAGCTTTAAACCTGAGTTTTGATCATTATTTCAAAGTTCACCAGTAAAGCTCAAGCTCAAGCTTTAATGGTCAGAACTTCATATTTTTCACCTAGGGTCTATTTTGCCGTACAATTTCTACTGTTTTGGTATATTCTAGCATTATAACAACACATAAATCAATTGAAATTAAAATAATTGAATATAGTACACAAAATCATAACATACCTCTTTGGAATGAAAAAATCAAGTTTTGAAACCACTTACGGTTAGAATTGTATTAATTTATGGGTGTCCATGTTAGCCTATAATGGTGACACCGTGGTTGTTAGTGTGAGGTAATTGTGTTGAATTCTAATGACATAAGGTCATTTGAGGTGTCGATAGAATGAGATGGTGTCCATTAGACTAGTGGCATGAGAAGCATATAGTCAGAGGTAGAGGTCGATGGTTAGGGTATCATGACTAGACACAAATGATTGATGATTGAAGGGTATATAGCCCTTAGGTGCGTCACTAACGGGTAACTAATGCCAGTAATGCAATTAGACAAATTTGATGCTTGGGTTGATATCGCAATTGATGGTAATTCGGTGAACACATGAATTTGTGTAGGCTAATAGTGGCAATGCCATGATCCTTTGTGTGATATGTGTTGTGTGATGATTTTGATGGTGAGAGTAGCCTCGGTAGTGGAAACAGTGAGAAATGCCCTTGGTGACTTAGCTGTAAAGGTTGTGTATCTCATGTATGGAGACTAGATAACTGAATAGCACTCATAACTATTGACTTTGTGGTGATAACATGTTGGGTCCCTTAGTTGAGGACTTAGGTTTAGCGTATCTTGATTATGAGATGATATTGAGGAATGGGATCCTATGTGGCGTTTGTGGTGTGGGCCTTGGTATTTATAGGCAATATCCGACGTCCATATCCTAGCAAGATCTATATAGTCGTGTTAACTCATACATTAATAAATGATATGATGTTTACATAGTGAGGCAATTTAGTTTCCATAGTTGAACATTCATTGAGGATTGGGTTTGGCAGATCTTGAGGTTTATAGGTTGTAGGCGACATCCTGTATCCTACTAAGACGCTTAGTAGCATTAGTTGTGGTTTATACCTGTCTTATGGTCATAACCGTTTGGGAGAAAGATAAGATTAGCATCTGAGTGTTGAGATTCATTTTAGCCACTGAGGTAATTTCCAGGTACGAGGTAATTCTAGTATGAGAGTAGTTCGTAGGCACGTTGAGATGCACATAGGACAAATTTTATGCGGCACTAATGAGGATAAATATCGAATGATGTGATGCCTTGAGGTGTTTGAATATTAAGGTGCATTATAGATAGAAGTTCATATACTAGTTTCTTTGCGAGCACCAAGGTATCGAAAGGTTGGTGGAGTGCACCTATAATGAAAGGTATGGACAATGATATCTTATCGGGTTTGGAACATTTACATAAGATGTGTTTGGTGTTCTTAGGAGACCGATTAAGTCCAAAAAAGGAGACAGTAGCATTCTAGTAACAATAGTGTTGAGGGTTAGGTGATGGTCCCAGATTGCTGGTCGTATAACGTACGTGTCGAGTATGTCTTTGTAAATCCGCACAGATGGTAGTGTAATCCCTAAGGTAGGATGACAATTTATGTCCTTATAGGAGTGATGAACGGATGTCATGGAACAACTAGTATGGGTGTGGTGACACTCGGTTTCAGGATGTACTAAGAGGTGTATTCGAGACTTAGAGTTATGACACCATGTGGAGACTTAAAAATGGCAACTGAGGTGGCGTAATGCAGAAACATGATTATTATGTCAAGGTATTGACATTATATGCTAGGGTAGCTTTAGCAATGTAAGGACTAGTTTTGGGCACATCTTGTCAGGCCGATACAGGTTAGAAGATGTATCACAGTGTTGTATTAACAACCCTTAGGGTGCTAATGGCGATGGGGTAGTCATCATAAAAAAATTATGTGGATGGAAACCGAAGGTAAGTTTGGTGGCAATCATGTGTGGTCAAAAGAACAGGATTAGGTCAGTGCCTTGCTTATACTAAGTAATGTTAATTGGAGTTTGGGATTTCAATCACTATATGTTACAGCAGATAATGACCTAAGTGTAGTAGGTTTGTGACGTCGTCACTAGTTATTATATAAGATCCAATTACTAGAGCGTGAGATGTCCGTTAATCGTAATGATTCATTTACGCCAAGGATGTGAAAGGCACGGCCTTGCTCCAAGGAAGGTAAGTCGGGCATTGACTTCCTAAAGGACTATCGATTCATAAATTATTTTCGTATTGTGAGAATGAATGGTTACAATTCGATTCGCCACTACCCCTAGGAAGCGTGGCTAGGATTTTCACTCGGTGAGAACTCTAGGAATGAGTGACATGACTTCAAGTGCATGGTATAGGTTTGCTTTCTTTAGTCAGAGTCAGATGCTTATGGGTAAAATTCCTCAGGATAGTTCCTTTTAACTTAAGTGTGTTTCCTTCGGTTTCGATAATCGGGACTCGATATTCTCACCCGTGGTGAGTCAAATTGGGGTCATGTCATGGTACAACGCGATTGGTCCTGGGAGAGAGAGGTGGACCGGGTCTGATCAATGCATCTTGGTAACTGGGTGCACCCATCTGAGGTGTTCTTGTTATGGAATAAAGCTTTGCATACGGGTGGCTGCGTTCTCGGCCACATGGTTTGCTCGTAGTAGCAATCTTTCTTAGAATTAGGGGACTTCCAGCTGGCCTTCTCGGCAGTTATTGGCTCGGGTTGCGGAGATCAGAATGATGACTTGAGGATATAATGTAGTGGGAAATTGAGGGGACTTGGCATACGATGTTGCTTTTCCATGAGGAGTGGATTAGAGTGAGACTCTAGCGAGTACTAAAGGATGGGACACCTAAGGTAGTGCTAGGTTCACCAGAGTGATGCAACAAAAGGTGTAAATCTGGCGTGCGATAATGATTTGATGGAATAATTCCTCCTTAGAGTGAGAGAATAGCGTAGTATGGTTATCGACAAGCTCATGCGAGTTGTGTAGTTGCCTGAAATTTGTGAAACACATTATGTACGGTCCTAAGCTAGAATTAATTTTGGTGACGAATACAACGGTCGGTTGTATTACGATCCATATTGGATGAGTGTTGACCGCTAGCATAGGTGGTACAAGGAATTTTCTAGACTTGATCAAAAGGTGAGTTGAGACTCGGAGTTGGTTATGTAAAGTTTATGTTTAACGAAATGGTGAACATATAGCATGTCGCGTATTGAGCATTTGATGAACATAGTGTTGAGGACTTCGATGGTTTGTCTTGGAGGACTTCTAGGACTAAGAATAGAAATTGGTGAACCCCATAAGCTTGAGGATTGATGGATAGAGAATTTAAGGGTTGAAATTCACCAAGGAGGGAAGTTTGTAATACCATGTCCCAAAAGTTGAATTAAATTATATATTATAATCGAGGAGGAGTTAATGATGATTATGGAAGAATTATGGGTAAAATCGGAGAAAAATAAAAGAAAAAGGTCGTTCAAACGATAAGGGGATGTCGTTTGAACGACAAGGGGTGGTAGTTAGAAGGTCGCGAGATACAGGGCTACAAATGAGGTGCTACAAGTTTACAGTAGTAGGTCATCAGGAGTGCGATCTATAGTTCGAACAACATGGGGAAGTCGTTCGAAGGACATAGGATTGTTGTTCGAATGATGTTAGTTAGATTTTTAATTTGAAGACGCCCTTGTGCGATGTCACAATTTTAGGCGTTGGATCTTTGAGCTGTCGAGCTCAGATCATCCCAGAAGGGGCAAAATGGGGGTTTTGACCTTAGGGAGGGTTTTATTAAGGGTTGTTTGGTGTGTTTGAGGTTATATTGAGCTGGGATAATATGGAAGAATATGTGTGTGTGTGTGTGTGTATGTGTGTGTATGTGTGTGTGTGTGTGTTTGTGTGTGTGTGTGTGTGCGAGAGAGAGAGAGAGAGAGAGAGAGAGAGAGAGGTGGGTGGTCTTTCACCTCTACCCACAACCTTTCCACCTCCATTTGTGTAATATTCCACCATATTCAAGCCTAAATTACCCATTTGCACCATTGTTTATGAAGAGCTACGAATTTTGGAGAAGTATTAGGGGATTTTTCGAGAAGATGATGAGGGCGTCCATGGAGTTTGAAGTGGGTCTTGCTTGGAAGCTTGGATGGAGCACATTTTGGAGCATTTGGAGGATGCATTTGGTAATTCCTTGAGGCCACCCTTGGAGGTGGAGGTTTCTCCTCCTACAACAACACCATTGGAGCCATTAGAGGTGTGAAACCTTACTCTTAATATTAAGACTCTAATTTGCATATTTGTAGACTTGTAGTTAGATTACATGAGTAGGGGGTATTTAAATGAATGATGATATTGATGTGTAGAATTAATAAATATTTTTAAGAAATAAAAATGTTGGAAAAATAATATTTTGTTGAAAATAAAGAAAGGGTAAATATTTTAAGGTTTTGGAATATTAAAATTTTGTATTTTATGAAAATAGTTTATATTCTAGAAAGATTGGTGTTAAAAATTTTATGAAACAAAATGTTTGCGAATGATGATTTGCCTTGGTACATATTGGTGAAATAATATTTTAAAGTTTCTTGCAAAAATGATGATTCTATGAAAAATGGATATTTTGTGAGTTTGAAGAAATTAAATGTCTTTTATGCATTAAAAATGTATTTTTTTCAAGTATGATGAATTTCCAGAATTGATTATGTGTTTAAACTATTTAAACACATAAACTTGTAGTATATAAACTTGTATATAAACTTGTAGTATTATAAACTTGTAGTATTTTGGCACTAAGTGTATAAACAAGTTTAATTGAGATTTTGTTGGGTTTAAACATGAAATAAGAAGTGTAAAAATTCTTGTCATTAAAAGTGTGTGAAAAGGGGGTTAAAATGTGATAAGGATAAAGTGTAAGACTACATATAAAATGAAAGAAAATGTATTTTCTTATAAAAGTAGTCTTAAGTGTAAATGAATTTCTTAGATAAAGAAAGTAAAGAAATGAGTAGTTTGGGGAGTTGTTAATAAAGTTATTAAATAAGTGTTAATGGGTAAACATGGAAATTCAGTGTGTATAACTTAGTAATGTTGTAAAAAATTAACACTTCTAAAATTGGAAAGGAAGTGATGGAATATAGATGCTTTTAATTAATAAGAATAATACTCCAAGGTCAAAAAGGGTGTTCACATGTTAAAGCACTTAAGAAGTTATTGTGGATGACTTAATAATGTTTTTGTGAAATTAACCCTTGTCGAAATGGAGTAAAAGGTGATTTTGGAAACAAATGGGTAAAATGATAATTTTACTTAAAGTAGAGCATTTTTATGAAATAAAAATATTTGAAAGGTGTTACACAAAGTGGTCCTAAATGAATATGATTTTTGGAATAAAAATTAAGGGTAAAGTGGAAAGGACATAAAATGATAATTTCAAATTGTAACACAAGTTGGGCTGGAACCCTGGGTTTTGGCTTCGGCCGGGTAAAAATGAAAATTGGAGTGATGTGGGCATTTGTAAAATGTTAAAACACATTAAAAGTAACTTGGATGACATCGAGATAAGTAAGAAGGGGCCAGAGACGGCAGTGTGGATCCCGTTAATTTATGCGGTATTGGAAGATTTCAAGAAAAGATAAAGGAATAAATAACATGTCAAGAAATGAGTTGAGTGGTATAATGTGTTAATACAACCTAACTTGAATGAATAAATAAATATTTTGGTAAAGGTTAAAATGGACGAGTAAGTGTCTAATTGATAAATGTCCATAAATTAAGGAAAAAGAGTAAAGTGAGTGGTAAATGGATAATTAAGCAACCTAAGTTGATAAACTCATAATTAATACACGAATGTGTTGTAAAAAGGTTTCGAAGATTAAATAATTATTTTCTAACACGGTGTTCACATGTGTTGAAAAGGTGAGTTTCAACGAAAATACTAAAGTGTGTTAAATAACCTAAAAGGGGTGATTTCGGTAAAGGAATGTGTTCGGATAATTCAAATGGAGTAGTTCCAAGTGTTGAACCGGGTGTGTTAAATAAAGTGATAAAATGATAAGGGTGAGTAAAGGAAATCTTTATAAGGTTAAGGTAAATTAATATGGATAAGTAAGGTTTTCAGAATTAAAACCCTTTTTATGCATAGGTAAATTAATCTGGATAAGTAAACTTTTTATGCATAAACCTATTGGCCTAGTCCCCCTGTCGGGAATCACGCCCCTAATGTCTCACTACCTGATGCTGCGGTGCCCCACTGGCACTACTCCCTCCTGTCCTAACTGACTGGCTCAGCTCACCTGCTCTCTTACTTCCCTTCAGGTAGAAGCAGTGGTCTGGGCAGTGCAAAAGTGTGGCATTAACAACTTTTGTATACATCTGTAATGTTGGGGTCCCGAGTAAATGTTGCCTGATCCTCCAGGCCAACCCATCTATAAACTTAAGCTTCTTATTCTCTTCAGTGTTCACCTCGTTTTCCCCAAAGTTGGCCAAATGGGTGAACTCCTCCTCGTATTCAGCCACTGATCGGTCACCTTGCGTAACGTCTTTAAATTTCCTCCTCATCTCCATTTGAACAGCTAACGGAAAGTATTTGTGGTGGAACCACTCCCAGAACTATGCTATCGGCATTGTATCCCTCTCCTATGAGGTGGTAATAGATCCCACCATTGCAATGCAACTCCCATAAGCCTAAATGTGACAGGCATTTGTTTCTGAGTGTCGCTGCACTTAACCATATGTAGATGACGCTATAGGTCCTTCTTCCACTGACATGCTACTATAACATCTGAGCTCCCTAAAAACTCCAGTGGGTGGCCTTTCTGAACAGCCTCCCTAACTTTCTACCAAGACAACGACCCTGGTTGGGACTATGGTGCCACTGGTGGCTGTGGCTGAGTCTGTGTGGAAATGGACAGCCATGGCAGTCACGGTTGCATTGACTGGCCACTATCTCAGCCACCTGTGTAGTCGTTACTAACCTCGGTGGTGACTACGGCTGCTGTACCTTCGGCTCCTGATGAGCCTTTCTCACCTCCTCTCTCATTGTTGCTCTAGTCGGTCTACCTCTCTTAGGCGACCTCTAAAATTTAAAACGAGTTGTATGAGTTCACGGTCAATATAAAAATTAATAGTAGAGGCACGATATCTCAAATACATAAAGAAAAAAGCATCGCTCCTAACAATAGGGCTCTATATCAAAAGAACACTATGCTAAATTGTAGTAAGCCATACTAATCCTATGGACACTTGAGCCTGATGTTCTAATACCATCTATGACACCCCGACTAATTAAATACCGGGTGATCAGTCCTTTATTAAATTAAAACAGGATTCCCATTTTGTTCATTCTTAGCATCACTATAAAAAATCATTAATTACTAATCACCTATTAGTTAATTAAGTCAGTGTCAAAGTTTTATCTTTTCATTTAACAGATAATAATATATGAAAACTAGATTAAACTATTCACACACTAATAGAGTCTAAACCATCACCGGATATGAAAAAATAAATGTCTTGCCGAATAAACCATCGGCTACAAACTCCAAATCTAAGTGATAAAACCAACAGATAATAAATAAATCCCAATACAAGTCTAAACTAAATAAAAGTATTGTAGGGTGGTATGAATCTCACCAACAATTGTGATGAAACCCAATAACAATGAAGGTTGAAGAACCCAAGATCATATAAACAAAGTTTGTTAAGCCTTGACCCGTTACCTAGTAAGATAAGAACCAAGACTACAAAGGATTAAAACGCCAAACCAAGAAACCCAAGAATCTCTCACGAATCAAGGTGATAAGTTTTGTTGTTTGAACGCCACAAGATTAACTTGATAAGTTCAGAAAATTTTCTTAAGAACTAAGAGGAACAAAAATACTTCACAATAATATTAGTTTATCTTAAAAAGTGCTTACAAATTCGTAGCTCCCCCTCATTTATACTTGGAACAACCCTCCAAGAATAGGAAATGAAATAAATACAGCATTAAAACAACACAATTGTCAAATTAAACAAGTTCCCACCCTTTTTAGGTCACTTGGACCTGGAAAACAACAAAATATGACTAAATGACTAAGTTCAATGTATTTAAAGATAACCAGCCAAGACTAGATTCATCCCCCATTTATTAACCTCAAAAATAGATAAATTCAGGCCCATTTATGGTGTGAACATGATGGTCATGTTTTTGCATAATAATTATCTCCCCAAATTGCTTTAATGATATGGACTAAGCTTTGATTATCATTTGGGCTCATCTTGTTCTTCATCTTTCCACAATCAGCCCACTTCTCTTGGATCAGCCTAATAAGTGCTTCCTTAAAATGTTTGGCTCTAAGTCTTGTAATTGGACCACTAGAAAGTGACAAAGGGTCTGGTGCAAATTTATATCCACTCCCATGTGTATGATCAGTCCCGTGTTCATCTTCAGAATATTTAGCTCCTGGAATTGCATCATTCTCCCCCTCATGAGAAGGATTTGTCCTCAAATCATCACCTGCATCAAAAGGAGATAAATCAGCAACATTAAATCTTATACTAACACCGTACTCACCTGGTAAGTCAAGCCTATATGCATTGTCATTGATGCGTTCCAAAACTTGAAATGGTCCATCACCCCGAGGTCGGAGTTTTGAACGCCTTTTACTTGGAAAATGTTCCTTCCTCAAATGCAACCAAACCCAATCTCCTTGTTTAAACACTACCTTCTTGCATCCCTTATTGGATTGCTGGACATATTGTTCAGTCTTCCTTTCAATGTTCATTCGAGCCTTTTCATGAAGCTTCTTTACAATTTCAACCTTCTTTTTGCCATCTAAGTTTACCTGTTCACTCAAAGGTAAAGGAGTTAAATCCAAAGGTGATAATGGATTAGAACCATACACAATTTCAAATGGTGAAAACTTAGTTGCAGAATGTACACTTCTATTGTAAGCAAAATCAACATGTGGCAAACAATCCTCCCATGCTTTCAAATATTTCTTAATGATAGCACGCAACAAAGAAGACAAAGTTTTATTCATTACTTCAGTTTGGCCATCATTTTGTGGATGACAAGTAGTAGAAAACAACAACTTGGTTTCCAACTTTCCCCATAAAGTCTTCCAAAAGTAACTCAAAAACTTTGCATCCCTTTCAGAAACAATGGTCCTAGGCATGCCATGTAACTTACCAATTTCTTTTAAAAACAAATCAGCTATATGAGATGCATCATCAGTTTTATGACACGCAATGAAGTGTGCCATCTTAGAGAACCTATCTACCACCACAAAAACTGAATCTCTCCCCCTCTTAGTCCTAGGTAAACCCAAAACAAAATCCATAGAAATATCAGTCCAAGGTTCATTAGGTCTTGGCAAAGGGGTGTACAAGCCATGGGGTTTCAACTTTGACTTGGCTAGTTTACAAGTGATACATTTCTCCCAAATTCTTTCCACATCACGTTTCATATGAGGCCAAAAAAATGATTATGTAAAATTCCTAAAGTCTTAGCTACACCAAAATGACCCATTAAACTATGAGCTTCTCTCACAAGAAATTCACGCAATGAACACATAGCCACACATAATTTATTTTCTCGAAACAAAAATCCATCACGCCTATAAAACTTTCCAAATGTCACTTTTTCACATGCATTGAACACATCACAAAAATCAGAATCTTGCTCATACAAATCCTTAATGTATTCAAAACCAAACAATTTTGTGTCTAAAATGGAAAGTAAAGCATACGTTCTGGATAATGCATCAGCCACCACATTTTCCTTACCTTTCTTGTATTTGATCACATAAGGAAATGTTTCAATGAATTCCACCCACTTGGCATGACGTTTGTTCAACTTTTGTTGTCCCTTCAAATGCTTCAAGGATTCATAATCTGTGTGAATCACAAATTCCTTTATCCATAGATAGTGCTACTAATTTTCCAAAGCCCTCACCAAAGCATACATCTCCTTATCATAAGTGGGATAGTTTAGGGCTGCACCACTCAACTTTTCACTAAAATAGGCGACTGGACGACCTTCTTGCATCAAAACAGCTCGAATACCTATTCCTGAAGCATCACACTCAATTTCAAATGTTTTAGTAAAGTTAGGTAAAACAAGCAAAGGTGCATTAGTTAACTTCTCTTTGATCAGATTAAATGCCTTTTCTTGCTCCTTTCCACACTTAAACGACACATTTTTCTTGATGACTTCAGTGAGAGGGGAGGCCAAGCTACTAAAATCACGCACAAACCATCTATAAAAGTTATCTAGGCCATGGAAACTCCTCACTTGATTGATTGTTGTAGGCGTTCGCCACTCTTGGATTGCTTTCGCCTTTTCCTCATCCACTTCAATTCCTTTAGCACTAACAACAAAGTAAAGAAACACAAGCTTATCCATGCAAAAGGTGCACTTTTTGAGGTTAGCAAACAACTTTTATTTCCTTAGCACATCTAAAACAGATTTCAAATGTACTACATGTTCTTCCAAGATTTTGCTATAAATTTGGATATCATCAAAATATACAACTAGAAATTTGCCAATAAATGCACACAGAACATGGTTCATCAAACGCATAAAACTACTGGGAGCTTTAGTTAAACCAAAAGGAATTACTAACCACTCATACAAGCCATATTTAGTTTTAAAGGTTGTTTTCCATTCATCACCTTCTTTTATCCTAATCTGATGATACCCACTCTTAAGATCAATTTTTGTAAAAACACAAGAACCGTGCAATTCATCCAGCATATCATCTAATCTAGGAATGGGATGAAGATACTTTGTCGTTATATTATTGATGGCTCGACAATCAACACACATCCTCCATGTCCCATCCTTCTTAGGAACTAGCAGCATCGAAACCGCACAAGGACTCATACTTTCCCGCACATACCCTTTCTCCATTAATTCACTTACTTACCTCTAAAGCTCCTTTGTTTCTTCTGGATTGGTCCTATAGGTAGGTTGGGTTGGAAGTGATACACCAGGTATGAAATCAATTTGATACTCAATTCCTCTAATTGGAGGCAAGCCATGAGGTACCTATTAGGGAAAGACATCTTCAAACTCATGCAAAAGAGAAACAATACTTTTCGGTAATGAACCGGCCAAATCATTAGTACATAAAAGAGCCTCCTTGTACATGAGTATGATAAGAGGTTGATGTGAAAATAATGCTCTCTTGATCTCACTTTTTTTGCAATGTAATTAAATTTCTTCCCTCTTTCTTTATTTTCAGATTCTTTTTTCTCAACTTCTTTTCTCTTAATATCTTTTTTCTCAACTTTTTTTCTCTCATTTTCTTTTTTCTCAACTTCTTTTCTCTCATTTTCTTTTTTCTCAACTTCAGACTTCCTTTCTTTTTCTCTCTTTTTTTCATTTGACCTTTGCAACTTCAGTTGGTCCTCCATAACCTCTTTCGGTGTTAATGGCACAAGAGTGATAGGTTGATTTTTAAGAGTAAAAGAATACTTATTTGTGAACCCATTATGCGTTACCTTCCAGTCAAACTGCCATGGCCTCCCCAATAATAAATGGCATGCGTGCATAGGAACCACATCACAAAGTAGCTCATCCTCATATTTACTAATGGATAACTCCACCAACACTTGCCTCGTCACCTTGATTTCACCACATTCATTCAGCCACTGAAATCAATAAGGACGGGGATGTTTCAAGGTTGTTAATGCCAATTTCTCCATAAAATCAGTGCTGGCCACATTTGTACAACTCCCCCCATCAATAATAACGCTGCAAACTTTGTTATTTACAAAGCACCTAGTATGGAACAAGTTCTCCCTTTGGTTACATTCTTCCTCCTTAACCTGCACATTGAGAACTCGCCTTGCTACTAATAAATATCCAATAACAGCATTTTGCTCATCATCAATGTCTTCCAAAGGTGGCATGTCATCATCTACTTCTTCTTCATTCTTCAACTCAAGCTCTCCTTGTGCATTAATCACCATCGCCCTTTTGTTTACACATTGGCTGGCTATGTGACCTCATCCCTGACATTTAAAACACTTAATATTACGTGTTTTAGAAGTAGAAGAATTCGTGTTACCTAAAGTTGTGGTTATCGCTGACTTGGCATTCTTAAAGGGTTCAAATTTTGGCTTATTTTATACATTCTCATCTCTTTTAGGGGATGTCTTCCATATGTTGTTAGTAGACACAAATTGTCCCTTCCTTGTTAACCCCTTTCGCTTGAGTTATTCCTCCACCTTTATGGCTTGATGCACCATATCCGATAACTCAACATAGTGCTGCAACTCAACTATATCAGCAATCTCACGGTTTAAACCCTGCAAAAACCTAGCCATGGTTGCTTCCCGGTCCCCTTCCACACTAGCTCGGATCATAGCTACCTCCATCTCCTTGTAATACTCATCCACACACTTGGAACCTTGAGTTAATCTCTTTAATTTTTTAAACAAACCCCTATAGTAGTGGTAGGGTACAAATCGCCTCCTCATAAGCATTTTCATCTCCTCCCAAGTGTCAATGGGTGGCTCTCTATTCCTCCTCCTATTAATCAGTAATTGATCCCACTAAATAATGGCATAATCGGTGAATTCAATTGTAGCCAACTTAACCTTCTTCATCTCTGAATAGTTGTGACAATCAAACACCATCTCCATTTTAGTTTCCCACTCCAAATAAGCTTCAGGATCATTTTTACCTTGGAAAGATGGGATTTTAATCTTTATTTTTCCTAAATCATTATCCCTCCTAGGTCTAGCCATCCTAACATCTCCACGCCCAAACCTGCCCCGATTCACATTTGGCCCATCAAACTCCTCCAACTCTACTTCTTCCTCAATATTTCCCCATGGAACACGCCCGCCTTGTCACCTAGTGGGAATGTCTTGTTGCTACCCCCTAGGTGTTCCTGCTTCTACCCTATTCAACCTCTCTTAAATAGGTTATAATTCAGCCCTCAACATACGCCTAATCTCCCCTACCAATGCTTGCATTTGAAGGTTTGGAACGGTTGGTTGTTGAACTTCTTCGGTTATGTCTTCTTCTTGAATATTGGACATGTCTAGAATCTGTAAAAATAATTAGAAATCTCACAAGCACTCCCTCACGTGTTTCACTCGCACTCGTGTTTTCACTCAAAATGGCTTTTACCCTCTTATGATCTCACACTCTCTTGCCTTTTCCCACTCCTTTGTGTCCTCTTTAGTTCTTAATCGAACTCAATAAACAAATTCAAATTAACCACCAGCAATTCAAATTGAGGAGCAACCAAAACTCATCACAATGTACGGAATTTGATTGCGGGAGAAAAAAAATGAATGACTCACACAGTTTCTAAGGTTTTAACAATACGAAAAAAAGAACGCATACAATTTTTTTATGTTTCAATCTTATTTTTCACACCTCCTAAAAGCCCTTTTTCCTTTCTTTCTTTTTGTTTTGTTTTCTTTTTTTTTTCTATCTATAGGAGGAAACAAGGAAAAAAAAGGATAGTCAAACTTGCCTTAGTAATAGGCTCTGATATCAAATGGCATGAATCTCACCAAAAATTGTGATGAAACCCAATAACAATGATGGTTCAATAACCCAAGATCGTATAAACAAAGTTTGTTGAGCCTTAACCCGTTACCTAGTAAGATAAGAACCAAGACTACAAAGGATTAAAACACCACACCAAGAAACCCAAGAATCTCTCACGAATCAAGGTGATAAGTTTAGTTGTTTGAACGCCGCAAGATTGACTTGACAAGTTCAGAAAGTTTTCTTAAGAACCAAGAGGAACAAAAATACCTCACAATAATATTAGTTTATCTCAAAAAGTGCTTACAAAATTCGTAGTTCCCCTTATTTATACTTGGAACAACCCTCCAAGAATAGTAAATGAAATAAATACAGCATTAAAACAACACAATTGTCAAAGTAAACAAGTTTCCACGTTTTTTAGGCCACTTGGACTTGGAAAATAACAAAATATGACTAAATGACTAAGTTCAATGTATTTAAAGATAACCAGCCAAGACTAGATTCATCCTCCATTTATTAAACTTAAAAATAGATAAATTCATGCCCATTTATGGTGTGAACATGATGGTCACGTTTTTGTATGATAATTATCTTCCCAAGTTGATTTAATGACATGGACTAAGCTTTGATTATCATTTGGTCCCATCTTGGTCTTCATATTTCCACAATCATCCCACTTCTCTTGGATCAGCCCAATAAGTGCTTCCTTAAAATGTTTGGTTCTAGGTCTCGTAATTGGACCACTAGAAAGTTACAAAGGGTCTTTTGCAAATTTATCTCCACTCCCATGTGTATGATCAACCCCGCGTTCATCTGCAGTATATTCAGCTCCTTGAATTGCATCAGGCAATATGCCCAAAAATGAAATACTGAGATGAGGGTATCCTAGTCTAGAAATGAACAATTGAGGTGTCTAGTCCAAATCATGTATGCATGCATATATGTCGCAGCTGTGCATCCCTAGAATAGATAATCATGTTTGGCATCCTACACCACATGGGAACGTTTGTAATGGACTTATACTTGGTTTTGTAATAGTTAGAGTGCATTAGGAATTTCTAACGATATTTAAGTGTCAGGAATTACTTATGTTCGTTACAATTATTTTTTAGTGTGTTTATATTTAACTATAATATACATTTTTAAAATTTAATTTTTTTATGCACTAAAAACAAGTGTTAGCAAAACAAATTGGCGGTAAAATGGAGGGAGTTCTTTAGCGAGATATTTTTTTACCCTAACTGTTTTCTATTCCCATGTTTTTATTCCCACGTAAAAGTTGGGATACCCCGTTGTTTTGTTGCTTCCATTTTGTTGTCGATGTTCTCCTCCCACTGTCATTCCTGTCCAAAGAGAGTCTCAAGCCGCATTCTCCATCTCAAATAGGGTTGCTCCATCTCCTAAATCTGATCGCAAAGAGAGGTACAAATTCTTAAATCTGATCGCAGAGACTCGTCCCTTTCTCGTATTGTTTTTCTTTCATTTCTTTTAGTTTATGGATGATATATTCTGAAAATATATTGTTTTTGTTTTTCTCTACTTCTTCAACATTTCTTGTCGAGGTATGAATTCTCGCTCCATCTCTCTTCTAATCTTATATTTATATTCATCCTTCCTTCTCAGTTTAATCATATGTATAAATATATTCACGCATTAGAATTGAAATTGTATTGCAAAATTATTATTATTTGTGTTAACCGATTGATATATACACAATTATGCAAAAGTTTTTAAGTTTATTAGTTTATGAGAGTGATATGTACGAATGTATTTGTTATTACGTTTTTTTAATTTATTGTTTAAATATAAGATTGTAAAAGGAAAAATATATTAAAAGATGGAGAAGTTGTTCACTTTGATAACCCATTCTTTTATGTGCGTTATTTGTTAATTTATGTAATTATTGTATATCTTTATTGGGTATAAGGGTATTAGTTATGGATTTGTTGTTGGCGAATTACATCCATTAACAACCATATATATCCAGTTGAAATCACAAAATGATAGTTTTTTGGGGGGAAAATTATGTATATATAAACCAAAGAGACAAATACAAATGGAAGAAGGAAAAAAAACTGAAAACACCCTTAGGGGTATACCCCATTAGGGAGAACGAAGAAAACCATAGGACAAACGGCCCCAAACCCCTAAAAATACCTAGTCAAGCCCACAAAATCATGGTTGATATGTGATATCACGTTTGAAATCGAAGGTTGCAATCAAATCTAGGGCTTTAAGTTATATCAAATAAGAAGTTTAAAGTATGAGTTTGTTATATATCCTCCTCCTGCCACAATAATGTATAATTTCATCTTTGTAGTTTTAAATGTGTTTAAAATCGAAGTTTGAATATTGTAGACGTTTATTTCAATTGAAATACATGTTTTGTGATGATTATTTATGTGGTAGAATTATATAAGTATTATTGAAACTTTGAGGAAACACAATGTGCCTTCAACATTAAATAAATTTTTTTTTCATATGAATGTATTGTCTTACTGTACGATATGCTCTTATAGCTTAACTCTTTTACGTTGAAGAATGTCTCGACCAATTAATAAAGGATGGATGGGTTAAAAGAATAGATTTAGGTTAGTGTATAAACAAGGAGTTGAAGATTTTATTGACTTTGCAATTGAAAATAATGATCAATTGTTGTCAACATTTTCATGTCCGTGTTTAAAATGCCAGAATAGGATCCGGTTTATCATGATAGAAATTCGAACACATTTACTCAAGCACGGTATAGATCAGTCGTACACTACATGGTCTTTACATGGTGAAAAGTCGTCCACAAATTTAAAAGGGCACCCATCGTCAAGAACTGTTGAAGAAATAACTGAAGAATAAAGCACTGATAATGCAGGACTTGGTATGGGGAACTTTCTTGATATATTTTATGGAGTGCATGAAGGTACTTATTTAGATACTGAAGGAGTTCAACCAGGGGTTACTGAAGAAACGTATCCAGGTAATAAAAAGTACGATGAATACAAGAGATTAGCAACCGAGAAACTGTACCCTTCAAGTGAGGGCCAGAGGCAACTCTTTCTGTAATAGTAGAATTACACAATATAATGAAGCAGTTTTGATGGTTAGGAAATAGTGTGGCAGCACTTCTATCTATATTGAAAAGGTGGCTCCCCATACAAAACACGCTGCCATAAAAGTATCCTCACGTGAAGCGTATGATGAAAGGCTCAGGGATAAAGTTCAATTTCATTCATGCATGCGTCAATAATTGCATTTTGTGTTCGAAGGAAAATGAAGATAATGAGGAATGTCCTCAATGTGAAGAGATGAGATAAGAAGTTACCACGAGCAAAGGGAGTAGAGTATACAAAGAACCTAAGAAAGTATTGATGCATTTTCCTCTAATTCCTAGACTTGTTAGATTGTACATCATACCATGAATAGCACAGGAAATGACATGGCATAGTCGAGCAACCAGTTCATGCGATTTTTAACAACATCCTTTCGATTCATCTCAGTGGAGAAATTTTAAACTGAGATGGCCAGATTTTTCTAAAGAAGAGCACAATGTTTGGTTAGCAATAACAACTGATCGGTTTAATCCGCGTGAATTCAATCTGCTAGTTATAGTTGTTGGCTTGTTATCACCGCATCATTAAATTTCTCACCATCATTGTTTGGGAAGCGAGAGTTTCATATGTTGTCTTTGTTAATACCTGGGCCAAAGGCACTTGGTCAAGACATTGATGTTTTTCTTTAGCCATTAGTAGACGAGTTGAAGCTACTATGGGAAGAAGGAGTGTTTATGACATGTCGAGAAAAGAGTCTTTCACGTTGAGAGCTATGCTTATGTGGGGGATTCATGACTTCCCCGCATATGGGAATTTATCTGGATGCATAACACATGATAATACTCCATCCATCTGACTTGAGCATAGCCAAAAGATAGCTTACACAAATATCGTATGTTTCTCAATAATGATCACCCGTTTAGGAAATGAGGTTATTTGGGGTTCAAAATGACAAAATATAGAGACCCTCCTAGTCGGCTAAATGGTGATGCACTATTAGAGAAGTTATCCCACATTGATTATATTCCTGGAAATTTCCCAAAAGTCCATAGTAAAAAGTGAAAGGTCAGTGATGTAATCGATAATTGTAATACCGAAGTTAAAGAGGCGTGGTATAAAAGGTCCATTTTGTTTGATTTAGAATATTGGATTTCACATCAAGTTCTACAGGTTCTTGATATGATGCACATAGAGAAGAATGTTGCAGAACATCTAATAATCCTTGTTACTAAACTCAAAATAAAGGATACAATAAATGGTAGATTGGATATGAAGAATATGCACATGCACAATAGTCAATGGATGAAAGTAGACGGACACACTCGTAAATAGATAAAACCCAAAGCACCATTTACATTGAATAAGGAGGAGAAAAAACAGTTTTGTCAATATTTGAAAGACTTGAAGCTCCCTTTAAGTTTTTCAACCAACTTGAGCAACATTGTCACTCTAAATCAACCCAACTTTCACTCGTTGAAGTCACATGACTATCATTTCATAATAGAATATTTACTACCTGTCTTGCTTCAACATGTTTTCCTTAAACACCGTGATTTACGAAAATCTATCCAGTAGTTGAGTTTGGTCTTTAACATATTGTGCTCGAAGGTTTTAATTCGAAAGGATATCCAAAGAACCAAATAAACGGTTGTGGAAGCATTATGTGTGTTGGAAAAATATTTTCCACCAACATTCTTTGATATTAGCATCCACCTTATGGTGCATCTAGCAGATGAAGCATTGATATGTGGACGTATATTAGATCGGTGGATGTTTTTGTCCGAAAGGTAAACAACTTATCTTATATTGAATTTTAACACACAAATGTTAATGACTTTGTAATGTTCATTTTTTTCGCCCATATGAACAGAGAAATGGGGGACTTTAAAAATATAACAAGCAATTAACGATATGTTAAAGGGTCGATTACAGAGTCCTATATTGTTTTCGAGTTGGTTTGTTATTGCATGGAGTATATGCCAAACCCCCTAGAGGTAAATCATCGATGGACTCATGAAGCATTCTTAGAGGAGGATGGAGAGTTCTCTAGTGATGGGCCTTTGCTTGACAATAAGATTGTGATGTTTGGAACCAACATAATTTCAACAAATACTTCGGTGGGCACTATTTCGTCTTAATGTCGATGGACTTCATGAATACTACAGGTTTAAGTTTCGTCACATGTTTATATTACATGAGTATTAACATTGTTGTATTGAAACTTGAAACTAACATGAACAATTTATTATGAGTATGGAGCATTATTGAAGTCCAATTCTCGGGGTAAAGGAAAAGGGATCAAAATGATAAAAGTACAAAAGCAAACTTCTTTCATACCATGGCTATACGAAAAGTTTGTAATATATAATAAGAGTGCTCAGACATGTTGGTTATTAGTGAGCATAATGTTGGAATTTAGTGTTATAATTAGTTTTGGTATTTTGCACAGTTGATCAATTCAAGAGAGACGAAATCGAAGGCACTATTGTTGCGATTATTTCAAGGGCCAAATAATATGGTTAATACATATAAGAAGTATCGCATCAATGGTTTTGTATTTTCAATTAAGTACCATGATGATAGTGTTGTAACACTAGTCAACGGTGTTTGCCTAAAGGCGTGGACAAAATTCAGGGCAAGAAAGAGTAATAAAAATCTGAAGGATGCTTGGACAATGTGGTATAGGGTTATTAGACGGATAATCGAGCTTGATTATACAATAATTATGGAGGTAGTGTTTTATTGTGATCGGGTTAGAGTGGAAGATAAGACCAATGGTTATCGACACTGTTCGAAATCTAATTTGGTGATAGTGAATTTGGACAAGCTTAAGAGTTTGAGCAATGACTTGGATAATCTAGTAATTCTCACTTCCGAGGCCAACTAAGTATTCTATTCTAGAAACCTTAAGAATCCCAATTGGTGGGTGGTTTTACACTCACCGAAGAGACTGACTAGTCGAGTAAACGAGTTAGATATACCAACGGACTTCCAATCTACTATTGAAGACGAACCTCATTTGGAAAAGCTATTTAAACTTCATGGTTCTGTCTAGATATTAAATCACCAAACTCGCTTGGAAATATGTGAATACCTTTAGAACGATTAATGCCTCTTTTCTTATCTTTATATGGTTGGAATGACGTTGAATTACTTCATATATTTATAGACATTTCCTTTTATAAGCCATGATTTGTATATCTTGTCGCTTTTCTATACTTCTCTTTCTTCAAATTTGTTTATTTTCATATGTAGTTCGATTGGCGTGAGTATAAATGGAGCGATATTATATTTCAAGTGTATAGGTTGTTATGGTTAGATTGGGATGAGTTTGAACGCATAGTTTAGGAAGATGATGGACTAACAGATGTTATTAAAACGTTGATTCAAATATTGTCTGTGGATGTTATCAAATAAACCTGATTTCAATTTGTTAAACTATAGTCGTATATACATGTTAATGTGTGTAGTGGAGACTAAATCTTATTTTTAAGACATAATATTATGCTGGCGAAGACAAATTTAAAACACATTAAACTGAAGCAGTGAAATTTGATGATCAAATTTGATGAGTGTTGGTGGAAATCGTGAACAGCAGTCTGGGCTACTTGTGGAACCTCGACAACAAAATGGTCAGGGGCCTCATAAGGTTCACCCAGAAGACCGTTGAGAAAAGCGAGGCCAACTTTTTTGGTTTTGCAATGCCACACGACCCCCTTTTCATATTAGGGATTGGGGTTATCACATGGTCTCTAGTGCTGCTGATATTTCCCTCTTTAGGATTGCTGCACTCAAGGATGTCAACAACATCACTTTGGACAAGGATGACAAACCTAATGTTAAAGATACCGATGACAAGTACTTGAGTGAATGAGTGAGCGGCGCATTGATTTTCAACTACTAGTATTTGACTATGTTTTTGTATCATAAATGGCCTCTAAATATTTCTTGCTTTCTTAGTGTATTATATCTCTTACAAGATGATGTTTTCATTAAATTGATGTTTATGCAATTAGTTAAGGTGTAATAGAAATTAATACCTCTGTTCAATCGGTCAGAATCTCACCGGGTCAAGTCCAGTGAGATTATAATCTCGCCAATGTCACTCATGAATGTAAAGGTGAGGATCCCATATGTTGCCTCTTCTAATGATTTCAATAAAAGGATAAATGGTTGTCGTTTTATGAGATTACTTTAAAGGGGATTTTCTTCACTTGGAAGACAAGTATGTAGTATAATGTGGAGAGAAGACTTGATAGAGCACTTTGTAGAATTGATTACTTCAAATGGGATTTTTATTAATGTTTCTTGTACTGGCTTGCCTAAGATTGGATATCATCATCACCCACTACTATTTGAATCTACTTGCCTTAATCTTATATATGTCCAAGACCTTTAAAATTCTTTTTTTCTTGGGTGGACCATCCTTATTTCATGGATCTTATTAAGAGTGAATGGACTAATATCACCACAATTGGTTGTCCTATGTATATTCTCAAAAAAAACTCAAACAATGTTTTTTGAAAAAGTGGAATGCCTTTCTTTTTGTAAACATCCATGAGAATATTCTACAAGCTAAATCCTCTTTAGAAAAAATTCAAGTAGAAATTTAAGGGTTAGGCCACTCCTATCTCAGAGATAATCGTGAAATTGAAGCACAAAAGCATTTGGTTCAAGCTCTTAAAGTTGAGAATAAATACTAAAGGAATTAGTCTATAATCAAATGGATCTCTAGAGGAGATAGATATACATCATTCTTCCATAGATATGTTAAACATAAAAAAAATTACTAATTATATTTCCCAACTAAAGAATTTGGATGGATCTATACTCTCTGACCCTAATGAAATTAAGACTCATATTGTCCATTTTTTTAAAGATCTCTACTCTGTTGATCTTTCTATTGATGGCAATGTAATTCCAAATTTGGTTTTTGATCAAGAGAATTTCATGATGAAAGTTATTCCCTCTTTTTTAGAAATTAAATATATTGTATTCTCAATGACCTCTTTTGCAGCTCCTGATCCTGATGGTTTGGAGGCTTATTCTATCATAAATTTTGGGAAATTATTGAATTGGATGTGTGTAAAGCAGTGAAAAATTTCTTCATCAATAATTGGATCCTTGATGCTTTCAATTCCAATCATGTTTCCCTCATTCCTAACATGCTTGGAGCTTTATAAATCTCCTCTTTTATAAGTATAACTCTTGCTAATTTTTCTTTTAAAATTATCATAAAGATAATTACAAATAGACTAAAGATGGTTGAAGCTTGAGTTCTTTCTCCACAGTAGATTAGTTTTATTCCATATGGAAGCATAATCCACTCTATATCTCTAGACTCTAAAAATTACAATCTCCAAAATTATAAATTCTTGTGGTGATGGTGGGGGTTGGGGGAGGGGCAGGGGGGATATTAGGATTAAGTTTGGTGTATCTAAATATTTTGATATTATGAATTGGGAATTTTTTCTTAAAGCACTCAGGTGATTTGGCTTATGTCCCACTGTGGTTAATTGGATCTCCACCATTTTCAAATTAGCTAGAAGAAAGAACTTGAAAAGTATTGCAGACATAACTGAATTCAAGATAGATAATTGCCAAAGTCGAATGCTATCTACTATTGTTAAACTTCAATAGATAAAGGTTGTGGTCCAACCAATCCTCTTATACAGCTTCATGGTTTACAAATGGACTGACATTCTGCTTGAGAAAGTGCAATCTTGGGTCAGATGCTTTCTATGGTCTGGTTCAACGTCCTAAAGGATGATAATCACTGTAGATTAGAACATATTTTATACTCCTGTTAATGAAGGTGGTCTTAGTTTAAGATGTTTAAAGTCTCTTAATAAATTTGTTATTCTCAAGTAGTCATGGGAAACTTATTCCAAAAAATCCATATGGCCTGATTTCTTGAATGCTAGATTCAATCCTTTTGGAGATAAGAGGGGTTATAATATCCGTTCTATTTGGCCTAAATTTTAACAAAGAAGAAAATTTTGCTGATTATAAGGATCTTGCATATATATTGAGAAGAATATATAAATGAGGTATGTTGATATATGTTGTTCATTATGTATACATAGATTCCATTTGTTGAATGCTTTCCAGTTACTTTAAAATAATTGTTTGCATTGATTGAAATTTCTATTTATTTGGATTGATATGGATATTTCTATTGCAACAGAATACAGGTTTGAAAAAAGTACTTGCTATGTCTTAATTTCTATTGCATCGATTGAATGGATACTCCTATGTGAGCATAAATAATCAAGTGAAGTATTAATAGTGTCCTAATATGAATACCGAACATAGTCAATAGCCACATCCACGCATTACCCGACTCCCATACACGCAACATCATTTCATTTGGATGAGATGCCTAAATCTGAATTGTATCAGCCTTAATTTCTTGGATATGGACAAAATTGTACACAATACCTTGCGTATATATATGGCTCTCATTTAATGTTCTAACATTTAATGTCGTGTTTTAAATTTCAGGAAATCAATTATGTCTTCAGACAACGCAACAACCATCTTCTGCTCGAACTTCGTCTCAACCATTACGTGACAAAGATGAGAAGGATAAAATTCTAATAATAGTTGAAATTGACGACTCTGTTGTGGGTGATAATTGTAAGAAGTGGAATTCTCGTGTAGGGGATTTAATGCGAAGTCTTATTCCTGTTAGCTATGATGATTGGCAAAAGGTGACACAACACTTCAAAGATGATGTATGGCGTACATTAATGGTAATATTAAATTTCCTTTGAGAATACTATCCATACATGATGTTTTTTCCTTTTCAAAATATGAAACATACATAGATATACCGTGGATTCAACAATTTATTCTTCACATCATAGTATGTTCGTGCATAAAGCAAATGTGTAAACTCATTTTTGTTATTTTCTAACCTTTCGCTATTTTTTATTTACATTTTTCTAGGTGCTCGCTGTGAACAATTTCAACACCGACGACCCTACTCTCCACCCATGGGACACCTTTTGGTGATATCCCTCATCTATGGACTCACTGGCCCTTTTGAGGTGTCCTTCCCTTGGACTTGTTATCTTGGAACCAAATTACTATTCCCGTTGTTCCTTTAGCTTTGTTGGCCCTATGGAACTTATTATGGGTCTCTATGGCCCTGATTGACTCCTTCATCATTTTGTAGGAATTCTATCGATCAAAAATCATCTAAATGAGTCCCCTATTGGGAATAACCTCATGTGGTGCTTTTCTATCACCGTTTACTCCAGTCTTGATATTTGTCTAGATTCTCCAACACTCTTGGCTCCCTTCTCAGGGAAGCGTCAATATAAACTTGCAAACCTATGACCTTGGCGACGTCGACACTAGTCATCCTGGCATGATTTCCATTCACATATTCATATTATACTCACGGGTCCCTTATCAACTATAGACCCTTTTTCCTTATATGTACCCCATTTGTCGGGTATGAAGTTTGTTAAGCAAATCAGTCACTCTCTCACAATCGGTCCCTATCTTTCTCACTTGTGATAAGTTTTGAAACTCCATCGCATCTCTGTTCTAGTGACTCAATGTCTTCCAAGCCTACTGGTTACAAACCTCTACCACCCCCCATCCTCCTCCTCCCTACCCTCTACTATATGTGGGAAAGATGTTTCTCAAACCCCTCCTCTCTTGTTAGCTGATAATGCACCACCGTCTTTTAATGTGTCTACTGCTCCATTCCAACCAGAACTGTCAACTGTGAAAGAGTGCTTAGACAAGGTTAACATAATAGAAAGTGATGTCTCCCTTATCCTTCATGATCCACCGGAGCATGCGATTATTGAATAAGGTCAAGTCGTTGACATAATCACCGAAAAGCTCATTGACTACACTGATGAACAGAGAATAAAAGACCTTAACGTTGAAAATGCCATTTATCACAATTTTCTCCTCAATAAAGGTTTCTCTCGTGACGAAGTAATAGGTTTTGGCCATAACCATGGGGTCGAGGACGGCAAAACAAAGGTGGTAACTGTGAACCACCAACATAGGGAGGTGGTGATGCTCCATGGTACGGCCATAAGGAACAGTGCAGAATATGGGAACAACCAGTGTCCCGTAAATCTAGGAGAATCTTGTAAGAACGTTGTCCTTCCTTCAAGACAAACTCAACCCCCCACATAAATGTGAAGGGACATCTGAGGTAAACCTAGCCACCAAAGATGTCAGAACGTCTGAACAGAATCCTCCAACTACCAGTACTTTAAAATCTTGGAGTACAGTGGTAGCCCCCAAACATATTCCTAACCTAAAACTAAAATAGCACAAACCAGAAACGGTAAATGGTAAACCAACAGTAAAACCACCTTCGGAGATAGCAGCAGCTGGAAATGCCATATGGTCTAACAGTATGGTTGGATATTTTCTAGGTCGAAAACTACCATACTCTTTGGTCAACAACCTCGCTCACAGACTCTGGGATAAACATGGACTATTACAAGTTTTACCTCATGATAATGGTTTCTTCTTGTTCAAATTCAAAAGCCAGTAAGAGAGAGAAGTAATTATCTCAAATGAACCATGGCACGTCACTGGAAACCCTATCATTTTGAAAAAGTGGCAACCAAATTTCAAAACCAACAAAGACCTTATAAAGACGGTTCATAAATGGGTGAGATTCCATAACATACCTATCTAATTCTGGTCAAAATAGGGGCTTAGCTATATTGCAAGTGCCATAGGAAAACCTCTCTATGCAAATGCTGCCACTGAGAAAATGAATAACCTTCAGGTATGCCCGGATATGTATAGAAGTTGGAGCAAAAGAAAGATACCCTAAAACCATGGACCTTCAACATGATGATGGTGATAAAATTGCCAAATGTCCCCATATTACTAGAGTGTGGATACCCAAAGTCACCAAAACCATTAAAGATATTGTTGAACCTCTATGAGACGAATGGACTCATGTTGGACATAAAGATAAAAAAAAAGGTGTTAGTTCTAGTCCAAATGAGCAAATAAAGGAGGATCCTGCAATTACTCCAATCGAACCCATACCATTACCCTTGGTGCAGACTACTGTGGTAAAACCTGACATATCTAACAGCTTTGAAGCTCTCCAAGACATCTAGGAGGATAGTGAAGCAAACAATACACTAGCACCTTCTGGTTTAGCTCTAAAGATCATTAATATAGATGGCAAAGGGGGATAACCTGATTAAACATTATCCGGGAATCAAAAGAAGAAACTCAAGAAGAAAATGCACGACAAGGCATATGTATAGGGGACCTCCCCACCAATACCAATCAATCTCAGTGATTAAGCTTGATATATGGAATATTAGGGGTTGAACAATCCCCTAAAGCAACAACAGGTACGAAAAATCACAAGAACCAAAAATTTATCCCTCATAGGTCTTGTGGAAACAAAGGTTAGAAGAAATAACCTAAACAATGCAATCAGTAGCTATTTGCCTCAATGGGATTCCATTCACAACTACCCAAGTGATGGGGGTGTGGCTATAATCATCATTGTATGGAATCCAAACCATTTTAAGGTAACCAATCTTTCCTAAATTATCAAGAAATAACCTTCCTTATAACTTCCTTGAGCCTAGATAAAGCCTTCTATGCCACCTTTGTCTATGCCCTAAACCTTCCTAAACAAAGATTAAACCTTTGGACTTACCTTGAATATGTTCACCATGTTGCCTAGAATAAAAATTGGATCCTCATAGGGGACTTCAATGTTGTCAGAGCTCGGAATGAGAAGAGAGGTATTCTTGATATTGATGTGAATGCTGTAAATGACTTCAACCAATGCCTTCACAACATTCGAGTGGATGATATTACCACGCGAGGGCTATTGTACACATGGACTAGAAATAACTTAAATGAGCTTTTAATCCAAACCAAAATTGATAGAGTGCTCATAAATGATGGCTAGAAGTCCAATTTCCCTGATTCTTAGGCTGAGATCATTAGCCAAGGCCTATTTGACTACTGTCCTATCATTACCACCATCATGCCTTGCCCCCCAACTTTAGCCAAACCATTCAAATTCTTCAATTATTGGAGTCCTGGTACATCTTATCCCCACCAGGATGTACCGCAAACTGTGAATCGTGCGACTATGTAATTACCTCGTGTCGTAAGTCTTCCCCCTCAGGAACGACCAGTCTCCCATTAAAGCATAAGACCCCATCTGAACTAACGGTATAGGACTCAGCTCCCTCTGCTAGTAATTGGGCTGTCTGTTCTTGACAGAACGAGTCTTTTACCTGGTCCTTTATCACTCTCATAATGATTTGGGGCGTAATGGTCATCACAAACATGAATGATCAGACCACTGCGTCCTAGTGTCCCAACTCCTTCCACTTTTCTTTCCACACTTCAGCCACCTCGCCCACCGACCTACGGCTCAATGCTTCTGTTACCAAGTTAGCCTTTCCTGGGTGGTATTGGATATCGAACTGATAATCCTTCACGAACTCAAGCCACCTATGCTGACGCATATTTTGTTCCTTCTGTGTGAAGAGGTACTGTAGGGACTTGTGGTCCGTGAATAAATGGAATTTCTCCCCTAGGAGATAATGTCTCCAAATCCGAAGAGTAAATATGATTGATGCTAACTCCAAGTCATGGGTGGGTTAATTCTTCTCGTGAGGCTTAAGCTTACAGGAAGCATAAGCTATAGCCTAACTCTCTTGTTGTAGTACACCCCCAAGTCCTAGTAAGGACGCATCGGTGTAGACTAGATACTCAACTCCCGATCTAGGCAATGGTAACACTCGTGCTGAGGTCAACTTGGCCTTCAACCCATCGAATGCCAATTGATAGGCATTGCTCCAGATAAATGGCACACCCTTCCGAGTCAGATGTGTCAAAGGACCAGCTATCTTAGAGAACGTCGGAATAAACCTCCTGCAATATCCTGCTAGGCCCAAGAAACTACGTATCTCAGTCAGTGTCGTGAGCTATCCCCACTCCCTCACCGCTGATACCTTCCCCGGATCAACAAATATCCCCCTGTCTGAAATGATATGCCCCAAAAACTGAACCTCCTTCAGCCAAAACCCACACTTCTCGTGTTTTGCATATAACTCGTTCTGACGCAGCGTCTGCAAAACCTGCCTCAAGTGCTCTGCATGTTCCTTCTTTGTCTGGTAGTAAACCAGAATGTCATCAATGAAGACGATGACGAACTGATCTAGTAACTCTTTGAACACTCTATTCATCAAGTCCATAAACACGGCTGCGGCGTTGGTTAGGCCAAAAGGCGTAACCCAAAAATCGTAGGAACCATATCTCGTCAAGAAGGAACTCTTCGAAACGTCATGTTCCCTAATACGCAACTGATGGTAACCCGATCTCAAGTCAATCTTTGAGAAGAAGGTCGCTCCTCTCAACTGGTCGAATAAGTCATCAATTTGGGGCAACGGATACTTGTTCCATATCGTGACTTTATTCAACTCCTTGTAATCTACACACAACCTCAAAGATCCATCCCTCTTCTTCATAAACATCACAGGGGAACCCCATGGATAAGTACTCATACAGATAAACCCCTGACCCAACAGTTGTTCTATCTAATCTCGTAGCTCTCTCATCTCCGTTGGAGCCATACGGTAAGGTGCACGAGCAATTGGCCGAGTGCCCGGCGTTAAGTCGATAACAAAGTCTATCTCTCTACTAGGAGGTAACCCTGGAATATCCTGGAATACGTCAGCGAACTCTCTAATAATTAGAATCGAATCGAATGATATTACCACTTCCCTAGGTCTCCTCCTCTATATAGTACAAGTGAGTGGACAATCCTCCCTCAGGACGAGGCATCACCACTAGGAACATCTCCTGCCCGGGTATGGCAAAAATAATACTACTACTGAAACAATCAATCATGGCTCGATACTCAACTAGCAAATCCATACCGATAATCGCATCATACGCAGTCATATCTAACACTAACATATCGGCAGGTAAAATAAACCTCCCAATCTCTACACCCACACCTCTACATATAAGTGAAATCACAGAACACCTACTCAACGGAGAATCTACGCAAGTAACAGTGCTCTTCGCGGTATGTAACAACTCCATAGTGCGTGCAAATCTCGTGGTAATGAAACAGTGTGTGGCTCCCATGTCAAACAAAATACGCCTCATAGTCCCCTGAATAGAAAACATACCCTCAATAGCAGATGGATCCTGTGGGACTACGGCCTGATGGAGCTGATAAACTCGCCCGTACTGAAGTTGTCCCTACTGGACTGGGACTGCTGGGATGGGTGGTAAAGCTGGCATCTACGGTGGTGCTGGGAAGGCGGCAGGAAACATAGGTCTTTTTGGGGCTCATGTCGAGCACCCTGTTGCTGCTGTGGGGCCTTGCCCCTTTCAGGACACTCCTGGAATTTGTGGCCAAGCTTGCCATAAATAAAACATTTCCTTGCAAAGTTCCCCCCTCTCTGACCCTGCTGCCCACGGCCCTGGTGGTCATTACCATTCCTACCCTGACCCTACTGGCCCTGATGACCGTGCTGACCCTGTTAGCCATGTTGAAAACCTCCCTGACCATTTCTGAAACCTCAAGATCTAAATCTCTTATAATCCCCCTGCTGGGAACTCTGATCACCCTACATGTGCTGGCCCTGAGCTGATTGTGCCCCGCTGGAACCATTCCCCCTTGTCCTACCCTTATGGTTGGACTCTCCTGCTCGCTTACCCTTTGACAAGTGAAAGCGGTGGTCCTGACAGTGAAGTAATGTTGCATTAACCACATCAGAATAAGTGGCCAATGAGAGATTTCCCAGCAAGTGCTGACGAATCCTCCATATCAACCCATCTATGAACTTCTGGATCTTCTTCTCTACAGTTGAAATCTCATCGGGAACAATGTTCAGAAGATTTGTGAACTCGGTCTCATACTCAACCACTGTCTTCCCCTCCTGCTTGAGGTTCATCAACTTCGGAACTACTTGCAAACTCTGGAGGGTGTGCCTTCTGAAAGGCATCTTGGACCCGTTCCCAAGCATACGGGAATGCATGAGCCTGGACTGGGGCAACCACAGGTGACTGAGGTGGCGTCTGTTGCATAACTTCTAAAGCGGCATTTACTGCCTGGGCTATAATGGCAACAACTTCTGCAGCGTTCATAGAACCCTGAACTGGTGCAGGCTGTGGCTCGGGCTGGGCACCCCTGGGAACTTTCTGTGCACGTCGTGGAGGCATCTGAAATGAGAGAGAAGTCTTAAGTTCACAGTTAATATCTCAAAATAGCTGAAGAGCATAAAATATACAAAAGAGTACAACAATCCTAAAATATAGGGCTCTATATCAAAAGACACTACGCGGAAACATAACAAGCCGTACAGATCCTAAGGACACTAGAACCTGATGCTCTGATACCACCTGCGACACCCCGTCTAATTAAATACCGGGTAGCTACTCCTTTATTCAAATTAATACAAAATGTCAAGTTGGTTCAGTTCATAGCATCACTGTCGAAAACATTTTTAAACAATTACTAGCCACCTAATATTTAAAAAGCGAGTTGTCAAATTTTATTAAATTAAAGCAACGTGCAATCCATCGAATATTTATTAACTAATGATAACACAATTACATAACAGTCACAACAGAATATAAATGGATTAATAAATGAGTCTAGAGTAACACTCCTTAGAATAGACCCAAATACTGAATAAAACCAAATACAACGTCTGAATAATAAATGAATTTAACTCCAAAACTGAAATGAAACTGAGTATGATAAAACTGTCTCTAAAAGAAATGGGGCGACATGCCCTAACAACTGATTAAGTCTGAAGTGGAATTAATATAGAAAGTGGAGGCGTCTATCATCAAGATCCTGTAACTTCCACAGCAGCTACATCACGTCACTGAAATGGAACTCCTAAGCTTGGCGTCCCTATGGTTGGACACCTAAAAGGTTTTTCAAGAAAAATATATTTGAAAGCAAACGGGTCAGAGCCTGATGTGAAAACAGTTTAAAATATAGCAAGTGTTCAATTACATTAAACAATGAATATTAAGTACATGTTAGTTCCGTGCTCTCACATGAGTTCTCACCTCTCAACTAATGTGAACGCCTAACGTATATCCATAACCCCTCCTAGTTATGCCGCTAACTAACTAGTCTATACCACAACCTGTCCTCATATGATAATATAGGGGTTTGTTCAAGACATTCCAATCTAACTTATGTGATTCTATCTTTTCATTTCTCAGATTAACTTATATTAGATCTTATATGCAATTCTCATTTCTAACTTTACTCAAAGTGTCGCAAATATTCATGCACATTAACAAGGAGTCTGATATCATCACCAATATATAAATTTTGACATAATTATACAATTGGGGCGCACCTAGGCTAAGCTGCGGTGCACACATACTCTGCTATCGAATCCCGGTACATCACGTACATAAGGACAATGTATTCCGAATCTCTCAGGAATCATTTTTAATAAGAAAAATCACACATATTGGAGGCGAACATAGTTCACATACCCATGGGTCACGCACATACCTATGCTCCCATGGTCAGCTGACTTACCAACTCACAAATAGGTCATTCACAGCCCTATGTCATTAAGGTACCAATCTAAATCCCCCCGTAGGCACACAAAGATTAGATGGACCTGTTCCGAAAGCCGATCTCCCGTGATAGCAAGTATGGTAGGTATGTCATACACATATATATCCATCTACTAAGCATTCTCACAACTTAGATAATTTATATTATTATTAAAGGTATGTTCTCAATCCCTATACCATTAATTCAATTAGTACATTTTCATACTTCCGGATAGTTATATAATATAGTCTACCGACACATCTCATGTCGTAGTTTCAGGTAATTAAAACCTAACTCATAAAGGTCACTAAGTCTCCTATTAATCCCACACTTTAATCCAATACTCTTAAGGTCCATATTTCTGCCACTAACCTTATATTATCAACTATATAGATTTAACTCATTTAATCAGTATTTAATAGTACCTCACTTGTCGCACCTTATTAGGTCTAACATAACTCCCAATTTAATTTTAATAATAATCCGAGTCTCATATATATGCCTACTGGTCTTCCTTAAATCTAAAAGTGTTCACAAGGTCCCCACTAATAATTCTCTAGGGTCGAAATTGCTAAAATTCAATAAGGGAAAAAATATCACAATTTCTGGGAAGGTCGATCGATCGACCCTGGGATGTCGATCGATCGATGGTGGTCGATCGATCGACCTATGAATGTCAATCGATCGATCGCACCAGATAAGGCTATGGATTACTTCGTTTTTCAATCCCAAATTTGTCCCAAAACTCCATTACAAGGTATGAAATTCTCAACTAAGGATGTAGGAACATTATATTACCTAAATACGATATTTTTAACGTTCCAAAACCATTACATCATCAACAATTAACCTTACATGGATCAAATCTTCATAAAAACCCTAGTTTTCTATTTTCTTCAAGAATCAAGATATTTGTCTTCTTAAATCCGTTCTTAATTCATCAAGGATTATATTTTGGTTACTGAATTTCATCCAGAACTAATCTACATGCAATTCCAATCCAAGATTTATAGTTCTACCTCAAATTTCATGGGTTTTTATCATCTTTCAAGACAAAAATCAATTTCTACACTAACATGGAAGATATATTCGCTGAAAACTAATGGAATTAAATCACTTACCTTTAGTTTGATGTTCAAAATCGTTGATGGTGTCTGAAGGTTGGTTGTTTCCTTCTTTTTTGTCACAATTCTGTCAAAATTTGGTGGTGTTTGGTGGTGGCTAGGGTTTGGAAACCTCCTGAAACTTCTCCTCTAACTCACGTAGCCCACTCTTTATTTTTGGCTGATAATGGCCCTAATGGAATTCCCAATAATAATTAAATAAACCCTAAAATTCGTGGGTCTTATTTCCTTAAATTTTAAAATGACCAAAATACCCTCCCGGGTTGCCGATTTGGCCTAAAAATACCCCGGGACCCAAACTAAACCCCCAACTAGTGTTTTCTGACTATCTCGACCCCTCCAGACATGTTGGCGCACTCAAAATGACCATACGGATGATTAAATTATAATTTACTTTTTAATCTAATTAAATTGATTCATGACGCGACTGACACGCGCATCCCGACTTAATTTCCCAAATTGTCATATTTATGACTCGTGATAATTTTTAATATTATCAATAATCATATATTACCATATAAATTCAGTAATACTCAATATTATCATCATAATCAAATACCAACTCACATCTCGTTAGTATTTAAATCCGGATTAATTTCCAATTATTTCCCATTTAATTTAATTAATCCAATTAAATAAAATTACAGGGTATTGCAATCCTTACCTAGAAAACCTTCCTGTGATCGCTATTTTTTCCAGTTTGCTTCATGTAAGGTTGATGGTTGTGGTCTTTTGTTAGTGTATGGATGACTCGAACGCTAGATACTCTGGTGTGGAACTGGTTTTGTGGGATTCGGTTTGGGGAGTTGGGAGACGCCAAATGGCTGCACATTTGGGTTGTTTCTAGGGTGATTGGTGGGGTGATGGGTTCGCCTATCCTCTGTATATTGTTGCTTCGTTCTTTGCTGGCGATATGCTCAGTGTTGGTTTCCAGTTAGTTCATAATCGGACGGTGATTTTCCTGGTTCCTTTGTGGCTTGGCTGGGCAGTTTTCTTTGGTCGTGTTTTGGCTAACGCCGGGTGGTGCGATCCTTGTCTGATCGCAGTTTTGTGGTTGTTCCGTGATGTTGCTGACCATTTTTGGTCAACCGCTGCTCCGGCGGGTGCGCTTCTGATGGTTCCTTCATGAACACGATGGTGGCTTATTGGGGTGTGATGTGGTGGCTTTCCCCCTGCCGTGTTTGCCTTGCGATGGCAATGGTTGCAAATTATGTACAGTGGCGATGTTAGCTCCTGGTCTATGATGGGTTTCCGGCGTAGCCGACGTTGATTATTCTCCGACGAAGAATAATCAACGTCGGCCACGCCGAAAACCCATCATAGACCAGGAGCTAACATCGCCACTGTACATAATTTGCAACCATTGCCATCGCAAGGCAAACACGGCAGGGGGAAAGCCACCACATCACACCCCAATAAGCCACCATCGTGTTCATGAAGGAACCATCAGAAGCGCACCCGCCGGAGTAGCGGCTGACCAAAAATGGTCAGCAACATCACGGAACAACCACAAAACTGCGATCAGACAAGGATCACACCACCCGGCGTTAGCCAAAACACGACCAAAGAAAACTGCCCAGCCAAGCCACAAAGGAACCAGGAAAATCACCGTCCGATTATGAACTAACTGGAAACCAACACTGAGCATATCGCCAGCAAAGAACGAAGCAACAATATACAGAGGATAGGCGAACCCATCACCCCACCAATTGCCCTGGAAACAACCCAAACGTGCAGCCATTTGGCGTCACCCAACTCCCCAAACCGAATCCCACAAAACCAGTTCCACATCAGAGTATCTAGCGTTCGAGTCATCCATACACTAACAAAAGACCACAACCATCAACCTTACATGAAGCAAACTGGAAAAAATAGCGATCACAGGAAGGTTTTCTAGGTAAGGATTGCAATATCCCGTAATTTTATTGATTTTATTTAATTGGATTAATTAAATTAAATGGGAAATAATTGGAAATTAATCCGGATTTAATTACTAGCGAGACGTGAGTTGGTATTTGATTATGATGATAATATTGAGTATTACTGAATTTATATGGTAATATATGATTATTGATAATATTAAAAATTGTCACGAGTCATAAATACGACAATTTGGGAAATTAAGTTGGGATGCGCGTGTTAGTCGCGTCATGAATCAATTTAATTAGATTAAAAAGTAAATTATAATTTAATCATTCGTATGGTCATTTCGAGTGCGCCAACATGTCTGGAGGGGTCGAGATAGTCATAAAACACTAGCTGGGGGTTTAGTTTGGGTCCCGGGGTATTTTTAGGCCAAACCGGCAACCCGGGATGGTATTTTGGTCATTTTAAAATTTAAGGAAATAAGACCCACGAATTTTAGGGTTTATTTAATTATTATTGGAAATTCCATTAGGGCCATTATCAGCCAAAAACAAAGAGTGGGCTACGTGAGTTGGAGGAGAAGTTGCAGGAGGTTTCCAAACCCTAGCCACCATCAACCACCACCAAATTTTGACAGAATTGTGACCAGAAAGAAGGAAACAACCAACCTTCAGACACCATCAATGATTTTGAACATCAAACTAAAGGCAAGTGATTTAATTCCATTAGTTTTCAGCGAATATATCTTCCATTGTATTCCTAGTGGTGATGCCTCGTCCTGAGGGAGGATTGTCCACTCACTTGTACTATATAGAGGAGGAGACCTAAGGAAGTGGTAATATCATTCGATTTGATTCCAGTTATTAGAGAGCTCACTGACGTATTCCAGGATATTCCAGGGTTACCTCCTAGTAGAGAGATAGACTTTGTTATCTACTTGACGCCGGGCACTCGGCCAATTGCCCACGCACCTTACTGTATGGCTTCAGCGGAGATGAGAGAGCTACGGGATCAGATAGAGCAGCTGTTGGGTCAGGGGTTTATCCATAGGAGTACTTCGTCGTGGGGTGCCCCTGTGCTGTTTGTGAAGAAGAGGGATGTATCTTTGAGGTTGTGTGTAGATTACAGGGAGTTGAATAAAGTCACGATATGGAACAAGTATCTGTTGCCCCGAATCGATGACTTATTCGACCAGTTGAGAGGAACGGCCTTCTTCTCTAAGATTGACTTGAGATCGGGTTTCCATCAGTTGCGTATCAGGGAATAGGACATCTCAAAGACTGCCTTCTTGAAGAGATATGGTTCCTATGAGTTTCGGGTTATGCCTTTTGGCCTAACCAATGCCCCAGTCGTGTTTATGGACTTGATGAATAGAGTGTTCAGAGAGTTCCTAGACCAGTTCGTCATCGTCTTCATTGATGACATTATGGTTTACTCCCATACAAAGGAGGAACATGCAGAGCACTTGAGGCAGGTTTTGTAGACGCTGCGTCAGAACGAGTTATAGGCAAAGAACGAGAAGTGTGGGTTTTGGATGAAGGAGGTTCAGTTTTTGGGGCATATCATTTCAGACAGGGGGATATCTGTTGATCTGAGGAAGGTATCAGCGGTGAGGGAGTGGGGACAGCCCACGACACTGACTGAGATACATAGTTTCTTGGCCCTAGCAGGATACTAAAGGAGGTTTATTCGGGGGTTCTCTAAGATAGCTGGTCCTTTGACATATCTGACTCGGAAGGGTGTGCCATTTATCTGGAGCAATGCCTATCAGTTGGCATTCGACGGGTTGAAGGACAAGTTGACCTCAGCACCAGTGTTAGCATTGCCTAGACCAGGAGTAGAGTATCTAGTCTACACCGATGCGTCCTTACTAGGACTTGGGGACGTACTACAATAGGAGAGTCAGGCTATAGCTTATGCTTCCCGTAAGCTTAAGTCTCACGAGAAGAATTACCCCACCCACGACTTAGAGTTAGCAACAGTCGTATTTGCTCTTTGGATTTGGAGACATTATCTCCTGGGGGAGAAATTCCGTTGATTTACGGACCACATGTTTCTACAGTACCTCTTCATGCAGAAGGAACTAAATATGCGTCAGCGTAGGTGTCTTGAGTTCGTGAAGGATTATCAGTTCGATATCCAATATCACCTAGGAAAGTCTAACGTGGTAGCAGACGCGTTGAGCCATAGGCCGATGGGCAATGTGGCCAAAGTGTGGAAAGCAAAGTGGAAGGAGTTGGGACACCAGGATACAGTGGCCCGATCATTCATGTTTGTGATGACCGTTATGCCCCAAATCGTTACGGGAGTGATACAGGCCCAGGCAAAAGACTCATTTTGTCAAGAGCAGATAGTCTGATTACTAGCAGAGGGAGTTGAGTCCTATACCGTTAGTTCAGACGGGGTCGTACGCTTCAATGGGAGACTGGTCATTCCTGAGGGGGAAGACTTACGATACGAGGTAATGACAAAGTCACACGATTCATGATTCACGATACATCCTGGTGGGGATAAGATGTACCATGATATGAGGCGACAATACTGGTGGAGCGGAATGAAGAGATATATTACTGAGTTCGTTTCTAAATGTGCAACTTGTCAGCTGGAAAAGGTGGACCGTCAGAGATCGGCATGACTTATACAGCCATTAGAGGTTCCCATGTGGAAATGGAAAAGCATTTCTATGGACTTCATCACGGGGTTACCTACATCGCAGAGGGGTCACGACTTGATATGGGTAATCGTGGATAGGTTGACCGAAGTTGCTCATTTTCTACCAGCCCGAACAGACTACACTACGGGATAATATGCCCAGATTTTCATAGCGGAGATAGTGAAACTCCACGGGGTGCCTCTCAATATCGTGTCTGACCGAGACAAGATATTTGTTTCACGATTTTGGGAGAGTTTCCAGGAGGCCATGGGTACGAAATTGCGGCTGAGTACAACATATCACCCGCAGACAAATGGGCAGACCGAGCGGACGAATCATATGTAGGAAGACATGTTACAGATGTGCATCCTAGACTTTGGAGGTGGTTGGGAGCAGTATCTTCCACTGGTGGAGTTTGCCTATAATAACTCCTACCAGTTCACTATTGGCATGGCTCCATTCGAGGCGTTATACGGTAGACCTTGTCGTTCCCTAGCATGTTGGCCAGAGGTGGGAGATAACAAACTCCTTGGGTAGGAGGTGATTCAGGATACTTCGGTGAGGATAGAGATGATACGGAGCCGTGTTTGGGTAGCTCAGGACCGACAGAAGAGTTATGCTGATGCCAAGAGATTCTTCAGAGAATTCAAGGTGGGGGACCTGGTACTACTCAGAGTGTCTCCGATGAAGGGGATTATACGTTTCGGGAAGAAGGGGAAATTGGCACCTATATACATGGGGCCATTTCCCATCATCGAGAGAATTGGGCCAGTTGCTTAAAGACTTGGGTTACCAGAACACCTGCATAGGATCCATGACGTGTTTCATATTTCCTCACTAAGGAGATATCTTAGGGATAATTTGGCCCATACCGACATTACTTTAGAGGACATCGATCTACAGCCTGATAGTTACTATGAGGAGGGGCCGATTGCTATTCTGGACCACAACGAGAGGAAACTGAGGTCGAAGATAGTACCGTTAGTACATGTTCTGTTGCAGCACCATAATGTCGAGTCCACCTGGGAGCACGAGGATGAGATGCGAGTTGTTAGGGGGGAAGTATGTAATACCCCATAATTTTATTAATTTTATTTAATTGGATTAATTAATTAAATGGGAATTAATTGGAAATTAATCCAGATTTAAATACTAGCGAGACGTGAGTTGGTATTTGATTATGATGATAATATTGAGTATTACTGAATTTATATGGTAATATATGATTATTGATAATATTAAAAATTATCGCGAGTCATAAATACGATAATTTAGGAAATTAAGTTGGGACGCGCGTGTCAGTCGCGTCAAGAATCAATTTAATTATATTAAAAAGTAAATTATAATTTAATCATCCATATAGTCATTTTGAGTTGGCCAACGTGTCCGGAGGGGTTGAGATAGTTAGAAAATACTAGCCGGGGGTTTAGTTTGGGACCCGGGGCATTTTTAGGCCAAACCGGCAACCTGGGAGGGCATTTTGATCATTTTAAAATTTAAGGAAATAAGACCCACGAATTTTAGGGTTTATTTAATTATTATTGGGAAGGCCATTAGGGCCATTATCAGCCAAAAATAAAGAGTGGGCTACGTGAGTTAGAGGAGAAGTTGCAGGAGGTTTCCAAACCCTAGCCACCACCAACCACAACCAAATCTTGACGAATTGTGACCGAAAAGAAGGAAAGAACCAACCTTCGAACACCATCAACGATTCTGAACATCAAACTTAAGGCAAGTGATTTAATTCCATTAGTTTTCAGCGAATATATCTTCCATGTTAGTGTAGAAATTGATTTTTGTCTTGAAAGATGATAAAAACCCATGAAATTTGAGGTAGAACTATAAATCTTGGATAGGAATTGCATGTAGATTAGTTCTGGACAAAATTCAGTAGCCAAAATATAACCCTTGATGAATTAAGAACCGATTTAAGAAGAGAAATATCATGATTCGTGAAGAAAATAGAAAACTAGGGTTTTTATGAAGATTTGATCCATGTAAGGTTAATTGTTGATGATGTAATGGTTTTGGAATGTTAAAAATATTGTATTTAGGTAGTATAATGATCCTACATCCTTAGTTGAGAATTTCATACCTTGTAATGGAGTTTTGGGACAAATCTGGGACTGAAAAACGAAGCAGTCCGTAGCCTTATCTGGTGTGATCGATCGATTAACATTCATAGGTCGATCGATCGATCGACATCCCAGGGTCAGTCGATCGACCTTCCCAAAAATTGTGATATTTTTTCCCTTATTGAATTTTAGTAATTTCGACCCTAGAGAATTATTGGTGGGGACCTTGTGAACACTTTTAGATTTAATGAAGACCAATAGGCATATATATGAGACCCGGATTATTATAAGAATTAAATTGGGAGTTATGTTAGACCTAATAAGGTGCGACGAGTGAGGTACTATTAAAGACTGCGATTAAATGAGTTAAATCTATATAGTTGATAATATAAGGTTAGTGGCAGAAATATGGACCTTAAGAGTAATGGATTAAAGTGTGGGATTAATAGGAGACTTAGTAACCTTTATGATTTAGGTTTCAAGTACTTGAAACTACGACGTGAGATGTGTCGGTGGACTATATTATATAACTATTGGAAAGTATGAAAATGTACTAATTGGATTAATGGTATAGGGATTGAGAACATACCTTTAATAATAATATAAATTATCTAACTTGTGAGAATGCTTAGTATATGGATTTATATTTGTATGGCATACCTACCATACTTGCTATCATAGGAGGTCGGCTTTCGGAACAGGGCCATCTAATCTTTGTGCTCCTACGGGAGGATTTAGCTTGGTACCTTAAGGACATAGGGTTGTGAATGACTTATTTGTGAGTTGATAAGTCAGCTGACCATGGGAGCGTAGGTATGTGCGTGACCCGTGGGTATGTGAATTATGTTCGCCTCCAATATGTGTGATTTTGCTTATTAAAAACGATTCCTGAGAGATTCGGAATACGTTGTCCTTATGTAGGTGATGTACCGGGATTCGATAGCAGACTATGTGTTCACCGCAGCTTAGCCTAGGGGTGCCCCAATTGTATAATTATGTTGGAATTTATATATTGGTGATGATAACAAACTCCTTGTTAATGTGTGTGAATATTTGCGACACTTTGAGTAAAGTTAGAAATAAAAATTTCATATAAGATCTAATATAAGTTTACCTGAGAAATGAAAAGGTAGAATCAAATAAGTTAGATTGGAATGTCTTGAACAAACCCCTATCTTATCATATGAGGACAGGTTGTGGTATAGACTAGTTAGTTAGAGGCATAACTAGGAGGGGTTATGGATATACGTTAGGCGTGCACATTAGTTGAGAGGTGAGAACTCATGTGACAGCACGGAACTAACATGTACTTAACATCGGGCTCTGACCCGTTTTCTTTCAAATCTATTTTTCTTGAAAAAAACCTTTTAGGTGTCCAGCCACAGGGATGCAAAGCTTAGGAGTTCCATTCCAGTGGCGTGCTGTAGCTGCTGTGGAAGTTACAGGATCTTGATGATAGACGCCTCCACTTTCTATATTGATTCCACTTCAGACTTAATTAGTTATTAGGGCATGTCGCCCCATTTCTTTTAGAGACAGTTTTATCATATTCAGTTTCATTTCAGTTTTGGAGTTAAATTCATTTATTATTCAGACGTTGTATTTGGTTTTATTCAGTATTTGGGACTATTCAGAGGAGTGTTACTCCAGACTCATTTATTATTCCATTTATATTCTGTTGTGGCTGTAATGTAAGTGTGTTATCATTAGTTAATAAATATTCGATGGATTGCATGTTACTTTAATTTAATAAAATTTGACAATTCACTTTTTAAATATTAGGTGGCCAGTAATTGTTTAAAAATGTTTTCGACAGTGATGCTATGAACTGAACCAATTTGACATTTTGTATCAATTTGAATAAAGGAGTATCTACCCGGTATTTAATTAGTCGGGATGTCACAACCCTCTCGTAACTTGTATTACTACGTTCAATCCATTCACGAATTCTATATGTGCATTCAACACGTTCGTGAATTGTACTAGTGGACAAAGTTTTTGAATCAAAGACATATATCCAAATAAAATCAGCATGGAGAATCACTTGAGATCGCAACATACAATAAACATCTTTATCACAAACCAACATGAATCGACTTTCAACTCTAAAGTCGTATTTCAATGAAAAAGATCCAACTTTCAAATCCATAAACTTGCTACATAACTCATTGCATATGAAATCCAATGAGTTGTCTTCAAATATTTCAATGCAAGCCATATTATCCAAATAACAACATCAGGGCAATCTTACAACTTTCCATTATGGCCTCCATTAAATTAAAACATAAAAATGCTTCTGTTAAAGCTCAAGATTAATTAATGTTGTTGACGCGGACCCACAAACACGTGACCAACTAGACATGAATAGTCAATTAAGCATGAGTCAACAGTAACAAAGTAAATGAACATTAACATTATGCCAAATTAATGTAAAAAAATAAAATGAGAATTAATCATTAGAAAATCACGTGTACTTTATATCAAATTGTGTGTACTTTACTGCAATTTTCCTGTGAGGTATCTACAAATGACTTTAGTGTTGTTAAACTCAAGATTTGTCAATGCCGCTGGTGCGAACCCACAAAGACATGCCCAACTAACACATGACAAGTCTATTTAGCATGAGTCAACAGTAACAAAGTAAATGCACATTAACATTATGCCAAATTAATGTCAAAACACAAAATGAAAATTAATTATTAGAAATTCACGTGTACTTTATATAAAACTGTGTGTACTTTACTGCAATTATCATGTAAGGTATATATAAATGACTGTACTTTTGTTAAACCTCAAGATTGGTCAATGCCGTTAGCGCGGGTCCACAAACACATGCCCATCTAACACATGACAAGCCTATTAAGTAATGAGTTAAAAGTAACAAAGTAAATGCACATTAACATTTCGCTAAATTAATGTCAAAACACAAAATCAGAATTAATCATTAAAAATTCACAAGTATTTTATATCGAATTACATGTACTTTACTGCAATTTTCTTGTGCGGAATATACATGAACAACTTGTATATACAGAAAGTACACACACACATGAACACACAATCAAAACGTATACATACACAACTTGTTACATAATCAAAACACAAAGTCAGAATGTAATACCCCGTATTTTTGGCTATATATATTTTTTGGGATTAATTAATTAAATGAGAATTAATTGGGAATTAATCCGGATAAAATACTAGCGAGATGTGAGTTGGTATTTGACTACATTGAGTATATATGATGTTATATGAATATTGAATTACGAAATTTTTCGTCAGATTGATATACGGCAATTTGGACATTTTATTAGGACGCGGGTGACAGTCGCGTCAGGTTATAATTATTTTATTTATAAAAGTGAATTTAAATTCTATAAACCGTATGGTCGTTTTGAGTGCAGCAATCCGTCCGGAAGGGTCGAGATAGTCAGAAAACACTAGCCGGGAGTTTAGTTTGGGTCCCGGGGTATTTTTAGGCCATACCGGCAACATAAAGGGTATTTTGGTAATTTCGTATTTTTGGGAAATTAAATTGACGAAAATTAGGATTCTTTATCTGATTGGGAATTGACCCACTAAACCCACTAACCAACCCTTAATGACCCAATAAGCTACGGGGGTTATCAAATTAGGTTTCCAAAACTTGCCCAAAGAAAACCCTAGCCACCATTGGAGATAAGCTTGGAGAGAGAGATATAGAAGGGGATTCTGCAGAAAGAGAGAGAGAACTTCAACAAATCGTCATCAAAATCAGAGATTGAATCAAGGCAAGTGGTTTAATTTCAATTATTATAGAGAATGCATCTTCCATGTGTATGAATTTACATAAATCTAATTGTTCTTGGAGTGATATGAAAACCCATGTATTTTGGAACTTAGAACTTGAAATCTTGAAGAGAAATTGCATGTAGAATGGTAGGTAGATGATTATTCTGATGACATTATATTTTGGATGAAAATAAAACGGATTTAATTGGGTAAATTAATGATTATAAATTCTAGGGTTTATATTCTTAGAAATTTGGGGAAAAGTGTAGAGACTTGAGGATTTAATGATATTTAGGATGAATTGATTCCCTAAAATATGTTAGTATGTGACCTAGGTACGTTTAGGGATGATTAGAGACCTTAAACAATCGTTGGTTTGATGTTTAGATGAGTTTTGAAGAGATAAAAATGGTGAAAAACGAAACTAAGGAAATCTGGGCTCGGAACTGGTCGTTCGTTAGAAGACCTACCCAGGTCGTTCGAACGAGCTTCTAACGAGTTGACAGTCTGGGTTCTAACGAGAGTGATGTTCGTTCGAAGTTTTCGTTCGAACGAGATCTCGTTAGAAGACCCAGTTCGTTCGAACGAACTCTCGTTCGAACAGCCTCGTTCGAACGAGACTTCGAACGAGTTGACAGTTTAGGCTTTTTAGCCTGTTTTGATCCCGAGTGCCCCGTAACCTTGTGTATAGGTAGTGATAGCCTTCCCTTGATGAGTAATTGGTATATTTGGGATGTTTGGGATATAATGAGGAGTCAAACCTCGAAGTGTAGTTTGAACCTAAAGGAAAATATGAGCTGAGACGTGAGTGCCTACTACGACGTAAGAATAAATTATGGCGCGTATAAATATGGACCGGGATTATATAAGTTACATATATATTAAGTTGGTACGAGAATGCGATATGTACTACAATTAAATTACGGTGATTACTAAGATGCGTGTTTACTTAGTATTGGTATATGATTGTGTGTATGACATACCTACCATACTTGCTATCACGGGAGGTTTGGGTTCGCTTAGGGCCCTCTAATCCTTGTGTTGCCCGGATTTAGACTGGTTACCTCGATGAACATAGGTCAGAGAAAGACTTATTGGGATGTTAATAAGTCCGCTGATCGTGGGAGCGGAGGTATGTGCGTGACCCATGTGATGTGACTGTGTTCGCCTCCATTATTTGTGATGTTGTTATCTGTGAACTATTCCTGAGAGATTCGGAATATGTGATCCTTATGTACGTGATGTACCGGGATGGATAGCAGAGTATGTGTGCACCGCAACTTAGTTCTCGGGGTGCCTGTATTGAATATTTATGACGTGATAATATACACTTAGTAAAAGGAGAACTTTCATATGGTATTGTGTGTATAACCTTGGAATAACAAAAAGGGTTAATTTATAACGAGTTGTATTACTTTTATATGAGAACCTGAATTTACGTTAAGTCCCCTATTTAATTGCGAGCGTTATCATGTTAATGGGAACCGAGTAATAAGGGTAGAACCTATGATAGTCTAGCTAGATATGATGTCACTTAGCTAGTGGTTTGTATCAAGTTAGATGGGTACTTACGTTAGGAGTGCACAGTTAGACGAGAGGTGAGAATTTCATGTGAGTGCACGTCCTAACATATACTTTGCATTTAATGTTTTAAATGTTTTTAAAGCACTTGCAGGTTTTTAAAATATCTCCACATTCGGGCTCTGACCCGTTTGCTTTCAAATCTATTTTTCTTGTAAAACCATTTTAGGTGCCCAGCCACAAGGACACCATGCATAGGATACTCATTCAGGTGACGAGCTGTAGCTGTTTGTGGAAGCTACAGGGATTTTCTTTTAGACGCTTCTATCATTTGGATTCCAGATTCAGTATCTATCAGTTGTAGGGCATGTTGCCCATTTCTATTAGAGACATCTTCCCATTTCAGTTTTTCAGACTTTGGCATGTATTGATTCAGTATTCAGTTTAGTTATTTCAGTTTGTGGTATTGTTGTGAGGAGTTTTCCTCCAGACTTTATTTACATTATGTGATGGTTATTCTATTTACTTCGTTATGGTGAATGGTGTTATTATTCTGGCTTTAAATCTTTTACTACATGTTAATCATACTTTAACTTAAAATTTAGCACTTACTTTTTAAATACTAGGTGGTTAGTAATTTTTAAAATGTTTTCGACGGTGATGCTATTAACTGAGCCAACTTGGCATTTTGAATTAATTTAATAAAGGAGTAGCTACCCGGTATTTAATTAGTCGGGGTGTCACAGGTGGTATCAGAGCATCAGGTTCTAGTGTCCTTTAGGATCTGACGGCTTATTATGTTTCCGCTGAGCTTTCGTTGATATAGAGCCCTATATTTTAGGACTGTTGTACTCTTTTTGTGTATGCTTCGTTCTTCAGCTATTTTAAGTTTATAAACAGCGAACTTATAAACTTCATTCTTATTTCAGATGCCTCCACGACGTGCACGACGAGTTCCCAGGGATGCAACGCCCGAACCCCAGCCCGCTCCAGTTTAGGGCATGATGAACGCCGCTGAGGTTGCAGCCATAGTAGCCCAAGCGGTAAATGCCGCAATTTCCGTAGTCCAGCAGGCACCACCTCAGGCGTCGGTTGTCGCGCCAGTACAGGCAAATGCATTCCCGTCTGCTTGGGAATGTGTACGTGACGCTTTTCAGAAAGCGCATCCGCCAGAGTTTGCAGGTAGCTCAGATGTGGTAGTCTCGAGCCAGTGGAGGAAGAATATACAGAGGCACTTGAGGATATATGAGTGCACGGATGTTCAGAAGAAGGTGGTAGCTACTTTCAAGCTAGTTCGATCTTCACTGCAGTGGTGGGAGTCTATTACCACCGTGGAGGAGAGGGATACTCTCACTATTCAGGACTTCTGGGTGCGGTTTGACCGCAAGTACTTTTCGTCAGCTGTTCATACGGAAATGAGGAGGAAACTGATGAGTCTGAGGCAGGAGGATAAGACCGTGGCCGAATATGAGGCCGAGTTCACGAATCTGTTGAATATCGTTCCGGATGAGATACGACAGAAAATAAGAAGATTGAGAAATTCACCGACGGGTTGACATGGAGAATCCGTCAGCATCTGTTAGGGAACCTTTCGTTGGCCACTTATTCTGATGTGGTTAACGCTGCTTTATTACACTGCCAGGATCACCGCTTTCATATGGCTGAGGGCAAGAGATCCGGAGAGTCTATCAATCAGGGCAGGACTGGAGGGCATGGTGCCAGTGGGGCACAATCTGTTCAGGGGCAGAGACAGGGTGAGCAGGGTTCCCAGCAGGGGGATCAGAAGAGGTTCAGATCAAGGAACTATAGGCACGGACAGGGAGGTTTCCGTCAGGGCCATCAGGGTCCAAACGGCCATCAGGGCCAACAGGGACAGAATGGGCAGCAGTTTCACCAGGGCCAGCAGGGCCAAGGGAGGAACGGTAACGGCCACCAGGGTCAGGGACAGTAGGGGCAGAGAGGAGGGAACTTCCCAGGGAAGTGTTTTGTTTGTGGCAAGACTGGCCATAAACGACAGGATTGTCCTGATAGGGGCAGGGCCCCACAGCAGTAGCAGGGTGCTCGCCAGGAGCCGCAGAGGCCTATGTTTCCCGCCGCTCTCCCCGCACAGCCACAGATGGCAGCATTGCCACCCATTCCAGCAGTCCCAGCTCAGCAGGGGCAGCTACAGTATGGACGTGTCTATAACGTCCACCAGGCTGCAGTTCCACAGGCACCGCCCGCGATTGAGGGTACGTTTCCTATCCATGGCACTATGGGTCGGGTATTGTTTGATACGGGGGCTACACATTGTTTTATAGCTACAATTTCGCGAAAGCCTTAGGGTTGTTAACTACGGCAGAGAGCACAGTGACGTGTGTCGACTCACCATTGGGGAGTGGGTCACTTATATTCTTTATATGCCGGGGAGTGGGGGTAGAGATTGGTGGGTTGGTATTACCTGCAGACATGTTAGTATTAGATATGCATGTTCACGATGTGATTATAGGTATGGATTGGCTCGCTGATTATAGAGCCATGATTGATTTCTTCGGTGGGAGCATTGTTTTTGCCATTCAGGGGCAAGAGATGTTTGTAGTGGCGATGCCTCTCCCAGAGGGAGGTTCGACCGCTCATCTGTATTACATAGAGGAGGATACCTCTAAGGAGGTTGTGATTCCTTTAGATTATATCCCAGTTGTCAGGAGTATTCGGATGTGTTTCAGGAGATACCAGGCCTACCCCCCAGTCGAGAGATAGACTTTGTTATAGACCTATTACCAGGTACGAGACCTATAGCACGCGCACCGTACCGTATGGCTCCAGCTGAGATGCGAGAGCTACGAGATCAGATAGAGCAGCTGTTAGGTCAGGGCTTTATTCGCAGGAGTACCTCACCTTGGGGCGCTCCAGTTTTGTTTGTGAAAAAGAGGGACGGTTCACTAAGATTGTGTGTGGACTACCGGGAGTTGAACAAGGTCACGATACGGAATAAGTATCCGTTGCCTCGAATCGATGACCTATTTGATCAATTGAGAGGAGATTCTTTCTTCTTGAAGATTGATTTGAGATCGGGATACCATCAGTTGCGTATCAGGGAGGAGGATGTCTCGAAGACTGCGTTCTTGTCGAGATATGGTTCTTATGAGTTTCGGGTTATGCCTTTTGGTTTGTCCAACGCTCCAGCTGTGTTTATGGACTTGATGAACAGAGTGTTCAGGGATTTCCTAAATCAGTTTGTCATTGTCTTCATCGATGATATTCTGGTTTACTCCCAGACAGAGGAGGAGCACGCCGAGCATTTGAGGCAAGTTTTGCAGACACTTCGTCAGAACGAGTTGTATGCAAAATATGAGAAGTGTGGGTTTTGGCTGAAAGAGGTCCAGTTTTTGGGACATATTATTTCCGACCGGGGGAGATCTGTTGATCCAGGGAAGGTATCCGCGGTGAGGGAGTGGGGACAGCCCACAACACCGACTGAGATTCGTAGTTTCTTGGGCTTAGCAGGATACTACAGGAGGTTTATTCGGGGTTTCTCAAAGATAGCAGGTCCTTTGACACATCTGACTCGTAAGGGTGTGCCATTCATCTGGAGTGATGTCTGTCAGTTGGCATTCGATGAATTGAAGAATAAATTTACCTCAGCACCTGTGTTAGCATTGTCGAGACAGGGAGTTGAGTATTTGGTTTACACCGATGCGTCTTTGCAAGGACTTGGAGGTGTATTGCAGCAGGAGAGACAGGCCATAGCTTATGCTTCCCGTAAGCTTAAGCCTCACGAGAAGAATTACCCCACTCATGATTTGGAGTTGGCGGCAGTGGTATTTGCCCTACGGATTTGGAGGCACTATCTTTTGGGGGAGAAGTTCCAATTATTCACGGACCACAAGTCCCTATAGTACCTGTTCACGCAGAAGGAGTAGAATATGCGGCAGCGTAGGTGGCTTGAGTTTGTGAAGGACTACCAGTTCGATATCCAGTATCACCCGGGTAAGGCTAACGTGGTGGCAGACGCGTTGAGCCGTAGGCCAGCAGATGAAGTGGCAGAAGTGTGGAAGGCCAAGTGGAAGGAATTGGGACACCAGGATGCAGTGGCTCGATCTTTCATGTCGGTGATGATCGTTACACCGCAGATTGTCACGAAGGTAGTACGGGCACAGGCTAATGACTCGTTCTGTCAGGAGTAGATAGTTCGATTACTAGCAGAGAGAGCTGAGTCCTATACCGTTAGCTCAGACAGGGGATTACGCTTCAATGGGAGATTGGTGGTTCCGGAAGGGGAGGAATTGCGACACGATGTGATGGCAGAGTCGCACGGCTCACGGTTCGCGGTACATCCCGGAGGGGATAAAATGTACCAAGACATGAGATGCCAGTATTGGTGGAGCGATATGAAGAGAGATATCGCTGAGTTTGTTTCGAAATGCGCCACTTGTCAGCTAGTAAAAGTGGATCATCAGAGACCGGCAGGACTGCTACAGCCGTTGGAGGTCCCGATGTGGATGTGGGAGAGCATATCCATGGACTTTATCACGGAGTTGCCTACGTTGCAGAGGGGTCACGACTCCGTTTGGGTAATTGTGGACAGGTTGTCCAAAGTCGCTCACTTTTTACCCGTAAGGACAGACTACACTACGGGACAGTATGCCCAGCTCTTCATTTCAGAGATTGTGAGACTTCACGGTGTGCCCCTAAATATCGTGTCTGACAGAGACAAGATATTTGTTTCGCAGTTTTGGGAGAGTTTCCAGGAGGCCATGGACACGGAATTGCGGTTGAGTACGGCTTATCATCCGCAGACCGATGGGCAGACCGAGCGCACAAATCAGATGTTGGAGGACATGCTACGCATGTGCATTATTGACTTTGGGGGTGGATGGGAGCAGTACCTTCCACTGGTGGAGTTTGCTTACAACAACTCCTATCAGTTCACTATTGGCATGGCTCCGTTTGAGGCGTTGTACGGTAGACCTTGTCGTTCCCCAGCATGTTGGTTAGAAGTGGGGGACAACAAACTACTTGGGTCGGAAGTGATTCAGGATACTTCGGCGAGGATAGAATTGATTCGAAGTCGCATTCGGGTAGCTCAGGACAGGCAGAAGAGCTATGCTGATGCGAAAAGGTTCTTCAGAGAGTTCCAAGTAGGGGACCAGGTTTTGCTCAGAGTATCTCCTATGAAGGGGATTATGCGTTTCGGGAATAAAGGGAAGTTGGCACCGAGATATGTGGGACCATTCCCTATTATTGAGCGGATTGGACCGGTTGCGTATAGGCTTGGATTACCGGAACATTTACATCGAATTCATGATGTGTTTCATATTTCCTCGCTAAGGAAATATCTTAGAGACAATTTGGCTCATTCTCACATTTCTTTGGAGGACATCGATCTCCAACCTGATAGCTCCTACGAGGAGGGGCCGATTGCTATTTTGGACCGAAGTGAACGGAAACTGCGGTCAAAGATAGTCCCGTTAGTGCGTATTCAATGGCGACATCATAATGTCGAGGAGTCCACATGGGAGCGCGAGGATGAGATGCACGAACGTCATCCAGATTTGTTCTTACCAGGTACTTTCTAGTTCCGAATTTCGGGACGAAATTCTGTTATTAGGGGGGAAGTATGTAATACCCCGTATTTTTGGCTATATATATTTTTTGGGATTAATTAATTAAATGAGAATTAATTGGGAATTAATCCGGATAAAATACTAGCGAGATGTGAGTTGGTATTTGACTACATTGAGTATATATGATGTTATATGAATATTGAATTACGAAATTTTTCGTCAAATTGATATACGGCAATTTGGACATTTTATTAGGACGCGGGTGACAGTCGTGTCAGGTTATAATTATTTTATTTATAAAAGTGAATTTAAATTCTATAAACCGTATGGTCGTTTTGAGTGCGTCAACGCGTCCAGAAGGGTCGAGATAGTCAGAAAACACTAGCCGGGAGTTTAGTTTGGGTCCCGGGGTATTTTTAGGCCATACCGGCAACATAAAGGGTATTTTGGTAATTTCGTATTTTTGGGAAATTAAAGTGACGAAAATTAGGAGTCTTTATCTGATTGAGAATTGACCCACTAAACCCACTAACCAACCCTTAATGACCCAATAAGCTACGGGGGTTATCAAATTAGGTTTCCAAAACTTGCCCAAAGAAAACCCTAGCCACCATTGGAGATAAGCTTGGAGAGAGAGATATAGAAGGGGATTCTGCAGAAAGAGAGAGAGAACTTCAACAAATCGTCATCAAAATCAGAGATTGAATCAAGGCAAGTGGTTTAATTTCAATTATTATAGAGAATGCATCTTCCATGTGTATGAATTTACATAAATCTAATTGTTCTTGGAGTGATATGAAAACCCATGTATTTTGGAACTTAGAACTTGAAATCTTGAAGAGAAATTGCATGTAGAATGGTAGGTAGATGATTATTCTGATGACATTAGATTTTGGATGAAAATAAAACGGATTTAATTGGGTAAATTAATGATTATAAATTCTAGGGTTTATATTCTTGGAAATTTGGGGAAAAGTGTAGAGACTTGAGGATTTAATGATATTTAGGATGAATTGATTCCCTAAAATATGTTAGTATGTGACCTAGGTACGTTTAGGGATGATTAGAGACCTTAAACAATCTTTGGTTTGATGTTTAGATGAGTTTTGAAGAGATAAAAATGGTGAAAAACGAAACTAAGGAAATCTGGGCTCGGAACTGGTCGTTCGTTAGAAGACCTACCCAGGTCGTTCGAACGAGCTTCTAACGAGTTGACAGTCTGGGTTCTAACGAGAGTGATGTTCGTTCGAAGTTTTCGTTCGAACGAGATCTCGTTAGAAGACCCAGTTCGTTCGAACGAACTCTCGTTCGAACAGCCTCATTCGAACGAGACTTCGAAGGAGTTGACAGTTTAGGCTTTTTAGCCTGTTTTGATCCCGAGTGCCCCGTAACCTTGTGTATAGGTAGTGATAGCCTTCCCTTGATGAGTAATTGGTATATTTGGGATGTTTGGGATATAATGAGGAGTCAAACCTAGAAGTGTAGTTTGAACCTAAAGGAAAATATGAGCTGAGACGTGAGTGCCTACTACGACGTAAGAATAAATTATGGCGCGTATAAATATGGACCGGGATTATATAAGCTACATATATATTAAGTTGGTACGAGAATGCGATATGTACTACAATTAAATTACGGTGATTACTAAGATGCGTGTTTACTTAGTATTGGTATATGATTGTGTGTATGACATACCTACCATACTTGCTATCACGGGAGATTTGCGTTCGCTTAGGGCCCTCTAATCCTTGTGTTGCCCGGATTTAGACTGGTTACCTCGATGAACATAGGTCAGAGAAAGACTTATTGGGATGTTAATAAGTCCGCTGATCGTGGGAGAGTAGGTATGTGCGTGACCCATGTGATGTGACTGTGTTCGCCTCCATTATTTGTGATGTTATCTGTGAACTATTCCTGAGAGATTCGGAATATGTGATCCTTATGTACGTGATGTACCGGGATGGATAGCAGAGTCTGTGTGCACCGCAGCTTAGTTCTCGGGGTGCCTGTATTGTATATTTATGACGTGATAATATACACTTAGTAAAAGGAGAACTTTCATATGGTATTGTGTGTATAACCTTGGAATAACAAAAAGGGTTAATTTATAACGAGTTGTATTACTTTTATATGAGAACCTGAATTTATGTTAAGTCCCCTATTTAATTGCGAGCGTTATCATGTTAATGGGAACCGAGTAATAAGGGTAGAACCTATGACAGTCTAGCTAGATATGATGTCACTTAGCTAGTGGTTTGTATCATTTTAGATGGGTACTTACGTTAGGAGTGCACAGTTAGACGAGAGGTGAGAATTTCATGTGAGTGCACGTCCTAACATGTACTTTGCATTTAATGTTTTAAATGTTTTTAAAGCACTTGCAGGTTTTTAAAATATCTCCACATTCGGGCTCTGACCCGTTTGCTTTCAAATCTATTTTTCTTGTAAAACCATTTTAGGTGCCCAGCCACAAGGACACCATGCATAGGATACTCATTCAGGTGACGAGCTGTAGCTGTTTTTGGAAGCTAGAGGGATTTTCTTTTAGACGCTTCTATCATTTGGATTCCAGATTCAGTATCTATCAGTTGTAGGGCATGTTGCCCATTTCTATTAGAGACATCTTCCCATTTCAGTTTTTCAGACTTTGGCATGTATTGATTCAGTATTCAGTTTAGTTATTTCAGTTTGTGGTATTGTTGTGAGGAGTTTTCCTCCAGACTTTATTTACATTATGTGATGGTTATTCTATTTACTTCGTTATGGTGAATGGTGTTATTATTCTGGCTTTAAATCTTTTACTGCATGTTAATCAGACTTTAACTTAAAATTTGGCACTTACTTTTTAAATACTAGGTGGTTAGTAATTTTTAAAATGTTTTCGACAGTGATGCTATTAACTGAGCCAACTTGGCATTTTGAATTAATTTAATAAAGGAGTAGCTACCCGGTATTTAATTAGTCGGGGTGTATATTCATATAAAATTCAAATAAAATTATAAAAACATACAATCAAATCATTCATTTAATATTCGAGTTAATTCAGCACATGACTTACACAATTACAATGATTTGATTACTCGAAAACAAATACATGCACCTATTTTAATTGAACGACATGCAAAATATTTCTTGATAACATGTATAAACTTACTAATGATCGAATTAATGTAAAGGTAAATCTAGGTTAAACAGAAGCGAATATTCTTTCTTAGAGAGAACGAAGTTGGTTGAACAGAAGTGGAAAGAAGAAAAAGATCCTAAGTTATTGGAGAGAACGAAGTTGTTGGACAGAAGTGGAAAGAAGAAAGAGAAGATCCTAGATTATTGTAAAAGTTGTCAATCATTGATTAGGTCAATGATAACCAAACGAATAAAATGATTGAAAAAGGTATTTATATGGACCTAATCGCTTAAAATTTACTTGACCCGGTTAAAAAGTCCAAAATGTCCAGTCAAGGGACTAGACCGTAAAAACCTAGTAAAAATAAAATGTCAAGATTGTGATTATTCATATTGGGGATTAACACGACCATACCAAGCACTTCCTTCACGCCTCTTTCTCTCTCTCTCAAAATGTCAAGATTGTGATTATTCCTATTGTGGATCAACACAATCATACTAAGCACTTTCTCCACACCTTAAACACTCTCTCTCTCTCTCTCTCTCTCTCACACACACACACACACACACACACACGACCACCAATTACAACCTTAGGCCATCTATAATGGGAGGCCTACATTTATAACTTTACATATTTTCACTCTAGAATAGGTAAAAGAATGTGTTACTAACAATGCAGAAAAGTGTGTAGTGATGTAAACAAACATCGGTTTGAAACATTGTGCAAAGTGGTCCCATATTTGAAAAGTAAAATGATAAAATTATTTTTTCACGTATTTGAAATTAAAATTTTATTTTGTGAATAAGTGCACACATTATAATTATGCATCTATAAACAAAAATATTGAACACAATTTAATCGTAAAGAAGGGAATATATTTCAACATTTTACTTCCATCCTAATTATATATATAAAAAAAATATGCTTAAATCCTTGGTTGACAATTTTTGCGAGGGTTAAGGACACCATTAGTGTATACCCAATTTTTCAGTAATGTATACAATAAATTTTATAATGCTTATTTTTTTAAAAATTATAATATATACACATTTTTTGTAATATACACGTATTATGTTTGTGTATACATTAACTTACAATGTATACATTAATAGGGGAGAGATCTTAGCGTGCAAAAAATATGTTAGTGGACTAGGGCCAAACAAAATTATTAATAGTGACTCGTATATATATATATATATATATATATGTGTGTGTGTGTGTGTGTGTGTGTGTGAGAGAGAGAGAGAGATGCTCTTATGCACACTAAGTTTGCACACATGTTGGCGCATACCTATTTTGTAAAAATATTAAAAAATATTTTTGAGTTGATTTTTTATGTGATATTTAAACATTTCAAGGGACTCATATAAAAAATCAGCTAAAAAAACCTTTTTTGATATTTAAAAAAAATGGGTCAAACTTTTGTAGCTTTTAAAGTGCTTTAAAAGCAGCAAAAGTTTGACTGATTTTTTAAAATAGCAAAAAAAAAATTAGTTGATTTTTTTATATGGATCACTTGAAATGTTTAAATATCACATAAAAAAATCAGCTCAAAAATATATGTTTGCTATTTTAAAAAAATGATGTATCTTGGTGTGCAAACTTGGATGTGCACAGGAGTCTGTATATATATATATATATATATATATATATATATATAGAGAGAGAGAGAGAGAGGCTCGCATACATACCAAATATACATACTCGCTGGCGCAAAACTATTTTTCTAAAATAATAAAAGAAAAATTGAGTTGAATTTTTTTATGTGGTATTTAAACATTTCAAGCGACCCATATAAAAAAAGGAGCTCAATTTTATTTTATTTTGCTATTTTAAAAAAATCAGTCAAATATTCACAACTTTTAAAGTGATTTAAAAGCTGCGAAAGTTTGACCGATTTTTTTAAAATAGCAAAAAAGGTTATTTTGAATTGAAATTTTTATATGGGTCACTTGAAATGTTTAAACGCCATATAAAAATTAAGTCGAAATATAAACTTTTTTTACTGTTTTAAAAAAATAGGTATATATATTTGGTATGTATTGAAATCTCTCTCTCTCTCTCTCTCTCTCTCTCTCTATATATATATATATATATATATATATATATATACTTTCTACATAACTCATACATCACACCTAGTTCTAGATCCCCCAAACTATTTTTTTTATTTTTTTATTTTACCCATGGAGTTTACCTTCCAATCAACACATGTTCTAAAAATTAGGACAAAATAAAATTTCTATCTATTTTTTAAAAATCTAATAAAAAATGATAAGTTTGCGCTAGCAGAATTTTCTGGTTTTTTAAAAAAGCTAGAAAATGTATTTTGACCTAATTTTTTGAACATGTGTTGATTGAAAGGTTAATTTCAATAGAAAAATAAAAATTCGAAAAATTTTCTTTCTTAGGACCTAGAACTAGGTGTGATGTATGGTAGAGTGTGATATTAAAAAACCTCTCTCTCTCTCTAGAGAGAGAGAGAGAGAGAGAGAGAGAGACTCCTGTGCACACTCAAGTTTGCACATCATTTTTTTAAAATAAAATATATATTTTTGAGTTGATTTTTTTATAAAACTGCGAAAGTTTGACCGATTTTTTTAAAATAGCAAAAAAAAATTGAGAATATTTTTTTAATATTTAAAAAAAATAAGTGTGCGCTAGCACGTTTGCAAACTTGGTGCATACAAAAGCCTACCTCATATATATATAATAGAGAGAGAGAGAGAGAGAGAGAGAGAGAGAGAGAGAGAGAGAGAGAGAGAGAGAGAGAGAGGCAGGCTCCTGTGCACATTGCATAGTGCTAGCGCACACCAATTTTTTTAAAGCATTAAAAAAAATATTTTTGAGTTTATTTTTTATGTGATATTTAAACATTTCAACAGACCCATGTAAAAAAAATCAGCTCAAAAAAACTTTTTTTACTATTTTTAAAAAATCGGTCAAACTTCCGCAACTTTTAAAGTACTTAAAAGTAGCAAAAGTGTGACCGATTTTTTAAAAATAGTAAAAAAAAGCTTTTTTGATCTGATTTTTTGCACATGTGTCCGTTGAAACGTTTAAATATCATACAAAAAAATCAACTCAAAAATATTTTTTTTCTATTTTAAAAAATGATGTGCAAACTTAGTGTGCACATGAGTCTCACTCTCTCTCTCTCTCTCTCTCTCTCTCTATATATATATATATATATATATATATATATATATATAGAGAGAGAGAGAGAGAGAGTAGTGCTATGAGTCCCAAATAACTTCCCCAAAGCTCCCCCAAAAAGCAATTAATATGGTGCCCTGACGGGACCCCATAACACAAGGCAATACTTAATAGGCAGGTGAGAGAGTAAGTGGAATCCACATCAGATTTGGGGGAGATTTTTGTACTCATATCATTATTCATATATATATATATATATATATATATATAGAGAGAGAGAGAGAGAAGCTCACATACATCATGATCACACCATACATCGCACCTAGTTCTACGTCCTAAGAAATATTTTTTACATTTTTTTTATTTTTATCTTGAAATTGACCTTCCAATAAACCCATGTTCAAAAAATTAGGTCAAAATACATTTTGCAGCTATTTTTTAAAAATCCCCAAAAATTGTTAGCGCATACCGTTATAAATAAAGTATTTTGAGCAGTTTTTTGTGATTTTTTTAAAAATAGCTACAAAATGTATTTTGATCTAATTTTGTGAACATGAGTTTATTGAAAGGTTAATTCCAAGAGAAAAATAAAAAAATTGAAAAAAAAAAGTTTTTTAGCCCATAAAACTAGGTGTGATGTATGAATGATGTGTAGAGCAAAATATAGGTGAGAATTCTCCTATATATATATATATATATTACCCTTAGTGCATTAAATTCGTGTACCTTGTGTGAATCCCACCCCAATGTACAATAACTTAATGCACTTTGGAAAATATGTTTGGGGATGTAGCAATACTCTTTATCATAGCATGTGCTCCAAAAATTCCCTCAAATATGAACCACCAACTAAAAAAATATAAAATATACTCTATGATGATTTTTAGTCGTTTTATCAATCAAATCACTAAATATGTTCTATCTCATTTGTAAGAAATTAGTGGTGCTAACATTAAATGAAATTTAATTACATCTTATCATTTCAAGTCTACATGCTCTTACATTACCGGTTAGTATTCAGCCTCGTGCAATGGGCGAATGATTTTAAATGAGTGTTTTTAAGGGCACCACAAAAAATGCTTCAAAATACCACAACAGATTTTTTACATTTTTTTGCCAAGGCCAACCACATAGTATGTGTGTGTATATATATATATATATATATATATATATATATATATATATATATATATATATACTTCCTCTTAACCATTCTTCCAAAAAAATTTCTCTCAACATAACTTTCTCTCAACCATTCTCTAACTCAAAACCCTACATAAACTTTCCATTCAAACACTATACAAACTTTACCAACAAATTACCATATTAATTATTGAAACAACATAATAACTAGGGTTTTGTCACTCTAGAAATTGCCTCTTTCTTTCAGACAAACTCCTTGCTAAAGCAATGGAATTGCACCGATCTCGTGCTTATCCCAAAAAACAACTCCCCAGTTTCCATGAAGGATTTTCGACCTATCGCATGCTGTAATACAATTTACAAATGTATCTCTTAAATCCTTGTCAATAGGATGAAACATTGTAATCCTATGCTAGTTGATGAAAGTATCTATATTTGTGAAGGGTAGATCCATTGGGGATAACATTCTTATTATGCAATAGCTGATGCGAAATTATCATAGAAACCTGGGGCCTCCCAGATGTGCTTTAAAAGTTGACATCCTCAAGGCCTATGATACTGTCAACTGGGATTTTCTGTTTCATGTTCTCAACCACATGGGCTTCCCCCTACTTTTATTGCTTGGATTAAGGAATGTGTAACTACTGCGAAGTTCTCCATTATTATTAATGGTGCCACTCATGGCTTCTTCCCAGCAAAGAGAGGATTGAGATAAGGAGACCCCCTCTACCCTTTTTTATTCCTTTTTATAATGGAAGCCTTTGCTGGCCTCCTTGACCTCCACACCAGATCTCCTCACTTCACTTACCATCCCAAATGCAAAGAGCTGAATATAAACCACCTGTGTTTTGCTGACGATTTGTTCATCTTAGCAGGTGCTGACATCAACTCCTAGTCATCATCAACACTGAGGAGTTCAGTGAGATGTCTGGACTGCATCCTAACGCCCTAAAATGTTCCTCCTTGTTGTTGGTAAATCCAATGATGAGAAAGTTGTTATCTCCAACTTGTTGGGCTATCAAATGGACCATTTTCCCATTAAGTATATCGGTGTTCCTCTCATCTCTACCAAGCTGAAGCATGAGGACTGCCTTCCCCTAATTGATAAGATCACTAATAGAATTATGAGCTTGAATAGATTCTTAAGCTATGGGGGCAGGCTCAATCTTGTTATTTCTGTTCTTTTCAGCATGCAGATCTACCGGGCCAGTATTTTCATCTTACCCAAGAGAACAACTGAGGAAATCGATACTAAGTTGCGTAGATTCCTTTGGTCTGGTCCGGATATGAAGAAAACAGGTTCTAAGGTTAAGTGCAGTGAAGTCTGCATACCTAAAAAGGAAGGGGGCCTAGGTATTAAGAGCTCAAATGCTTGGAACACAGCCACCATGTACAAGCACTTATGGAACTTATGCAGCAAGAAGGACATTCTATGGGTTAAATGGTGCAACATATACAAGTTGAAAGGAAGAAGTGTGTCATATTCATAGCCCTGCTGATGCATCTTGGACTTGGAACAAACTTATGAAGCTGAGAGACAAAATCAGACCTTTCATCAAATCTATCATTGGAAATGGGCACAACACATTCATATGGCATGACCAATGGCACCCTCAGTGCCCTTTATGGATGAAATATGGGGAGAGAACCATATATGATGCAACAAGCAACCACAAAGCCAAAGTGGTTGATTTCATTAGAAATGGTGTTTGGGCATGGCCCTCAACTGTTACCTGGGAGCTCAATGAGATAAAATATGCAGCTTTACCTCCCATCAAGACCTATAGAGAGGATAGTATCATTTGGCTTCCCATGGCAAATGGTCTCTTCACCATAAACTCTGCGTGGAATTCCATTAGGCTGCACCATAATCAACCTGATTGGGCCCCTTTGGTGTGAGATAGTTGTATTATTTCTAAATGTGCGTTTATATTATGGATGGTCTGTAAAGACGCTATCAATACAAAGGACAAAACCCTTTCTTGGGGAATTTCTCTGGATAACATATGTGTGCTTTGTGACAATGCAACTAAGACTCGTGACCACCATTTCTTCAACTACAGCTTCTCTAATGGGATCTGGGAGGAGAGAAAATATAACAACACATACATCAATGCCTCTACCACTTGGGATGAGATCATTTCGGATGCTGCTGCACATTTTAAAGGAAAAGCTATGACTGAAAAGCTCAAACGTGCCTCCTTTGCTGCTGCCATATATTGCATCTAGATGGAAAGAAATAAAAGAATCTTCAAGAACACTAGCTTCAATCATGCTGGTATCATGGATGAAATTAGCTTCTTTGTCAAATGCAAGTCGTATAGTTGGAAAAAGTCTAGAAGGAACTTCAATAACTGGCTCAGTTGCTTGAACTGGGGCCTTGATGATAACCTTCATCTTTCTGATTAATGTGGTTTGCTATCACTTGTTTCTAATGGGTTAATTTCATCTTCCCAATTTGAATCGCGGGGGGGGTTATGCCCCCCTTTCCTCCCTATGTATATATTTCCCTTTGTTTAATGTTATTTCTTAATTACAAGGAAAAAAAGTTACCATATTGAAGTTACAACAACTAATTGAGGTGTTAACAATGGGTGTGGCAACTCTAAAACTAATGAAAACTGTCAAAATATTATGTTTAAGGTAATTTTTGCTGCACAATTTTTTATGTTTTTTTAACCCTAGAAAAAAATAAACGCGAAAATGAAACATTACAGTGGTTCGGTATCGAGCTCCCAATGAAGATGATGATTTTCGAGGTGGTTATCCCAAATCAAAGTAAAAAAAAAAATTTGAAGAAAACTTTTCATTCGGGATGATTATGTCGCGAACTAAATGTATAAATTCGGGTTGATTATGCCGAATGGAATGTATATACTTTTTTTGTTGAAAAGTCCCATTCGGTGTAATTATACAGAATGAAATGCATATACTCAGAATAGTTATGCCGAATTAAACGAATATACTCACGAATGATGTTTGAATCTAATTTTCGTACCATAATTGATTCAGGGCAAACATGACAAATGTTGGACATTTACTCGAGGTCGGTATACCGAACCACTAGGTTATCAGGTAGAGTTTTGTATGCTAGAGTTTATTAATTAAGTGATATTTTCTCCCTTTCCTCCCTATGTATATATTTCCCTTTGGTTAATGCTATTCTTAATTACCAGAAAAAAAAAGTTACCATATTGAAGTTACAACTAATTGAGGTGTTAACAATGGGTGTGGCAACTCTAAAACTAATGAAAACTGTCAAAATATTATGTTTAAGGTAATTTTTGCTGCACAATTTTTTATGTTTTTTTAATCCTGGAAAAAAATAAACGCGAAAATGAAACATTACAGTGGTTCGGTATCGAGCTCCCAATGAAGATGATGATTTTCGAGGTGGTTATCCCAAATCAAAGTAAAAAAAAAAAAAATTTGAAGAAAACTTTTCATTCGGGATGATTATGTCGCGAACTAAATGTATAAATTCGGGTTGATTATGCCGAATGGAATGTATATACTTTTTTTGTTGAAAAGTCTCATTCGGTGTAATTATACAGAATGAAATGCATATACTCAGAATAGTTATGCCGAATTAAACGAATATACTCAGGATAATTATACCGAATGATTTTTGAATCTAATTTTCGTACCATAATTGATTCGGGGAAACATGACAAATGTTGGACCTTTACTCGAGGTCGGGATACCGAACCACTAGGTTATCAGGTAGAGTTTTGTATGCTAGAGTTTATTAATTAAGTGATATTTTCTCAACATGTGAAGGGTATTAAACATTAATTGCACCAAAAATTAACACATTATTGTTGCTCAACATGTTTTTAATAGGTTTAACATGTTTTTCATAATGAATAATATATCAAACAATGTCTATTATATATGTTTTGATGACTACAATCTTGCTTGTATGGTGTTGGATGATGATTTGATGAAGATCTTCGAAGCTTTATAGGTTTAGATAATGTGATTAATTTGTAATTGAAGTTGAGAGGGTTCGAAGCTGAAAGGTTGAGAAGTTGAGGTTTGAATGTGAAGAGAGGAGGGAAAGTGGATTAAATGATTTTCTAAACTTTAAATATGTGATACCCCTTTGGTGGTATTTGGAAGTAACTATTAAAATTAAGTAGTATTTTGTAGTAAAAAAGGAGTTGTAGTATTTTGGAGTATTATTTGTGGTGCCCTTAGAGACACCCTTTTAAATGAAGAGAGGAAAAGATGTGAATTAAAAAAAAATTAAAAAATCAGCATAAATGAAATGACATCGAGGGAAAATAGTCATTTGACATAAAAAGAGAGATTTATACGAAGGGAAAGAAAAAGAGAGATACAAATGAAGGGGACATATGTGAGTGTAATTTAAACAGACATTAATTAGCAGTAGGCATTACTGGCACATGTAATTTATTACATATATATATATATATATATATATATATATATATATATATATATATATATATATATATATATATATATATATATATATATATATATATATAACACTTCTCTCCAACTGGAGAAAAATTCATGTACTCATTTGCAATTCTGACCATATTCCGAATGCATCCCAAGATTTCTGTTGTAACTTGGATTGTATATTAAAAAGATACATCAAAACACCATCCTAATGTATTATAACATATGAAAGGTAGAAATAGATGAAGTGAAACTAGGAGTCTGAAATGGCTTTGGTAAGGGTAGTCTGCAAGAGTGCAACCGAGTCTAGTGCTGACTTTGTGAGCCAACTGATACCCACTTTAAGCCGGTGTTCATCAGTTGGTAATCTCATCAGGTACGCTATTTTCCTTGCTGCGCTAGGAAGGAATCAAATAACACTTGTTACTAACTTGACTAATAATAATAATAATAATAATAATACAATGGAGGAGAGGATACTTCCTAACCAGTATGTCCAATAGGACCCTCTAAGGTCAGGCCCTCGATGAAACTTGGTGAAAGAGCAGCATCGTTTCTCCCTAAAACCATCATCTCCCCCAAGTTCTGAAACCTGCACACGCCCAACAAATTTTCAACACTTGAGCAGCAAATAACCCTATTATTGTTGATAATTTTTAAACATTTAAGGACAATTTGCTATTAGGTCCACTTGTTATGCCACTAGCGTGAACTTCTACAAGAAGATAATTAATGGACGTAAGTGTTTAAAATTTGTCAAAATTCCTTGGTGTTCAAAATTTGTTTGCCCTCACCTAAGAGTATTTTGCAATTATTTTTATATAAATATTGACTCATTGGCTTGATTATGAAATAGTTAAGTGTTCAGAAATGTAGTACATTTTATAACATATTTATTTGGTAGATGTAATTATTCTAATGTCTGTCTTCTGTAATTCCGCAATTTGGATTTTTATATTTATATGCAATTACCAAGTAACCAATACCAATTTAAGTTGTGACTTGCTATGGCATGATCAATACGGTTACCTGGTGAACTCAACAATAATGAAAAATGATTCAGAGCGTATATATCTTAGGAATGTCTTTCAGATTCCAACCTAAATGGCAACAGAGGTCGGTCATTGATTGCAGCCCATAGATTCCAACCAGCAAAATCTGCTTGCTGAAATGCAACCTGAGAAGAATGTCAGCCATCATTGATATTTGCCATACTCCAGAAAAATGAACATATTCAAGCAAAAGGCCTGATAAATATTCGATGTTGATGTATATAAATTTTCAGAACTCTCATAATATTAACATATATAATAAATTTTCTATACTCTTATCGTGGAGGTCAAGCAATCCCCTCCATACGATTATGATTTTTTCTAGTTAATTGGAAGAACTCTAGAGGAGTAATATTCCTGCCTAGACATTCACCCCCAAAAAAAGTACCTGTGCAGTGGCTGGAAGCAATTTTCCTTTGGAGTCTCTCAATGCAGAAGAGTCACCAACTGCAAATATACGAGGGTGGCCCTTGACACGGAGGGTTTCATCTGTTTCTGCTTGTCCCCTAGCGTTACGAGGAAGCTCATGGGGCTTATCACTGGGCTCCAGTTGAGGAAGAAGAGGTTTAGACCCAACAGTCCATAAAACTAAATCTGCTTCCAAATTTTGACTTTGTTGGCCTCTTTCAGAAGGCTGTAACTCCAGAGTTAGCCTTTCAGGATCATAAGCTACTGCTATGTCGCCAATTACTTCCTCATTTGTCAGCTTGTATGAAGTTATGAGCTCACCAGCTTTTCTTACACAACGGACAAAATAACCGAGTAGAAGTTGAACCTTCCTAGATTTGAGAACCTGGAAAAGGAATTTTGTTTTTGAGATATGAATGACGGATCCATTTCGTTAGGTTTTCCAGATCTAAGCTTTTAAGCTTCGATGTAAAATTTCTAATTTTGTAGGTTGATTACCAAAAGATAAACAGTATATTCTAATTGCCAAAAGTTTAAGAATGCACAACCATGATTATGAAACAAATAAAATAACCTACCAGAAAAAAGAACAAATAAAACTAGCTCAATCATCCGTGAAAATAATACGAAGTAGCTCATCATGGGGAAACTAGAGTTCTCTGGAAGTGAAAAGCGCTCGATGATTCTTGTTCAGAAATACTCCCCATGTAGCCAAATTTGAGGCATTCCTACATTATTGAGATATTGAGAGAGAGTTGAGACGAGAGTTAAATCTTCTTCTTATTTTCCATTTGATGATCATTTACGTCAATTGGTATCAGAGCCTCGTTGGTTCCACTCATTGTTGTTATATTGTTGGGGTGTAGATTTATTTTACGCTTCCGCACCTCTTTATTTATGTCAAATTGGTATCAGAGCCTCGTTTGCTCTTGGATTAAGGATGTTTGTAGATAATTGGGACTCGGGTTGGTTTCACCCCGATGAAATATAAAATACCATCAAGAATCATCATGAAACCCTAGCACTAGAAAATAGAGAAAAAAACACCCCAACCCACACCTAAATACCCTCACCCCGAAATCACCCCGGAACCCTCCACCAACCGCTGCCCAGCCCCTGTCCAGAAACACCATCCGACCACCCCAAACCCTATTCCGATATTTCCTAAACCCCATTTTGAAACCTCCAAATCAAATCCTAACGCTAACGAACCCCTAGAAACCCTAATTCTTAATCCACCTAAAAATTTCAGCCCTAAACCCAATTCTTCTATACCTAATTTGGTAAAGAAACCCCATTCTTCCCCTAATACCCAATTTTCTGACCATAAACCCGTTAGCCCTAACCAAACACCTAAAGAGTCAAACCCTAATTACCAATACCCTAAATCCAACCTTATTTACAAACGGTGTTCTTCACTAGGTATCCTTCCTATATCACCCCATGTCCCACTATCCACGGCCCAATCTATTTGTCGATGACGGGATTCGTTTTGCCATGCTCAAGCAGAGCTTGCAGATGGTTTCCACCGCCTATGTTCATACTCTGATGGTATCGACTTCTATGGATCCACAGTCGCCTCCACCTAGTGATGATGCGTGAGTCCGTACGAGCATTTTCTTTACCCATTGCACCGCCCGAGGGCGATTGTGCACAATGATTATTGATGGTGGAGCCAGCGACAATTTGGCGGCGCAAGAGATGGTGGATAAGCTGAGACTACTGATGGAGTCTTTGACCGCGCCATGTCGTATCGGATGGTTGGGTAGTGGAGTTACACTTTCCCCCAACAGACAGTGCCGTGTTACTTTTTCTATCGGGGATTACCATGATGAAATTCTTTGTACTGTAGTGGATATGAGAGTCTGCCATCTTTTGTTGGGCAGGCCATGGCAGTTTGATCATCACAGCATACATGATGGGCGAGCTAACTCTTATTCATTCATGCATGAGGGACGAGACTTTCTCCTCCGTCCTATGAAGCCATTCTCGATGTCTCGACCTTCGGTCCTGGTGGTGTCACAGAAGGAGTTAGCTACAGATACCGCGGAATCAGTGTTATGCCCTTATCAGTCCCATCACTACTCCAGAACGGCTGTTTCCCCATAAATTCAGAGCTTGTTGGATTCTTATTCTGATGTATGTACCCAACCAGATGAGCTCCCTCCTCTCAGAGATATATAGCATGCTATCGATTTTGTCCCCGAGGCACAGCTCCCCAACCCACCTATAGAGCATGCGGAGCTTCAGAGGTAGGTCACCGATTTATGTGACAGAGTACTTACGAGAGAGTATGTCACCATGTGCAATGCCGGCCCTTTTAGCGCCGAAGAAGAATGGGAATTGACGAATGTGCGTTGATAGTCGGGCTATTAACAAAATCACGGTGAAGTACCAATTTCCTATTCCTCGGTTAAAGGACATGTTAGACTAGCTCTATGGTGCTCGAGTTTTCTCCAAGCTGGACTTGAAGAGTGGATACCATCAGATTCGTATGATGTCCGAAAACGAGTGGAAAACTACCTTCAAGACGGAGGATGGCTTATATGAGTGGACAGTGATGCCTTTCGGCCTGTCCAATGCTCTGTCTACTTTCATGAGAGTGATGATTTAGTAACTTTGCCCTTTCATGGGCAAGTTTGTGGTGTACTTCGATGATATATTGATCTATAGCCGATCTAAGGAGCATCTTGATCACGTGGCTCAGGTTTTGGTTGTTCGACGGGCGGAGTGCTTCATTCTCACGTTAAAGAAGTGCGTTTTCATGGTACCTTCAGTGAACTTTTCGGGGTATGTGGTTTCAGGTGATGCCGTGAGGGTGGACGACGCCAAGGTTCAGGCAATAGTTGATTGGCCTCCACCGACGTCAGTTTCTCAGGTTCACAGTTTCCATGGTCTGGCGGGATTTTATCGACGTTTTATAGATGGTTCAGCACCGTCATGGCACCTATTACAAATTTGATGAGTACCTCTTCAAGTACTGAGTTTCGATGGACAGCGGATAGAGCCTTCAAACGCATCAAGGAGTTAATGGCCGCAGCACCTATCCTAGCTTTACTAGATTTTGACCAGTTGTTCGAGTTGTCTTGCGATGCTTCCAAGACGAGAACGGGTGCCGTGTTGAGCCAAAACGGAAAGCCCATTGCATTTTTTAGTCAAAAGTTGACGAGAGCCGCCCTCAACTATTCGACTTATGTTTTGGAATTCTATGCGGTAGTGAAGTGAAGTTTTGGTCGTCTTATCTCCTGCACAAGGAGTTCGTCATCAAATCTGATTATGAGGCTCTTCGATACCTACATAGCCAACAGCGTGTTAGTGATAGACACGTCAAGTGGATGGCATACCTCCAGAAATACACATTCCATCTATAGTATAAACCGAAAAGGAGAACCCGGTTGTTGATGCTCTTAGCCAGAGGTCGCATGCTTTAGTGACTCTATAGAGTCAGGTTCGGATTTGACGAGGTCCAGAATCTCTATCCGACCAATGTGGAATTTGGGTCGATATTTGCAGCTTGTCAACAGGGCAACGGATCATCAAGCGAATATTTATTGCAGGATTGTTTTTTATATAGGGGTACAGCTTTATGCATTTCTACCTCTTCTCTTCGAGAGAAGATTATTTCGGAGGTCCACGGAGGGGGATTATCAGGCCATTTGGGACCGGTGCGTACTCACGCGATGCTGAGGGACCGATTTTATTGTTCAACTATGCAGGAGGATGCCAACGCCCTCATTCGGCGTTACTATACATGTCAGACAGACAAGGGGCAGCATACCAACACCGATTCTCGAGAGGTCATGGTAGGACGTCTCGATGGATTTTATAGTGGGACTTCCTCGCGCTTCTGGTGGGCATGATTCCATTTTCATGGTGGTGGACAGGTTCTCTAAGATGTCCCATTTCATACCTTGTACTCGCACGATCGATGCTTCCCATGTCGCTGCGTTGTATTTTCAAGAGGTAGTCCGTCTCCACAGGGTTCCCGTAGTATTACGTCTGACAGAGACGTGCATTTTATTGGGCACTTTGTGGCGACTCTAACAGACAAAGTTACAATTTTCCACAGCCTTCCACCCCCAAACTAATGGACAGACCGAGTTGGTCAACCGGAGTGTTGGTGATCTTTTATGGTGCCTTTCTTCACCTGCGGCGATGGGATGTTGTGATAGCGCCGGCGGAATTTGCCTTCAATAATGTTGTTAACCGCTCTACCAGTCTATCCCCATTACAGATTGTATTAGAGATGTCACCCGCTATACCCCTGGACCTTACTGAGCTTCCTTCGACGGTGCCTACTTGTCCCTCAGTCAAGGAGTTTGCAGCCCGTTTGACTTCCATTAAGGCAGATGTTCGTGCTCGTCCGGAGACCACTTACGCCTCCTATAAGGAGGCCGCCGTTTTGTATCCTATCAGCCAGGTGATTTGTATGGTGTACCTTCAGAAAGCGCGGCAACAGGACAAGAGCAACAAACTTCTCATGAGGCGATTTTGTCCATTCCCTATTGTTCAGGCTTGCCGATCGAATGCTTATGAGGTGGATCTTCCCGAGGAGTTCTGTATGCATCGTACGTTCAATGTAGCGGGTCTCTCTCCTTTCAGAGGCACCCATACTCCTCTGATTCCCCTTCCTCCTGCCACAGCCCATCCAGTTTGATCTCATGTTGATCATGTCAAGCGGATCAATGATTCAGCGTCTATCTCCTCATCCTCCGGGGATTATACTCGCTATTTGGTTCGTTAGTTGGGCAAACCCGAAGCGGAAGACTCCTGGATTACCGAAGCGACACTGCAGCATATTGACCCGGATTTCTACCACCAATATGGCATCTTTCAATGGGGAGGAAAGTGATGCAGGAGCGTAAGACGCAGGCGGCATTTTTATTATTCCATTGTATTTTTCCTTTTATTAGTTATTTAGTATTTTTGTTACATTTTTTTAGTTGTAGCAAGGGTTGAGATGGAAGTTTCTAGAAGGTTAAATTAGTTAGTGCTGTCATGGATGAGTTGTCATCACAACTCATGGCAACTCATACTTGGCTAACAACTTCTAGGAGCATCTCCCATTCCCTATAAATACTCCCCATGTAGCCTCATTTGAGGCATTCCTACATTTTTGAGATATTGAGAGAGAGTTGAGACGAGAGTTAAATCATCTTATTTTCTATTTGACGCTCATTTACGTCAGAATCATTCCTATTAAACTTAGAAATGTGCTGCCTATCATAGGTTTCTAGTGGGTTTAGGCTAAAGAAAGAATTGGGTTTATGATTATAAGAGGTTAAAGCAATGTTGTATGCTTTAGGTGTTTGGCCCACCGCTTGCAATCCTTGCCTCAACCAATTATGGTGTTTGGGAATATGAATCAAATGTCAAAGGAAGGGAGAGGTCAGATTTAAGACCATCGAGGGATTTAGATTAGGAGCTCAAATAGGTTTTAGGTATGCTAGTGTAACCAAAAAAATAGTTCAAAAGAAGAACCTATCTAGAATTCCTTGCGAGTGCAGGACATCACACATCCTAAATAAAGATATACCCATTCCCTCTTCTTAAATAATTCATTTCCTTTTCTTGAATAATATCAATACAACATAGATATTATGGTTGTATCTTCAGAGCATAAAGCACGGGATGGCGAAGAAATTTTGGTGCCCACTTTGACTACTACACACTCAGTTTTATATGGACCTACTAAGCACTGTAGAACCATGTCTTACTTTAAAGGCAGCTTCCCTGTTGCCAGGTGGAGCATTTGGTAAGATTGTGGTTTCAACGTTTATTGCATGTACAACTCCCTTATCTTGCAGTCGTTCTGATACAGTGGCAGCCAACTCAACTCCAGAGTAACCACACCCTACAACAGCCACACGAATTGGAAAATCCTTACCGAAGTACTTCCGCTCCAAAGTTCTTAACTTTTCATCAACCTTCTGGAAAAAAAATACACACACACACATATATATATATAGCAGTTAGTAGTAGTTTTATGAAGATGTGAATCTTACTAACCAAATGTATCATTGCATAGATAACTGCTAGTCTAAATACTAACACAAGCATCCTCAAGTGTGGAGAACGGAAGTGCAAATTCTGCAGCACCTGGTACAATATCGAGCTTGGATTCAGCTCCTAAAGCAAGTACCAACCTGGCTGCCAAGGTCCAAAAATGTAAAATCGGCAGGTGCAATTGAGTTAACCAAAAAAGAACACAATGGCAACCATATCCTCTAACTCTTACTAGATTTCAATTTACATATGTAAGCAACAAGTTGTCAAATTTTCATCCGAGAGCGTGTTGCTTTGATTAGCAAATGCCAGTCTCTAAGCAGATGTTTTCCCTGTTCTCAGTTTTACACGGAAAAATGGCAAAAAAAAAAGAAAAAGAAAACAGGCAAGGCTTCTGCCAAAGATTTCTTTAAGTGTTAAACAAAAAAAGTTGGTCTAGAGAGTTTTGGCGAGTTGTGTAATGTTTTGGTGGTTTTCTACTGAAAACATAACCATTTTGGTAGAACAATGGAATTTCATATTCTCACTTTGTTTTATGTCATTTTTCTAGGGAAAATGATTATGGCTACCGCAAAAAAAATTCGGTTCTTTAAAGTGACTGAATAACAATTAAAATGAAAACAAAGAATTGCCATCACTGAAGTTTACCACTAAACTTAAACTTCCCAATACCTATGTCAAATGTTGAATCAGAATCATACCAGTCATATTCAATAAGGAGACCACTTTCAAGATGAACGGTTCCTCCACAGCCAGATCCCCTAGACCCATTTATTCCTAAATGATCAGAGGGATGTAGGAGTTTCACCCTATCTTGACAAAACTGCACACCAGTGCTTGCGAGCAACTCTGAGAACCGCGGAGCTATTTCCCACGAATCAACTTCTGCAATTGGAGATATAAGAAGAAGAAAAAAATTCTACTATGATCTGGTAAACTATTATGGGAGATAAGAGCTAAAATTCGGGTCCAAAGATTAATAAAAATGGTCAACTCAATCAAATAAACAATTTACCTCCAGACAGAAGCTCATATAGCATTGGCTTAAAAACAAAGCGTTCAGACTGGTCAACAAGAAGCACCTGTTCCGAGTTTCAACAAATGTGAAGTGTTACTGCACAGATTTAAGAACTGTCGCCATTATTTTATCACATTGAAGTCACCAGTAGGAAGCACACATTGGACTTTAGTTTCGAGCAGAGGTAGCACATTTGACAGATGTTGAACACATTGACCACACTAGAGTCCCATCCATTCTCATATATTACATGAATGCTCTAATGATGGAATACCATACGGATTCATTTTGTTAGGAAATCTCCGCAATCACTTTCCCAAAAGCTCTTTATTATAGTCACTAAGTTCCAGTTCCAATTCCCATCCCCCAAAAATTTTTTAGCCTTGGAAATCATTGACCATTCTAAATTGTGATTGCTTTTATTCCCCACAATGCTCCCACAAAAAAATCTCACTTCTATTTTCAATTAATTTTTCCCCTTTCATTGGAGTTTGAATATAAAAAGGTAGTAAAATTGGTAAGCAGGATAACGTAGTTTGTGGGGAAATTGTTAGTTGGGCTACAAAAAAGGAGTGCTGGGAATAGATTATTTAAAACAGAAAAAGAGAAAAAGAAAAGAAAAAAAAAACTCTTCGGTAAATGGTTGTGAAGATACCTTCATGAACAAGCTTGAACAAAGTTCCCTACGGGGCTTCTAGTAAAGCCGAGTATAATTTACTCCCTTATAGGTACAAGTGATTCACGAGTGATGAGCAAGACTCAATGTTCCACAAGTAATCTGATGCGAACAAGCGCTTACCGCTGTACCAAAAGCTATAGCTATTAGTAACGGCGCAACTTAATTCACATATACAAAGGGTGAGTCTGCCCCTTTAGTCCAAGCCTTAAGAGCCTCAACCAGCCTCGGCCCATTTAATAGGAGGGAGCATGCTAGTTTGGTTGTTAGCACCTCGCATCATTTTAGATGCACCTGCATCAAATTCCCCCCCCCCCCCCCATGGGTTGCCTCTGGTTGCCATTCTTTGTGACACGAACTCATGACCTCGCCCTGATACCAAACGACGTGAACAAGAGCTTACCGTTGTACCAAAAGCTATAGCTATTAGTAATGAAGCAACTTAATTCACATATATAAAGGGTGAGTCTGCCCCATGAGTCCAAGCCTTAAGAGCCTCGGCCGATTTCATAGGAGGGAGCATGCTAGGTTGGTTGTTAGCACCTCGCATCATTCACCTGCATAAAAATTTGACGTAAAAGGCTCCTAAAAATATCTAAACACACATTTTAGAGAGAGAAATACTCTTTTTTATTTCAAAATTCAAGTATACCTCAAATGAGGTTTACAAGTGGGTATTTAAAAGGAGGGTATTTAAAAGGAGAGGAGTAGCTTAGGCTCCAAGATAAGGCCCTAATTACAAAAATGTCACTCCTCTTCCTTACCTTTAAATAGTAAAACAAAACAAAAGAAAATACAATAACAAAAATAAAGAAAAATAACAAAAAATATATAAAACTACTAATATGCCCAAAAATGACAAAAATACCCTCGATTCACATCAATCTCCCTCCATAAAAGAGTTCGTCCTCGAACTTAAAGGGGAAGACCAACTGAATCACCCTCCAAAACTGTAATCAAGGCATGCTGGGAAAGATCCTCGGACGCATCCAAATAATCAGGTAAATAATCCATCATCAATAATGCGCGGCGTCGAGGGAGAGAGCAATCAGAAGCTCGGTGACCAAAATTGCCATAATTGTAGCACCGGAAGGTAGGAGGACCTGGCTATGGAGCAGCGGGAGTAGCGGAAGTAGGGGCTGAAGCTACCATTGGAGCCGGCTGGGGCAGAAATCGGTGTAGGTAGAGTTGTGAGGTCGAAAGAGCTGCGGGCGCTGCATGGTAAGCCTCAACCTTGGTCACATACTCGATCGCCTTCCGGAAGGAAGGTCAGTATCTCCCTCAGGCCGAGATTGAGCTGGATGTACGGCTGCAGTCCCAAAATATAGCGGTTGATCCGCTAATCCTCCGTCTCGAGGAGGCGGGCTCGGGTACACAGAAGCTGAAACTGCTCCGTATACTCCACTATCGATGTTGCCTGAGAGATTGAACTCGAGCAAAAAGGTCACGCTCATAGATGGGAGGAAAGAAAGACGTCTGGAGGGCGGCCTTCAGCTCAGGCCAAGTCTGGATAAGGGTTGCCGCTGCCCGACGGTAGCAGAGGTCATTCCACCAAACCCGAGCGAAGCTCTGATATTTGGTGGCTGCGAGGAGAACACAAGCGCGGCCCTACACCCGCTTGTAGTAAAAAACAGTCTCCATCGAAGCTAACCAATCAACCATGGCATTCGGGGAGAACCGCCAGTCAAACATGGGGACGCCAACGCGAATAACCCCATGAAGGCTCCAGGAAAGCAGCTGAAGAGCCATGGATATTGGACCTTCACCCTGATGAGCATCAAGGCCCATCACGTCACCTGGACAACATCAGCAGGGGGCGGCATCTGTACAAGTTGTGGATGAAAAGGGTAAGCATGCTAGGGCACAGGTTGCGCTGGGGGAATGCGGGGATAGTGAGGGCACATGCCAATCAAGTGGTCATGCTCTCCGCAATAGAAACAGTGCCAATCCCGTAGTGGTGCAAAGCAGTGGGCATCCGGTGGGAGCAGAGGTACCCACTCTAAAATACTGGGGTGGCTATCTCCAAACTCAGAGGACGATGAGGAATCCAAATGGAGTAGTGAGAGGGCGTGGTGGGAGGGTGTATGTGAAGGCAGGGGTAATGGGCGATCGGGTGGCCTAATATGACGGTTGGGTTTCCCGGAAAAGTCGAATAAACCGAGGGGTTGGGGATACAAGGCTGGTTCGAGGCCCAGGAGGTGAGGGTGGGTATTTATTGGGTCGGTTTGGTGGGGGAGGGAAAAAACTGAGGTCAGGTAGGATCGAGGGCGGGTTAGAGTAAATACGAAAAGGATGACCCAAAAAATGGAGGTAGATTAGGGCCGGCCTAGTGGGGTTGGCTTTTCTGGTTCGGGTAGGGGTCGGGTTGGGGTAGAAGTGGGTCAAGGGTCTGCGTGGCATCGGATTTGGGCGAAAAAGGAGTCGGCAGGTGGCGGGAGGGTTCCCGGGTGGTGAGATGGAGGGTTTCAAGGCAACGGGATGAAGAGGGTGGTTGGATCGGGGCTGAACAGGGGTGGTTGGGTTGGGCGAGAGAGCTGGTGGCTGCTGGAGGGTGGAGAGGGGTGACCACCGATGGTGGGGGAGGGATTTACAGTGCTGGACGGTGGCGGGGTGAGGCCAGACAAGGTAGCAAGAGTCAGGGGTGGTAGAGGGGGCCGTCGGCACAGGGTAGGGCTGCGGGTTTATAAGTGGGTATTTAAAAGGGGAGGAGTAGCTTCGGCTCCAAGCTAAGGTCTTAATTACAAAAATGTCACTACTACTCCTTACCTTTAAATACTAAAACAAAACAAAAGAAAATACAATAACAAAAAGAAAGAAAAATAACAAAAAGAAAATAAAACTACTAATATGCCCAAAAATGACAAAAATGCCTTCGATTCACATCATAATTACTGGGGCTCTTTGGGTATTGGATTGAAGGATGGGAAATGAGGCAAGTTAGAAATCTAACTCTTACGAGTAACTAAGAGTAACACAACTAGGGCTACTCAAACACACACAAAAACCTTGGTACACTTGAGCAACTAGGTCTCTCGTATGAAAAGGGGACTGAAAGGGACAGGTTGTAAATGTCACTCTCATTTCCAACACATCACAATACTAGCACAGTCCAGGCGTGCATTTGAAGGCTGATAGGAAGCTAAACATAGATTTTGCACGACCGAGGTCGTTTGCACTTAGCAAGTCACCTCCCTAATTTTGTGTCAATGTTTCTTCATAATGCATTAAAGGGAGGAGCAGAGCGTTCAATGCACCAATCACTAAAAATAGGATGGTCCCCCAGGACATTTTATGCAGAACTCCTCTCAACACTTGAGCATTTATCATTAAGAGTCATTACTCTTGTTGCTCTTCACTTATTATTCACATTTATTACAGTCGAGTTGCATTTAATCCACATTTTACACGTCACACTCAATCAAGGAGTGTTTGTCTGCAGTTCTCACCCTCTTCCTCAATCGCACGAGGAACCATTCCCAAACCAGTTGTGACACCCCGCCTAATTAAATACCGGGCGATCACTCCTTTATTAAATTAAATCAAGGTAAACAGTTGGTTCATTCTCAGCATCACTGTCGATAAAAATACATTTTCCAATTTAACACCCTAAATAATTAAGCTAAGTGTCAAAACCATTTATATACATACTTTCCAAATTTTATTTAAAGAAAAACATTTGTTTTATTAACAACATTTCTACAATTAAGAATCACACCACAATAAACCTGGAACACAAAGTCCAATAATATAATACATTCGTCAATCGAATGTCCACATATGAAAACTAAAGTCACCAATACAAACTGAATAAAACCCATCGTAACAATACTGGAAATAACTGAAATACAAATGTCCCAACAATAATGAAATAACGAAAAGGGCGACACATGCCCAATAAATGAGAATGCTAAAAGTGGAGTCAATAAGGGAAGCCGTCTACGCAAGTAACCTGCAACTCCCACCTAAGCTGCAGCGCGTTCTTTTCAAGGGATCCTAAGCAAGACGCCCCTGTGGCTGGGCACCTGAAATATATACATATATATACAAGAGAGAGAGAGAGAAAAAGAAACGGGTCAGAGCCCGAAAGTGTGTTTGATTTTAAAATACGTTTAGCAAGTATTTAAATTGATACAGGCCAATGCAACAACATATTAGAGTGACACTCTCTTGAGAAATTCTCACCTCTCTTCTAATGTGCACACCTATCGTGCTAACCTTCCCAACGGTTTATCTTAACATTTTATCATACTAACCTTCCCAATAAATTAGCGTATCTTAAACTTACTCATAAGATTTCAAAACCGAACAATATTTTTGGTTTAAAAAGGATACTACCAATTAGTAGCACTACTCTTGTTTTAGCTTTTATTCATTTATAAAGTTTCCCAGTGACATATTATACTTCCACAAAACAAGTACTTACTATATGTTTCATCAACCATGTCCTACTTATCAAATCACAGTAGGCAGTTTCAAATTTCCAAGTCTCATATATATATTAACTACTCGTATAATATATATAAATAACAGCACCCCAATTAAAACTATGGTGCGTGCATACTTCTACTATCCAAACCCCATACCACTCATATCAAGGGGAATACAAGTTCGGAATCACTCTCGAACTGTATTAACACATACACAAACAATATCGAGGCGAAGCATAGATTCCAAGTCTCTAAGAGGATGGCACATACTCGCGTCTCTTAGGACCGTCTGAACTATCGATTCGATAGCCTGTACCAAGGATATCTATCTTCTAGGGTACAAGCCAATATCCCCCATGAAGGTCCCATCGAGATAAGACTGTCCCAGCGCGGTAACCTCAAGGATAGCAAGTAGCGCGGTATGTTTTTCACATGTATATCATATATGTACACACAATCATATAAATACACCACTTTATTATATTAATATAGGTTCTTCTCGTCACCCATAATTACACCATTTATCCTTAAATTCACATTTATAGAATTACGTATAAAGTTTCATTCCTAACCTTAACTCGAAGGGTTTTCTCACTCATTACCTGACACTCGTGGACTATATCCTCACAAATCTGAAATTCAGTAAGTGTCTTTATTAGGTTCCAACGTAACTCTCTTACGCACCTCACCCTTTAGATTTATAAATTCACCAACCCTAAAGTAAATGTCCCATAAGTACTATTCTCGTCGAAGATTAACGGTCCCAACATTTATTCATATGCCCTACTGGTCCTCAATGTCTCCCAAATCATTTTATCAAGAATGCCCAAGAATTATATCACGACAATTTGAATTTAACTCATTTAAAGAGGGAATTAGGAGTCTGCCAGGAGGGGTCGATCGATCGAAGCTTGGGGCTCGATCGATCGAACCTTCGATCGATCGAAGCTCTAGGCTCGATCGATCGATCAAGCAGGTCTGCGAAAAATTCTGCAGAATGCAGTTACGGGTTTCATCACCAAAATTACACTAAATCCATATTTTCAAGTTCCAATCGTCCCAGAATTCTACTACTAACATTATAACACTATACCAGATGATTCTAACGTAAGGCATGTACATATTCATCATTTAAACACGGATTTTCAACCCAAAATTATATCCAATTATCAAGAACCCTAGAATTCTCTTAAACAGTTTTCTAACAAATCTTTCTCCAGAATTTCTTTCTTAAGATCATCAAAATTTCGTGGTTTATTTCCTCTACATGGCAAGGACTCCAGAATTTCATATAAATCATTTCTACATGCATTTTCCTAACACAAATTGGGTGTTCTTCCATATTTATCATCTCTAAGCAATCCTAAACCAATATGAAGATTGCATTAACGAAAATACGCAAGTTAAACACTTGCCTGGGATTTTTGGTATTCTGATTCACGGCTGGTTTTGGTATGGCTGCGTTCCTCGTCTCGCGATCTACGCGGTGGTGGTGGCGGCGGTGCAAACCGGTGGCTTTTTGGCCTAGAATTGCCTTATAGTTCTCTCCTCTCTTCTCCAATGGCCGTCACTTGATTTCTGGATATTCTAACCCTAAAAGACTAACCTAGTTGGCTGATATAGGTTGCTGAAATTCGTAGGTTTAATTACCCAATTATGTAAAATGACTAAAATGCCCTCCCGGGGTACTAACTAGGCCTAAAAATGCCCCGAGACCCAAACTACACCCGCGGGTACACTTTTCTAACTATCTCGACCCTACCGGACGCGTTGGCGCACTCAAAACGACCATACGGGCAACTTATAAAATATTCACTTTTTATTTAACAAAATCAGTCCCATCAATATAATCAATATAATATATTACTTTGCTCATTAGTAATATTCAACCAATTTTCCATAATTACTAACTCTCGTCACGTTAATAATTATAACATAATTAATTTCCGGATTTTTATTAAATAAATCATTCACATTAAATTTAATAAATCCCCAAATTAATATAGCATAAAAATACGGGGTATTACACCAGTTTCTCTCTCTTTTACGCTATGTGTTAACTTGGGACTGATTGGTTACACCTCACTCTCCACGAGCAACCCATCCACTCCTGTAAACTCTCTCAACCTTAACTACCCTCTGAGATCCTTACTTGAGGTCACGAGATTCGGCTTTCCGCTGACATCCTGTATCCTTACTTGGACTACATTTCAGATTAGTTGACCGTATCCTACCCCTTTGGATGTTTTGGCGACTTTTTTAGATGGGCATTAGACAAACTGCTGGCATGTTTCGGCAGTACCTTGGGTCGAACATCATTATTTTCCCCTGTTTCTTTCATCACACAATGAATCAGGAGTTTCCGATCAAGCACGGTCACTTCCTTTATGCTATGATCGAGGGTCATCTTATTGTAATGCCAGTGACCATCGTTTCTCTTATCCACCTTGCATGTAGGGCCTCATGAGGCTTTCGTTTTTAGTCATCTGATCACAGGTTAATTATACTCTTTGGGTATTCCAAAGTTCACGAATGACGTTTTTGTGCGTACACAGGTCTAATCAATAGTGTCACTCTTGCTTGATCTTTACGACAGCATCATTATTGTGCACTCGCACCACTTCCGCCTCCACCTCCGCCTGTTATAGATCCTTTAGCCGATCCAACTGCTCCTAGTCCTGCCGCAGCCAGTCATGCGCTAACTCTTCACCAACTCATGTTGTGCCTCCCGGGTTGAGTGCCAGTTCACGTTAATTAAAGCTAATAAGATCCTGAGGGATCTCGCTCGTGCTTTGCAGTTGCTTCAGACTATCACTAAGCGCCTACCACCTACCAAAATATATATTGAGTTTCACAGATAATTTTTTCCAGCTGCTGATATTCTTTATAAAACAAACCTACACAAAATTCTTAATAGCCTTATCTCGAAAACTTCTGTTGAACATTTGACATTTCAAGACTCCAAAGACACTAGTCCTATTCTCTCATCTCTCCATTTGATCGCATCTCTCTCGATCTCTCATCGTATCTCTCACAAGCTTGACTCTATAGAGGTCAGTGATCTAAAACAGGGTCTAGAAGGCCGATTAATCCCCGCCTGGAAGGTAGGTGACTGACTGCCTAGAGAATTGTAAATCGGAAAAATAGGTTGACCTAATTAATCGGGGCAATTAACGAGCCACGTGTTGATAGATAATTGGATGCCAATTAACCGTTTGTTACAAGGAGCGTTAATCAAATATGGGCTTTTTATACTAAAACAAAAAGAACTCTTAACTTCAAAACGACGTCATTTTGTAGTTGAGTTGCTAGAAAAAAGGAAGATGAAACAATAATGAAAGGAACCCTACCCTCAAAAAATGTTTTGGTGCCCTCTTTCTCTCTCTCCAACAAGGAAGACAAGGATAAATTCCTGCCGAACTGTGTCTTTCCCTCTCGCATTCAATTATTGCTACTGAAGTCTCCAACTCTATTCTCTGATTTTTCATTGTTTACTATATTTGAGTTTTTATAATTGGTTAATTTGTGCATGTATTGTATTTTATTATACTAGATGTGCTTCAAAGTTTAAATTTAGGATTTATTATGCATTGTTTTTAATGGATGCCTAAGAATTTCCTTTCTATGCCTATACTAAAGGTGCTAAAAGTTTAATTTAGGATTTATTATTATTTTTGCATTGTTTTTATATAATTTCTTTTATGCCTATACTTGTTTTTGTTTGAATAAGACATTACTAGTAGTTGAATAATTTTGTTAGGTAGTAGGCATATACATACATACATATATATATATATATATATATATATATATATATATATATATATATATATGGAATAATCCCCTTGGAAGGCCAATTAATACCCGCCTAGCCGTCTAAGCGCTCGAAGGCCTTCGGCTGCCCGATAACCATCTAGCGTTTTTAGAACATTGATAGTGGTTCTTGTGGAATTTTGGTTCAGAATTGACAACCCCAAGTTTTCTGCCCTTAGTGCGACCAACCAAGAGTGAAGGGTTTTCATGTTGGAAACTCGCGACCAACAAAGGTCTGGGTTCACTGCAGCGGATGAGCATCAGATTTGAACAAAAGTGGATTTTAAGTGAGGGTTATCTTGGATCTTGAGCATGCATGAATCACTCTATTGAGTGACTATCCACACAACAAATTGGTATCAAAGCTTTGGCTTGTAGGGTCTTTGCTTTGTGTGCGTCTAAGGTGTTCGATAAAATTCCCAAATGGGATTTTGGTCTTGGCTCAGTTGTTTCTTGTTGAAGACTCGTTTTGGAGATTAAAGAATGGCTACATCTAAGGTTGCAATGGTGTCAACGGTGAAGCTTGACTTCAAGAAGTTTGATGCAAAATTCATTAATTTTGGCACGTGGCAATGTCAAGTGAGAGATGTGTAAATCCAACAATGTTTGCATAAGGTGTAATGAGGCTTTTCTGCTAAACCCGAGGATAAGGAATACGACTTGCAAGCATGTAGAATTATCCCATTACATCTCGCGCAAAATGTGGTATACTATGTGGAGGAGGAATCAGCAGAATCAATATGGAAGAAATTGGAAGACAAATATATGACGAAGAGTATAAATAATCGTCTCTATCTCAAGAAGAAATTATTTCGATTTGATTATATTGAAGGTATGTCGATGTCCGAACATCTTGATGAAATTAATAATATTCTCTCCAATTTATTAAGCTTAGATGTTGATATTGATGATGAAGGTAAAGCTTTGTTACTTCCAAATTCACTTTCAGATTCATATGAGCATTTGAATACCACATTGCTATATATGGGAAGGATAAAGTGAAGTTTAATGATCTCTCTTTTTGGCATTAGTTGGAAGTGAGAAGTGAAAGAAGGACAAGAGCGATTCTCAATCCGCTGCATTCATTGTACGGGGCAGAACCGAGGAGGGAAGGCAAGGTGGGAGAGGAAACTCAGGTCCAAGTCTAGGACCAAGGGCTTGACTAATTTTAAATGTTACAAGTGCAAGAAGAATTTTTAAAAAAAAAGGAAAAAAAAGGGCCATTTCAAGAAGGATTTCCTCAAGCTAAAGGCAAGAGACGATAAGAAACCCGTGGTGTAGTCCACCAATTATGTTACTTCAGAGAATGACGAATTTGGGAGTACATTGATAGTTTCTTCACGGGAAAACTCTTCAAATGAGTGAATTCTTAACTCGGGGTGCTCTTACCACATGCCCGGATAAAGATTTATTCTATACCTTTAAGAAGGTGGATGGAGGAAAAGTCTTTATGGGTAATGCCTATGTTTGTAGGTGGAAAGGTATTGGCACAATTAAATTGAAGATGCATGATGGAATGACTCGGACTCTCATGAATGTTCGGTATGTTTTAGAGTTTAAGGAGTTTTTTGGGTGCTTTAGATTCCAACAGGTGCAAGATTATACTCAAGGGTGTAATGTTAAAGGTTGTCTTGGGTGTCTTGGTGGCGATGAGAGAAAAGAAAGAGGGAAACATTTATTATCTTCAAGAGAGCACGAAAGCATGTAATGTATCGATTGTTGATGAGAAAGAAGAGGCAAAGCCGGACTCCACTAGGCTTTGGCATATGCATTTGGGACAATGTCGGGGAGAAGGCCATGACAAAGTTGTGTGAGCAAGGGCTGCTAAAAAGTGCGAAAAGTTGCAAGTTTAGTTTTTGCGAGCATTGCGTGCTTGGGAAGCAAACACGGGTCAAGTTTGGCACGGCAATTCAATTCACAAAGGGCATAGTTGATTACATTCACATGGATGTTTGGGGTCCTTTGAAAACACCATCTTTATGAGGTAGTCACTACTTTATGACTTTCATTGGTGACTACTCTTAGCGAACTTGGGTTTGTATCATGAAACACAAGGACGAGCATTTTGGGGTGTTTCTTAGGAAGAAGATGGTGGAGAATGAGATTGGTCGGATGATCAAAGTGCTTCGATCGGATAACGACGGTGAGGATGAGGGTATTATTTGACATTTTTCAACACAAAAAATGCTACAACAAAATGGAGTAGCGGAGAGGATGAACCAAACCTTACTTAAAAAGGTGAAATGTATATTGTCCAATTCAGGCTTGCCAAAGCGTTATTGGGCAGAGGCTTTATCCTATACTTGCTTTATTGTCAACCGTTTGCCATCTACAGCAATTGACTATAAGACTCATATGAAGGCGTGGCCGGGTTCACAACCGACTTATGTGACGGTGCATGTATTTGGTTGCCCAACTTATTTTCGTGTTAGTGAGGGCAAAATTGATCCGAGAGCTCAAAAGGAAATTTTCATGGGTTCCAAGGGATATAAGTTATGATGCCCGGAAGATAAGAAGATAGTGATGAGTAGGGATGTGACTTTTGATGAGGCGCCTATACTCAAGATGCCAACGATAGTGAAAGAAGATTCTCCGGTGAAAAATGAGAGCGAAAAGGTGCAAGTGGAGATGATTACTACGATTGACTCTTTAAGTGGAGAGGTGGAGGTTCCGGAAGAGGACCCAGTCAACAACAGAAAGAACAACCATCTTTGGCTAGCGGAAGAGAACCTAGGGTTCGAAAACCTACGAGGAGATATGGCTTCAATAATGATACAGCTGCATTTGCATTGATGGTTTATGGTGATGAATCGTCCACGTACTGAGAGGTGATGAGTGACACTCATTGTAACGAGTGAAAGGTTTCCATGAGTGAGGAGATTAATTTTCTTCACAAGAACCAAACTTGGAACTTGGGTTACATCCAATTCCGGTACTTTTCCTTCAGAATTTCTTACAGACTCATCGCTAACTGTGGGAGCTTAGCGTTTGACCATATTACATGCTTGATGTAGCGGTATTACACCTGAAAAGAGACTCAAAAATGCAAAAAGATATGCATATTTTATTTGATTATTTTGATTTAGTGGCTTACTCTACATGCACTTTAATTTGCTACTGAGTTTATTATTTTGAGAAAGAGTAGGAAAAGTGTGTTTTCTTAGAAACTTTTTGAGTATGTTTGAGTAGAAGATGGACCTGGAGGCTTGGCTAAAAAAGAGCTTCCCTTTTGAAGGTTTTTATTTTGAGTAGAAAAATGAGTTTTTTGGAATTTTTTTAGTAAAGGAAGGCCTTGGAGGCTTGGTTGGTATATATGGATGAGGAAATAGAAGGTTGGTTGTAAAGTGGAGCTTGTCGCCTTCGTTGGATTGTGCTGAATCTGTTGTGTTGAAGAGACTGTATTGATGCTGGAGCTCTTTCTCTAGGTTTAACCTTGAAGCTACTGTTGGTGACCGGGGACCTGTTGGTGGACCCTCAACTTGCTGCCATCATTGCATGGATTTCATACCGTCGCAATTCTACGGCGGTGATACTGGCGGAGGCCCTGAATGGTTTAGATGCTTAGCGGGAAGGCTGTTCTGATTTTCTGAGGGATAGCCCAGTTATGCTGTTCATGTGGCTGTCGGAGAGATTCCGTATGGTGGTCCCTCCTGAATATCCCTTAGCAGCCGTGCCAAATTTCTTTACTCGCTACTTTATCAGCGTAGGCCTCAATATCAAGAGCTAGGAGAACTGATTTATGCAGCACGGGCTCACAGTTTGATTTGGTTAGTGCCTTGATGGGGAGAGTTGCAGCCCATTCTATAATTGGGGGAATACCAGTATGTTCGGTTGGTTGGCCTTCGGCAGACCTCTTTCTACTTTCCCTGGTGGCTCTTGCGTCAATCTTGCTGGGAGCAGATTGTGCCACCTCGGGACACTAAACTTTTTTCTCGTGGAGGATTTAACAAAGCATATGCGCATATGGATGGGCTCTCTGTGGGAGAATCGCCGACCGTCGACCCGTCATTCCCAGTCTATTAGCAGAGTCTGGCATATTTTCAGGGACTACATGAAGTGGTTATGGACGAGGGTAGTTGCCAAGATGCTAGCTATGGGGACTGGTCAAAGGTGGTTCGTCATATCTGACACCATGGAGGGAGGTTCAGAGTCTCATATGCCATCATCAACAACAATAGCAAGCAGTTTGAGAATGCATCCATCTCTTTCATTTGTTACGAGTATGGCCGCAGGCATTTCTTCTTGGCCTCTCAACACAGTCAAACGAAAGTAACGAACAACACGCTCCTTCACAACATGAAAATCAATTGGACAAATCAAAGAAGTTGTGGGTCAATCGTCTCCCAAATATACTCTGGGCATATCGAACAACCACTTGGGGCCCAACTAGGGAAACACCATTCGTTTTTAACTTAAGTCTTTGAAGTCGTAATTTCAGTACAAGTAGGGATCCCCATGCCTGGAGAAGTGTGGGATGTCCAATCCCAGGAACAAGCCGAGACAAAATCAGGTTGATCATTTTACTCCATTCATTTGAGGTAAATTGAGAAGGCATAAGTCGAACGCTGGCTAGGATATCCCTAATCCTCTTCGGGGTGAAAATCCAAAGCTCGGCTGAGATGATGTTCATATAAACAAACTTCCCTCTCTATGAGATCAAGAACCGGGTAACCTCCTCGAATGGATAAACAAAACCTTTGGCAAGCACAACAACAATTTGGCCCACACCTCTTTTATGTCCAACACTAAATAGCATTCGGCCTTAGAAGGAAGAGGATGGGGCACTCTAACCTGAAAGGGATGGAGAAAGCAGACCCCCTCAATGATGAGGCCTCATTCAGCACCCTCTGGCAACCCACTTCTAGGTCAAATGCCCAAACGATTTACACGTTGTGCCTTTGTCTCTCTCTCTAGCTTCCCATAAGAGATGGTTGAGGTATGCGATAAGAGGATAAAGGAACGACTCGTCCAATGCAGTCTAGCAAGAATGAACTATGTGTATACTAACCCTAGTGAAAGGAAAATGAAGGAGATGCAAGCTAGATTAAGTGAGGAAATTTTTGGGTAAGGAGTGAAACCATGAGCGAGACAACTCACACTAAAGAAAGTTGGGGAAGAAACTTGGGGAAAACTTTCACAAAAAGGGGAGCTTGAGGGAAGAAGACAATAATGGCTTGATAAACGAAGAAGTGTAAAGCACCGATTCTTCAAAATACCCATTGCACCTGCACCTGCACCCGTATCCGCACCGAATCGCCGCACCCGTGCCTTATTTTGCCGAATCGCCGCACCCTTGTCCGCACCTCATCGCACCTATGCTTCATAGGTAAAAGCCAAAAGCCTGAAAAGGAAGAATACTTTATCCGATTTGATAGATCCGGATCTCGATTGAGGGGTGGTGGCTTCTCGATTTTTTTTTTTTGGATAAATAACTTCTCGATTTTGAAAGCGCGTCTTTTCATATAATGGCGTCCTGATTGCACAAAAAGTGAGCCTTTGCAATTTAATGTGGCACCATCCCCCGTAAAGGACATCATTACGGCATTTGAAACAACGTGAATACTGAACTCCAAACGGTATGAAATCTTTGTGGATTTTCTTTAATTTATCCAGATATAGGTAAAAACATCAAAAAGTAAACCTTTTTTGAACCTTGCGTTCGACAAAAAAACCCCAAAAAATAACATAACATTGAATCTCTATCGAATCCCGACTCAAACAGATCCAGGATTCGACGTTTCACTGCCAGACCGGTATTGTACGTTTTAGGCACTTATTTGTGGATCAAAAGTCTTATCTAGTGGTGCGGGACTGGTAGTATTATGTTTTAGGTTCTCAATGTCGATTTGTCTTCTCTAACAATGGAATGGCTACTGCATGATAATGTAAAAGAATTTCCTGCGGTAGTCAACCTAGTTCAAAGGAAGTCTACCACACTCGAGGTACATTGGTTTTTAGTTATTAATCTGCAGCTACAATATTATACAATATATATAACAGAGAAAGGCACCAGCATAACGGAGAAGCAGTTTAGATGAAAATATGTAAAATAGAATATTCCAAGTAATTACAACTTACCTGAGGTTTCTTGTCATCAGGCCATACAAGCGATTCTAATCTTAAAGCAGTATATAGACCCCCAAATCCACCACCTAGAATGCACACCCTTGGCTTCTGTGAGAATGAACTTTGTGTTATGATTTCATATCATATAAAATAATTCTAAAACTAAGCCTGTGTACCAGGAATAAAACAATGCAAATTGCACTTCAACCAGGTACACAAGCACTAATGCTAGGAGCTGCACATTTGAATGTGAAGGTATATGACAACAACATAGTCTGGGGATGTATCAACATATTTATGCATAAAGGTAACAAATTGCTATTACTGAATCTACCAAGTTTAACGACGCTAGCGGAGAAAAAAATGACTATGATAAGCCTCTCATCTCTTTCATATTTCAAGTTGAAATTCATCGTCATGTAGACTATTTTGTTTAGTGTAGAATTTTAGAACTTCAATCACAAAACAAAAAAAATACAATAATGACAACACATTGTATTAAAAACAAACCACAGCACAAGCTAAATTTTCACTGTTCCATCTGTGAAAATTCATAAAAGTTTGATACATTTAGATGTATTGGCGATGATATATAAGAAGAGGAATTTAATCATCAAATAGGTTTTGAGGATTAGCTGAACAACTCAAGAGAAAAAGGTAAGATCTAATTTCATTTCATTGACATAAACTCTAGTAGAATAAATATCCCCAATATAAATTTAGCCTTTGGCCTCCATTAGTTAATCTATATATCACTTTGGGTACCAAAGTTTAACGAAATATCACTTTGGGTACCACTTTTCCTTTTTGTGACACATTTTTACACTGTTTGTAACATTTTGCGACACTTTTGTCCCACAAAAGTGTCGCAAAAAGTGAAAATGGTACCAAAATAATAATACCTTCAACTTTGGTACCCAAAGTGATATACGTCATAACTAATAGGGGCCAAGACCAAATAACCCAAATAAATAGGGATTGTGTCAGTGTCACACGGAATAAGATGTACAAAAGAAAAATATATGCCTAAATTTCTTTACCAATCAATAGAACTCTCTCCCAAACAGATGTTTCATTGCTTTCATAATAGCAACGCATGTTACATATCTGAAACCAGGAAGATTTATGTTCCCTGATCTAGGTGAAATTGGGGGGGGGGGGGGGGGGGGGGGGGGGGGGGGCGGGCTGGGGGGGCATGAACTCCATAGACTAAAATGAAATATATTTAGGACAAGGACCTTTCTCAGATCCCCTTTGAGAGCCCACGAATCCAATGTTAAGGGGCTCCTCCCCTTAGTTGTGACAAAAAGGCCCTCGGCCTTGTCGGTCACTAAGGCCGTACCCACTCACTTCCCTACATGTACTAGATGCATCCCGTTGATACTTCAGTTGCCATGTAACTGTGCTAGGCTCATGTGTCCATTTGGCTGGCTGGCGACCACCACAACCTGGCCTGAGGTCTCCTTAGGAGCAATGAAGGTTTAGGTGGTCACACTAAAGCTTAAATCATGATGTCATGGTACCTCTTCAATCTTAATCTCCATCTTCATTTAATCTCAATCTCAATATCCACCACAAGCACCAGCCACTAGCCGTGGTGAGCCAAGAAGCACGCATGCCCAAGGGAAGCCCTCGCAGGTTCTACTTTGCACAACAGAGAGGCGACAGGCCCTGCCCTGCAGCAACAGGGGATCGCAAAGGCCGAGAGAGGGCAGCGTGGCCACGGCGACTTGAAACAGATCTTCCCACAGGGTTATGCTGTTGAGACAACGGCCAATACTGCTAAGGCCATGGCCAATATTACTAAGGCCACGGCCGGTAATAAAGACTTGGCCTTGGGCTGGAATCCCCATTCATTTAGTAGATTGACGACCCAATGTAACGACCTAAACCTTAGTAGGCCGTGGAGTGTTAATAAGCCGCGGATAGTTACCAAGGCCATGGCTTATCCTTAGGTTGCGGCCCATGGTACAAGGCCACGGAGTTTACACCTCAAAGGTATCAAAGAACCCAGCACGTGTATTGATGACATGGCCCAATCAGGCATTTCTTGCGAAACAAATTTTAGAACTTCTGGAAGCCTTTATTAAAGGACTTTTTGAGAAAAGTAGTGACATAACTGAAAACCCTAAGTTCCCCCTCTCTTCCTATAAATAGCACACCTGGGCTCCATTCCCACGGCTACTAGAAATCATTACCAACACTCTATAAAGAGAAAAGTGAGAATTTGAGGGCAAATAGGAGTCGTACTGTTCATAGGCGGGGGAGAGCTGTCAAAGGAGGCGGAGCACTACTGTTAATCGTCAGACCTCCTTTGGTAAGGGATTATGTCCTCACCCCCTTCTTCCTTCTTATAAACTCTAGTTTTCCTATGTTGTTGACCGAGATGAGGTCTATTGTGCTAAATCTGACTTTCTGGGTAAATGGCATGGATTTTTACTGTTCATGCTATGTTCATATTATGAGGTTAGCATTCCCTTGAGTAAAGTGAGTTTTGGGTGCTTAGAAGTTGGAATCCAAATATTTGGAAAACATCCATATTTTTCTTAAGGAAGTTTATTAGAGTTTTCCATGTAGATCTTAGTAAATTTAGGTCATGAATTGTTTTGGGGATAAAACTCCCATTTTTCTAAAATACCCCTTGCTAATGGAGATTAGGAATTCTAACTCCTTTGAGGCCACGGACATTGGCAGTATACTATTGTGCCTTACTTTGTTACGTGATTCGTTGGTTGCTAATATTAAGGTTGTGGCATTGATGCGCGAGGCTGACGCATTATGTGTGGAGTGGCATCCTGCTTAGTGCTTGAGGTCAGACAAATAGTTTAGCGAGATTGAGCCTGGGCTAGTTATGGGACTTGCACCTTGACAGAGCTCGACTAAGGTTGTGGTGCTAACTGCAGACCATGGATCGCTCATCCTAGAATTGGCAGGAGAGGATGCCGTGACCTGTGGCATGACTGGATCAAGAGAAACTTAGGATAAGGTCGTGAACTTGTGACGTCTATCCTAAGGTCAGACTAAAGGCGGGGACTAAAGGCCGCGGACGATGATGACTTAAGGCAAACCAAGGGAGATTGAGCCTTGGGGGAAGTCGGGGACCAAGGGGGATTAAGCCTTGGGACATCAGAATGGGAAAAAGAATCTCTCTTTTCCTTACATTTAAATCTTGTCATATATTATCCTGTTTATATCTTATTTCGTAGTTCTATTAGTATATTTTTGATTAATAACATTAACAGGTTGGGCTGAGAACATTTGATTTAATCCTTACTGAGCTATTGGAACTTATCCCTTTATCCTTGAGCTCCTCAGGGTAAGAGGCCGCGGAGGAATGGACTGAGGAGGATATTATAGAGGCCGAGGACTGGAAAAGGAATATAGAGAGAGTTAAGCATATTTTTGTTAACTTCCATAATCTAATTGTAGTTGATTATGCTAAGAAAGCGTTTTGTTAAGTCATCTTACTTGTAAAGCTTTTTATTATCATGTATCGAACCAAGTAATTTCTCTAATGAATACTATAAGAACTGTGGTTAAGCTTATTACTTTATACTTTACTATTTGCGGTGAATGGGAAGAGATATTAAATTCTGATTATGAGGTCGAGGCCTACTTAGGGGCCGCGGTCTAATAGGATTTCCCATATTAAGATTGTTTTAAATTTTTATTGCGTGAGATTAAGAGAATCAACCCCTTATCCTAATAGGGCAAGGCCGCGGGCATTATAATTGGTAGAGTAGACTTGCATTTGGGAACTTCGAACTTGGATACTGGACTTATACGTGTGTAATTCTTACCAGGAAGCCATGTCAAGAGGTAACCAAGGAGTTAGAGCATCCGAGGTAAACAATGCTGACATCGCGACACCTGATGTCCCCAATGAAGAAGCCAATGGAGAACAAGTGCCACAGGTTGTGGTTGGATTCGCGGAAGCCCTAGCAAGGGCAATAGCGACAAGAACGGCTGAAGAAAGGCCCGTTGGTTGCACCATTGAGCATTTCAAGAAGTTGGGACCGCAGCCCTTTAAAGGGGAGTCGGACCCCTTGCAGGATGATGCGAGATAAGATAGACGGAGAAGATTTTTGGAGTGTTGAATTTCACCCTTTGCCACATTTATGTTTGAGGCAGAGACCGATCATTGTTGGACGATGGTCAGGAGAAACCGACTTAGAGATGAGGCCCCGACAATTAAGTGGAAAAGGTTCAAGGAAATGTTCCTTGAGAAATATTTCCCACTTGCGGCCAAAAAAAAGCTAGAAATAGAGTTTTTGGAGCTAACTCAAGTATCGATGTTTGCGAAGCTTTAGCATTTCGCTCATCATGCAATTAATACAGAGGAAGGAACGTTAAGAAGTTTGAAAGGGGTTTAACAAGTGAACTCCGCAGCCGAGTTGTTGGTCTAAGGCTGCGGACATGCTTAGAGTTGGTGGAAGTGTTCTAGATCATGGAACGGGATTTTGAAGAGAGAATGAAGGCTAAGGCTGAGAAGAGGAAGGGAAGGGACAAAGGAACTAAGAAAGATGATGGACCATACGACCTGCTAATGGGGGCACGAAAATCAAACAGTTTGAGAAAACAAACACCACGGTTGTCACCTGTTACAACTGCAGAATGAAAGGGCATTTCACCAAGAGTTGTCCCTTGGGAATGTGAGTTGCTACAATTGGTGCAAACCAAGCCACAAAGCTAAGGAATGCAGGGTGCCAAAGAAGGATGTGGACAAGCCGTGAAATCAAGCTAGAGTTTTCGCAATGAATGCCAAGGATGGGGAGAAAGGCGAGGATGTTATAGCAAGTACTAATATTATTGATGATAGTAATGCTTGTACAATTTTTTATTCTTTGTATCCACCACTTTTACACGTAAGTTAAAGATGAGACCATAAACCTTGAACCCTCCATTGATGATAAACACCCCAGTAGAAGTAACGATAAAGGCTGCAGCCAAGGTTCTAAAAAACGCGGGGCGTGATCGAGGCGTGGAGGCCAATCCTTAAGCCTTAGAAGCCTAGGCGGGCCTAGGCATAAAAAGGCGTGAAAAGGCGTTTAGGCCTTTTTAATATATTTTAATTTTTTTTAACCATAACAAGGCTATTAAAATACTAAAATTGTACATATCATAAATATATGTTTGAATATTTGCAAATAAAAATACTATTTGATTATTTTGGATGAGATAATGGTCTGGTTTGTAAAAAAATCTTTAAAAGGCGATATCGTTTCACTAAAGCATTGTTTTTAGAGAAAAAATACGCCTTAAGGGTTTTACCAAGCATAAGGCGTCAAAATCTTAAGGCGAGGCGTTTCTCCCAAGCCTCAAGCCTAGGCGTGCCTAGGCGGAGCCTAGGCGGATTTTTTAGAACAGTGGCTGCAGCCATTGTTAGGGGATGTGTCGCGGAGAAAGGAAATCAATGTTTTATGGTTGACCTAATTCCTTTGGAGATATGGATTTTGATGTGATCTTGGGCATCAACTGGTTGTCCACACACTTTGTTAAGATTGACCACTCTAGAAAGGAGATCATCCTGTGGGGCCGAAGTAAGCTTTAAAGGAACTCAACCGAGTAGAAAACCTTTGTTGATATCAGCCCTGAGAGCTAAAAGAATGTTAAAGGGGGGATGTCAAGGCTATATAGCCTATGTAAAGGATCTTCAAAAGGCCGCAACTATCTTAGGAGATATCCCATTAGCCGCCCCGGATCGAGAAATTGAGTCTAAGATTGACCTCACGCCTAAGGCCGCGCCTATTTCGAAGGCACCATATAGTATGGCGCCTGCGGAATTGAAGGAGCTGACTCGCGACTTCATTAGGCCCAGCACCTCCCCTTGGGGTGCCTCGATACTTTTTGTAAAGAAGAAAGATGTATCTATGAGAATGCGCATTGATTATAGAGAATTGAACAAACTGACTGAGAAAAACAAATATCCCTTGCCTAGGATTGATGATCTTTTTTACCAATAAAAGGATGCTAGATATTTCTCCAAGATCGATCTAAGGTTGAGGTATCACAAACTAAAAATAAATGATGAGGACATCCACGAGATAGCTTTTAGGACTAGATATATACATTATGAGTTTGTGGTTATTCCTTTTGGATTGACTAATGCCCTTGCTGCCTTTATGGATTTAATGAATAAAGTGTCCAGGACCTTCCTTGACAAGTTTGTAATTGTGTTTATTAATGATATTTTGATTTACTACAAATCAGCGGAAGAACATAAGGAACACCTCTGCGGCGTTTTTGAGTAACTAAGGAGGGAGAAGCTTTGTGCAAAAAAAATTGTGATTTCTGGCTTGAGAAAGTTGCTTTCTTTGGCCATATAGTAAATAAAGATGGACTAACCATGGACCCAAGGGAGGTCGCAACCACTGTTAATTGTTAATTGGGACAAGGTTAGAAGTTTTCTCGGCCAAGCAGACTCTTATCGGAGGTTTGTTGAGGGTTTCTCAAGGATTATTGTGCCTCTGACTCGGCTGACACATAAGAATACTAAGTTTATATGGTCTGAGGAGTGTGAAGAGAGTTTCCAAAATCAAAGGATAAGTTGGTAGCCGCGCCTGTTTTCACGCTGTCTAAGGAGGGAGGAGGATACTAAGTTTATATAGTGACGCTTTGGGTAGAGGCTTTAGATTGTACTTGTGTAAAATGGTAAGGTAATTGCTTATGCTTCTAGGCAGCTGAGGACTCGTGAACAAAATTATCCCACCAATGAATTAGAATTAGTCGTCATGGTCTTTGCTTCAAAAATTTAGAGACACAACCTTTATAGGGACACTTGTGAGATTTTTAAGGATCATAAGAGTCTAACCTAGGAATTAAATATGAGACATAGAAGATGGCTAGAGTTGATTAAGGACTACGATTGTTCCATCAAATATCATTCCGGAAAAGAGTCCAATATTATAACTAGGCAAAAGCATATCTTAAGAGACTTGGAGAATATGAAAATAGAAGTAGTTGGCCACTTGGGCCGCAGACATATTAGTACGCTTAGGGTAGAGCCAACATTAATTGACAAGATAAGAACTACAAAAAATTCATAAATTGATAGCAAATAATGGGAAGACTGCCTTTAGGATTGATGACCGCGACGCCTTAAGATTTGGGCTAAGGTTGTGTGTGCCCCTGGATAAAAGATAAAGTCCGCGGTATTGGAAGGATGTCAGTTATCACAGTTTTTTATTCACCCCAAGATGTAGGAAAACTTTTGGTGGCCTAACATGAAGAAGGAGGCGGCGGAGTATGTTTCTAAATGTCTGGTTTGCCAGCAGATCAAGGCCAAGCATCAAAAGACTGCGGAATTGTTGCAACTCTTGCTTATCCCAACATGGAAATGGGAAAACATATCCATGGACTTCATGGTAGGACTACCGCGGACTCAAAGAGATATGAACTCTTTGGGGGCAATAGTTGACCGAATAACAAAGTAAGCACATTTATTAACGGTAAACACCACATCTAGTTTTGAGTCATTGGCCAAAATGTTCATTAAGGAAATTATCAGACTCCACGGAGTGCTAATAACTACTATTGTATTCTAGGTTCACATTTGGGTTTTGGAAGAGTTTTCAAAAGGCTATAGGTCCGCAACTCCACTTCAGCACAGCCTTTCATCCTCAAACAGAAGGGAAAACGGCGAGGATGAATCAGACCTTAGAAGTCTTGGAATATATGTTAAGATCATATACCCTGGAATTCCGTGGAAGGTGGGAGGACCACCTCCCATTTGTAGAGTTGTTTACAACATCATGCTAGTATCAAATGGCCCCCTACGAAGCCTTATATGGCATAAAATACTGCAGCCTTTTTTGCTGGAATGAGGTAGGAGAAAGGATACTTTTGGGACCAGACCTGACTAAACAGACCGCGATCAAGGAGAAGATTATACAAGAAAGGTTGTGGAGTCGTGGTCAAGGTGCAAAGGTCAAGCCTCAAGCCTTAAAAGCCTAAGCGTAAAAAAAACGTTTTTCCTTTTTTTATTATTTTTATTATTGTAAGGCTGGTAATATAATAAAATAACACATACCTTGAATTTTGAAAATATATCCGTATGTTTGGTAGCTATCGTTCTCATATGCATGCTCCATAATCAATATACAAAATGTATTTCTCAACATTTAATAAGCAATATACAAAATGTATTTTTCATCATTCAATAATCGATAATCAATAATTAATACAAAATGATTCAATATAAGAAATGTATTTTTCACCTTTCAAATGAAACACGTAGGAAGAAAGAGGCGGGGAGGTTTGGAATATTGTTTGTCTTTTGATTGTTTTGGACGAGATATTGGTCCGGTTTGTAAAATGTCTTTAAAGGGTGATATCGTTTCATTAAAGCGTTTTTTTCCCCAAAAAAGTACGCCTTAAGCCTTTTACCAAGAATAAGGCATAAACGGGGCGTTTCTCCCAAGCCTCAAGCCTAGGCGCGCCTAGGCCTTTTAGAACACTGCTTAAAGCTTTTTATTATCGTGTATCGAACCAAGTAAATTCTCTAATGAATATTGTAAGGACTGTGGTTAATTATTTGAGATGAACTTACTACTATATGCTTTACTATTTCTGGTGACTGAGAAAAGATATTAATTCTGATTATGAGGCCGAGGCCAATGCCAACTTAGGGGCTGCGAGATCAACTTGTTTAAGATTGTTTTAAATTTTTATTGCGTGAGATTAAGAGAATCAATCCCTCGGCCTGATAGGGCAAGGCCGCGGGCGCTATATATTGGCCAGTGGCCCACACCAAAGCAAAGTGGGGACAACCAACTAACATGGTCTTTAATGGAAATCAACGTGGACAACACCGTCGACCACACAACCTCCAGCCGATAATAGAATATTGAAGGTTTAATGAATTCAATAATAGGGGATGAGTTAGGATTATAGTTACCGTATATGACGTAAACGAGTGTTAAATGAAAAATAAGAAGATTTAACCCTCATCACAACTCTTTCTCAATATCTTAAAATGTAGGAATGCCTCACATGAGGCTACATGGGGAGTATTTATAGGGAATGGGAGAGGCTTCTAGAAGATATTAGCCAAGTATGAGTTGTCATGAGATGAGTTGTCATGACAACACATCCATGACAACACTAACTAATGGAACCGTCTAGGATTTCCATCTCAACCCTTGCTACAACTAAATAAAAATGTAACAAAAATACTAAACAATTATTAAAAGGAAAAAAACAATGAAATAACAAAAATGACACTCAAGTGAGTATGTACTCAAAATAGCCTCTAAGCTTCTCATGTCACATCATTCTCCCCTCCATGAAATAGAGTTCGTCCTCGAACTCATAGGGGAATGCTATCGGTGTCACCCACTACATGTCGGGTTGAAGAACTCCCTCCTGAATAGGGCTGGCGATGGTGACCGCCGGAGGCGCGATGCAGTTTGAAGAACTCCCTTCTCCGTCTTCTTCTTAGACTAATCCAAACCCACCTGGGTCGAAAACCAGCTTAGGGTGTCGAAACCCTAGATTCATCCTTCCCTGACCGTCAACATCCAGATCAGATGTCGTCGGGGCTTGTCGAAGTACGCGGAGTCACCAGAGCTGAAACGGCGGTGGCGATGGTCGATTCAGCCCGTTATCTTCCCATTCTCTTCTCAACTTTCTTCTCTCTCCTCACTATAGACCCAAGGCTGGATTTCAGCCCCTCTTTTTTCTTCTTATTCTAAGGTTTGACAGAGGATTAGGTTTTCGTGGGGTGGTATAACCGAGGGTGGAGGAGGGGCAATGGTGGCGGTGAAATTAGGGTTTCGGGTGGTGGTGGAAGAGATGAGAAGGCGGCTCGTGGATGCGCCGGGTTGGAGGAAGGCGAGCTTCAAGAGCGTCGAATCGTGCTACGCGACGGTTTAAACCTCCTCGAGCCTATCGGTGCACGAATCAACGCGAGCAAACCTCTTCTTAGGTTCCATTTGTCGTCGTCTACAATTTGTTATACAACAACGAGTGGAGCCAACGAGGCTCTGATACCAACTGATATAAATGAGCGTCAAATGGAAAATAAGAAGATGATTTAACTCTCGTCTCAACTCTTTCTCAATATCTCAAAATGTAGGAATGCCTCAAATGAGGCTACATAGGGAGTATTTATAGGGAATGGGAGAGGCTTCTAGAAGTTGTAAGCCAAGTATGAGTCTTCATGAAATGAGTTGTCATGACAACTCATCCATGACAATACTAACTAATGAAACCTTCTAGAAACTTCCATCCCAACCCTTGCTACAACTAAAAAAAAGAACAAAAATACTAAACAATTAATAAAAGGAAAAATATAATGAAATAACAAAAATACCACTCAAGTGGGTATGTACTAAAAATAGCCTCTAAGCTTCTCAATTCACATCAGTGTATATATTCTTGTGGTAGTTGTCTCCTAGTTGGATTCTTGCTTAACAAGTGCCCTATTATCTATTTGTGTTCCAGTACCAAAGGAAAAAACATTTTTTGACATACAATGAAACTTTTAAAAATAATATTTTGGTGTTCTTCTCTTTAGTGATTTGTTTGGTAATTAATTCCGTTTACATCAAGTGGTATCTGAGCCATTTTTGTGTGTGTGGCTTTTGGTACACGTTTTTTTCCGGGGTTAATATGGTTGAAAACAGCAATCCAAGGTGGATGAATCCACAATGAGTCTTGAACATATGAAGATTTGCATTAATGGATGCTAAATTTGTTGATTTACAAGATCAAATCCAAGAATTAAAGTTGGCCAGCCACCACAAGCTCCGGCCGATAGTCGTGGTGAGCCAAACAACCCTGGCAAGTGTGTGCACAAGGACAGAGGGAGGGCAGCGAGGCCACCGCGATTTGAAGCAGGCCTTTCCACGAAATTATAGGCCAATAGCCAACAACGGAGCAAAACGGGGACAGCCAACTAGCAGTCTTTAATGGATATCAACGTGGACAGCACCATCGTCCACACAAGCTTCACCCAACACTGGAACATCGTCAACATATTTCGACCCTTATCAATGCCTACGATTTGAAGGTGGCAACTCATGAACAATCCTGAATGGAAAAACGTCTAGCAAAACATCCCATGAACCGTAACACGGACGTTGTGCTTCTCGAAGGATTAGCGCCAAAGAAATTTTTGAAACACCCATTGGACACCCAGTCTTTCAATGATGCCGTGAAGAGTCAATCACGTGACCAACGAATTACGGATTGGGTGCAACAATTACAGCCCTAACCATTAAAATTGGGTGAATTCAAGGTGATGGAGATGGGTACGAGTTGAAATACTTTGATGAGGATAATCGTGGAGTCCCACTCACACGACATTCTTTTTATCATGATGAATGTCTTATTCCCCCACCGCGTGATTACCCTGACGTTACACCACAATAACGGGTATGAACATGAACTTTTCAGCTCTTAATGATGAACGAACTTGCTTTTGTTACAATCAAAGAGGTTATATTGTTAATCTACATCCGTTTAAGAAAGTGAAAAGGCCAAATACCAGCCAAAACTTTAAAAGTAATTATGGGCAGCAGCGTGTAGCCCCTAATATGGCCCGAAATCCTTGTGCTTTGGGACCCGTTGAGTTAGATGTTGACCTTATTGGAGAAAAGGATGAAGGCTTGGGTGGAAATAATATGTTTATCATGTCGCGAGTGTTAGAAAGAGCTATGCAAGGTAATATTAGGGTCAACGTGCCTATGTTTAATGTTCACATGTATCCTGATAAATTCATTTACTGGACGAAACAATTGAGAATTTTTTTTATACAAAAGTATTTTCAGTTATAAGTGTGTCATGTTGGCGGCAACCAAATTGGAGTGATTTGCTTAAGTGTAGTGGAATGATCCCATACAAGATAAGGAAATCAATAATTTTCCCCCAATTCGCACATGGCCCCAAACGAAAGCCTTGATGGAAACCACCTTTACCCTCGAGTCTTACGAGAGAGATTTGTTTGCACGTTTTCAATTTTTGAAGAATATAGTGAACAATTCCAACTTCTATGCATTAAGGCAATACTGAAGGAGAGCTTGGAACAGAAAAATGGATGTTATCTTCAGGTTTTGCAACAAACATTCAATCACATCTTCGAGTCAAGCTATTGAGTATGCTTTTTAAGTGGAAAATCACTTTATGTCAGTTGCCTCTTCTGTTAAGGGATCAAGCACTATCGTCTTTGTCACCAAACCACTAACTACAACTTAGGCTGCCCCACAAAATGTTTTTATATGTTAAGAATGTGGTGGTTTCTGTTACAAATCATCTGAATGTCCAACTATAAACAACTGTAAAGTTTTAATCACAAAAGATGAAGTCCGAATGGAGGAAGCTACAAATATAATCGTCAACCGCATCATATCAAACTTGGTAAGTTTGTCTTGCTCGCCATCATCCCTGTTTTGGCGTGAGTTTATACTGGGTCATAAAGTCACTCGTCACCACATTATCCATCTTGACCACGAATCGTGCCCGCCTCCACATTCTCAAGTAGTGCACTATTGTTGTCATCTCCTTCTTTCGGACCGCGACTCTCGGTCTCATTGAGCTTTTGGCTCTCATATGCAGTTCCGCCAGACACCCAAGGAATTCCACCGGAGCGGGGACAACCAACTAACATGGTCTTTAATGGAAAATTACGTAGATAACATCGTCGTTCGCACAAGCTCCAACCGATGCTTCATCGTCAACATATTTCGGCCCTTGTTAAAGCCTACAATTTGAATGTGGCAACTCGCAAACCTCGAGGGAAACAACTGTTGAACCGTAACATGGAAGTTGTGCTTGTCGAAGGAATACCGCCACAGATAGTTTTGAAACACCCGTTGGATACTCAGTCTTTCAATGCCACCATGAAGAGTCTATCAGGTGACCAACAAGTTATGAAGTGGGTACAACAAATGCAGCCCCAACAATTAAAATTGGGTTGTTTGATGGTAATGGATGGGTACAAGGTGAAATACTTTAATGAGGATAATCATGGAATCCCACTTGCACATCATTCTTTTTATGATGATTACTGTCTCATTCCCCCACCGCGTGATTACTGTGACGTCATACCACGGTAAGAGGTATGAACATGGACCTTTTCTCGCTCCAAGTGATGAATTGACTTACTTTCATTGCAATCAAAGCGATCATGTTGTTAATCTACATCCGTTTAAGAAAGTAAAAAAGCCAAATACCAACCAAAACTTTAAAAGTAATTGCAGGCAGCAGCGTGTTGCCGATAATATGGATCGAAATCCTTGTGCTTTGGGACCCATTGAGTTAGATGATCTTATTGGTGAAGAGGATGAAGGCTTGGATGGAAATAATATGTTTATTATGTCGCAAGTGTTAGAAAGATCTATGCAAGGTGATATGAGGGTCAATGTGCCAATGTTTAATGGTTACATGGATCCTCATACACTCATTGATTGGACGAACCATCATCATCATCATCCTTGCCTTATTCCCATCATATGGGGTCGACCACATGGATTCTCCTTTTCCATTCTAATATATTATAAGCAATATTATCATTCAAGTTTAATGCCTTAAGATTTCTCCTAATAATTTCCTCCCAAGATAACTTAGGATGACCCCTCTCTCTTTTACCCTCTATTTTCAATAATCTTCCTCTTTGTCATAGGTGCATCTACTGGTTTACGCAACACATGTCTGTACCATCTAAGTCTACTTTCTCTTAATCTATCGCTAATGGGAGCTACTCCTAACTTTTCTCTCACATATTGATTTTTAATCTTATCCTTTCTAGTACCTCCTATCATCCATCGGAGCATCCTCATCTCACTAACATGGATACTTTGTTCATGTTTTTTCTTTCAAGCCCAACAATCCGCTCCATATAGGGTCACTGGCCTAACAACTATTCTATAAAATTTTCGTTTTAATTTATTAGTTATCCTCTTATCACATAACACCCCACTTGATTGTCTCCATTTCATCCAACCAGCTGATATTCTACTCGTAACATCCTCATCAATATCCCCATTACTTTGTATCATTGAACCTAAATAACGAAATTTATTAGTTTGGTTTATCACTTTTCTTCAATCTTTAAAAATTTGCTATTAGACACCTCATTATTAAATTTACATTCCATAAATTCAGTTTTATTTCTATTGATTTTTAGACCCTTAGGCGCTAAGGCATTTCTCCAAGAATCTACTCTCATTGCTAAGGCATCCTTTTAAGTGTCTACTAAGACTATATCATCCGCAAACAACATACACCATCGGACATCCTCTTGTATGTCCTTAGTAATCTCATCCAATACTACGGCAAATAAGTAAGGACTTAAGGCCGATCCTTGATGTAGACCCACTTTAATCGTAAAATCATTAGTTTCTCCACAATTAGTTCTCACTTTAGTCTGTGTTATCATACATATCTTCAATAACTTTAATATAACTCATAAGGACTCTTTTCCTCCTTAAAGCCCACCATATTATATCCCTAGGTACTCTATCATATGCCTTTTCTAAGTCTATAAAGGCCATATGTAAAGTTTTATTCTTACATCTACATTTCTCCATTAACTGTCTTAATAAGTAAATAGCTTCCGTGGTGGATCGCCCTGGCATTTAATCTATAACCTTTTCCCATAATTTTATAGTGTAATTCATCAGTTTGATTCATCTATAATTACCACAGTTTTGTATATCTCCTTTATTTTTATACAAAGGTATTATAGTGTTTTTCCTCCACTCATCTGGCATGTTTCCTTCTTTTAAAATTTTATTAAATAAACAAGTTAACCATTCTTACCCTAACTTCCAAGGGTCCTCCATACATCTATGGGTATTTATCCGGACCAACCACTTTATTCCTTCCCATTTTTCTTATTAATATACCTACTTTTTTTTCAGTAATCGGACATACCATTCATATATTCGGTTCTATGTTCTCGACATCTTTTTTGGGATATTCTTCATTCAATAATCCTTGAAAATACTCTCCCCATCTATATAAAATTTCTTTATCGTTAACTAATATATTTTTATTTATGTCTTTAATACACTTAACTGGACCCATATCTCTTGTCAATCGATCTCTATTCTTTGCCAATTTATATCTCCTTTTCACCTTCCTTGGTACCTAATTTACATTAAAGATTATCTAGGGCATTTTGTTGCGCATTTCTAATAATAATTTTTTACTTCACTTTTTAACTAATACTTTTCTAAATCTTCTTGATTTTTACTCTTTTGCCACTCTTTAAAACTTACTTGTTTCTTTTGTATTATCTTTTGCACTTCCTCATTCCACCACCAAGTCTCTTTTTTAATGAATCTTTTTCCTTTAGTCTCACCTAAAATTTGCTTACCTATTTTCTCAATATCATTCTTTGTTCTTGACCAAATGTTGCTAACATTGTCGTCCCAATTCCACTTAATGTTTAACAAGAACCAATTGAAATTTTTTTTTATTAAGTGCGTCAAGTTGGTGGCAACCAAATTGGAGTTATTTGCTAAAGTGTGGTGCAATGATCTCATACAAGATAAGGAAGTCATAATTTGCCCCCAATTCGCACATGGCCCAAAACAAAAGCCTTGATGGAAACCACCTTTATACCTAAGTCTTATGAGAGAGATTTGCATGCGCGTGTTCAATGTTTGAAGAATATAGTGAACAATTCCAACTTCTATGCACTAAGGAAACACTGAAGGAGAGTCTGGAGCAGAAAATTAGGTGTCATTTTCGGGGTCTGTATAAAAATGAACTTGGGTTATGTGACACCCCGACTAATTAAATACCGGGTAGCTACTCCTTTATAAAATTAATTCAAAATGCCAAGTTGGCTCAGTTAATAGCATCACTGTCGAAAACATTTTTTTTTTTTTTTTACTAACCACCTAGTATTTAAAAGCAAGTTGCCAAATTTTAATTTAAGTCTGATTAACATGCAACAAATGTAATGAAGAAATAAATAACACCATACACCATACTGAAGTAAAATGAATAATCATCACATAGCGTAAATAAAGTCTGGAGGAAACCCCTCGCTACAATCCCATAACTGAAATAAATAAACTGAAACAATACATGCTAAAGTCTGAAAACTGAAATGTAAAAGATGTCTCTAAAGAAATGGGCAACATGCCCTACAACTGATAGATGGAATCCAAAGAGATAGAAGCGTCTACATGCAAATCCCTGTAGCTTCCACAAGCAGCTACAGCTCGTCACCTGAATGAGTACCTATGCTTGGTGTCCTTGTGGCTGGGCACCTAAAATGGTTTTACAAAGAAAAAGATTTGAAAAGCAAACGGGTCAGAGCCCGAATGTGGAGTTATATTTTAAAAACCTGCAAGTGCTTTAAAAACATTTAAAACATTAAATGCAAAGTACATGTTAGGACGTGCACTCACATTATATTCTCACCCCTCGTCTAACTGTGCACTCCTAACGCAAGTACCCATCTATATCTATCCATATAACTAGCTAAGTGACTACATAACTAGTTAGACTGCCAAAGGTTCTACCCATATTACTCAGTTCCATTTAACATAACAACGCTCGTAATTAAATAGGGGTTTAACGTGAACTCAGTTACTAAATATACCATTGATATAACTATCAGTTAACTCATTATATAACTCGAAATAATACCGTAATATTTTTACAACATTAACATGAGGATTCCCATTAATTTAATGTATATTATTCACATCATAGATATACGATACAAGCACCCCGCAATCTAAGCTATGGTGCACACATACTCTGCTATCCATCCCGGTACATCACGTACATAAGGATTACATATTCCGAATCTCTCAGGAATAGTTTACCGATAACAACATCACAAATAATGGAGGCGAACACAGTCACCATCACATGGGTCACGCACATACCTACGCTCCCATGGTCAGCGGACTTATTAATATCACAATAAGTCTTTCTATGACCTATGTTCATCGAGGTACCAGTCTATATCCCCCCCGTAGGCACACAAGGATTAGAGGGTCCTAAGCGAACGCAACCTCCCGTGATAGCAAGTACGGTAGGTATGTCATACACACAATCCATATACTAATACTAAGTAAACACACATCTTAGTAATACCGTATTTTAATCGTAGTACATATCGCATTCTCGTACTAACTATAATTATCACCATTCATACTATTCCGGTTTGTAATTGTACGCGCTATAATTCATCCTCACATCGTAGAAGACACTCACGTCTCAGCCCAAATGGTTCATTGAATATAACTCTCGTATATAATTTACTCCTCTCAATGACCCAAAAGTCCCAAGTCTAACCTCACATCAATAGAGGAAGGTCATCTATATCCTCGAACAAGTTTACGGGACTCCAAAAAGTCAAACAGTCCAAAAAGGACCAAACTGTCAACTCGTTAGAAGTCTCGTTCGAACGAGACTTCGAACGAGTTTGGACTGTCAGGTCGTTAGAAGTCTCGTTCGAACGAGGCTGTTCGAACGAGATCCAGTTCGTTCGAACGAACTGTCCCTTCTAACGATATCTCGTTCGAACGAGATATCGAACGAGATCACTACTCGTTAGTAACGACTGGTCAACTCGTTAGAAGCTCGTTCGAACGAGTTCGTTCGAACGACCTGGGGGCTGCTTCTAACGAGCTTCCAGCTTCGGCCCAGAATTTTCCCATCTCGTTTTTTCACCATTTTTATCACTTCAATCCTTCTCCAAAGTTCGTTCTAACAATGATTTAAGTCCTCTAATCATACTAAAACATGCTTAAGTCATAAACTAACGTCTTTTAAGGCAATAAGGCATCCTAAACATCATTAAATCCCAAGATTTTATACTTTTCCCCAATATCATCAAGAACATGAACCCTAGATATATATCAACATCAAATTCCAGAATTTAATTCGTTTTTCTTTCACCCAAACATGTATTAACATCAGATTAATTGTCTCCCAACTATTCTACATGCAATTCTCTTCACAATTTCTCAAGTTCTATGATCTAAACTACATGGGTTTTCATATTTTATCAAGAACAAACCATAAATCCGAATTTTCTAACATGGAAAAGACATTCTCAGAAATTAAATGGAATAAAGTCACTTGCCTTGGTTGTCTCTGAGTTTGGTGTAGATTAGATGAAGTTTTCTGCAGAAATTCCTCTCTCTCCAAGCTCTTCTCCAATGGTGGCTTAAGGTGGCTAGGGTTTTGATTTGGGGAAACTTAGAAAACCTAAATGACAACCTACGTGGCCTTCTAGGTTAATATGGGTTGGTTAATGGGCTTAATGGGTTTAATCCACATCAGATTTACATCTCTAATTTTCGTCACTTTTAATTCCTAAAAATGTAAAATTACCAAAATACCCTTTAAGTTACCGGTATGGCCTAAAAATACCCCGGGACCCAAACTATACCCCCGGCTAGTGTTTTCTGACTATCTGGACCCTTCCGGACGCGTTGGCGCACTCAAAACGACCATACGAATTGTAGATTTTAAATTCACTTTTATTATCAAAATATTATACCGTGACGCGGCGGTCCCACGCGTCTCAACAAAATTTCTAAAATGTCGTATCTAAATCTCACGACAAATTTTATAATACCAAGTACATATATAATCATATATGCACATAATCAAATACCAATTCGCATCACATTAGTATTTATAACCCGGATTAATTATCAATTAATACGCATTTAATTAATTATTCCCAAAAATAAATATAGTCAAAAGTACGGGGATTACATACTTCCCCCCTAATAACTGAATTTCGTCCCGAAATTCGAAACTAGAAAGTACCTGCTAAAAACAGCTCTGGATAACGTTCGCGCATCTCATCCTCGCGCTCCCATGTGGACTCCTCGACATTGTGATGTCGCCACTGAACACGCACTAACGGGACTATCTTTGACCGCAGTTTCCTCTCGCTTCGGTCCAAAATAGCAATTGGCCCCTCCTCGTAGGAGTTATCCGGCTGGAGATCGATGTCCTCCACAGCAATGTGAGAATGAGCCAAATCATCTCTAAGGTATTTCCTCAGCGAGGAAATATGGAACACGTCGTGAATCCGATGCAAGTGCTCCGGTAGTCCAAGTCTATACGCAACCGGTCCGATCCGCTCAATAATAGGAAACGGCCCCACATACCTCGGTGCCAACTTCCCCTTCTTCCCGAATCGCATAATCCCCTTCATTGGAGATACCCTGAGCAAAACCTGGTCCCCTACTTGGAACTCCCTGAAAAACCTCTTCGCATCAGCATAACTCTTCTGCCTGTCTTGAGCTACCCGAATGCGACTCCGAATCAACTCAATCCTTGCCGAAGTATCCTGAATCACTTCCGGCCCAAGTAGTTTGTTGTCCCCCACCTCCAACCAACATGCTGGGGAACGACAAGGCCTACCGTACAATGCCTCAAACGGAGCCATGCCAATAGTGAACTGATAGGAGTTGTTGTAAGCAAACTCCACCAGTGGAAGGTACTGCTCCCATCCACCCCCGAAGTCAATAATGCACATGCGTAGCATGTCCTCCAACATCTGATTGGTGCGCTCTGTCTGCCCATCGGTCTGCGGATGATAAGCCGTACTCAACCGCAATTCCGTGCCCATTGCCTCTTGGAAACTCTCCCAGAACCTCGAAACAAATATCTTGTCTCTGTCAGACACGATATTCAGGGGCACACCGTGAAGTCTCACAATCTCGGAAATGAAGAGCTGGGCATACTGTCCCGTAGTGTAGTCAGTCCTTACGGGTAAGAAGTGAGCGACCTTGGACAACCTGTCCACAATCACCCAAACGTAGTCGTGACCCCTCTGCGACGTAGGCAACCCCGTGACAAAATTCATGGATATGCTCTCCCACATCCACACCGGAACCTCCAACGGCTGTAGCAATCCTGCTGGTCTCTGATGATCCACTTTTATGAGCTGACAAGTGGCGCATTTCGAGACAAACTCAGCGATATCTCTTTTCATACCGCTCCACCAATACTGCCGTCTCATGTCTTGGTACATTTTGTCCCCTCCGGGATGTACCGCGAACCGTGAGCCGTGCGACTCTGCCATCACATCGTGCCGCAATTCTTCCCCTTCCGGAACTACCAATCTCCCATTGAAGCGCAATCCCCCGTCTGAGCTAACGGTATAGGATTCGGCTCCCTCTGCTAGCAATCGAACTATCTGCTCCTGACAGAACGGGTCATTAGCCTGTGCCCGTACTATCCTCGTGATAATCTGCGGTGTAACGGTCATTACAGACATGAAAGATCGGGCCACTGCATCCTGGTGTCCCAATTCCTTCCACTTAGCCTTCCACACCTCTGCCACCTCATCTGCTGGCCTGCGGCTCAACGCGTCTGCTACCACGTTAGCCTTACCCGGGTGGTACTGGATGTCGAACTGGTAGTCCTTCACAAACTCAAGCCACCTACGCTGCCGCATATTCAACTCCTTCTGCGTGAACAGATACTGTAGTGACTTGTGGTCCGTGAACAGCTGAAACTTCTCCCCCAAAAGATAGTGCCTCCAAATCCGTAAGGCAAATACTACCGCTGCCAACTCCAAATCATGCGTGGGGTAATTCTTCTCATGAGGCTTAAGCTTACGGGAAGCATAAGCTATGGCCTGTCTCTCCTGCTGCAATACACCTCCCAGTCCTTGCAAAGACGCGTCGGTGTAAACCAAATACTCAACTCCCGGTCTCGGCAATGCTAACACAGGTGCTGAGGTCAACTTGTCCTTCAATTCATCGAATGCCAACTGACAGGCATCACTCCAAATGAACGGCACACCTTTACGAGTAAGATGTGTCAAAGGACCTGCTATCTCTGAGAAACCCCGAATAAACCTCCTGTAGTATCCTGCTAGACCCAAGAAACTACGAATCTCCGTTGGCGTCGTGGGCTGTCCCCACTCCCTCACCGCTGATACCTTCCCTGGATCAACTGATATTCCCTGGTCGGAAATAATGTGACCCAAGAACTGGACTTCCTTCAACCAAAACCCGCACTTCTCATATTTTGCATACAGCTCGTTCTGACGAAGTGTCTGCAAAACCTGCCTCAAATGCTCGGCGTGCTCCTCCTCTGTCTGAGAGTAAACCAGAATGTCATCAATGAAGACAATGACAAACTGATCTAGGAAATCTCTGAACACCCTGTTCATCAAGTCCATAAACACTGCTGGAGCGTTGGTCAAGCCGAAAGGCATAACCCGAAACTCATAAGAACCATATCTCGACAAGAACGCAGTCTTCGAGACATCCTCCTCCCTGATACGCAACTGATGGTATCCCGACCTCAAGTCAATCTTCGAGAAGAAAGAAGCTCCCCTCAACTGGTCGAATAAGCCATCGATTCGAGGCAACGGATACTTATTCCGTATCGTGACCTTATTCAACTCTCGGTAGTCCACGCACAATCTCAGTGAACCATCCCTCTTCTTCACAAACAAAACTGGAGCGCCCCAAGGTGAGGTACTCCTGCGAATAAAGCCCTGCCCTAACAGCTGCTCTATCTGATCCCGTAGCTCTCGCATCTCAGCTGGAGCCATAAGGTACGGTGCACGTGCTATAGGTCTCGTACCTGGTAGCAAATCTATAACGAAGTCTATCTCCCGACTGGGCGGTAAGCCTGGTATCTCCTGAAACACATCTGAATACTCCCTGACAACCGGGATCGAATCCAAAGGAATCACAACCTCCTTAGAGGTATCCTCCTCTATGTAATACAGATGAGCGGTCGATCCTCCCTCTGGGCGAGGCATCGCCACTATAAACATCTCTTGCCCCGGAATGGCAAAAACAATGCTCCCGCTGAAGCAATCAATCATGGCCCTATATGCTACGAGCCAATCCATACCGATGATCACATCGTGAACATGCATATCTAACACTAACATGTCTGCAGGCAATACCAAACCACCGATCTCTACCCCCACTCCCCGGCATATAAAGAAAATAAGTGACCCACTCCCTAATGGTGAGTCGACACACGTCATTGTGCTCTCTGCCGTAGCTAACAATCCTAAAGCTTTCGCGAAGTGTGTAGCTATGAAACAATGTGTAGCACCCGTATCAAATAACACCCGACCCATAGTGCCATGGATAGGAAACGTACCCTCGATCGCGGGCGGTGCCTGTGGAACTGCAGCCTGGTGAACGTTGTAGACACGTCCATACTGTAGCTGCCCCTGCTGAGCTGGGACTGCTGGAATGGGTGGCAATGCTGCCATCTGTGGCGGTGCGGGAAGAGCGGCGGGAAATATAGGTCTCTGTGGCTCCTGGCGAGCACCATGCTGCTGCTGCTGTGGGGCCCTGCCCCTATCAGGACAATCCTGCTTCTTATGGCCAGTCTTGCCACAAGTAAAGCACTTCCCTGGGAAGTTCCCTCCCCTCTGCCCCTGCTGTCCCCGGCCCTGGTGGCCGTTACCATTCCTCCCTTGGCCCTGCTGGCCCTGATGAAACTGTTGCCCATTCTGCCCCTGCTGGCCCTGATGGCCGTTTGGACCCTGATGGCCCTGACGGAAACCTCCCTGTCTCTGCCTGTAGTTCCCTGACCGGAACCTCTTATTATCCCCCTGCTGGGTACCCTGCTCATTCTGTCTCTGCCCCTGACCCGATTGTGCCCCGCTGGCACTATGTCCTCCAGTCCTGCCCTGATGGCTAGACTCCCCCGACCGCTTGCCCTCGGCCATATGAAAACGGTGGTCCTGGCAGTGCAATAATGCAGCGTTAACCACATCAGAATACGCGGCCAACGATAGGTTCCCTAGCAGATGTTGACGGATCCTCCAATTCAACCCATCGGTGAACTTCTCTATTTTCTTCTCTGTTGGAATCTCGTCTGGAACGATATTCAACAGGTTAGTGAACTCGGCCTCATACTCGGCCACTGTCTTGCCCTCCTGCTTCAAACTCATCAGCTTCCTCCTCATCTCTGTATGAACTGCGGACGGAAAGTACTTGTGGTCAAACCGCACCCAGAACTACTGAATCGTAAGGGTATCCCTCTCCTCCGCGGTGGTAATAGACTCCCACCACTGTAGTGCAGATCCCACTAGCTTGAAAGTAGCTAGCACCTGTTTCTGAACATCAGTGCACTCATGCATCCTCAAATGCCTCTGTATGTCCTTCCTCCATTGGCTCGAGACTACCACGTCTGAGCTACCTGCAAACTCTGGCGGATGCGCTTTCTGAAAAGCGTCACGTACACGCTCCCAAGCAGACGGGAATGCATTAACCTGTACTGGCGCGGCAACCGGCGCCTGAGGTGGTGCCTGCTGAATCACGGCAATCGCGGCATTTACCGCTTGGGCTACTATAGCAGCAACCTCAGTGGCGTTCATCATGCCCTGAACTGGAGCTGGCTGGGGTTCGGGCATTGCATTCCTGGGAACTCGTCGTGCACGTCGTGGAGGCATCTGAAATAAGAACAAAGTTTATAAGTCCGCAGTTTATAAACTTAAAATAGCTGAAGAACGAAGCATACACAAAAAGAGTACAACAGTCCTAAAATATAGGGCTCTATATCAAAGAAACGTAGCAGAAACATAATAGCCGTACAGATCCTAAAGGACACTAGAACCTGATGCTCTGATACCACCTGTGACACCCCGACTAATAAAATACCGGGTAGCTACTCCTTTATAAAATTAATTCAAAATGCCAAGTTGGCTCAGTTAATAGCATCACTGTCGAAAACATTTTTTTTTTTTTTTTTACTAACCACCTAGTATTTAAAAGCAAGTTGCCAAATTTTAATTTAAGTCTGATTAACATGCAACAAATGTAATGAAGAAATAAATAACACCATACACCATACTGAAGTAAAATGAATAATCATCACATAGCGTAAATAAAGTCTGGAGGAAACCCCTCACTACAATCCCATAACTGAAATAAATAAACTGAAACAATACATGCTAAAGTTTGAAAACTGAAATGTAAAAGATGTCTCTAAAGAAATGGGCAACATGCCCTACAACTGATAGATAGTGACTCTGGAATCCAAAGAGATAGAAGCGTCTACATGCAAATCCCTGTAGCTTCCACAAGCAGCTACAGCTCGTCACCTGAATGAGTACCTATGCTTGGTGTCCTTGTGGCTGGGCACCTAAAATGGTTTTACAAAGAAAAAGATTTGAAAAGCAAACGGGTCAGAGCCCGAATGTGGAGTTATATTTTAAAAACCTGCAAGTGCTTTAAAAACATTTAAAACATTAAATGCAAAGTACATGTTAGGACGTGCACTCACATTATATTCTCACCCCTCGTCTAACTGTGCACTCCTAACGCAAGTACCCATCTATATCTATCCATATAACTAGCTAAGTGACTACATAACTAGTTAGACTGCCAAAGGTTCTACCCATATTACTCAGTTCCATTTAACATAACAACGCTCGTAATTAAATAGGGGTTTAACGTGAACTCAGTTACTAAATATACCATTGATATAACTATCAGTTAACTCATTATATAACTCGAAATAATACCGTAATATTTTTACAACATTAACATGAGGATTCCCATTAATTTAATGTATATTATTCACATCATAGATATACGATACAAGCACCCCGCAATCTAAGCTATGGTGCACACATACTCTGCTATCCATCCCGGTACATCACGTACATAAGGATTACATATTCCGAATCTCTCAGGAATAGTTTACCGATAACAACATCACAAATAATGGAGGCGAACCCAGTCACCATCACATGGGTCACGCACATACCTACGCTCCCATGGTCAGCGGACTTATTAATATCACAATAAGTCTTTCTATGACCTATGTTCATCGAGGTACCAGTCTATATCCCCCCGTAGGCACACAAGGATTAGAGGGTCCTAAGCGAACGCAACCTCCCGTGATAGCAAGTATGGTAGGTATGTCATACACACAATCCATATACTAATACTAAGTAAACACACATCTTAGTAATACCGTATTTTAATCGTAGTACATATCGCATTCTCGTACTAACTATAATTATCACCATTCGTACTATTCCGGTTTGTAATTGTACGCGCTATAATTCATCCTCACATCGTAGAAGACACTCACGTCTCAGCCCAAATGGTTCATTGAATATAACTCTCGTATATAATTTACTCCTCTCAATGACCCAAAAGTCCCAAGTCTAACCTCACATCAATAGAGGAAGGTCATCTATATCCTCGAACAAGTTTACGGGACTCCAAAAAGTCAAAACAGTCCAAAAAGGACCAAACTGTCAACTCGTTAGAAGTCTCGTTCGAACGAGACTTCGAACGAGTTTGGACTGTCAGGTCGTTAGAAGTCTCGTTCGAACGAGGCTGTTCGAACGAGATCCAGTTCGTTCGAACGAACTGTCCCTTCTAACGATATCTCGTTCGAACGAGATATCGAACGAGATCACTACTCGTTAGTAACGACTGGTCAACTCGTTAGAAGCTCGTTCGAACGAGTTCGTTCGAACGACCTGGGGGCTGCTTCTAACGAGCTTCCAGCTTCGGCCCAGAATTTTCCCATCTCGTTTTTTCACCATTTTTATCACTTCAATCCTTCTCCAAAGTTCGTTCTAACAATGATTTAAGTCCTCTAATCATACTATAACATGCTTAAGTCATAAACTAACGTCTTTTAAGGCAATAAGGCATCCTAAACATCATTAAATCCCAAGATTTTATACTTTTCCCCAATATCATCAAGAACATGAACCCTAGATATATATCAACATCAAATTCCAGAATTTAATTCGTTTTTCTTTCACCCAAACATGTATTAACATCAGATTAATTGTCTCCCAACTATTCTACATGCAATTCTCTTCACAATTTCTCAAGTTCTATGATCTAAACTACATGGGTTTTCATATTTTATCAAGAACAAACCATAAATCCGAATTTTCTAACATGGAAAAGACATTCTCAGAAATTAAATGAAATAAAGTCACTTGCCTTGGTTGTCTCTGAGTTTGGTGTAGATTAGATGAAGTTTTCTGCAGAAATTTCTCTCTCTCCAAGCTCTTCTCCAATGGTGGCTTAAGGTGGCTAGGGTTTTGATTTGGGGAAACTTAGAAAACCTAAATGACAACCTACGTAGCCTTCTAGGTTAATATGGGTTGGTTAATGGGCTTAATGGGTTTAATCCACATCAGATTTACATCTCTAATTTTCGTCACTTTTAATTCCTAAAAATGTAAAATTACCAAAATACCCTTTAAGTTACCGGTATGGCCTAAAAATACCCCGGGACCCAAACTATACCCCCGGCTAGTGTTTTCTGACTATCTCGACCCTTCCGGACGCGTTGGCGCACTCAAAACGACCATACGAATTATAGATTTTAAATTCACTTTTATTATCAAAATATTATACCGTGACGCGGCGGTCCCACGCGTCTCAACAAAATTTCTAAAATGCCGTATCTAAATCTCACGACAAATTTTATAATACCAAGTACATATATAATCATATATGCACATAATCAAATACCAATTCGCATCACATTAGTATTTATAACCCGGATTAATTATCAATTAATACGCATTTAATTAATTATTCCCAAAAATAAATATAGTCAAATGTACGGGGATTACAGGTTACATACAATCTCATCTTCAAGTCAAGCCATTGAATATGCTTTTAAAGTGGAGAATTAATATATACCATGTTAAGGGATCAAGATCTACTATTCATGTCACCCAACCACTATTATGGCTGCCACACAAATATTTTTAAATGTTACAAATGTTGTGGTTTCAGTTACAAATCAACTGAATGTCCAACAAAGAAGAATCGTCAAGTTTTGTTCAGCGAAGGTGAAGTCCCAGTGGGGGAAACTATATATATGATTGCCAACTGGTTCCGCTGTACATACAAGGAATTCCACTCTAAGCTTGAAGGCAAGCTTTTTCTAAGTGGAAGCATGAAAATCAAGATAGAGTTAACATTTTTTGTTTATTTATCTTAATCTTTCTTTCTTTTTTATTATTTAGTTCAGTTTTTTTGTCTCTCTAGGAGAGTCACCCACTACATAACCTCCCCAACAGAGCTGACTTTAGTGAGCTAAATAATAAGGGAAGGGTTAGCATTATAGTTATCGTATTTAACTTCTTGTGGTAGTTGTCTCTTATTTGGACTCTTGCCTAAGAAGAGCCCTATTATCTATTTATTTGTAATAAGCAGGGAGAGACCAGTTTTTGAAAGAAGAATTTTTTCTTTTAATGTTCTTCTCTTTGGTGCTTTGTTTGGTGATTAATTCGGCTACACTGCATCACTAAGTCTTTATTGTACCGGTTACACGTCCTCCTACACGTGACAGCACGCAGGCAGAGATACAACCCCACTAAAATCGCATTCAAGCTCCTTCAAGTGGCATGTGGCAATTCCTATTGTGACATCATAGTCCACTGACATCAAGTATAAAAGATCCAAATCCAAGGCAGAGAAATCTAAACATGCAGAGCATACACCAACTCAAGTTTTCCAACCTGTTTGCCCAGAGAGATAGATAGTGAGAGAAATCCTTATAATACACCACTTGTAACCAAAACCATGTGCTCAAAGACAAAGATAATATTCATGGAGCATAAATTCCTATGTAAACGTAGGTTGTTCTCAAACAAACCACGTAAAAAGTTTCTCTTATGTGTGTTCAATTTTCTTTCCTTTGTACTTTCTCTATTTGTTGCTCTCTGCATGTCTCATATTCAACTTTAAAATTATTCAAAATTTATCATTTCAACATTCAGCGATTGCCTAAAATTAATTTTGGCATCATCAAACTATGAAAACCATTCAATTGATAAGTATATTAAAAAACGTTGAAGTAGGAACATCCAACCCAAAACCAATTGGCAATAGAGGCCTTGTGATCTAATATATTGACATGCAAGGCTTTAGTTTCCAGTGTGGAATATATTTACTTAATAAAAAGTAATACTTAGAGCTCGTGGAGAAAGTGGGGGGAAAACATGCTCCTCAAGTCATAAAGATTATTCTCAAATGAATCACTCTTATTTGTGAGTGTGAAGCATGGATGGACCAGGTTAGATATTTGTACCTTCTTTTGTTGAGCTACGAATCAGTTTAAAAAATGAAGATGTATGTTTGGAAAAGTGAGCTTATCTAGGTGGGTCATGTCTCGAATCCTAATGCTTTGGCATCTATTTTGGGGCCCCAAAGCTCAAAATTCAAAGCTATTCTGAAACTCGTGGTGGGACATTTCGAGATAGAACTTGGAGGTTGGAAAAGAGTGTATCCTTTTGAAGGTGGTTTTAAAGGTGGTTGTTTGACGTTAATCAAAAGGTCCTAGATGTATATTCTTCCCCAAAATTGGTGAATAGATTCCTGCAAATAGAATGCATAATTTTTTATGGAAAGAAACAAAAAAGGAGTTCAAATACTAGTTGGGAGAAATCTATTCATGAACTTATTTATCAAGACGGCGGATCAAGGATTTGACCAAGTTCAACAGTGTCTTGTTGCGCAACTAGCTTTGTTTTTTTGGTGAGGAAGTTTTATGTAAGAAAAAGACAAGCCACTAAAGTAGAACCTATGGATCACTCGGCAAGATAGATTCCCTCCCCGAAAACACCTCTGTTAAGGTCCAACCAAACCACCGAAAAGACTGTCACTACAGCACACTTTTAAAGTTCAGTAGCTTTATTACCACCAGAAAAAGGCTTATGCCTTACAATGAGAAATGAATCAAGTGAAAGTCTTACAACTCAAATTAGCCTCCTAAAACAATCTATGCCATAAACTCAAAGGATAGATTCCCTCATGGACTTGGTTGATGAACGTGTTCAATGCAAAGGGTTGGGGTAGCTTCAGCAAGAATATTCATTTCGAGATTGAAAATTGGAAGAGATTTAGATTTTGGTTGACTTGAGGTGTGGCAACAGACCCCTAGCCATTAGATTCCGGGATCTTTTTTCATTAGCTATTAATGGAAAGGGATATATGACTGATTTTGTTACTCAGTTTGGTGGTCAGTTCAGAAAACAATTATTGCATTTCATGACTAGTAACTGGAAGCCTTTGATTTTTTTTATTCTTTATATTTATTAAGCTTTAACTCAGACAAACATTTCTAGGTATCATGCAAACTCCCTTGTGTGGAATGACGATTCTAATGGCCTCTTTCCATTGAATTCTTATTACTCTATTTTGAAGCGTGTTGCACTGTTGCTCCTTCGGACTTCCCTTGAAGAAGCGTTTAAAGAAAGAAGACTCCTCCGAAGATCGTCTTTTTCAAGTCGTGTGGTTATAAGAGAGCCATTTTATCTATTGACAATTTGAGAATGAAGGTGAAGTTTTAATCTATCAGGCATTGAATGTGTAAGCTAAATTCTGAATTTGTGGTTATCTTTGTTTGCTTTATGTGGGATGATGTAGGTATATGTAAGTGAAGGTTAAAAAGTTGGCTAGTTAGTATGGGGTTTGTTTGAGAAAAAGAAGAATTTTTGGGAATGTTCCCCCTCTTTGTTTAATGAGGAGCCTCTGGAGAGAGGAGTGGTATGATTTTTTAGGGGATTGAGAGCCCTCTTTCCAAAATTCTTTCTTTGATGTCGAATATGTTTTACTTTAGCTCAATGACACTTAACTGGAGCAACAGTGATTCTTCTGGATTTTTTAGGTGGCCTTGTTTTGTATTTTATTGTTCCTTATGTATTAACGTCCCATGTAGGATGTAAAGCATTGCCGAGTGTTTTCCTCAGGACGCGCCCCCATGATATATGTGGCCCTTAACTTTTATGGCTCTACCAGGTCAATGTTATTTACCTTAACCTTTCAAACAACCCACTATTAATAATCTGCTTGTTTTTCCTTTATCAGAAACAAACATATATTGTTAAAGATAGTACAGTAAGTGGACCAGTAATCCACTATACAAGAGACAGCAAAAAAAGAACAGATTGTACATACGTAATCAGAAAAAATAGGTGAATAAAAACATCCCAGACAGATTAAAAAATAGGCTGCCGTCTTGTATTGTCTTCCAGCAATCAGAACCTGCAACATTCCTTCTGCATAACTTTGAACAAATAAGCAACCACACACCACAACTTGTAAGAAAATTTCTTGTAAATTAACCAAATTTATTGTCAAACAACCTAACATATATAACCAAACAAATCTTCGATTTTTATCTGCCATTGCCTACACGGATCTTCGATTTTGATCCCATTCAGTTTGTTTGTATCATTTTGTGTATCGTGCATTTAGATTTGCTATGCAAAAAATCCTTGGGCATTTGTCATGTACGTGATCTTTATATGTATTTATTTTCAAGTGGGTCATCACTGTCGGTGTACAAATCAGCTTCGTTTGGTATTTTATTTTTTATTTTTACACTTGTGATGAGTAAGAACTTACTTAAAAAACACCAAGGCAGCAGAACCCCAGTACACGAAATGTTTACAAGAAACTCAGAAAGAAAAGGAAAGAAGCCTTTGGCAACAGAAAAGCAAGGACCAAGAAGACAACAAAACAAAACTACACAATCTGTATCCACACTGCAAGAGAACAAAGGAAAGTCCACAAAAAGAATTACATGACTGGAATACAACTCAAGAAACCAAGAAAAGGTCTTTTAATTGTAAGAGAGTAGTTTGTGATAGGATGTTTATAGATAAACTGAGGCGTAACCCATTTCTATGGTGATAAAACAGTGATAAGTGTGCTCTTAATGACAAGAATAAACTCAGACAGTGATGGGATGGGTAATAAATACAACTGTTTAGCTTATTAATGAACCTCTAATGGATGTTAGTTAGAGGGAGAGAGAAGCAAGCACTTTAGATACACCCAGAGTAGGCAGGAAGTATGGAAGGAATAGTGTTTAAGCTCAATAAATGCTTGAGTTTTTTATAAGAACTTGGATAAGCGTATTATTGGAGGGGAGTAAAAGCTCTGCTTTGCAATAAATGTCTCAAAGAGGTCTTTTGGCTCAAAAATCTCGTCGTTTATCAAATAATAAATGGGGTATATATAGGCTCAGGCTGCACGCGATTCCGCGAAGAACCACATGAGCATTATATATTGGGTCAAACAAACATACCTAACATGTCATTAGCATTAAATGTTGATTGAAATTTTCAAGTGACCGGCCGTTGTGTCAGGTGGCACTGAAGATGCGTCAGCACCTATTGCGGCCAACTACTCACCAAATCGTCACTCTATTGAGGTAAGTTTGATTTAATGTGTTAGGTATGGTATGACGTCACACATTTTTTATGGAATGTGGTTGTGAAGTAAGCCCATGGTTGCTCGAGTAGTGCTCATTCGGGCTAAGTTGAAACTCTTTTGTGGTTGGAAATGTATTTAGCCAAGGTTGCTCAAGAAGAGCTCGTTCGAGCTAAGTTGAGTGTTTTACCTGGTGTATCTAAAATGGTTAAGGCATACCTTAACCCTGTTCTCTATCCTTCAAATCAATTCCCTCAGAGGTTCCCAAGTGTATTTCCTCGATAGAGCATGAAAGCTCTCCCAGGCCCACTAAACCTGGTCCATCGCTAATACTGAGTAACCTAAAAATCAATATTACAACATAGCTCATAAATACAAAAAAAAAAGGACAAAATACATAGTGAATCAACTAGATTTTTCTGGAAAGCTTCCTTAGTCTTCAATTAAGCCCCACTTTGGCTTGATCTGGAGTCTCTTAATGAGGAGGTTTATCTATAAGTAAGGAGGTTTTATCTATAAGTTCTCCTACATTAATATAAGCACCACAGCTTCCACAAAAGCAGTTCATCACCAACGCAAATACACACGCACTCTTAAATTATCTCCTATAACACTTTCCAAATAGTTTCCACATAGACCGCATGTTGCATAAAAGAGCAACAACCCAACAATTTCTCATTTCTTTTCGCGCCCTACTGCCGTCAGGGGCTTATTTGGAAGCTTATTTATGTTACTTTTATTATGTACGGTACCTATGTATAATTAGCGAAACTTTATCTTATAAATAGAATGAGATGGGAGAGTGAATGACTTAATTCATTTCATTCATTCTCCTCTTCCCATATCAGATTTCTCTCTTCTCTCTCTTCTCCTTTCTTCCTCTTTTATACCTTAATCTCTCATAAACATAATCTAGGGTTTGGTTACTTCATAACTCAACATGGTCTCAGAGCATGGTTTATAAAGCCCTAAGTTACGGAGGTGGAATCCTAGGGCAGATTTGAAGAACCCCTAGTGTATAAAGGGTTAGTTGAAGATGAGAAGTGCTAAATCCATCCACAACTTTCGCGGATCCAACTCCGCAGAGCGTTAGATTGGGGTTGCAGGGGCAGAATCGTGTGACCTCTTTTCTACTCGGAAGATCAGAATCGTGTTTTTTCCAACCTATTCAGCGCCATTTTGTACTATTCGTTACTCAGGCATACTTTGTGTTATGATCTTGATACTATTTATCGCAATTTTTGTGCTTGTGTTCTTGAGTTGGTTTGTTTTTGAGGTTTGTATTGCCTATAAACTATTTGAAGGTATCTCTTCTGTTTGTGTGAATCCAACGATGGGAAGTAGTAATGACCATCATCCCGACATGTGTATAACCATTGTTAGGCTGGACGAAACCAACTATACGGGCTCAATCTGCAAGTGTGTATATTATTGGCCGTCGAATGATTTCCCGTGTTTATAAGACTGTTAAGTACCCTTTCCTGGACAATCCTAAATACAATGATTGGGTAGCTGAAAATGCCTTAATTATGGCATGGTTATTACAGTCCATGCAACCACAGATTAGCAAGGGTTTTATATTTGTTAAGATAGTCAAGGAGTTGTGGAATGTTGTCAAAGAGACTTACTCTTTCGTAGGTAATTTTGCAAAGTTGTATAAGGCAATCTTTCCCTCACAATATACTATCATAATATCCATGGAAAGGGGGAAGAGTACGATCATTATCAAGACTGTCCCTGTTTGTGTTGCTGATGTTAAAGCCTTTCAATTTATGATGGAAAAAAATCGTATCCATCAGTTTTTGGGTGGTCTACACCCAAAGTTTGGGCATGCCCGGATCCAAGTGTTGGGTAGATTTTCAGCTCCCCTCTTCTGATGAAGAAAGCAAGAGGAAGGCTATGTATTTCAAGTCTGAGCCGGAATAGTTAGTGTCTGAAAGGGTTGCTCTTGTTAGGCAGCAGTGGAACATGAACACCTCTTATAAAGGAGGAAATAAAGATGATAAAAGTCACTTGAAATGTGACTATTGCGGTCGGACCCGTCATACTCGGAAAACTTGTTGGAATCTTTATGGGAAGCCAAGAGCTAAGCTCATGCGAAATGTGACACCCCGCCTAATTAAATACCGGGTGATCAGTCCTTTATTAAATTAAAATCAAGGTGACGGTTGGTTCATTCTTCGCATCACTATCGTAAAAATAACTTTACCAATTTAACACCCTAAATAATTTAGCTAAGTGCCAAAACCTTTTTAGACATTACTTTCCAAATTTTATTTATATAAACCAACATTTAAACTGGACATCATTCATAGATAAAGAATCACACAACAACTATCCTGGAATATATATAAATCCAAATAACCAAACATTCAATTAATTGAATCCAACATTTAATACTTAAATGAAAATCATCCTGACAATACTAATCCCAAAGTGCAAATACTGGAAATAAATGGATTACAATATCCAATAAAACAACTGAATAATGGAAAGGGCGACACATGCCCAACTGAAATAATAATGCTAGAAGAGGAATCAAGAAGTGAGGTCGTCTAAGCAAGAGGCCTGCAACTCCCACCTAAGCTGCAGCGCGTTCCATCCAAAGGATCCTATGCAAGACGCCCCTGTGGCTGGGCACCTGTAATATATACATATATATACAAGAGGGAAAAGAAAATGAAAACAGGTCAGAGCCCGATTGTATAAACGATTTAAAATTTGTTTAGCAAGTATTTAAAATGTTTACTGGCCAATGCAACAACATATTAGTGCGACACTCCCTTGAGAAATTCTCACCTCTCTTCTAATGTGCACACCTATCCCACTAACCTTCCCAACGGTTAAACTTGTCTTATCTTAGGTTACTCGTAAGATTTAAACTGGCAATTCAACTGTTTAAGAAGTAAATTTCATTTAATAACAAAGCTCTCAATTTAACGTTATTTACTAATAAAGTTTTCCAATATCACATTATATCTTTCAAACAAGTATTTCCAAATTGAAATCATTTATCATCTCTTACTTACTATAAACACAGGAGGTAGTTCTCAAATTTCAGAATTTAAATATATATATTAAATACTCATATAATATATATATTCTAACAGCACCCCACATAAAAATTATGGTGCGGGCATACTCTGTTCGGAAATACAAGTTCGGAAGCACTCTCGAATTGTATTAACATAAACACAAACAATATTGAGGCAAAGCATAGAGTCCCGGTCTCTAAGAGGTCAGCACATGCCCCCACGTCTCTTAGGCCGTCTGACTATCGATCCGATTAGCCTGTACCAAAGGATCTCTATCTTCTAGGGTACAAGTCAACATCCCCCATAAAGGTCCCATCGGGATAAGACTGTCCCAGCGCGGTAACCTCAGGGATAGCAAGTAGCGCGGGCATGATTTTTACACATTTATAATAGATGCACAATCACATAGTCATATATATACAACACTTATTCACATTTCTCAATTTGGTGTACCCACAATCTACAATTATAACTTCTTGTTCTGAAGACATTTTACTCACTTGTCCCGTATAATGGACTCATATCGTTTATTACAGTTATCTCCCTCTTGTGATCTTTAAAGTAACCTCACCGTCCCAAATACTGAAATCGTCACACCTACACAACCCCAAAAAAACTTTGTACTAATCTGAATTCCTACAATACTGCTTTTCCTCACTCAAATTAACCGATTTCTAAAATATGGGTAAAATAGGAATTTCCCTAAAAATTAAAAATCTCGCTCGAACCAGAATGGTTCTCGCTCGAACGACTTGTACTGTCGCTTGAACTACTTCGAGCGACTTGTCCATCTCGCTCGAACGACTTCGCGCGACATTGACATCTCGCTCGAACTACTTCGCGCGACATCGCGCGAACTGCACTGTTTTGTCTTCAACCTTTGGCAGATTCGTTTTTCACCATTTTTAAGCCTAAAAACCTTTATAGTTTAATCCCAAACTCCTCTTCAATCCCAATCAATAATATCATGAGTATATAACATTAATAACTTCCTAGAATCATTAATTCATCAAAAATCGTTTAGATTACATGAAATCCCCAAATTAACTCGTAAGAACCCTAATTCCCAAATTTTCAATTAGAGAACCTAATCAACATCAATTCGTTCATCCGTATTACGACTACATATGAAGGGGTTTCCAGATTATCATATATATCATTACTACATGAAATTTTTCCTATCTCCAACATGGGTTTTCTTCTATGAAACTCATCCTAATCATCCCTACACTAACATGAATGATGCATTAACGAAATTAAGCAAGATAAATACTTGCCTGGAAATTTGGTTCCTGATTTGTGGAAGAAGATGGTGTGTTCGTGTTCCTCGTCGCGTGATCTACGGTTTGGTGGTGACGGCGGTGCGAACGGCGGAGTTTTTGGCCTAAAAGTCCTTGAAGAGCTTCTCAACTTCTTCTCCAATGGTCGTCTTTTGTTTTTGGTTGTGTTAACCCTAGATGACAACCCTTGACATCTGATTTAATCTTTGTAAATTCGTGGGTTTAATTACCTAAAAAAGCAAAATGTCCAAAATGTCCTCCCGGGGTGCTAAATAGGCCTAAAAACGCCCCAAGACCCAAACTAAACCCCCGGGTACACTTTTCTGACTATCTCGACCCTTCCGGACACTTTGGCGCACTCAAAACGACCATACGAGCGACTTATAATTTATTCACTTTTATTAATCAATATTTCGTCCCGACGCGAGACTTAAATTTTCAAAATTGTCATTTTATTCACTCGTGACATTTAATGGTACCAATATTATATTACTTTACTCATTAGTAATATTCAACAAGTTTTCAATGATTACTAACTCTCGTCACGTTAGTAATTAAAAATATTTAATTTCCGGATTTATATTAAATTAATAACTCACATTAAATTTAATAAATCCCCAAATTTAGAAAGCATAAAAATACGGGGTATTACATACTTCCCCCCTAATAATGGAATTTCGTCCCGAAATTCGAAAAATAAGACATACCTGGTACGAATAAATCTGGGTATTTCTCGCGCATATCTGCCTCGCGCTCCCAGGTGGATTCCTCCACATTATGATGCCCCCACTGGACCCGTACAAGTGGAACTACCTTCGACCTCAATCTCCTCTCGCTATGGTCTAGGATAGCCACTGGTCTCTCCTCATCAGAGCTGTCAGGCTATAAGTTTATCTCATCTATTGCGATGTGGGTGTGAGCCATGTCATCTCGAAGGTATCGTCTTAACGACGAGATGTGGAATACATCGTGAATGCGATGTAAATGCTCTGGCAGTCCCAATCTGTATGCCACCGGCCCAATCCTCTCGATAATGAGAAATGGTCCCACGTACCTCGGGGCCATTTTCCCTTTCTTCCCGAACCTCATCACTCCCTTCATAGGAGATACACGTAGTAACACTTGGTCCCCACGTTAAACTCTCGGAAGAATCGTTTCGCATCGGCGTTGCTTTTCTGCCTGTCATGTGCTACTCGAATGCGACTCCTGATAATCTCAATCCTCGCGGAGGTTTCCTGAATCACTTCTGGTCCTAGCAAGTTGTTATCCCCCACCTCTAGCCAACAAGTTGGGGAACGACAAGGCCGGCCATACAAAGCCTCGAATGGAGCCATGCCAATCGTGAACTGACAGGAGTTATTATAAGCGAACTCTACCAGTGGAAGATGTGGCTCCCAACCTCCTCCAAAATCAAGAACACACATGCGTAGCATATCCTCCACCATCTGATTAGTACACTCTGTCTGTCCATCTGTTTGTGGGTGATAAGTTGAACTCAACCTCAACTCTGTACCCATAACCTCCTGAAAACTCTCCCAGAAACGCGATACGAAAATCTTGTCTCTATCTGATACAATATTCAGGGGCACCCCATGCAATCTGACAATCTCAGCAATGAACAACTGAGCATACTGGCCCGTGGTATAATCTGTTCGCACCGACAGAAAGTGAGCCACCTTGGTCAAACGGTCCACAATCACCTAGATGGAGTCGTGGCCCCGCTGTGATGTAGGCAACCCTGTAATAAAATCCATGGAAATACTCTCCCACTTCCACGCGGGTATTTCCAATGACTGAAGCAACCCTGACGGTTTCTGATGGTCCACCTTTACTAGCTGGCAGGTAGAACACTTGGATACGAACTCAGCAATATCCTTTTTCATCCCACTCCACCAGTATTGCTGCCTCATATCCTAGTACATCTTATCTCCTCCAGGATATACTGCGAATCGGGACCCATGGGACTGGGTCATCACGGCATGACGTAAGTCTGCTCCTTCTGGAACCATTAATCTCCCATTAAACCTCAAACCCCCATCAGAACTAACAGAATAGGACTCAGCACCCTCGGCTAAAAGTCGTACAATTTGCTCCTGGCAAAATGGGTCTGCGGTCTGTGCCTGTATCACCCTTGTAACAATCTCGGGTGTCACTGTCACGACAGATATGAAGGAACGGGTTACTGCGTCCTGGTGACAAAACTCTTTCCACTTTGCTTTCCAAACGTCCGCTACATCGTCTACCGGTCTACGGCTCAACGCATCAGCAACTACGTTGGCCTTCCCCAGATGGTACTGTATGTCGAACTGATAGTCCTTCACAAACTCTAACCACCTGCGCTGACGCATATTCAGTTCTCGCTGAGTGAATAGGTACTGCAGTGATTTGTGGTCTGTAAACAAGCGGAATTTCTCTCCCAATAAATAGTGCCTCCAAATCCTCAATGCAAAAACGACCGCTGCCAACTCTAGGTCGTGAGTGGGGTAGTTCTTCTCGTGCGGCTTAAGCTTGCGGGAGGCAAAAGCTATAGCCTTTTCCTCTTGCTGAAGTACTCCCCCAAGTCCTCGTAAGAAAGCATCGGTGTAAACCAGGAACTCCACGCCCGGCTTAGGTAAAGCAAGGACCGGTGCTGAAGTAAGCTTGTCTTTCAGCTCGTCGAAAGCCAATTGGCAAGCATCATCCCAAACATATGGAACCCCCTTGCGAGTCAGGTTCGTCAATGGCCCCGCTATTTTGGAGAACCCCCGAATGAATCTCCTGTAGTATCCCGCTAATCCCAAGAAACTACGCACTTCCGTCGGTGTCGTGGGTTGTCCCCACTCCCTCACTGCTGACACTTTACTCGGGTCAACTGCTATCCCTTGTTCAGAAACAACATGCCCCAAGAACTGTACTTCCCGCAACCAGAACCCGCATTTCTCATACTTAGCATACAGTTGATGCTCTCGTAGAGTCTGAAGAACCTGCCTTAAGTGCTCGGCATGCTCCTCCTCGGAGTGTGAATATATCAAAATGTCATCTATAAAGACGATTACAAACTGATCCAATAACTCTCTGAACACTCGGTTCATTAAGTCCATGAATACGGCTGAAGCATTTATGAGTCCAAATGGCATCACTCTGAACTCATAGGACCCATACCTCGTCAAGAAAGCAGTCTTTGAAACATCCTGCTCCCTAATACGTAGCTGATGGTACCCTGACCTCAGGTCTATCTTCGAAAAGAAAGTTGCTCCCCTCAGCTGGTCGAACAGATCATTGATTCGAGGCAACGGATACTTGTTCCGTATCGTGACCTTGTTCAGCTCCTGGTAGTCCACACATAGCCTCAGTGAACCATCTCTCTTTTTCACAAACAAAACTAGAGCGCCCCAAGGTGAGGTGCTCCTGCGAATGAAGCCCTGACCTAACAGTTGCTCTATCTGATCTCGTAACTCTCGCATTTCTGCTGGAGCCATACGGTATGGAGCGCGCGCTATAGGTCGAGTATCCGGTAATAAATCTATGACAAAGTCTATCTCACGACTGGGGGGTAGGCCTGGTATCTCCTGAAATACATCGGAATACTCACGAACAACTGGGATCGAGTCTAAGGGAATCACAACCTCCTTAGAGGTATCCTCCTCTATGTAATACAAATGAGCGGTCGAGCCTCACTCTGGGCGAGGCATGGCCACTACAAACATCTCTTGCCCCGGAATGGCAAAGATAATACTACCACCAAAACAATCTATCATGGCTCTGTAAGCTACGAGTCAATCCATACCGATAATAACATCGTGCTCATGCATATCTAAGACTAACATGCCTGCTGGTAATACCAAGCTACCAATCTCTACCCCCACACCCCGGCATATAAAGAAAATAAGCGAACCATTTCCCAGTGGTGAGTCTACACACGTCACAGTGCTCTCTGTTGTGGCTAATAACCCTAAGGCCTTTGCAAAATGTGTAGCTATAAAACAGTGCGTCGCCCCAGTATCAAATAAAACCCGACCCATAGTACCATGGATAGGAAACATACCCTCAATCGCGGGTGGTGCCTGTGGAGCTGCTGCCTGGTGGACGTTATAGACACGTCCGTACTGTAACTGCCCCTGCTGCACTAGAGCGGCTGGAATGGCTGGTAGGGCTGGTACCTGAGCTGGTGTTGGGAGGGCGGCTGGAAAAAGTGGCCTCTGTGGCTCATTATGGGCACCCTGCTGCTGTGGAGCCCTATCACCCTCTGGACAATCCTGGCGCTTATGGCCATTCTTGCCGCACACGAAACATCGGCCTCTGAAATTTCCTCCCCTCTGACCCTGCTGACCACGGCCCTGTTGGCCGCTACAGCCCCGCCACTGGCCCTATTGGCCCTGATGGAAACGCTGTTGGCCCTGTTGCTGACCTTCCTGCTGGCGGTGTTGGTCTTGTTGGCCCTGCTGATTAGGCTGGCCCTGCTGACCCTGCCTATATCCCCCAAATCCCTACCGGGAATCACCTGATAGGAACCGCTTGGCAGGGTCCCCCTGATGGGAACTCTGCTCGTGCTGACGAGTCTGTGCCTGAGATGTCGGTGTTCCACTAGTGCAACTACCCCCTGTCCTGCCCTGCTGGCTGGACTCTCCTGCCCGTTTGCTTCCCTGCAGGTGGAAGCGGTGATCCTGGCAGTGTAGCAAAGCAGCATTGAGTACATCAGTGAAAGTACTCAAAGACAGATTCTCTATAAGGTGCTGACGGATCCTCCAAGCTAGTCCGTCCACAAACAACAGTATCTTCTTACCCTCAGTGGGTGCCTCATCTAGCACTATAGTGAGAAGTCTCGTGAACAGTCATACTCGGCAACAGTAGAATTTTCCTGCTTCAAGTTCAGTAACTTCCGCCTCATCTCAGTTTGCACGGCGGGTGAAAAATACTTGCGGTCAAACCGCTCCCAGAATGACTGAATCGGAATAGTATCCCTCTCCTCCAAGGTGATAGTGGACTCCCACCACTGCAAAGCGGCCCCCACTAGCTTAAATGAAGCCAACAACTGTTTCTGCACGTCCGTGCACTCATACATACGCAGATGTCGCTGGATATCTTTCTTCCATTGGCTGACGAGGATGATATCTGAACTACCCGAGAACTCAGGGGGATGCGCCTTCTGAAAGGCATCCCTAACCCGCTCCCATGCTGATGGAAGCTGTGCAGGTACTGGCGCCACTGCCTGAATCTGGGTGGAGCCTGCTCTACTACCGCTAACGCGGCATTCACCGCCTAAGCAACAATAGCGGCTACCTCTTTAGCATTCATCGTTCCCTGAGCCGGAGCTGTTGGCTGCTCGGCTTGGGCATGCCTATCCTTTAGTGCACGTCTCAAAGGCATCTGAAATGTGAAGAAATTTATTAGTCTACAGTTATTATCAAATCTCAAATAGCTGAAGACGTAATTGTAAAAGCAAGAATACAACAATCCTAAAATAGGGCTCTATAACAAAAATGTTAAGCTGAAAGCAAAATAAGTCGTACAGATCCTAAGGACACTAGAACCTGATGCTCTGATACCACCTGTGACACCCCGCCTAATTAAATACCGGGTGATCAGTCCTTTATTAAATTAAAATCAAGGTGACGGTTGGTTCATTCTTAGCATCACTGTCGTAAAAATAACTTTACCAATTTAATACCCTAAATAATTTAGCTAAGTGCCAAAACCTTTTTAGACATTACTTTCCAAATTTTATTTATATAAACCAACATTTAAACTGGACATCATTCATAGATAAAGAATCACACAACAACTATCCTAGAATATATATAAATCCAAATAACCAAACATTCAATTAATTGAACCCAATTAATTGAATCCAAAATTGTCATTCTATTCACTCGTGACATTTAATGGTACCAATATTATATTACTTTACTCATTAGTAATATTCAACAAGTTTCCAATGATTACTAACTCTCGTCACGTTAGTAATTAAAAATATTTAATTTCCGGATTTAATACGGGGTATTACACGAAACAGCAACCTCCTTCAGTTAAGGGGGCACCCAATGCACCATCTCCATTTAGGGGGCCACATTTAGCTCACACTACTGCGAATGAGCCTCCTAACAATCTGTCCGTACAAAATGCCGATGCCCTTCGCCATGAAATGTCTTGTCTCCGGGTTAGGATATCTCAACTTGACCTACAACGCCCTTCCAATACACCCTCCGCCTCCAACTTTGCTCAAATAGGTACCTATCATTCGGTACACCATGTTTCCACAAATTCTGGTGCGCTACCTTAGATCATTGATTCAAGAGCCACCGGTCATATAACTGGTATGGTATCTGATTTTTCTTCCTATAGTGTATGTTCGGGTAAGGATAAGATTGGAGTGGTTGATGGGACGCTTTCCTCTATTGCGAAAAAATGCATTATTTCAGTCTCCCCTAATATTATCCAACTCTCCGTCCTTCATGTTCCAAAACTAACTAATAATCTTCTATCCGTTAGCCATATTACAAAAAACTTGAATTGTAGTGTGACATTCTTTCCCTCTCATTTTGTTTTTCAGGACCTGGACACGAGGGAGACGATTGGGAATGACGTGAAGACAATGACTTGTACTTGCTGGATGTCAAGCCCCTTTCTTTTTATATTGCAAATCAAAATAGTATTGGGGCTCATAATGTGAATAAAGATCTATTAATGCGATGGCATAATAGACTAGGTCATATGCCTAATACTGTTTTTAAGCGTGTGCTACCAGAGTTTGCTTATGTTGAACCTTTTGAATTAAATTGTGAACCTTGTGTACTTGCAAAACAATGTCGTGTTCCTTATCCTATCAGTTTTAATGCAACTACTGATCCTTTACAACTTATTCATTCTGATGTTTGGGGTCCTGAATCTACAACTTTTGTACTTGGTTTTCGATATTATGTGGTATTTGTTGATATTTTTGCCAGTATACTTGCCTTTATCTTCTGAAAATAAAAGTGAGGTGCACTCTATTTTCAAGACCTTTCACAAAATGGTGTACTCAATTTGATTGCTCTCTAAAAATTCTTCGATCCGATAATGGAGGGGAGTTTATGTATGGTGGCCTTGCCTCATTTTTCACTGATAATGGAATTGCTCATCAAACCTCATGTGTTGATACACCGCAACAAAATGGTGTAGTTGAACGAAAATATCATCATATTACAGAAGTGAGTCATTCTCTTCTCATAGGTATGGGATTACTTAAACTTTAATTGGGCTGATGCCACCCTAATCGCTATTTATCAACCACATGCCCTATAAAATTTTAGGATATAAAACTCTCGTATCTATCCTGCATAATAATTCTCCATTATTTATCGTTCCTCCCAAAGTATTGGATTGTGTTTGTTATGTTCATATTCATCACCGGACGGATAAAATGGATCCTAAAGCAGTTCAGTTTCAGTGTGTGTTTTTAGATTACTCAGTGACTAAAAAGGGTATCGTTGTTATAACCCTATTACTCGTCGTCGCTTTGTATCATTGGATGTTACATTCTTTGAGACGATTCCTTTTTTCCGTTGCTTGGGATTCTATACAGGGGAGACTCCACTTAGTGTAGAAAATCCATCCCCGTACTTGTCTAGAGCCAAATGTCCTCTTCCGTTGCTGACTTTTACTAGGGGGGATCTATGCCTAAGTCTGCTACTACTAATACCAATGAATTGCAACAGAAACAAAGAGACATTCTTGTGTATATAAGAAAAGCAAACAAATCATTGTCTCACCCCAAGACCAAGAAGTCTCTCGTGATTTAGGTAATCCCTCTGTTGATATTGATATTGATATTGATATACTTATTGCCCTACGTAAGAGTGTTAGGGATTGTATAAAATATCATATATCTCAATTTGTATCCTATAATGTCTTATCTCCAACATATCATGCTTTCACTTCCTTTGTATCGTCTGTTTCTGTTCCTTCTATTCTAACCTTTCAGGCGCTTTAAAACAAACTCAATGGAAGAAAACTATAATTGAGGAAATAGAGGCCCTTGAAAAGAATAGGACATGGGATGTTGTTCCATTACCTAAAGGTAAGAAAATAGTAGGTTGCAAGTGGGTTTATACAATAAAATACCAAGCTGATGGAAATATTGAAAGATATAAAGCCCGATTAGTTGCAAAGGGCTTCACTCAGACATACGGGACTCATTATCATGAGACCTTTGCTCCCGTTGCCAAGATGAATTCCATGCGAGTTTTTATATCATTGGCAACAAATTTGTCTTAGCCTTTGGCCTTTACACTAGTTAGATGTAAAGAATGCCTTCCTTCATGGTGATTTAGAGGGAATAAGTGTACATGGTGATGCCTCCAGAATTCAAGCTTAGAGATAATCAGGATTTGGTGTGGAAACTGAATAAGGCCTTGTATGGGCTGAAACAGTCGCCGCGTGCGTGGTTCGAGAGATTTAGCACTGTTGTAAAAAGGGTAGGATACACACAGAATCAGGTGACCATACTCTCTTCATTAAGAGGTATCAGGATCGCACTACTGCTCTCATTGTGTATGTTGATGATATTGTTATTACAGGAGATGATCCAGAAGAGATACAGCAGATGAAGTCTTTTGGGGGGACAGAGTGGTTAAAGACCTTGGATTATTAAGATACTTTCTTGGCATCAAGTGTGTAGATCCAAAGGAGTGTTCATTTCACAACGCAAATATGTGTTATCTATGGTAACTGAAATGGGAAAACTTAGAGCTAGACCTGCTGATACTCCTATTGACAAAATCATAGGCTCAATGATATGGATGATGAGTTGTTAGATGACGTGGGGAGATTTTGGCATTTAGTTAGGAGACTAATATACCTTTCTCTTATGCGCCCAGATATTGCTTATGTTGTAAGCGTGATTAGTGAGTTTATGCATGCTCCGCATACGTCTCACCTTAAGGCAACGCATCACATTCTTCGTTACCTTATGGGTTCTCCTAGTAAAGGGATATTGTTTGGTCGACATGGCCACTTACGGATTGAAGCACATACAAATGCAGATTGGGCATGGTCGTGACAGAACAAAGATCCACTTCAGGCTATTGTATTTTGTTAGGGGTAATCTTGTTTCTTGGCGCAATAAGAAACAACCTGTAGTAACGAGATCTAGTGCATAGGTTGAATTCAGATCCATGATACGTGGAATTTGTGAATTGTTTTGGCTACGCACTATGTTATCCGAGTGGTCACCCCATCCATGAGTCAATGAATTTGTATTGTGACAACAAAGCCGCCATTAATATTGCTCACAATCCAGTTCAACACAATAGAACAAAGTATGTGGAAGTTGATCAACATTTCATTAAGGAAAAGCTTCGTCTTGGAGTGATTTGTACTCCATATGTCAGCACGAGTGAACAAGTAGTTGATGTATTGACTAAGGGTGCGAACAAGACTACTTTGCAGTATATGTTAGTCAAGCTAGGCATGATAGATATCTTTGCACCAGCTTTATGGTGAGTGTTGTCGGGGGCTTATTTGGAAGCTTATTTATGTTAATTTTATTATGTAGGGTACCAATGTGTAATTAGTGAAACCTTATGTTATAAATAGAATGAGATGGGAAAATGGATAACTTAATTCATTTCATTTTGTCTCCTTCTCCCATATCAGATTTCTCTCTTCTCCCTTCTTCCTCTTTTATACCTTAATCTCTCATAAACATAATCTAAAGTTTGGTTACTTTATAACTCAACACCTACAACCCTGCCAGCAGGAGATATCGCGAAAACCGTCTCTGGCAATGAGGGGGGGGGACCAAAATCGGATAAGAAAATGGCTCACATGCCCCTCGTCACTCCCAATACAACAGCAAATTGCTTCCATTTTTTTTACACAATCAATATCTACTTGCAAAGCGCTTTCCCCTCGTCCTATAATATTTTCAGTTATCAGAGACAAGAAGTATAGGAGGGTGACCAACGATCAAAATAGTAGTTCAGGTCGGTGCTACACAAAAAGAAAGAGAAAAAAGGTCACCTTCCATGGCGTCCTAACCCTCCAGATACGTTTCCAAGAAAGCACGTTAACTTGGATGAAGAAATGATAAGATCTCACGCAAAACTACACAGTCCGCTATCCAACTACCTCACCAAGTCTCCTGTAACACCCCGTATTTTTGTGCATTTAATATTTAATTAATTCGGGAATTCAAAATTACTTGTGTGTCATAATTTTAATTGAATTAATTATGACAATATATATTTAAATATTAATCGGGGGCTGAATGGTTAATATTTAGGGAAATTTATTTACTAAGTGAATAGTAATAATTTATTTACGTCATTTCGGGCATTAATGACGGGGTATGCACTTATCTCAGCCGGGAGTCGGTATAGACTAAATTGGGTGTGAGATAAGGATTTTTTATAAGTTAATTAGGATGCCAATTCTGAGTGTACGGCTGAGTCCGAATGGGCCGAGATAGTCGAAAAAGTGTATCCGGGGGTAATAAACGGGTCGCGGGACGTTTTTAGGCATAGTCGGGCCCACACGGGGGCATTTGGGTCACTTGGGCTTGGCCCATTAGGCAAAAACGGGATTTAGCCTAATTAAGCAATTATAAGAAATAAGGGAACGGCTGAATTACGTTTAGAAAGACTTAGTGGATTAGGAAACCCTAATAGCAGTTAAAGGCAAATTTGGGGATCAAAGGAGAGCCAAAACAAAGGGGTCATCTTCAACCTTGGGCATTCACAACTCCAAAATCAGACTCTACGAACCCTAAGGCAAGTGGTTAACTTGCTGTAGCACTTAAATTGTATTTCAATTCATATTCATGTGATGTGAGTAATCAAAGAAATTCGTTTTGGGATTTAAAGGGTATAAACATGGGGTTTTGTAAACCACGAATCTAATTTCTAAATTGAGTCGAAATTCATGTATAATCTGAGATTTGTATATGTATCTAGTAAGATGTGTAAACCCGGATGAATTAGAAACGAATTTGAGATAAGGAATTGATGCTTAAATGGGTTAAAGATTAAATTGAATTTTTTCCCAAATTCGTGAAAATAGAGAAAGAAAATTAATTGATGTTTTTGGACTTTATGGGGGTTCCTTATAGGGTTTTTGGTATTTATTGTCGATGGGAAGGCTTGGTTGTTACTGTAGAAGAAGTTAGGGTTTGGAGATATTCTTCCATGGCTGAAACAGACCACTCGGAGAAGACGATGACCTGTTCGATCGATCGATCGAGGGTCGGGGGTCGATTGATCGAAGGTCGGCAAATTCTGGCAGTTCCGCCAGTTTGTTTATATAAGGGAAAATTAAATAAAAACCATTCCATGCCTTATGTAATAAGAAATAAATAATGGAGTTACAAACTAATTAATTGTGAGGGAAATTAATTGGGACTTGGGAGAAATTTAGGTGTGGCACACTATGATTAAATTGTGAGAATAATATTTCAAAAATGGTTACAGATGGATTTAGTGGGTAAGTCCGGGGTTATTGGTTGAGCGATACCAAGACGTTAAACTTATTAAGGCGAAAGCTAAATAATTTAGAGTCGGAAATTTAGACTCGGGTGTCGTTTTATTTCGGGCCACGAGAGTAAGTCCGAATATATTGGTTGGGGCGACACCAAAAGTAATTAACGTGCAAATTAATTAATAATTAGAGTTGGACCATAAACTCATAATAATGTGAATAGGTTTGTGTCACGGACTTAGTGCACGGTGTAGCCGGGATGTTTATATTTCTATATATGCGCTGTGTGATAGTATATATATATGGTGTGTACATTAATATCAGTGGTTAGATATTATTATTATATACTCTAGTGCTATAGGGGGAGGTTGCGCGTAGTGAATGAATCCCTTAGTTTGAGGAGTAGGGTGAGTATATTCCCAGGTCATAGCGTCCATTATATAGGTGAGGGGCATCTCACTTTCAGGGAAGGAATATGACCGCCTCTAATTGTATGTATTAACCAAGTTAGTGAGCAATTCTGACTTGGGGTAACTAGGATATGTGAATATACCTAGTGGGATAGCACTTTAGAGAATTTATATCATGTGAGTCTCTACTCGGGTGGATGTTATTATTAAATGTATTTCAGTATGTTTGTGAATGTTGTAATATGACTATAAGTATATAATTAGGTAATTAATTATATACGGGCAAATTAATACAAAGCATGAGTTGTATTATATGTATAACAAGTGTGGAAGTTATATAAAAAAAGGGGGAAATGATTAATTAAGTTGATGTTGCTAATAACTTAAAATTCATAATCATGGCACACTCGGTTAGAGTAGGGTGGGTGCAAGGAGGTTTTATTAATTATCTAGTCATGAGATAAATAACTAGGTGAATTAATTAAGGCGTTCGTAGTGCACATTAGAGGAGGGGTGAGGAAGTCCTCAAGAGAGTGCGGCACTAACTAAAATATGGAGAGCATGCATATTTATTTATTACTGCAAGTTAATCATTTGCTAAATGTTTTTCAAATGTTTTAGGTACTAACCCTTGCTATAAAAACTTTTAAAAACCTTTTAGGTGTCCAGCCACAGGGAGGCCAGGCTTGACTCAATTTCAGGGATCCGTTGCTGCGGCATATGTGGATGTTGCGGGAGTTTGATAGACGCCTCATTCTTTCATTCCTAGTATAGAGACTTCTTATCAGTTATTTGAGCATGTTGCTCACAGATTATTTATTATTTGTCAGACCTGTTGGGTTTTATTTCTTGTCTTTACTTTCGTTGGATTTTTTAACCGATGGTTTATTCGGTCAGTTAATTAATTGTGAATGGTTGTTTCAGTTAACTGTGATTGTTATATTATTTTATTTTCGCATGAGATTTTCATTTAAATTAATGAAAGATAAAACTTGGCCCTAGTCTATTTCTCACTTAGGTGGTTAGTAATTAAAAAGGCGACAGTAATGCTAAGAATGAACCGACTGAGAAACCTATTCTAACTTAATTTAGGACTAATCACCCGGGGTTAATTAGGCGGGGTGTCACATCTCCATCACCTCTCGGATCGCAACCTAAGCCAACACCTTCAGCAAACCATCTAAAGTCTTAAACTCCCAAACCTGGAAGTGTTGCTTGAAACAAGGTTTCCAAACAATACAACACCCCATCATCACAACATAATTCGCCGCACAATATACTCCCTATACAGCACAATCTGAAACAAATCTTAAATCCCGCAAGGTAATGTTCTCACTCCAAGAGCCCCTCCAAAACTTCACGCTCCTCCCATCTCCAAGCATGTATGGAATGGGCTTGCTAAACACTTCCAACCCTTTCTAATGAAATTCCAAAGGGCCAATAATTCGAAACATTAAATTACAAAGCACACAAATCGAATATCAAAGACCCAAACCAGGATAACACACCTCCACAAGCCAACTTTCTCAGCAGTAAATCTCCACTGGCACTTGCCCAAAAAAGCTTGGTTGAAAAATACTCGAATATTTGATCCCAAAGCCACCCTGCCACAGCGGCCGGCAACAATCATTTCATCCTACCAAGTGATACTTAAACTACTCATTATTGTCTTTTTACAAAAAATCTCACACATTATTCCAATCACTTGCCCACACGCTGGAAGGGGAGAATAGAGAAAAAGAAGCCGAGAGATGGATGTCTCGAATGATATAAGCTAAACCATGGTTCTCAACACAAAATGACTTTCATTCTTCACTAAAGAAACTTCATATCACTGGAAATAAAGACCTCAGGTAGTAATCTTACAAGACCAATTGAATGAACGGCATACAAAAAATCTCATTCATCAATTTGTGAGACTAAAATCACACTCTACAAAACAAGTAGACAACAATACAGTAACATACTTTTTTCTATTAAGAATCAAAATCTTATTTTAAAACCAACACTACCCAGAATTCTGTCGTTTTTGTTTGTAACTCTGTACAGTATGAAAGTAATGTCATGTAAATTGGTATTATTTATGATAATGAGTAGAAGTTGGACAAGTCTATAGAACATTTCAAAGCGGATGATTCATAAAGTATATCGACCAACATAAACTCGCACAAGAGTCCTACTACTCCGACCTTGTTATCCGGCCACATATAAGAGCGTGGCGTGATTTCGCCTTCAGACAGTTCCATGATGCCCCCATTCTTTCCCCGATAACTTGAAGCAACAAGGCACCGTGCATTCCTTTGACTTTGAATGGTCGATAAAAACAACGAATTGGAAGCAAATTTACACCATAAAATTGATCCTCCTGAAATTCCCAGCGCAATGATAGATAAATTATTTATTTTCCCACATGAAAGCTTACTTAGATTAGGGGTGGCAATTCGTGTAATTGGGTCGTGTTTCGGGCCGACGCGACACGACACGACACGAATTCGTGTTTTTTTTAGTTGACACGAACACGACCCAAATAAAAACGACATAACACGACACGACATGAATAACACGATTTCTTAAAATTTCACGCTAAATTAAACATAAATAGACACGATAACCCGAATAAAAACACAATTAACACGACAAGACACGATAACACGACTAACACAGCTCATAATTTTGACACGAACACGACACGACACGACTTCGTGCAAAAAAATATGACAATAACACGAAATATCGTGTCAATTTCGGGTCAATTTCGTATCGTTCCGTGTCGTGTTTTCGTGTCGTTTCTAAAATTGCCACCCCTAACTTAGATTGATTCATCGTGATAAATTGTATGTATATGTATGGCAAATAAAGGGAAAGAAAACTTACTATTGAAAGGTGTAAGTGCCGCTGCAGCAGATAATGTAACAGTGTGTGCCATTAAAGAATGAAGCGCCACCTCTTGTTGTGAGTTCAATTACGGGTTACCTACAGAGAGAGAGAGAGAGAATCTTATCATGTGGCTATTTCAGTTCCAGGTGCTTCCAGCAAGTAAAGAGATTGCAAGTACGAGATTTGGATCTAAATTACCAATATGACAAACATATATGGGTACCATGTGGCAATTTGGGTTTGTGTCAATCCGATATGCTTAAGTAATTGTGTCAAATAACTTGTCATTAACCAGATCTATTTATCAATTGTGTTGCATTCCCATTTACACGCATGAACTGTATATCAGGAAACAAGACTAGGATACTTTTCTTTCTCAACCAAGCATACAATTTGTACACCCTCTGTAACTTAAATTAGTTTTCAACCCGCACAATGCACGGACTTCCTTAAAATGCAATACATAACGTACGGTATAGATTTAATCTCTGAAAAGTTTCATATATAAATGTTACATAAATAATTTGCAGATAAAAGTCCATGTCTGGTCATAACAGTGGGAAAATAAATAAAAATCCTTATTGTTTCCAATTGACTAGCTCAAATATGCATTAAAAATAAGTCTATTCTAAAAAATAATAAATAAAACAATAGATTAGCACAAAATGATTACTATGATATCAATTTGCTCATAATAGCATAGCTCACTCGACCAATTATCTACAAAAGGTATTTACGTTACACTAATAAAAAGAGTTATATATATACATAAACCCAGTTGTTGTATCATAAAACAATTCAATATATATATATAAAAAACATCTGTTTCTTTCCATGTTCTCCGACGACCTTTACATTGTCCAAAAAAAAGTGAAATCAGGAAAGCACTGTTGCAAAGCCCCAAAAAAACAATCCTCTTTATTTCTCAGCACAAAAGCAACAAATATATATATATATATATATATATATATACAAAATCCACTACAATGACTAATTCTAACACAAAAATCCTTGAATCAAACACCAAAAAACTTATCATGAATAAATATACATATCAGACTATCATATATTTACATGCAGGTATTGCGCTCTGAGGGCTCCAAAAGACAGATCCTATTTTTCTAGAATTTTGTTTTTTTAACCTTTTAAAAAATTAGCCCACTCTCTCATAACACACGTTCCAGATGAATCTAGAAAATATACCCAATGCGCGTCTTTAAATTTTAAATTCATCAACCACCCAATCACCCATAATACTCTCCGAAGCTCTCTTCAGTGCAAACTGCTCTCTCCATTTCTCTGAAACATCATCTACAACCTCTAAGTGTAACATATCCCCCCACCCTCTCCTAAACGACTGCTGGTCCATTCAAATTATCCACCCAGCCACCACCTCCCCTCTTAAAAGTTGTGTTTGTTTACTGGGTACATTATGCTCATAGAAAGTTACAGACTGATATGACCAAGGTATTTGATCCCAAAGCAAAATGATTACTCTTCAATTATCATAATATAACTATTTATTGGGATTCTTGGTTTTGAATTTAATATGGTTTGATGGAAACAAAAGGTATTTTTTTCTATTAATTTTTTTATGATGCATTTTAATACTTATTTCCTATTCTTTGTCCGATGGTCAGGTAGCTTTTGGTTGCAAAAAAAGGTCGTACCTAGTGCACAAGGCTCCCGCTTAACTGCAGGGCTGGGGAGAGACGGATGTCGGCAAGCCTTACCTCCATTCACTTGGCGCAGTTGTTGGTTGAATGATTTTGTTTAATGTCTTTGGCTCTTTCCTTCAACCATCTAATGCCACTACCTCGCCTCCCTACCGCTCCAACAATGTTAATATGCTCTCTCTTCCTCTCGATACTTTTTTTCGCCACCGCCTCACCTCCTTACCTCGCTGGCTCTCCATCATTGCATGTATGGTCTCTCTATTTTTTGTTGTTGTTTAGATAGGGAGACATGTTATATTGTAAAGCATAGGTATATATTGTAGAGTAGGCAAAACCGTGAGGGAGAGAGATGAGTGTGATTGCAGCATGATTTCTGTTTACTACTGTATTTTTATTCTTATACTCCGCCTGTGTCATGCTTAACTTCTTCTTTTTTTTACACTGCCGGTCCCAAGCCCGGATAAAGGAGGGTTGCGTTATGTAACTAATAGCCAGCGTAAAACTTTGTCAGATCCTTATGAACATGAATCCTATGAATATACGTGCTAATGCTAGGGCATTCCTCTTAAGCGATGCGTTGTGCCTGCCACCGGGTGTCTCGAAAAATAGGCAAGGGGCGTCGCATCGGCCCCCGGATGGGACGATAAATACGCAAGGATTCCTGCAACAAGTTGGACGTGTGCGGGTAAAGAAGCTAGTCCAGGATACTAGACTTAGGTTAGCGACTTGGAACATAGGGACTATGACAGAAAAAGGGATGGAGTTAGTAGATACCATGATAAGAAGAAAAGTTAACATACCTTGTTTACAAAAAACTAAATGGGTCGGTGAAAAAGCTAGAGAAATAGAAAATACAGGATTTAAATTATATTATACAGGAAAACATAGAAATAAGAACGGAGTTGGAATAATAGTAGATAAGAACTCTAAGGACGATATCGTAACCGTTATTAGGAAAGGTGATAGACTTATACTTGTAAAATTGGTATTAGGTGAAAACATAATTAATATTGTTAGTGCTTATGCACCCCAAGTAGGATTAGATGAGCACACTAAAGTACAATTTTGGGAACAAATGGATGAACTAATTCAAGAAATACCCGTAAGTGAGAAAATCTATATAGGTGGAAATTTTAATGGTCATGTAGGAGAAGATCGTGTAGGATATGAGATAGAGCATGGAGGATATGGTTTTGGAGATAGGAACGACGGGGAAGAGTCTATCTTAGATTTTGCGATGGCTTATGATTTGGTACTAGTAAATACATGTTTTAAAAAAAGGCTTAAACACTTGATAACTTATAAAAGTGGAACGCATAAGAGCCAAATAGATTTTTTCATTAGTAGGAAAGGAGACTGATTAACGTGTAAAGATTGTAAGGTTATCCTGAGCGGGGGAGAGCTTAACCTCACAACATAGGATAATGGTGTTGGATATAAATATTAAAAATCAATCACGAGTGCGAAAAGTGAAGATTAACCCACGAACTGGGTGGTGGAACTTAAAAGGAGAGAAATTAGAACTATTTAAAGATAAAGTATTAAATGAAGCAACATGGAATATTGAAGAAGAGACTAACATAATGTGGAATAAGATGGAATAAGATGGCCACATGCATTAGGAGAATATCAAAAGAAATTCTTGGAGAATCAAAAGCCAAGGGGCCACAGTCTAAAGAAACTTGGTGGTGGAATGAAGAAGTACAAAATATAGTAAAAATTAAAAGGGAGTGCTTTAAAACATGGCAAACAAATAGAAATGAATAAAATTTTGAGAAATATAAATGGGCTAAAAAGGAAGTAAAGAAAGTGGTAAGAGATGTTAATTTAAAAGCGTATGATGATCTTTATACAAGATTAGGAACACAAGATGGGGACAAAAGTATTTATAAGCTTGCTAAACTTAGGGACAGGAAAATAAAAGATTTTAATAACGTTAAGTGTATCAAAAGTGATGATTCGAGAGTCCTAGTCAAAGATGATGAAATTATGAAAAGATGGAAAAACTACTTTGAGAGGTTATTAAATGGAGATAATGGGAGTAGATTAGATATAGAGGAACTTAGGGAGACTCGAGAAAATATATTTTTCCGCAAAATTAGGACAACAGAGGTCAGGATTGCTCTAAAAAGGATGAAAACAGGGAAGGCTTTAGGACCAGATGGTATCCCTATTCAGGTTTGAAAGTGCTTAGGGGAGGATGGAGTATCGTGGCTTACAAAATTATTTAATAGAATTTTAATGACTAATAGGATGCCCGATGAATGGAGAAAAAGTGTTTTAGTACCTATTTATAAAAAAAATGGGATATACAAAGTTGTTCAAATTATCGTGGTATTAAGTTAATGAGTCATACAATGAAACTTTGGGAGAGAGTGATTGAATATGGATTAAGATTGAAAATAACAGTATCTGAGAATCAATTTGGGTTTATGCCTGGGAGGTCAACAATGGAAGCAATTTATTTATTGAGGAGATTAATGGAGAGGTATAGGGAGAAAAAGAAGGTTCTTCATATAATTTTTATAGATTTGGAAAAGGCGTATGATAGGATACCCAGAGATATAATATGGTGGGTTCTACATAAAAGAGGAGTGACTCGCACATATATTGATGTGATCAAGGATATGTATGATGGTGCGATGACTACAGTAAAAACATCAGCAGAAGAAAGTAGTGAATTTTCAATTACGATAGGTCTACACCAAGGTTCATCATTAAGTCCTTATTTCTCTGCTCTTGTTATGGATGAGTTGACTGGACAAATACAAGATGAGGTGCCATGGTGTATGCTATTTGCAGATGATATTGTTTTAGTGGATGAGGCTAAGACGGGGATTAATACTAGGTTGGAATTGTGGAGAGAAACTTTAGAAACAAGAGGATTTAAAATAAGCAGAACTAAAACAGAATATGTGGAGTGCAATTTTAGTAGTAATAGGATGACAAATGGAGATTTGGTGAAATTGGAGGGTCAAGAGATACCTAGAAATGATCATTTTCGTTATTTAGGATCGATTATACAAAAAGATGGAGATATTAGTGATGATGTTACTCATAGGATTAGAGCACGCTGGGTTAAGTGGAGAAGTGCTACCGGCGTTTTGTGTGATAGGCATATACCTTTGAAGTTAAAAAGAAAATTTTATAGGACGTCCATTAGACCCGCCATGTTATATGGGACAGAGTGTTGGGCAACCAAGAAACAAAATGTGCAGAAAATGAGGGTGGCAAAGATGCGAATGCTAAGATGAATGTGTGGTAAAACTCGAAAGGAAAAAATTAAAAATGAACAAATTCGTGAAACGGTAAAAATAGCTCTAGTAGAAGATAAATTGAGAGAAAATCGACTTAGATGATTTGGACACGTCAAGCATAGACCAATTGATGCTCCTGTAAGGAAGAGTGATTCAGTTAGTATTGATGGTAACACAAGGGGTAGAGGTAGGCCTAAATTGACTTGGTGGGATATTATAAAAAAGGACATGATGTCATGTGGTTTAACCGAAGATATTGCACTGGACATAATGGAATGGAAAAAAGGATTCATGTAGCCGACCCCAAATAATTGGGAAAAGGCTTTGTTGAGTTGAGTTGAGTTTACTGTATTTTTATTCTTTCCGGTTTTTCATATATTCTGGGTGCAAAACATATTCCACATTATTGTTGTGTGCATGTTGCGTAAATAAATAATTAAAAAAAAAACTTACATGGGAAAAAGTGTGTGATTGAATTTTTTTCCTTTCAAGTGTTAGCTCATCACTACGTACAGGGCAAAACACGGAAGCACAGATTTCTTCTTCTTTTTTATTTTATTTTTTTGGAGAAATTCAATGATGTGGAGATCATGGAGTTTTTAAATGGCAAAGTACAAACAGTTAGAGTTCACTATGTGCGTAAATTACTTTTGCGCTTTATTAGCTATTCAGTAGGAAATTTTATATTAATTATCTCCCATATATTCCGGGTGATAGTCATCAAGTGCTATCGAGATATAAATATGCTGGGTTTCGTTTACTATATATATACATATATTCAAACCCAAGTGTGTAGAAAAATGAGTGTGGGAAGGAAAGTTCACTATTACAAAGTTTTTTTCTATTAAAGTTGTATCAAATCTAATCTTTTAACGTTTTTATAATATATAAGAGGTATGATTTGGATACAAATTTACTTGAAATTCAAATAGTATCAAATTAAGGTGAAACAAAAAGAAAGAGGAACTAGAGTTTGAGGATGAGGAGATTTACATGTGGGGAGGGTTGAATTAGACAGTGGAGAGAATGACTCAATCGAATTATAGGAATCAAGTGATTGAGTCATAAGGTGGAAGCGGTTGGTTTCTTAAGGTGGTGAACCCTTAAGGAATTCAATTTTTATTTAATATATGTGGAGTGGCTGTCATAAAGTATTTTTGCAATGCCACTGTCGTTTATACTTATTGTTTTGTTTGTATATGTTGTGAATATGTATTGTCGTCTATACTAACCAATTTGCCAGATTTTTGGCCTTTTTTAACATATAAAAGACAAGTGTCGCAACGTTTAAAGGAATTCATTATTTGTTAATGGGAAGAAAAGAAAAAAAAAATGAATGTAGCCACTCTTTTGTTATATGTGTCGGTTTTGACACCTTTTTTCAAATTTCATGCTTTATCCTTCTCCGATCTTTAAATCTATGTATGGATGGAATCCATTGTTATTAGTTTTGGGAAAACTTTTCCAATATGGAAGTAAAAAAAAATGTTTGACAAGCTAATGACCCTTATTATTGAAATTGAAAATACAAAAGGAAAAATGCAAATTTAACCTCAAGGTTTGGGTGAATTTGATTTTGACCCAATACTTTCAAAAGTTGCAAAGTTAACCCCCAAGGTACAATTAGTGAGGCAATTCTAACCTTTGACTGCTCACTAAATGTGTTGAGGTTGCAAGTTTTGAAAGTATGAAGTTGAGGTTAAATTTGTATTTTCTCCAAAAGAAAACTATTATTGATGTGTTTTAGTCTATCAAAATGATCTCTGGAGAGCAATTTTTTTGGGCTATAAAAAGGAGCTTTGTAAATTTAGGACTTAATGTAATATGTATTTTGGAAATAGGACAACAAATATTTTATTTATAGTTTTAGTCCTTATTTTTGAATAAAGCCGCTGGCGCGGACCCGTATTTATAAAACGTTAACGAATCACAGCATGCGACGTGTCCCTTTAATTTGAAAATAGGTACTAAAAATGAAAACGAAATGTTTGTTGTCCTATATCTATAATCAATATTATTTTGAGTTCTAAAAGTACATAATCTACTATAAAAAACGAATTGCATTGGCCTGTACATCTCATTGGTTACAAGTAGTAAAAGAAATATGAATGTTAATTGAAAGATGTTTTCTCTCAAGCTTTTTCACCATCCTCCTTGAAACACGAAATTACATATGTAAATGGCCCTAAAATCAGATATCCAAAACTACATACAACAGCAAAAAAATTATAAATTTTAGCTTTCTTTTCATAATGTAAAACCAATCAAAGAATGAATACCTAACATTATTTATGTTAATAAACTATTTATCAATTGAAAAAACAATTGTTTATTTTTTTTGTACCTGAAGCAAGTTATGATTGTGTGACTGCAAAACGGGAAAAGCATTCCTCAATGCTGTACCAGTATCTGTAATTGCCAAACAGGAAATGTACAAAATTGAATGAATTAGCTCTAAGAAGTTTTAGTTTTGATATTTTAATCCAATTAATAATTAAAATGAAAAGAAAAATAAAACTTTATGTATAACAACAGATTTTAGTTTAAAAATTAGAATCGTGGAACTGAAAGTTCAATCAGATAAAGAATTGGGTAGTGGTGAAAGCACATAATATGACAGTCCTAAATTTCGAAACCCGACCTCTGAAAAAACTAATTCCAAATTTCAAAACCCCAAAAATGAATAAAATACGAGAGAGAGAGAGTACCTTGATAGAATGAGATGGAGAAGGAACTAAAGAGATGGAAAATATGGGGTCGTAGAAGAACAAGGAGGGGATTGAGCGAAAATATAAATACATATATATATATATATAATAAAGGAGAAGAGATTTTTTATTTTTCCCAACTGATGGCTCCGATTAAATATGATGGATTTAGTTTTTATGAACTTATGGTTGAGATTGAATGGGACGACTTTGAATCCAATGGCTTGAAATTATGCCACATGGCTAGAAGTTTTATTACTCTCTCAAGACTTCTAATGATTAAGAACTTTTGAAATTTGAATTTGAAGTCTAAATGAGTCTAAATATATTCATTCAGAAATATATTCAGACATAAAAATAAATATATTTTTCGGATTCAGATTTTAAATTTCAAATTCAATCTTCAAAAAAAAGCAACCTAAGTTTTTACTCGATCTTTAAATCCTCTAAAGCACCGCGTCCTTTCCAAGAGAAGTTTACGGAGACCAAGAAACTATTGTGATTCCTTTCCAAGAGACACAAATTGAGAGAGAGGGAGTGCTTCGTAAGACAAAAAGCTCCACAACGACACAGTGCTTCATAACGACACAGATCTCTTCGATTCTCTGTTCTTCTCTTAGTTTCGTTCGAATCCAACAAAATTCTCTGTTCGTCTCTCAGTTTCATCAGTGAAAAAGAGAGGCTCTGAGGAGATTAGTAAACAGGTAATATTAGTGGCTCTCTGAACTTCGTAAACAGGTAAGATCAGTTTCGTCTGTAAACCTCTCTTGCATTTTTTTGTAAAATTCTTCTTTAAAAGAAGGATTTGTTATGTGTCGAGGTGGTTCAGATTTTGTTTTCAGCAATAATCAGTGGCTCAGATTTGGTTTTCAGATCTATGACTATTTTCTCATTCTCTCTCAAGACGAAATTGCTCTCTGGTTCGAAGTTGTGAAGAAGAAATTGGGTTTGGATACATCTCAGGGCTACACACATCTCTCAATCCCTCTATTCAACACTCTTTTATGCATCAGAGGTACGAGACCTCATGGGTTTGTTTATGCATCAGGTACAATATAAACAAGTTTTATTTAACAATGGTTTTTTAAGAATGGGTTTTCTGGGTTTTCTTGCTGTAAAGATTTGATATCTGAGTTTTTTTGTTGTTGCTGTATTTCATTTTTTTGTTGGTTTATCTTCCAAATCATGGCTGAGAATGGGTTTTCTTGATGTATTTCATTTGTTTATTTACTTATAATTTTAGTTTTTTTCTCTTAAATTCAAGTTGAACAGAGCACGTTGCTCTTTGCATCTCAGAAAAGGTGCAAGCTCTTGGTGAAGAGAGAGCGAATAAGAGACGACGACAAGCTCAGATCAAGAAGTCTGCCTTGCACAATATGTATATTGTTTATGTTTTTCAATTCTTAGCTGTTGTTATGAACAAATACGTATAGTTGCACGACATGTATAATTTGTGATATTCATGTAAGTAATTGAGCAAACATTCTTCACTATAATACGTTTGGTTCGGGTAGAACCCGATTGGGGTTGGTGCTTAATTTTTCATTACTTATTTTATTTAATGCCGGGTTGGTGTTCTGCTTTTGGTCATTTACCTTTCTGTATGACGTTGTTATTGTATTCTATAGGATCAACTAATTTAGTTAGTTTGAAGGGAAGTTAACTCTTAGATTATTGCCTGAGTCTTAAAAAATTATCCAAGGCATATATTTAAATATTTGATTGTGTAAACTATCTGTACAGTTGATATAAGTATATATAAAACAAATTCTTTATCTTTAATAAAGAAATTTGTACTACATAATTAAGGGGAGACACAGCCCAAGGGACTGACCAAGATATGGCGCTCAAGATTCACTTCAAAAGATTTTATACAGTTCAAAGTAGCCTTCTTCAAAGATTTTGATTGGACAAAAGGCCGGGCAAGAAAAGGACTATAAGGACATGGTGCGAGGCCCAAGAGGAGATGATGTGAGCTGCCTGCTAAGAGCCACCTTTACAGGTAGTCCAAAAATACACATTACTAGTTCAAATTTGTTCGGTAAAAAATAACAAAATTGTTACACGTATACGATAATATACACTAGTTACACCTAAAACGTCGCCGTTTAAAAAAATAATTTCTACCGCAGAACATGATGTTCCGTTTAGAGTTTTGGGGGAAAAGGTTGGGCGGAACATGATGTTCCGCTTAAGCCTTTAAACATTTTGCCTATTTAGCCAACAAGTCTCTCTTTATTAAATAATACCCCTATTTAGCCCACAATCCTTTAAACAATTTACCTATTTAGCCCATAAGACTAGCCATTATTTCTTAGTCCAATAATAATAATAATAATAATAATAATAATAATTGAGGCAAATAAAAAATATCCGTTGCAATATAAATTTTAAAGCCGTTGCAATACAAAATGAAAATAGCGGGGTACAAAATGGAAACAGGGGTAATTGGGTGACATGCCTAGGCGGAACGCCGAAGGCTTTTTTTTTTTTTTTTAGTTCTTGCGCGGAACATGATGTTCCGCTTAAGGGTGGGTCCCACAAAAAAACAACTAGTGCAATGCTAAATTTGTTATTTTATACGGTAGCAAATTGCAAATTTAGACATTTACGATACCCTTAACATACCCATTTACCTCAAATATACACTTTTAGCATACCCATAAGGGTTGATCTAAGAGAAGTAGATTGCAATACTATTGTATTTCAAATTCCCAAAGTAAACTGACTATTAATTCCGCTGCCAAACCAAGTGGATAAGCAAACCAAAATATTATGTAGAAAGTATACGATTAATATATCAAATAGTTATGGTAGAGTACATCCGATATATTATATTAAAGTACATAATATACAACATATATAAATAATAATAATTATTATTATTATTATATAACGTGTATATATTTATTCATGATATTAGTTATATATGTATATATATATGAATTCATACACTAGCATGGGTCCCAAGGGAAGAAGTCTTGCACTATTTAAAAAATATGTGCTCTATTTTTAATTTGAAAAGAGACGCAAGTACCACTGACAAACTATTGAATAACGTATAATTAAAAAAAAATTGTTCGAAAATAAAGTAAGCGTGCGGCATATTCGTATAGTAAAAAAAATGCATTCAGGTATAAATAGGGTTTAAATATTTTATAATATTATTATGGAATGTATAAAATATATAAAAATATATAGAGAGAGAATATATAAATTTCTATTATATAATATGAATAAAGATAGGGAGATTTACTTTTGGATCCAATTTTGAAACTCACTGTATTAAAAGTTTATACCTTAAAAATTTGTACTCATTTTTGTCTTATGTGTGGGTTTCAAAATTGGGTTCCAAAAGTGGGTCTTCTTATCACCACTCATATAATATTATGTATGTTTGGTGCAGGAGATGAGCAAAATAAAAGTAACAGATATGGGTAGGAAAAGTAGGACGGAATGTAAGCCTTACAACGTGCAACCCAAAGCAATTTTGACAACACCTCCAAGTCTGTCTTAGATGTGTACCACCAATATCAAATTGTGTAGAGCTTATAGGTCACAATCGTCATGCGTGGCCCCAATGTCTAAATGGAAGTTTTACATTCTAATTTAATGCAATATGAATATACTGAAAATCGAGTTTTTTACTATTGAATTTATGAGTGCGTTCAATGTAAAGGTTCCATTTGATTCAAGTTAAATATTTTTATTGTGAAAAAAGTTTAAAATACAAAAGTGAGGTTAAATTTAAATAACCATAAATTAAAAAGTGTTGTGTAATTGGCGACATGTTTAAAATACAATATATTACGGGAACAAATCTATCGTCGTATCATCATCATGGGTACGAAATATCCCGGAAACAAATTTATCACCGTGCCATCGGCACGGGTACATCCTAGTATATATATATACTAGTATGCCCGTGCCCGAGGGCACGGCGATAAATTTTCCCCCGTGATAAAACTCAGTCCATAATAACCAGCCTTTTAAAAAAAACTTTAAAAAAAATAAAAAACCTATAATATAAATATATATATTTTTTTTAAAATATTTAAAGAAGATATTTTTTTTTTAAATATTTAAAAAAATATTTTTTAATAAAAATAATAATAAAATAATGATGTATGTATGTATGTATGCATACATGCATGCATGTGTACGCATGCAAGCATGTATGCATGTAACACATAAAATATCATGCATGTTTATATATATATAGTTATAAAATAAGGGGTTTAAGCCATTTAGTCCCTTAAATATAATTTAATACTTGATTAGTCCAGTCATTATTCACAATGCACGATTAAACCTCCGCTTGCTTTTTTATTTTGTCAAAAGACAAAGGTACCCCTAGATGATGTCGCATGTGTTTCAACACAAACTTCTCACCATTGCAAGTTGACCCTTCCTTTTTCTTCCATTTTGCAAGCATCAATTGCAATCCAAACACTTCAGTCATTTCGAACAAACCATCAGCTCTAACTCAATATCCAACCCTAAAATTGCTCTTTCTGCGATCAAAATCTACTGCGAATCAGAACTACTTAGAAGAAATCGATCGAGTATATTTTGATTATTAACCGTTTCATTTCTATTGAACAAAATCAGATGAATGATTAATTTGTATTTCAAAACCCTAACCTTGAAATGTACACAAATTTTACATTTACGATGATTTTCTCTTCCTATTTATTCAAATATATTGTTATATATCTCATTTAGAAGGAAATTACTACAATAATGTTAAAAACTAGAGTTATGAAAACCTATTTTATGACTTGCATGTCGTTACTTTCATATACATTTTAATAATTTGAAAATAATAACAAAATTTGTGTATTTATGAAATACTTCATTAGGTTTACTTATATTTCATAAATTTTGAGTAATATTAACATATAAATTAGATTTATTTTGTTTATTAAGCACTTTAATTGCATTTTCATTCATAAGGTAACTAGAAAATCAGAGTGAAATATGTAAATTTTTATGAAATGTTTATCAAAGGGATACAAATTACAGTAACTAGTTACTATATTAATAACTTTTAAAGTCTCTGATTGTATATATAAATTGAATTATTTATAGTATTTGATTATTTAAATTGTAGAAAGGATGAAAAGTTTAAATTCAGATACACCTCCACGTACAAGCTCCAGTAGCCAAGAAGAAGAAACTGTCGAAGAAGTGGTTAATTTAAATCAAATAAGGTCAAGTTTTTTACCTTTTAACAAGCTCGTTAAATCTATCAAATCACAGATACAGTTGCAACATTTGGTGTTATTGAAGAAAACTCCATTTTGGAAAACTTTCAAGACAAATTTTTATGAAAAAATTGCAACCTAAAGCTTTCGAAAATCAAATGCCACAATATGCACAATAATTTCATCATTCGACATAGAAACGAATAAGTTTAGGATTGGTGGACGCTTGCTTGATATTGAAGAAGAACAGATTGAAACTATTTTTGGATTAGAGTGTGGTGAAGAAGTGTTTAGTATTTCGCAAAAGAATAGACAAGAAACAGCTTTTGTGAAGCGATATTTTGGGAAAGGAAAAAATTAACAAAAGTCTTAATTGAAAAAGCAACTAAGAAAGCCAACAACGGGAAACAAACAAGAGATCAAAAAGATTTTGTGAAACTGATATGCCTACATATTTGCTGCACACTATTATTTCCAAACAAGGGATCAAAGCTAGCTTGATTCTTTGTTAACTACGTTGAGAAGTTAATGAAATTCGGCACATTCAATTGGGAAAAGGCAGTTAAAGCATTATTATTGAAGTAAATACAAAAGTATTATGCATCACCAATGAAAGTCATTGGATGTGTAATGCTATTACCGGTACGTTATAAATGTGTAAATTGTTATTTTTATTTTCATTCACACTTATCAAATTAATATAACGAAACGTTATTTCAGTTTGGCTTTGTGAGAGCACTCACCTCATTGAGAAATCGACGATTATAAGTGAAGAATATCCGTCTTTCACAAGATGGAATCTTCGTGATGTATCTCAAAAGGTCGAAGAAGTGCCAATTTCTGAATTACAATTCCAACAGGTAACTGATATGATAATTCTATCCTATCAAAGTAACTAATATTTTAACTCTATACAATCTAAGTAACTATTCTGCAGAAATTTGAATATTATGAATGGATATTTTTGTTTCTGTCGACATTAGGATTAACTAATACAATATGTTGTGGGTCTAATTACTTAGCTGCAACTCTATACACCAAAAACAAATATACATATTGAAAAGTAACTAATATAAGTTTTTTAATTATTTATTTCATAGGAAAATGAAAGGGAAGTACTTGTGCGTCGAGAACAAGAGGAAAAGGATGAACAACGGTAAACTGGCCCGAATAATTCAAGTGAAAATGTCAAAGATAAGGATGATGACAGTAACTTGAAAGATAATTTGGTTCAAGATGAAGGTGAATGTCAAGATGAAAAAAAAAGATAATTTTAATATGAATGATATGTTTGGTGGGTATGAAGGTGAGAATGAGTGTTGTAGACAGTTAAACTTGAAGATAGATGAGATGAATGAAGAGATGGGGAGCTTAAAAGAAAGAATTCTGAAGCTTACAGAAGTTGAAGCAAAGCTAAAGCAAGATAATGCCACTGAAATTCAGAAGATTCGAGAGGAAACATGATTCGGCATAAATTCTTCCAAATTTATCCCTTTAATTTAGTTACTTTTAGCACCTCAAACAATGTAATCGATTTGATTTTATCTCATAATCTTGCTACTGACTTATTCTAATGAGTACCCCGAGTTTCTGGTATTTCGTACTAATTTTACAGGTATTCGATATCAATAAAGAAAGAAAGAAACCAAAATAATCGAGAAAGAAAAGAAAGAAAGAAAGTCAAACGGGTAAAGTAGTAATTTTTACCCAGAATTCGGATGAGGCATCTAAATCAGAGTTGAAGATATCAAGCTCACAAGTACATAGGAAGAAACGACACCTCAATCGGAGTCCCCGTGTGAAAGTTATGAGCAATCAAAGCTTGAAGAAAAAGTCAAAGGAATTTCGGACCGATCCGAAATGCTAATTTCCAGAGAACCCCGGACCAAAGACGGATCGATGCTGAAGGAAAATAAACAAACCGATCCCTACCGGATCGATCCGGCCAAGAAATAAATGAACCGATCCGGATTCAAGCCAGACCGAACCGAAGAAGGCCCTGACCGGTCCGATTGTCGAATTTTGATTTTTTTACTCTTCCTCTAATGGAGAGTCTTAGTTCAGCTAAAACTCTTGGAGCCTTGTAGGGTATTTAAACCCGTTTATTATCATTTTAGGGGGCGAAAAAATCACCCAATTTTTCCCTTTACAGTAAAAACCCTAGTTTGAAGATTTATTGCAATTTGAATTCTAAGATTGAAGTTTGTTCAGATTTTTGTGATTACAAGTAATTTTAGTTAATGCTTTTAGTGCTTTGGTAAGTTAGTTGATTACTTTATTCTGTCTAATCATTCTTCAATTCTCCATTAGTTTAATCATGATTTCCTGCAATTCAAAAATCGTTTTCACTAATTTCATCATGTTAGGCTAGGTTTCTAAAGGTCGGGATGCATGAACTCAACCTGATGTGGTAGTTGCATATGTATAAAATTAATCCTCTAAATTTAATGATTCGATTACGACCGTATTGCGTAGCATCGTGAAAATTGTAGATCTTTGGATCTCGAGGGTAACCGGGATGCTTCAAAATGCAATTCGAATGTAACTATCGCAATACCGATTTACTCGTCCTCAGATTAAGTATGGTGCGGGCTTGAACCTCATATACGTAATGCTTGGGAGTACTAAATTCTGGGTCTAATTAATCACTTAAATTTATGATTAGTTTTATATCATCAATACACTAGGGTTGAGGGATTGTATTCCCGTCCTGTTTTCTTCATCATATAGTTCGAGTTTTAAATCAATCATCATCAGTAATTTAGGTAATTTAGAGTAATTGTATTTTATTCATTCATTATCTCATTAGTTAATTATTTCCAAAATTGCATTTAGTTGTAGCCAATTCCCAAAATCAATCATCTTTTCTTTTTCTTTAGAGTCAAAGTTAGGATTTCTTCGTCTATACAACGTCGTCACAACTCTGTTGTCCTATTTCCCTGAGGATCGATACCCGACTTATCGGATTATTACTTGAGCGATAAGCTTGCACTTGAGCCTAGAGAGTACGCACTTTTGAGACACATTATTAGTCGCGTCAAAACACAAATGATAATAGAGGCTACGGAAAGAGCGAGTAAAGAAAAAAAACTTCAGTTCTTAGATCAAATAAGGTCTCAATCTCTTGAAATAGAAAGGCTGCGAGATGAAGAAGAAAGGTGGAATAGCGCAAACAGTGATGAGGTCACTATTTTGACGTGCGAAATTATTGAAAAAAATAATGAAATCAGGAAGTTGGAAGCAGAGTTAAATGCTTTTAAATCTGCTAACAAATGTAGAGAAATAATTGAAGTCCCAATTAGCTCGAAAACGATATCTAAAAGCAACAAAGTCGAACCAGGTTCCATGGCTAAACGTGTCAAGATGAGAGCAAACAGAGTTCCGAAAGTACATGAAGATTACACATTTGGGAAAAATAAGAGAAAGAGAGAGGATGACAATACAGCTGGTTTGGATGAAAGTTCAAATCAAGAAGAAGTAGAAAAGAGTGAGATGAAAATTGATCCATTGATGGACATGACGCAGAGAATAATCGTCCAAGATTGTGTACTTGAAGTTTACATTCCAAATCCAGAGAAGAAAAAATTTCAAAAAATTTTTGACAAGTCAAATGTCCAGTAAGTTTACTTATAAACTTTGTTTTATTATTAAATTCATTCTAATTACATATCATTGCAATCTTACAATTTTTATTCTTATTTTTAGCACCTACTTTTGGACTGGAGTAGGAGTTTATCTCAGTAGGAGAGAAGCAACATTGATACTACAAAAAAAAAAACAATTACAAGCCGTGTATCCTATATTTATTATTCTATATTTTCCATATGATTGTTGTAATACCCCGTATTTTTATGGCTTTTAAATTTGGGGATTTATTAAATTTAAATTGAGATATTAATTTAATATTAATCTGGACATTTATTTTTATATTTACTAGCATGATGTGAGTTAGTAATTATTGGAAATTTGTTTAACATTACTGGATGAGTAAAGTAATATATATGAGATTTATTTTATTAAAATTGTCACGGCTGAATAAAATGGCAATTATGGAAATTTAAGTCAGGACGCGCCTGTGTCGTGTCGGGACTAAATTAGTATTATTAAAAGTGAATAAATTATAAGTCACGCATATGGTCATTTTGAGTGCGTCAATGTGTCCGGAAGGGTCAAGATAGTCAAAATAATGTACCCGGGGGTTTAGTTTGGGTCTCGGGGCGTTTTTAGGCCTAATTAACATCTCGGGAGGGCGTTTTAGACATTTTATATTGTTGGGCATGGAAACCCACGGTTTTCCTAAGGTTATATCAGATGGTAGGAGTCATCTTCTAGGGTTAGAATAACCATAAACCAAATACGTCCATTGGAGAGGAAGAGGAGAAGCTTTCCAAGGGGTTCTAGGCCAAGAACTCCACCGTTTGCACCGCCGTTGCCGTCAAACTTTAGATCGCGCAACGAGGATCACAACCACACCAATCTTTCCACAAATCTGAGCCAAATAATTCCAGTCAAGTATCTATCTTGCTCTATTTCAGTTAATGATTCAATGATATTAGTCTAGGGTTGATTAGGACTAGTTTTTGTGAAAGAAGAACCTATTTTGGAGACTCGAATTTGCATGATGTATAGGTAAAAGACGTATTCTGGAAATCAAATTCACATGTAGAAGTTGAACCATGAAATTGCATTAAATTAGGAGTATAAAATATGGGAAAGGAATGGGCAGAAACTAAACAAAGAAAATATTAGGGTTCTTGATATTTTTCTGGATTGTGTCTCTTTTAATTCGTTATACATGATGAAAATTCGCATGCCTTACGTAGAATATCAATTATTTGAGGATATATCACTTGTAGTATAAATTGTTGGGAGTTTGGAAGTCAAATATGTTTGTTTGGATGATTTTGGGAGAAGATTCCCGTAACTGGTATTTCTGCAGTTTCGCCATAACTGTTTGATCGATCGATCGACCTAAGAGCATCAATCGAGCCCCTGCCATAGATCGATCGACCCCTCCTGGTAGACTCATACTTCCCTTTTTAAATGGTTGATTTCAATTTAAATGAGTAGAATCTTTGGACATCCTTATTAAAACATTTTGGGAGATAAAGAGGACCAGTAGGACTTGATAAAAATGGAGCGTTTCAGATAAGACTAAATTAGGGTTAACGGGGAGTAAATTACACTTAAGAAATAGTGGGAGCACGTGTTTAAGGGGTGAGACTCGTAAGGAAGTTACGTCGTTAAAATAAAAGAGTACCTACTGGAATTACACTAATGAAGATAGGATTTCACTAGTGTTACGAAGAAGGTTTGGAATAACCCCATAAATAAGAATATGAGACGAACCGTTATACGGGATAATCTAGTAATGAATGTGAAATAAGAATAAATATAATAAGTATGGGTCGTGGGTGTACCTAAATTTGAAATGGGAATGGTAGTATATGTAATACCCCGTACTTTTGACTATATTTATTTTTGGGATTAATTAATTAAATTGCGTATTAATTGGAAATTAATCCGGGTTATAAATACTAATGAGATGTGAATTGGTATTTGATTATGTGCATATATGATTATATATGTATTTGGTATTATGAAAGTTGTCGTGAGATTTATGTACGGCTTTTTAGAAATTTTGTCGAGACGCGTGGGACCGCCGCGTCACGGTGTAATATTTTGATAATAAAAGTAAATTTAAAATCTATAACCCGTATGGTCGTTTTGAGAGCGCCAACGCGTCCGGAAGGGTCGAGATAGTCAGAAAACACTACCCGGGGGTGTAGTTTGGGTCCCGGGGTATTTTTAGGCCATACCGGCAACTTAAAGGGTATTTTGGTAATTTTACATTTTTAGGAATTAAAAGTGACGAAAATTAGAGATGTAAATCTGATGTGGATTAAACCCATTAAGCCCATTAACCAACCCATATTAACCTAGAAGGCTATGTAGGTTGTCATTTAGGTTTTCTAAGTTCCCAAATCAAAACCCTAGCCACCTTAAGCCACCATTGGAGAGGAAGCTTGGAGAGAAGAAATTTTGCAGAGATTCTTCACCAAACCTACACCAAAATCAGAAATCAAACCAAGGCAAGTGTTTTAATTATATTTAAATTCATAGAATGTTTCCCCCATGTTAGAAAATTGATAAATTACAACTATTCTTGAAAGATAATGAAAACCCATGTAGTTTGGAGTTTAGAACTTGAAAATTGTGAAGATAATTGCATGTAGTATGATAGGTAGATGATTTCCCTTATAATAATTGTGATTTGAAGGAATTAAAACGAAATAAATTCAGGGATTTGATGATGATATAAACCTAGGGTTCATGTTCTAGAGAAATTGGGAAAAGTGTAGAGATTTGTAAATTTGGTTGATGTTATGATGATTCAATCCTTGGAAACATGTTAGGAGATGATGTAAATATGTTTAGGATGAATTAGAGACCCTAAAACGTTGTTGGGATGAACTTTGGAAGAGATTAAAATTGAGAAAAATGGGTAAAAACGAGATGGGGAAAAATCTGGGCCGAAGCTGGTAGCTCGTTAGAAGCAGCCCCCAGGTCGTTCGAACGAACTCGTTCGAACGAGCTTCTAACGAGTTGACCAGTCGCTGCTAACGAGAAGGGATCTCGTTCGATATCTCGTTCGAACGAGATATCGTTAGAAGGAACAGTTCGTTCGAACGAACTGGGATCTCGTTCGAACAGCCTCGTTCGAACGAGACTTCTAACGAGTTGACAGAGGGATCTCGTTCGAACAGCCTCGTTCGAACGAGACTTCTAACGAGTTGACAGTTTGGTCCTTTTTGGACTGTTTTGACTTTTGGAGTCCCGAAAACTTGTTCGAGGATATAGATAGCATTTCTTTGATGATATAGTGATAGACTTGGGACATTTGGGTATTTATGAGGAGGAATTTACATACGAGAGTGTATTACATGGACGGTTTGGGTTGAGACGTGAGTGTCTACTACGATGTGAGGATGAATTATGGCGCGTATAATTACAAACCGAAATAGTATGAATTGTGATAATTATAAGTTAGTATGAGAATATGTACTACGATGAAAATACGGTATTACTAAGATGTGTGCTTACTTAGTATTGGTGTATGATTGTGTGTATGACATACCTACCATACTTGCTATCACGGGAGGTTGCGTTCGCTTAGGACCCTCTAATCCTTGTGTGCCTACGGGGGGGATATAGACTGGTACCTCGATGAACATAGGTCATAGAAAGACTTATTGGGATATTAATAAGTCCGCTGACCGTGGGAGCGTAGGTATGTGCGTGACCCACGTGATGGTGACTGTGTTCGCCTCCACTATTTGTGATTTGTGTTATCTGAACTATTCCTGAGAGATTCGGAATATGTGATCCTTATGTACGTGATGTACCGGGATGGATAGCAGAGTATGTGTGCACCGCAGCTTAGTTCTCGGGGTGCTTGCATTGTATATTTACGATGTGATTAATATACATTTAATTAATGAGAATCCTCATGTTAATGTTGTAAATATATTACGGTATTGTTTTCGAGAAATATAACGAGTTAACTAATAGAGAAATATATTTCATTTTGAGCATCTGAGTTTACATTAAATCCCTATCTAATTACGAGCGTTATATGTTAATAGAACCGGGTAATAAGGGTAGAAACTATTACAGTCTAGCTAGTTATGATGTCACTTAGCTAGTGGTTTATATCGTTGTAGATGGGTACTTACGTTAGGAGTGCACAGTTAGACGAGAGGTGAGAATGTCATGTGAGTGTACGTCCTAACATGTACTTTGCATTTAATGTTTTAAATGTTTTTAAAGCACTTGCAGGTTTTTAAAAAATAACTCCACATTCGGGCTCTGACCAGTTTGCTTTTCAAATCTTTTTCTTGTAAAACCATTTTAGGTGCCCAGCCACAAGGACACCAGGCATAGGATACTCATTCAGGTGACGAGTTGTAGCTGCTTGTGGAAGCTACAGGAATTTGCATGTAGACGCTTCCATCCTTTGGATTCCAGAGTCACTATCTATCTGTTGTAGGGCATGTTGCCCATTTCTATTTAGAGATATCTTTTACATTCCAGTTTTCAGACTTTAGCATGTTTTATTTCAGTTCGGTTATTTATTTCAGTCTGGGATTGTAGTGAGGAGTTTTCCTCCAGACTTTATTTACTCTTTTGTGATGGTTATTCGTTTTACTTCAGTATGGTGAATGGTGTTATTTATTTCTTCATTACACTTGTTGCATGTTAATCAGACTTAAATTAAAATTTGGCAACCTACTTTTTAAATACTAGGTGGTTAGTAATAATAAAATGTTTTCGACAGTGATGCTATTAACTGAGTCAACTTGGCATTTTGAATTAATTTAATAAAGGAGTAGCTACCCGGTATTTAATTAGTCGGGGTGTCACAGGTGGTATCAGAGCATCAGGTTCTGGTGTCCTTTAGGATCTGTACGGCTATTATGTTTCCGCTACATTTCTTTGATATAGAGCCCTATATTTTAGGACTGTTGTACTCTTTTTGTGTATGCTTCGTTCTTCAGCTGTATTAAGTTTATAATCGTGAACTTATAAACTTTGTTCTTATTTCAGATGCCTCCACGACGTGCACGACGAGTTCCCAGGGATGCTACGCCCGAACCACAGCCCGCTCCAGTTCAGGGTATGATGAACGCCGCTGAGGTTGCTGCTATAGTAGCCCAAGCGGTAAATGCCGCGATTGCCGTGATTCAGCAGGCACCGCCTCAGGCGCCGGTTGCCGCGCCAGCACAGGTTAATGCATTCCCGTCTGCTTGGGAGCGTGTACGTGACGCTTTTCAGAAAGCACACCCGCCAGAGTTTGCAGGTAGCTCAGATGTAGTAGTCTCGAGCCAATGGAGGAAGGATATATACAGAGGCATTTGAGGATACATGAGTGCACAGATGTTCAGAAACAGGTGCTAGCTACTTTCAAGCTAGTGGGATCTGCACCACAGTGGTGGGAGTCTATTACCACCGCAGAGGAGAGGGATACTCTCACGATTCAGGAGTTCTGGGTGCGGTTCGACCGCAAGTACTTTCCGTCCGCAGTTCATACAGAGATGAGGAGGAAGCTGATGAGTCTGAGGCAGGAAGGCAAGACAGTGGCCGAGTATGAGGCCGAGTTTACTAATCTGTTGAATATCGTTCCAGACGAGATACCAACAGAGAAGAAGAAGATTGAGAAGTTCACCCATGGGTTGAATTGGAGGATCCGTCAGCATCTACTAGGAAACCTATCGTTGGCCACGTATTCTGATGTGGTTAACGCTGCATTATTACACTGCCAGGACCACCATTTTCATATGGCCGAGGGCAAGAGGTCGGGGGAGTCTAGCCATCAGGGCAGGACTGGAGGACATGGTGCCAGCGGGGCACAATCGGGTCAGGGGCAGAGACAGAATGAGCAGGGCTCCCAACAGGGGGATAATAAGAGGTTCCGGTCAGGGAACTACAGGCAGGGACAGGGAGGTTTCCGTCAGGGCCATCAGGGTCCGAACAGCCATCAGGGCCAACAGGGACAGAATGGGCAGCAGTTTCATCAGAGCCAGCAGGGCCAAGGGAGGAATGGTAATGGCCACCAGGGCCGGGGACAGCAGGGGCAGAGGCAGAGAGGAGGGAACTTTCCAGGGAAGTGCTTTGTTTGTGGCAAGACTGGCCATAAGAAGCAGGATTGTCCTGATAGGGGCAGGGCCCCACGGCAGTAGCAGCAGCAGGGTGCTCGCCAGGAGCCACAGAGGCCTATGTTTCCCGCCGCTCTTCCCGCACCGCCACAGATGGCAGCACTGCCACCCATTCCGGCAGTCCCAGCTCAGCAGGGTCAGCTACAGTATGGACGTGTCTACAACGTTCACCAGGCTGCAGTTCCACAGGCACCGCCCGCGATCGAGGGTACGTTTCCTATCCATAACACTATGGGTCGGGTGTTATTTGATACGGGTGCTACACACTGTTTTATAGCTACACACTTCGCGAAAGCTTTAGGATTGTTAGCTACGGCAGAGAGCACAGTGACGTGTGTCGACTCACCATTGGGGAGTGGGTCACTTATTTTCTTTATATGCCGGGGAGTGGGGGTAGAGATTGGTGGTTTGGTATTGCCTGCAGACATGTTAGTGTTAGACATGCATGTTCACGATGTGATCATCGGTATGGATTGGCTCGTAGCATATAGGGCCATGATTGATTGCTTCAGCGGGAGCATTGTTTTTGCCATTCCGGGGCAAGAGATGTTTGTAGTGGCTATGCCTCGCCCACAGGGAGGATCGACCGCTCATCTGTATTACATTGAGGAGGATACCTCTAAGGAGGTAGTGATTCCTTTAGATTCTATCCCAGTTGTCAGGGAGTATTCGGATGTGTTTCAGGAGATACTAGGCTTACCACCCAGTCGAGAGATAGACTTCGTTATAGATTTGCTACCGGGTACGAGACCTATAGCACTTGCACCGTACCGTATGGCTCCAGCTGAGATGCGAGAGTTACGGGATCAGATAGAGCAGCTGTTAGGTCAGGGCTTTATTCGCAGGAGTACCTCACCTTGGGGCGCTCCGGTTTTGTTTGTGAAGAAGAGGGACGGTTCACTGAGATTGTGTGTGGACTACCGAGAGTTGAATAAGGTCACGATACGGAATAAGTGTCCGTTGCCTCGAATCGATGACTTATTCGACCAGTTGAGAGGAGCTTCTTTCTTCTCAAAGATTGACTTGAGATCGGGATACCATCAGTTGCGTATCAGGAAGGAGGATGTCTCGAAGACTGCGTTTTTATCGAGATATGGTTCTTACGAGTTTCGGGTTATGCCTTTCGGTTTGACCAACGCTCCAGCAGTGTTTATGGACTTGATGAACAGAGTGTTCAGGGATTTCCTAGATCAGTTTGTCATTGTCTTCATTGATGACATTCTGGTTTACTCTCAGACAGAGGAGGAGCACGCCGAGCATTTGAGGCAGGTTTTGCAGACACTTCGTCAGAACGAGCTGTATGCAAAATATGAGAAGTGCGGGTTTTGGCTGAAGGAAGTCCAGTTCTTGGGTCACATTATTTCCGGCCAGGGAATATCAGTTGATCCGGGAAAGGTATCAGCGGTGAGGGAGTGGGGACAGCCCACGACACCAACGGAGATTCGTAGTTTCTTGGGTTTAGCAGGATACTACATGAGATTTATTCGGGGTTTCTCGGAGATAGCAGGTCCTTTGACAAATCTTACTCGTAAAGGTGTACCGTACATTTGGAGTGATGCCTGTCAGTTGGCATTCGATGAGTTGAAGGACAAATTGACCTCAGCACCTGTGTTAGCATTGCCTAGACCGGGAGTTGAGTATTTGGTTTACATCGATGCGTCTTTGCAAGGGCTTGGAGGTGTATTACAGCAGGAGAGACAAGCCATAGCTTATGCTTCCCGTAAGCTTAAGCCTCATGAGAAGAATTACCCCACGCATGATTTGGAGTTGGCAGTAGTGGTATTTGCCTTACGAATTTGGAGGCACTATCTTTTGGGGGAGAAGTTTCAGCTGTTCACGGATCACAAGTCACTACAGTATCTGTTCACGCAGAAGGAATTGAATATGCGGCAGCGTAGGTGGCTTAAATTTGTGAAGGACTACCAGTTCGACATCCAGTACCACCCGAGTAAGGCTAACGTGGTAGCAGACGCGTTGAGCCGTAGGCCAGCAGATGAGGTGGCAGAAGTGTGGAAAGCTAAGTGGAAGGAATTGGGACACCAGGACGCAGTGGCCCGATCTTTCATGTCTGTGATGACCGTTACACCGCAGATTATCACGAAGGTAGTACGGGCACAAGCTAATGATTCGTTCTGTCAGGAGCAGATAGTTCGATTACTAGCAGAGGGAGCCGAATCCTATACCGTTAGCTCAGATGGGGGATTACGCTTCAATGGGAGATTGGTAGTTCCGGAAGGGGAGGAATTGCGGCACGATGTGATGGCAGAGTCGCACGGCTCACGGTTCGCGGTACATCCCGGAGGGGATAAAATGTACCAAGACATGAGACGCCAGTATTGGTGGAGCGGTATGAAGAAAGATATCGCTGAGTTTGTCTCGAAATGCGCCACTTGTCATCTCGTAAAAGTGGATCATCAGAGACCGGCAGGATTGCTACAGCCGTTGGAGGTCCCGGTGTGGATGTGGGAGAGCATATCCATGGACTTTATCACGGGGTTGCCTACGTTGCAGAGGGGTCACGACTCCGTTTGGGTAATTGTGGACAGGTTGTCCAAGGTCGCTCACTTCTTACCCGTAAGGACTGATTACACTACGGGACAGTATGCCCAGCTCTTCATTTCAGAGATTGTGAGACTTCACGGTGTGCCCCTAAATATCGTGTCTGACAGAGACAAGATATTTGTTTCGAGGTTTTGGGAGAGTTTCCAGGAGGCCATGGGCACGGAATTGCGGTTGAGTACGGCTTATCATCCGCAGACCGATAGGCAGACAGAGCGCACCAATCAGATGTTGGAGGACATGCTACGCTTGTGTATTATTGACTTCGGGGGTGGATGGGAGCAGTACCTTCCACTGGTGGAGTTTGCTTACAACAACTCTTATCAGTTCACGATTGGTATGGCTCCGTTCGAGGCATTGTACGGTAGGCCTTGTCGTTCCCCAGCATGTTGGTTGGAGGTAGGGGACAACAAACTGCTTGGGCCGGAAGTGATTCAGGATACTTCGGCAAGGATTGAGTTGATTCGGAGTCGCATTCGGGTAGCTCAAGACAGGCAGAAGAGTTATGCTGATGCGAATAGGTTTTTCAGGGAGTTCCAAGTGGGAGACCAGGTTTCGCTCAGGGTATCTCCGATGAAGGGTATTATGCATTTCGGGAAGAAGGGGAAGTTGGCACCGAGGTATGTGGGGCCATTTCCTATTATTGAGCGGATCGGACCGGTTGCGTATAGACTTGGACTACCGGAGCACTTGCATCGGATTCACGACGTGTTCCATATTTCCTCGCTGAGGAAATACCTAAGAGATAATTTGGCTCATTCTCACATTGCTGTGGAGGACATCGATCTCCAGCCGGATAGCTCCTACGAGGAGGGGCCAATTGCTATTTTGGACCGAAGCGAGAGGAAACTGCGGTCAAAGATAGTCCCGTTAGTGCGTGTTCAGTGGCGACATCACAATGTCGAGGAGTCCACATGGGAGCGCGAGGATGAGATGCGCGAACGTTATCCAGAGCTATTTTTAGCAGGTACTTTCTAGTTTCGAATTTCGGGACGAAATTCAGTTATTAGGGGGGAAGTATGTAATACCCCGTACTTTTGACTATATTTATTTTTGGGATTAATTAATTAAATTGCGTATTAATTGGAAATTAATCCGGGTTATAAATACTAATGAGATGCGAATTGGTATTTGATTATGTGCATATATGATTATATATGTATTTGGTATTATGAAAGTTGTCGTGAGTTTTATGTACGGCTTTTTAGAAATTTTGTCGAGACGCGTGGGACCGCCGCGTCACGGTGTAATATTTTGATAATAAAAGTGAATTTAAAATCTATAACCCGTATGGTCGTTTTGAGAGCGCCAACGCGTCCGGAAGGGTCGAGATAGTCAGAAAACACTACCCGGGGGTGTAGTTTGGGTCCCGGGGTATTTTTAGGCCATACCGGCAACTTAAAGGGTATTTTGGTAATTTTACATTTTTAGGAATTAAAAGTGACGAAAATTTGAGATGTAAATCTGATGTGGATTAAACCCATTAAGCCCATTAACCAACCCATATTAACCTAGAAGGCTACGTAGGTTGTCATTTAGGTTTTCTAAGTTCCCAAATCAAAACCCTAGCCACCTTAAGCCACCATTGGAGAGGAAGCTTGGAGAGAAGAAATTTTGCAGAGATTCTTCACCAAACCTACACCAAAATCAGAAATCAAACCAAGGCAAGTGTTTTAATTATATTTAAATTCGTAGAATGTTTCCCCCATGTTAGAAAATTGATAAATTACAACTGTTCTTGAAAGATAATGAAAACCCATGTAGTTTGGAGTTTAGAACTTGAAAATTGTGAAGAGAATTGCATGTAGTATGATAGGTAGATGATTTCCCTTATAATAATTGTGATTTAAAGGAATTAAAACGAAATAAATTCTGGGATTTGATGATGATATAAACCTAGGGTTCATGTTCTAGAGAAATTGGGAAAAGTGTAGAGATTTGTAAATTTGGTTGATGTTATGATGATTCAATCCTAGGAAACATGTTAGGAGATGATGTAAATATGTTTAGGATGAATTAGAGACCCTAAAACGTTGTTGGGATGAACTTTGGAAGAGATTAGAATTGAGAAAAATGGGTAAAAACGAGATGGGGAAAAATCTGAGCCGAAGCTGGTAGCTCGTTAGAAGCAGCCCCCTGGTCGTTCGAACGAGCTTCTAACGAGTTGACCAGTCGCTGCTAACGAGAAGGGATCTCGTTCGATATCTCGTTCGAACGAGATATCGTTAGAAGGAACAGTTCGTTCGAACGAACTGGGATCTCGTTCGAACAGCCTCGTTCGAACGAGACTTCTAACGAGTTGACAGAGGGATCTCGTTCGAACAGCCTCGTTCGAACGAGACTTCTAACGAGTTGACAGTTTGGTCCTTTTTGGACTGTTTTGACTTTTGGAGTCCCGAAAACTTGTTCGAGGATATAGATAGCATTTCTTTGATGATATAGTGATAGACTTGGGACATTTGGGTATTTATGAGGAGGAATTTACATACGAGAGTGTATTACATGGACGGTTTGGGTTGAGACGTGAGTGTCTACTACGATGTGAGGATGAATTATGGCGCGTATAATTACAAACCGGAATAGTATGAATTGTGATAATTATAAGTTAGTATGAGAATATGTACTACGATGAAAATACGGTATTACTAAGATGTGTGCTTACTTAGTATTGGTGTATGATTGTGTGTATGACATACCTACCATACTTGCTATCACGGGAGGTTGCGTTCGCTTAGGACCCTCTAATCCTTGTGTGCCTATGGGGGGGATATAGACTGGTACCTCGATGAACATAGGTCATAGAAAGACTTATTGGGATATTAATAAGTCCGCTGACCGTGGGAGCGTAGGTATGTGCGTGACCCACGTGATGGTGACTGTGTTCGCCTCCACTATTTGTGATTTGTGTTATCTGAACTATTCCTGAGAGATTCGGAATATGTGATCCTTATGTACGTGATGTACCGGGATGGATAGCAGAGTATGTGTGCACCGCAGCTTAGTTCTCGGGGTGCTTGTATTGTATATTTACGATGTGATTAATATACATTTAATTAATGAGAATCCTCATGTTAATGTTGTAAATATATTACGGTATTGTTTTCGAGAAATATAACGAGTTAACTAATAGAGAAATATATTGCATTTTGAGCATCTGAGTTTACATTAAATCCCTATCTAATTACGAGCGTTATATGTTAATAGAACCGGGTAATAAGGGTAGAAACTATTACAGTCTAGCTAGTTATGATGTCACTTAGCTAGTGGTTTATATCGTTGTAGATGGGTACTTACGTTAGGAGTGCACAGTTAGACGAGAGGTGAGAATGTCATGTGAGTGTACGTCCTAACATGTACTTTGCATTTAATGTTTTAAATGTTTTTAAAGCACTTGCAGGTTTTTAAAAAATAACTCCACATTCGGGCTCTGACCCGTTTGCTTTTCAAATCTTTTTCTTGTAAAACCATTTTAGGTGCCCAGCCACAAGGACACCAGGCATAGGATACTCATTCAGGTGACGAGTTGTAGATGCTTGTGGAAGCTACAGGAATTTGCATGTAGACGCTTCCATCCTTTGGATTCCAGAGTCACTATCTATCTGTTGTAGGGCATGTTGCCCATTTCTATTTAGAGATATCTTTTACATTCCAGTTTTCAGACTTTAGCATGTTTTATTTCAGTTCGGTTATTTATTTCAGTCTGGGATTGTAGTGAGGAGTTTTCCTCCAGACTTTATTTACTCTTTTGTGATGGTTATTCGTTTTACTTCAGTATGGTGAATGGTGTTATTTATTTCTTCATTACACTTGTTGCATGTTAATCAGACTTAAATTAAAATTTGGCAACTTACTTTTTAAATACTAGGTGGTTAGTAATAATAAAATGTTTTCGACAGTGATGCTATTAACTGAGCCAACTTGGCATTTTGAATTAATTTAATAAAGGAGTAGCTACCCGGTATTTAATTAGTCGGGGTGTCACAGTATACATATATGACTGTGTTTGTGCATATACTATATACGTGTAAAAATCATGCCCGCGCTACTTGCTATCCCTGAGGTTACCGCGCTGGGACAGTCTTATCTCGATGGGACCTTTAAGGGGGATATTGACTTGTACCCCTAGAACATAGGAATCCTTAGTACATGATATCGGATCGACAGTCAGACGGTCCTAAGAGACGTGAGGGTATGTGTTGACCTCTTAGTGACTTGAAACTATGCTTCGCCTCAATTTGTATGTGTTTTGTGTTAATACAGCTCGAGAGTGATTCCGAACTAGTATTTCCCTTAGTACGAGTGATACGGGGACTTGATAGCAGAGTATGCCAGCACCATAAATTTTATGTGGGGTGCCGATAGTATAAATATATATTATATGAGTGATTAATATATATATATATATATATATATATAAACTTGAAATTTAGGAACTGTCTACTGTGACTAAAGGTAGGTAAGTAATGAATAATTATTTCACCTTGGATGTAAGTGTTTGAAAAGTGTGAGGCAATACTGAGAAACTTTATAATCAAATGAGGCTTATGTGAGAACTTTGCTTTAAAAACAAATTATTTTTCTTAACACTAGAAATTGTCGGCATGAAATCTTGTGAGAAACTTAAGATAAGCTAAACTGTTGAGAGTAGTAGTGCGGTAGGTGTGCACATTAGAAGAGAGGCGAGAATTTCTCAAGAGAGTGACGCACTAATATGATTGTTACATTAGCCGGTAAGCATTTTAAATACTTGCTAAACTAATTTTAAACTGTTTTACAATCGGGCTCTGACCCGTTTCCTATTTTCTCTTCTCTCTTGTATATATATATATATGTATATATTACAGGTGCCCAGCCACAATGGCGTCTTGCATTGGATCCTTTGGAAGGAACGTGTTGTAGCTTAGGTGGGAGTTGCAGGCCTTTTGCTTAGACGACCTCATTATTGATTCCACTTCTAGTTTTATTTTATCCAGTTGGGCATGTGTCGCCTTTTTCCATTATTCAGTTGGTTTTATCAGAGATTGTGATTCGTTTATTTTCAGTATTTATAACTTTATACTTTGGAATTGTTATTGTCAGGGTATTTTTCCTAAAAGTTTTAAAGTTGGAGTTATTTAGTTGAATGCTTAAATTGCTTGAATTATCTTTTTCAGTCTAGTTGCTGTGTGACTTTTAAACCATGGATTATGAAAGGTGTTAAATATTGGTTTTAAATTAAATTTAGAAATTGATGTCTTAAAATGGTTTTGTCACTTAGCTTAATTATTTAGGGTGTTTAATTGAAAAAGTTATTTTTGCGACAGTGATGCTAAGAATGAACCAACTGTTCACCTTGGTTATAATTTAATAAATGACTGATCACCCGGTATTTAATTAGGCGGGGTGTCATAATTGTTAATGTGAAAATTAGTTATACGAAATCTCTCTACAGTAAGTACTTTATCATGCTAAAAAGTATATTTAAGAAATACTGAAATCATTATTTTGTGTAGGCTATTGATGCTTATGCGGAATTGTTTTGTGTTGAACTAACTGCTTAGAGACAATAATGTTGACCAGAAATCCTTGTTTATAACAACTTACTCTTTGGTAAGCATTATTCTTAAGTTTAAAATTTGACAACTAAAGTAACTTATTTTTTATAATGTTATTGTTATGGTCACTAATCATATATGTTGATGAAAATAACTAATAAAGTAAGTTTTACTTCACCTATAAACGATGAAATTCACTTATGTTATGTTTTTTCTAATAGAACTATGTCCAGAAAGGAAAGACCGTAGCTGCAACCACACAAATATTTGAGAAAATGTTAATGTACATTGGAAATGTACGTTTTATATTCTTCCCACTATTCTCTGAAAAGCCCGGTCATTTCACTCTACCAGTATTTGACATGCTTGCAAGCAACTGGTTGCACTATGACTCGATAAGTTATGGAGGCCCAAGAGACACGGGAAAATACTTCAGAGAGGCTCTGCTAATGGTAAAAAACGATATAAATACTTTATGAAATTCATTATTATATAATGCTAATTTATGTCAAATGATTTTTATGAGATCAAACATATTGAGAAATATGTTGGAGAGAAGAGGAATGAACTAAGCAACAATCCAAGCATTACTTTGGTACAGCCACCCAAAAAAATAGGGTCTTCTGCAACCTTTGCAAATGAAATGCCAATAGATTTAGATGCGGCAAAAATCTGGATAGAATCTTATACACATAGCCAACTCCAATTTTCAGTCCCCTGCCCTCAACAAAAAGAAGATTCGTAAGTTATTTTACTTTCAATAACAAAACTTATTTCATATCAAAATTCTTTTACTAATCTTGATTTATTTTAATTAATAGGAATGATTGTGGTATAGCAGTGTCGTACTACATGGAGAAAATTGCATATGGAAAGGCATTTGAAGAAACATTTGCAGAAAATGCAATGGACAAAATGCGGGCAAAAATGCTTATCAAGTTACTAAATTCTGTTGAGAACAAAAGAGCAAAAAAGTGACTTTATTTAGGGAATTAGATACCTATAAAGACAATGTTTGGAACAACATATTTAGTTGTTGAAGTTTTGTTAGTCAAATACTCTGTTTCCAATTTTTGACATGTATTCAAATACTCTGTTTCCAATTTTTGACATGTATTTTACTCAACAGTTGAGCTACATTTACATAATATTGGCATTCTAATGAAGGAATGTTTTGTATCATTTTATATGAATCAAATATTGTTGGATGATAAAAAAATGGTTTTCAACAATTGATGTCTTGTTACATAGTTAAAGTGACTAATTTTTTCAATTACAAACACACTGCCATGTGACTATTAATTGTCAAAATGAATAAAGTTGGAAACTGAAATGAAGATTGATGTGTATGATGTCAGTTTATAAGTAACTAATTTATTCCTTTACACAAACAAAGTCACTATTTTTTTTTTCATTTTTAAAGTTGGAAAATAAAACGAAGGATGTTGGGTATTAAGTCATTCTTAAAGTAACTGACATATTCCTTTCGATAAATAAAGTCACTAGTCCCTTGAACAAGGACCTCCGATGAGGGTCAATAGAGCTCTGGCATTGGGGGAGACGCAGGGTGGGAGTGCCGCTGGCGCGGACCCTCAAATATAAGAGAAATTTGGTCATATGGCTCTTTGAGCAACTTTTTTGCAAAAAAAATAAAAACGATTACACTAAATGTGTGTTAACAAATATTTGAAGGGCTTTTTGGTAATTGACCCAAAATGAAAAATATTTTAAATTGATTAAACATTCAAAAATGCCAAATAAAGATAGAAAATGAAATGAAGATTGATGTGTGTAATGTCATTTTTTAAGTAACTGATTTATTCTTTTTCACAATTAAAGTAACTAAAATATCTTCAGAATTACCGTGATTGAATATATTAGCTTATTAACTGTAAAAATTGAACATAAACAATATATGAACCTTTGAACTACACATAAACTCAGTAATTAAAAATAATTCACCTGTCAAGTTGGAAAATAAAACGAAGGATGCTGTGTATTAAGTCATTCTTAAAATAATTGACTTATTCCTTTCGATAAATAAAGTCACTAGTCCCTTGAACAAGGACCTCCGATGAGGGTCAATAGAGCTTTGGCTTTGAGGGAGACGTGGGGTGGGAGTGTCGCTAGCGCGGACCCTCAAATATAAGAGAAATTTGGTCATATGGCTCTTTAAGCAACTTTTTGCAAAAAAAATAAAAACGCTTACACTAAATGTGTGTTAACAAATATTTGAAGGGCTTTTTGGTAATTGACCCAAAATGAAAAATATTTTAAATTGATTAGACATTCAAAAATGCCAAATAAAGTTAGAAAATGAAATGAAGATTGATGTGTGTAATGTCATTTTTTAATTAACTGATTTATTCTTTTTCATAAATAAATTCACTAAAATATCTTCAGAATTACCGTGATTTAATATATTAGCTTATTAACTGTAAAAATTGAACATAAACAATATATGAACCTTTGAACTACACATAAACTCAGTAATTAATAAAAATTCATCTGTAAAGTTGGAAAATAAAACGAAGGATGCTGTGTAATAAGTCATTCTTAAAGTAATTGGCTTATTGCTTTTGACAAATAAAGTCACTAGTCCCTTGAACAAGGACCTCCGGTGAGGGTCAATAGAGCTTTGGCATTGGGGGAGACGCGGGGTGGGAGTGCCGCTGGCGCGGACCCTCAAATATAAGAGAAATTTGGTCATATGGCTCTTTGAGCAACTTTTTTGCAAAAAAAAAATAAAAACGCTTACACTAAATGTGTGTTAACAAATATTTGAAGGGCTTTTTGGTAATTGACCCAAAATGAATAATATTTTAAATTGATTAAACATTCAAAAATGCCCAATAAAGTCAGAAAATGAAATGAAGATTGATGTGTGTAATGTAATTTTTTAAGTAACTGATTTATTCTTTTTCACAAATAAAGTAACTAAAATATCTTCAGAAATACCGTGATTGAATATATTAGCTTATTAACTGTAAAAATTGATCATAAACAATATATGAACCTTTGAACTACACATAAACTCAGTAATTAAAAAAAAATCATCCGTAAAGTTGGAAAATAAAACGGAGGATGCTGTGTATTAAGTCATTCTTAAAGTAACTGACTTATTCCTTTCGACAAATAAAGTCACTAGTCCCTTGAACAAGGACCTCCGATGAGGGTCAATAGAGCTTTGGCATTGGGGCAGACGTGGGGTGGGAGTGTCGCTGGCGCGGACCCTCAAATATAAGAGAAATTTGGTCATATGGCTCTTTGAGCAACTTTTTTGCAAAAAAAATAAAACGCTTACACTAAATGTGTGCTAACAAATATTTGAAGGGCTTTTTTGTAATTGACACAAAATGAAAAATATTTTAAATTGATTAAACATTCAAAAATGCCAAATAAAGTCAGAAAATGAAATGAAGATTGATGTGTGTAATGTCATTTTTTAAGTAACTGATTTATTCTTTTTCACAAATAAAGTCACTAAAATATCTTCAGAATTACCGTGATTGAATATATTAGCTTATTAACTGTAAAAATTGAACATAAACAATATATGAACTTTGAACTATACATAAACTCAGTAATTAAAAAAAATTCATCCGTAAAGTTGGAAAATAAAACGAAGGATGATGTGTATTAAGTCATTCTTAAAGTAACTGACTTATTACTTTCGACAAATAAAGTCACTAGTCCATTGAGCTTTGGCATTGGGGGAGACGTGGGGTGGGAGTGCCGCTGGCACGGACCCTCAAATATAAGAGAAATTTGGTCATATGGCTCTTTGAGGGACTGTTACAAGTACTGTTTATATGAACTGACTTGTTTGGTTAGACTAACAAAGAAACTAAAATCATATATTTTGATTATGAACACAACAATATTAACATTATCAAAAGTAGAAAAATGCACTATTATTTCTCATTTATTGAAACTCAAATACAAACTGATATATCAAAAGTAATTTCAAATTCTATATCCAAATGGCAAACGTAAAGAAATTGTAAAGAAAAAATTAAAAATCAACTGCAGTCAACCACCTTCTATGGTTGCTTTACAGGTTTTCTTATTATGATTCCCAACCATTTGGCACCTACTACACTTCATTGGCCTTCGGTATTCTCCTCGAGATGGTATTCTATGCTTTCTTGGTCTTCCTGGAGGAACTTTTGTTATAGGGGCTTTCAATATCACATCATTGCTAACAACTTCCTCTTCTTGTATACCAGTCACCGGAACAATAGGAAATGAGTAACTCTTCTTGAAATAGTCAACAGTGAAATACTCCTCAACATATTAAAATATATTCTGACCATTTGATTGAATCGCAACCAAGGCATGTGAGCATGGAAATCCACTTAATTGCCATTTGAAACAAGAACAAGCACGATCCAACAAATTTACAGTCTTAGCTTTCTCGCTATGAACTTGAAAAATAAACTCACTCGACCGTGTAACATTCCACCCCCTACCAATTGCTAGTAACTCATTCAACCTCTTGTTCTCAGGACACAATATCATTGTCCATTTATTTGATTCGTGACATCTTCTAGAGATTTGGTTCATCATTTTAATTTGAATAGTTTCAACCAATTGTGCTATTGGTAAATATCTAGCTTCTTTAATCCAGGCATTGAATGACTAAGCCGCATTCAAATACATCTCCCCATATCTACGTCCACTGAAAAATGCACAACACCAATGCTTCTCCGGATAATTTTGTAAAAAATCCCTCATCAAACCACCTCCCTCATTTATCAATTCATTTCGATATTTCAGGTAAGACTCGGTAGTTGTAGAAAATGCACACATGTTAAACATTTTCACCATTTTCTCCTTAAAATTTGAAGTGAATCCACGATACCTATCCCGTATGTTATTTTGAAGATGATAGTGACAGAAAGCATGTGGAGAGTTTGAAAAATGTTTTGGAACAACATCCAAAATTCCTTGATTGCGATCCGATATAAATGTTACCTCTCTCCCCATAGGATTTAAAATCTCCCCAAGTCATTTCATAAACCAATTCCAATTACTCTCATTTTCAGCATCAACAATAGCAAAAGCAAGTTGAAATAAACCTGTAAAAAGTTTAAAACAAAAAATAATATTAGAAAAATTGAACAATCAAGAATATATATATGCTAATATGTTTCCACACTGATAAAGTCACTAAAAACTGTACATAATAAATAAAGTCACTACTAGCAGAAAAATTATTTTCAAAATCATTTTAAGACAATTTCAAAATCATTTCATTTTAAAACAATTTCAAAAACATTTTAATGCAATGTAATAACATTAAAATCCACTGATTTGCAAAGCACATTGAACAAAACTTAGTAATTGAATAATAGGAAACCAATAACATACCTTGATCACTGTTTTTTGACGTGGTAGCCAATAATGCCCCTTTGTATTTACTATACAAATAGGTCCCATCCAAGAATAGTATTGGTCTATAATACTGAAATCCCCACAAGACCCAAAGCTTATGAACAATCTCTTAAATCAAAAATCAGCAACATCACGCTCAATAAAACAGAAAGAGCTTGGATTGGTTTCAATTAATCTGTTACAATATGACATTAATTAACCGTAGGATTTCTCTATTTCCTTCTGCGAGGTGTACTCACTTGAACGACGTTCTGACGCAGTTGCTCTCGTTTTAGACGTCGCCAAAATAAGTCGTCCAGGAAGGGGCAAGATGAGAGATCCAACACCCATAACAGATTTGGGTACGCTTTGACTGAAAGTATTTTTCTTTCCACGATTCAGGCAGATATAAGGAGGAGATTTCTACCGGTGATTTAAGGTGATCTGACGGTGGTCGAGTGGGAGGGAGAATTTTATGATCGAGAAGGTAAGTACTGAGGGTCAGCGAATAGTGAAGCCCTTGGGAAGTGTGTGGCGTCATCCCAGTGTCAGGAGTATCTTCTTCTTAGAAGAGGGAGTAAGAAATTTGGAGACTTGGGTTCATTAAGTAGGACTGAAGGAGTTGTCGGGGGTCGCAATAGCGCTTTATCCTTCATGATGGTTAGGAAGGATTTTCGAGAGGATGTTTCTTTAAGGAAAATTAGGCCTTGGGAAGAAGGGCTAGTTCTGGAAGGAGTAGAGGGATTCAGGAATGAAGTGAAACAATTGGATTATGTAAGTATAAGGTAAAATACCTTTCTTTGTGTTTAGGTCATGCTTTGTGCGGTATTGGGAGCATCACATGTAAAGTATAACGAGTGGTTAATCGCTATAACCATAGTGTGTACAAAATTTCCTTGGAGGAAGGAATGAGCAAGTGTGGCCTTTGTATGGCATCTTTTAGGATAATAGATCATTTTGTGATGAGCTAGTGGAGAGTTGTGATTTTTATTTTTGGAAGTGTGAATTGTTAAGGCTTGTTGTGTAGTAACGATAAGGTTATCGTTTTATGGTTAAGCTAGGTACATGTATTTGTAGTATTCCAGTTGTGGAAGGACTTATCTTGCGGTAATGCTTTGATGTGATGTAAAGGATTTGTATCACTGAGGAGGTCCAGAGTTTAACAGATCATTGTTGAGCGGGGAATTTAGCTCATATATGTATAAGTTTTGAGGACTAGTTGTTGGTAGGAGCATTGTAATTGTTGAGGCCTTGTGCCTTGAACATAAGGTGTTTGTTTTGCATGTTGAAAGACATGGAATTGTTTTATATTATATTGATATAAGGCCTTCGGGCAAAATCTTTGATTCGAAAATCTTTTATAAAACCTAAATCCTGGTTTAACTGATCTCAATCCCCGAAATATCTACACAGTAGTGTGTTGGGAGGGTTCCTTATTTGGATTTCACTTGCGAGACCTCCCCCGCAGGAAAGTAGCGAATGTCAGGAATTGAGAAGAGTTCAACTATTAGAAATTTCAGAGATTTTATATTTAGTCCGTTATAGTAGGTTATACTATTAAGAGTTATATTATGATTTGAGGCTAGGGGAGTTGGGTTATGTTTTTACGAGTTGAGCTCTGGTACGGGGTGCATGGGTGCCCTGGGCAGATAGTATTATTTTAAAGTTTAAATGATTCGATGTGAGAAGTGGGAGAGATGGGTATAGTGATCTTAAGGGTAGATGTAAGAACTAGATGAGGTTCGGAGTCAGAGGCATAACTTAAATTTCGAGGATGAAATTTTTGTAAGGGGGAAGTATGTAACACCCTATGATTTTGGGACTGAGAAATTAAATTTTTGGGAGAAATAAAATTTATTTAAATTGGAGAATTTTAGAATTTGGAAATTGAGGTCCAAAATTGAGGATGTTATAAAGTATTCTGGATGATGATTCTGAGTGTGTGGTTTATTACGGATGGGTCGAGATAGTCAAAATGACTTTCCTTGGGTTTTATTTCGGTTCCGGAATATTTTTAAGTTAGTTGACTCGAATTGGAGTAAACGAGTCATTTAAAGAGTGTATTATCATTTAAAACTGGGATTTATGTTTTAAAGGCTTAAGAGGCTTGTGGATCAGCCTATCTCATTTGTGAGAAAGAGAGAAAGAAAAAGAGAAGAAAGAAAGAAGAAGAAAGGAAGAGAGAGAGAAGAAAGCTTGGAGATTCCGGCCAATACGCGGTCCCGGGGATGATTCAACCTCTACAATTCTGAGGCAAGTGTTTAATCTTGCAAAATAATTCATTTGTGTATTTTATTTCATAATTTGTGGGCAAAAGAATTGGATTTGGGGTATATATGTCAAAACCTAGAATTTGTAGAATAAGTCTTGCAATTGAGTTTTATAAAGGGATATGAGGTTGTATTAAGTGTAAGGATGATTGTATAATGGTTTTTATGTTAGAGAACATGTTAGGGTTGAATATTGAGGCTTAGTAGATGATTAAATTGATTTTTGGGAAATTTAGGTTTTGGTGAGAAAAGAACCATTTCGTAGCCTGCTGAACAGGCCGAATCGATTCGGTCCCCTTCCGAATCGATTCGGAATGTTGGAGTCTCCCATGTCTCTGTGACTGAATCGATTTGGACCCAAGGTGAATCGATTCGGCCCGGGACAGTATCTCAGGTCCTTTAAACTGAATCGATTCGCATTTGGGATGAATCGATTCGCCCTTGAGACCGAATAGATTCGAAAACAGGGCTGTTTTGGTGAGGTTTTTCTAGAGCGAGTATTGATCCACTTCGATCGGGTTTATTGATTTGGGACATTATTATATGATGTGAGATATACATTTCGGAGATTTATTGGGAGTTTCTCATAAGATATGATTGTGGGGACGAATTGAGCTAATTTAGGAACTTATGCTCATATGCATTGGAGTTTTCTATCGAGGAAGTAGGGAAACCTCATTGGGGATGGGAGTTCCATTTAGAGGTCAGAAGTGAGCTTAGATATGACGTAAGGTTGAGGACTCTTTAAAAGAGTTGTGAGGGTATGGAGTGAAAATTGTAAGTCGACTTTTGTGTCGAATCCTTATAGCGATAGGATTCCATTTAAGATATGATTGGGGACCAATGAGAAGTAGAGGTCGTGTATCCTTATTGATGATAAACTCAAGGAAGAAATTTATAAATACGTTAATGTTAAAGGTTCATAGGTGCAATTGAACCATAGGCAAAATTGTGAACGATTGGATCTTACTATCAATTAGAATATGTTGTGTTGTAAATGTAGTCGGGATAGTTACTATATAGTTGTATGTGAGTAACAATGGGGATCCCAATACTTTATGGGATCATGGAATGAATTTAAGATTAAGCTTGCGGTTTGCAGACTTATATTCATGTGTATACCTATAGTCGGGATTATTATTGGATATATCAATGTGCATTCGCATATAGACAGGATGTATAGTGATTGTTACATACGTTAAACTTTGAGTTAGTAACCTTAACGTGGTATATATTAGAAGACTTTTCATATCCTAGGGGCAATGAATGAATATGTGTCAAGTGAGGCACTGTATAAGGGAGAATGCTTTAAGTAAGTATGCGTCTTAACAAGGGTGAGTATTACGAGAGTTGTATACATTTCGCCAGCTTATCTTACTTGATGAATAAGAATTGGAGATAGGGTATGCATATATATAGGGATTTATATATATTTAAATGGATATCTAAATATGGCGCGAATGTATATTTCTTGTGTGATGATTTATACAAATGATGTGATTGCTTGTATATATATACTGTGTGAATGATATATATACTTATTGTGTGAGGATACTCGACACATGCTATCATGGGAGGTTGCGCGATGTGGATAAGGCCCCTGGATTGAGGAGCAGGGTGCGTATAGTCCCCAAGTCATAGACGTCCCTTATTATTTGTGTGATTTTATTTTGGGGGTGAGAAGTCTTGGGTATGATTCGTTCTCACTTTCCGGTTTGGAGCTATGACCGCTTCCCATACGATATGATTGATTTTGTTACCATGGCGGTGTGATAATAGTCCGATAGGTGGTAACCCGGGAGAAAGTGAGTAATTACTGGAAGATGATAGCATGGTGCAGTTTTTTGGTATCCTATAACCGTTTATGTTATGTGTATTGCAAAGTGTACATTATGTGTGGATGTATACGTGGTTATAGGAATGAATGATTGCATATATATATATATATATAGGTGAAGGTGATATGAATTTTCTAGTATGTACATCTTGGGTGATTTCAGTGTACTAGTTTATCAGGGTCGAAAGATCATACTTAGAGACAATTGCGGTTATATCGACCCCAAGGAGTTAGATAAGGATTCTAATTACGTTCTTAGATATAGTACGCAATAATTACGTAGTTGCAGTAGTAGGATTTGTGTAGAAGACATAATGGATCCCTACGATCAACATTGTCAAGGAGTAGTGTATCGGGGGGGTTCCTTGTTTGGATTTCGCTTTGCGAGACGCCCCACGCACGAAATGTAGTGCAATGTTGAGAGTGGAGAGAATTTTTGTCCTTAGTACTCGAATGTATGTTGTTTAGTGAATGAACTCTTATATTGAAGCCTAATGTTAATGTGTGATGTACTAAGACTTATAACTGGTTTAAGTTAATAATTGGAACCACTAGAGCCTAGTAAGGCATATATGTGTATATATATTTAGGTGTGATTAGAATGGAAAGGATTCTTGGGTTATGTTAGGTTGGCAGGTCATGCGGGTATAGGCCGTGCGTATAGTTAGGTAGGTTGTCCTTAAGTGTGTCGGGTAGCTTAATTAAGGTCTCGGGACACGAATAGGCGCGCGCTGTAGATGAGAGGCGAGTTTGGGGTTTCACGAGAGTGCGCCTCCACTTTAATTATGAAATATTGCATTTATATTTATTTTGCACGGTTAATACACTTGCTGCAAAAAAATTTACACCTCGAGCCCTGACCCGTTAATATTTATATTTTATTGTATATATATACTGGTTACTACAGGTGTCCCACCGCATGGATACCGGATGCTTTTCTATCCAGTGTCCTGGGAGCCGTAGCTGTTGCGGACTGTTGCGGGATTTAGACTGTAGTCATTTTCTATTCCTTTGAAAATCTAGGTAGGATTCATGTTGTATATCGGGTTTATACCCAAGAGTTATATGTAGCTGTTTATATTTCTCCCTTATGGTTATTGTACTGTCTGTGACCCGACAGCTTATTTGGGTATATTTTCCTTTTGTGTACTCATTTTGTTTTAATTCTAGCACTTTATTTTATCATGGTACTTGTGTGCATTCTACCTATTCAAGTATTTGTATATTGTTGGGTTGATGGCATTTGTATGTTTTATTTTAATTTTAGCATCCGCTTTTATAGTTTTGGGTAGTTAGCCTTATTTATTTTAGTATCGTCAGTAGATGCTGGGAATAATCCCTCTGAAATTCCTGATTAAATGTAGTATAGGGCTGGCCACCCGTTATTATTTTAAGCGGGGTGTCACATCTACTTATTTCCAAAGCTTCCCTTGCTTGAGCATCTTTTCAGTCTCATCTTTCAACGCAAAGCATTTATCGGTGGTATGGTCGTGATCTTGGTGAAAGTCACACCATTTGCTTTTGTCTCTCTTGAGAGGAGGAGACCTTAGCTTTTCGGTCCATCTCAAAGATTTATCATCCTTAATTTCATTTATAATCATATCAGGACTTACCGTAAGAGGAGTGTAGTCAGCAAACTTGTATCCTTACCCTTAGCTTCGTAAGATTTACTTCCACCAGCTTCTTTCTCATCCTCTCCCTTGGCCGCTACGGCTTCATCCACATTTATGACTCTCCTGGCCAAAGCCAGGAGTTCTACCATAGATTTTGGAGGATTTTTGGCCAGCTTCCAAAGTAATTTGCCCTCATATTAAGGCAGTCATAACATTGTTCTCATCATAGTCTTCAATTTCTAACTTATCTTTATTGAATCTTGCAATATAGTCCTTAAAAAACTTGTTCTTCCCTTGCTTTGCATACAACAGATGAGTAGCCTTTTTTCGGGGCTTTACGCCGAAACAAAAATTATGAATGAACTTCTTGGGCAATTACTTGAAGTTCGCTATGGAGTTCTTAGGCAACGAAGTGTACCAGACATGGGCTATGCCAGTAAGAATACTGGAGAATGCCCGACATCTCATCTCATCAGAAACTGAGAAAATATCGACCGCAGATTGGTACATCTCTACATGATGAACAGGGTTTGTGCTCCCATCGTACTTTGGCATGACAACTGGCGGCTTGAACTTGGCCGGGGTTAGGTAGTTTACCATCTTTGCCACAAATGGAGACACTTCCATATAACCCCTCTGCATAGGATCTTAGATTTTTAAGAGATTGTTGATTTATCTTCCAGACTCTGAATAGAGCTATTCTATGCCTTCTTGTCCACTCTCGCCTTACTTCCCCTGGCAGCCACATCAATTTCCCCAACTCCTTCTCTATCGATTGGCATTGCAAAGGTTCCATGCTAACTACCTTCTGACGGATGTTCACTTCTCTTTGTTCCTCCTTTCGGCCGTGTGGAGGTCGACGGTCAGCACATCCTCTATTTCTTCTAGAGCCTGCAATACTACGTGATCTAGAGAGTTGGTTTCGAATATCACCAACTGGGCTGAGTCGATTGAAGGCTGACCTGACCCTCTATCTGTCAAGTGCTGAAGCCCAGGGTTGGCCATTTTGGCTCGGCCTACCATTGTTTCATTTGGTCACTGGGACTGGTTGCACTGTATTTCCAAAAATCTCACTGGGCTCCCAGTACTCGTCCTCATCACAACAATGATCGTCTTAGAATTCCCGGGCTTATCTTCCCAGGTGTAATCGCCTAGGATCGCCACATCTCCGTGTCTTTTATGTTGTGGCATTTCTTTGTGTGGGGTTGGGGGAGGTCCCCCTGTCACCAGATTCACACCCTCTCTGGCAGCTGGAGTTATCATCTCCGCTACAACGCATGTGGGTCTAGCCATTATATTTTGGGTAAAGGCAGCAAGTTATCCTTGCATTTTCTACTAGTTGGCTGCTAGTGAGCGCAGCACCGCCGTAACCTCAACCATCTCTGACTGAGGAGGTGCTTGGCTGAAGTTGGGGCCAATGTCATGAGGAAAATCAGAGGCCATTAACTCCGATGGATAAACAGAACAAATGATGAACTAGATGAGCTAAGTGAGCTGGAAAAAAGCTTGAAAAACCCAATAAGATCTCTTTCAATGGTGATACAGATCCAATCAAGTGTGGAACTGGATCACCACCAGAGAATCAAGTGAGAAACAAAATGAAAATAAAGAGGAATAAACACTAGCATATAAGTGGGTTGACCATTGGGCTACTCCACTATGCAGGTGCGTGTGAATTTCACTATATGAATGGTCACTAATGGCCTTAGTATTACAACTCTCAATACTTTCTCTCTCTATTGTAAAAGGAGCAAAGGTTGGGCTAAGGTTTGTAATTCTGGATCTTTTCTTCGGGGGAAAGAGATGGGTTTAAATAGTGCTTGGGGTGCACAATAAGGTGCATGTCCTAACAAAGCCACAAATAGAATCTAGACACATGTCCTTTAGAATGTGCAGGTAATGATGAGGCAATAACCCCTCACGCTCACTTGTGATTCTGTTATAACTACCTATCCACATAGGATGATCACACTAAAGACACGAGACGAGACTGACGTAGGGCCAATAGGCTTGCTGAGGTGTCTCAGCTGTCAGGAGGCGCCAGGACGAGACGAGACTAACGTAGGGCCAATAGGCCTTCCAAGGTGTCTCGGCTGATGAAAAGATGCCAAGACGAGACTGTAATACCCCGTAATTTTATTTAATGGGATTAATTAAATTAAATGGGATAATTATTTGGAAATTAATCCGGATTTAAATACTAGCGAGACGAGAGTTGGTATTTGATTGTGATAATAATGTTGAATATTACTGAGTGGATATGGTAATATATGATTAGTGAATTTATTAAAATTGTCGCGAGTCATAAATACGACAATGTGGAAATTAAGTTGGGACGCGCATGTCAGTCGCGTCAAGAATCAATTTAAATGAATTTAAAAGTAAATTATATGTGTATCACTCGTATAGTAATTTCGAGTGTTCCAGCGTGTCCGGAAGGGTCGATATAGTTAGAAAACACTAGACGGGGGTTTAGTTTGGGTCCCAGGGCATTTTTAGTCCAAACCGACAACCCGGGAGGGTATTTTAGTCATTTTTATTTTTAGGGAATATTGACCCACGAAATTTAGGCTCTATTTATCAGCCAATATTAGGGCCATTATCTTTCAAAATCAAGTAGTGGGCAACATGAGAAGAGAGGAGAAGTTCCAAGGGAGTTTTCAAGGCCATAACCATAACACACCACCACTATCGCTGGATTTGTGATCGGAGAGAGGAGGAGAACCAACCCTTATCGTCATCAAAGGATCAGAACATCAAATTTCCAGGCAAGTGATTTAATACATTATGATTCAGTAAATAATTTATCCATGATAGTATAGAATTTGATGATAGCCATGAAAAATATTGAAACTCATGAAACTTGGAGATGAAACCTTAATTCTGGGTAGGATTTATATGTGGTTTGATTCTGGAAGTATTCTATTAACAAAATCATAATCCATGCTTAGTTAAATACAGATTCATGAGGAGATGCATGATGATTCTTGAAGAAAATAGAAAAATAGGGTTTTTCATGATAATAGGATGATTTGATCCAAGAAAAGTTTAATGGATGATGTTTTAAGAGTTCTAAAACGTTAAGAATCATGCATTTAGGTTGCATGATTACCCAATATATTTACTTTAGGATCTAACATCTTGTAATGGAGAATTGGAACAAAAATGGAACTGAAAACGAAGAAACTCGAGACCTGCACCTACTTGATCGATCGATCGATCGACATTCATAGGTCGATCGATTGATCTCCCCAGAAACTGTGACCTTTTTCCCCCTTTTTGAATTTAAGCGATTTCGACCATTGAAAGTTATAGGTGGGGATTTTGTGAATACATTAGAACTTTAGGGAGACTAGTAGGGATGTAATTGAAGCCCGAAACATATTAGAATCGGTTTGGAACGTAGCGTTGAGCTTGCGAGTGTCCGACGAGTAATTTACCATTATAAAATGCGAGAGTGTGACTTAAATTTGTGTGAGTGATAAGTTAGGATTTGTGACATAAATAAGGATCTCAGAGTACTGAATTGATATGTGGGATACATAAGAGACTTAGTAACCTTTTATGGATAGGTTTAAGTACTCGAAACGATACAACGTGAGATTTATTTACAAAAACATATTATATATAACTTGGAATGATAATGACATACGAATAAGACTAATGGTATAGGGCTGAAATTATACCTATAATAATATAATTACCTAAGTTGTGTGAATTCTTAGTGTATGGACTATTGTGTGTATTAGGCATGAATTCTTCACATTTACCCCCTTAATTTCGGTATTTTTATGATCCCGTGCGGTGTAAATAGCTTGGATTTGTTTCATATTTATGCTACTAACCCTTTTTGGCAAGTATTTCGTATTTTTTGTATCTCTTATGTGTTTTATAAGTATTTCATGCAAGAAAGATGGAAAAGAAAACTCAAAATAGTGAAAGAAACCAAGAATTGGGGAGTTAGAGGGCATTTCTATAATTTTGCATCCTTATTCTGGAGGTGGGGCCAACTAGAAAGTTGAAGAGCTTTTAATTACAAGAACACTGGAAAAAACGGCACCTCAATCCGAGCTACGGTGAAGAAGTTATGCCCATTTGAAGTTGAGAAGAAATCCAAAAAAAAAAGCTGTCAGACCCAAACCGAACCGAAGCTGAGGAAAAAGAACCGTCCCACCCATTTGTCACGCTCCAGATCCGTTACAAAATTAATCACGTTGTCTAAGTGTGACAAATTAGGACCGATCCGGATCAGACCGATCCGAAATACAAAATTCCAGAGAACCCCGGACCGACGTTGTTGAAAACTAAACGAACCAATCCAGATATGTAGTCACGCTCAGAATCCGTTACAAAATTAGTCACGCTTTCTAAGTGTGACAAAGTTCCAGATACGGGATTTTTATTTTGTGCTTATCTTTTAGCCAAAAGAGTTTTATGTTTTGGGGACTCTTCTAAATGACATATAGCCTATATATTTAGTCATTAGGACTCTTTTTATGAAGAATTTCATTGATGTAAAAGCTCCATAACAAGTAGGAACATCTAGGAGAAGAATTTTTATACTTTGCACCATTAATTCAAGAGCTTTTCCAGTGCACCATTAATTCAAGAGCTTTTCCAGTTTTTCTTCAATCTTTAATTTCTTCTCGCATGGTTGTGTTCTTCAATCTTGGTAACTTTTATTTCCAGCACTTTTATTATTATTTCTCATGTTTCATTTCTCTTTCCAAGCAATTATGAGTTCATGCAATGTACATAACGTAGTTTTCATTACTTTCATCATGATAGGATAGATTTTCAAAGGTCGGGATGCATGAACTCAACCTGATGTGGTTGTTGCATGTGTATAAAATTAATCCTCTAAATTTAATGATTTATTACGACCGTATTGCATAGAAACACGACAATTATAGATCTTTGGATCTCGTTTGCTTCCGGGTAACCGGGATGCTTCAGAATGCAATTCGAGTGTAACTATCGCAATACCGATTTACTCGTTCTCTGATTAAGTATGGTGCGGGCTTGAACCTCATATATGTAATGCTTAGGAGTACTAAATTCTGGGTCTAATTAATCATTTAAATTTACGATTAGTTTTATACCATCAATACTATAGGGTTGAGGGATTATATTCCCGACCTGTTTTTCTCATCATATAATTCAAGTTTTAGTTTAATCATCTTCAGTCTTTTAAGTAATTTAGAGTTTGCATTTAGTTAATTAGTTATTTCTCATCTCAATCATCTTTTTGTTTCTTTTTAGAGTCAAGTTAGGTTTAACAGTCTTACCTTTGTCGTCACGTTCACTCGTCCTAGTTCCCTGAGGATTCGATACCTAGACTAGCCACTATGCTCCGCAAAAGTGTAGTTATAGTTTAGGTTTTTATATTGTGGTTGGAAGGCGATAACAACGACTAGGGTATTACACGGATGCTCAGTTTCCAACTCGATCACATACCTACCATACTTGTTATCACGGGAGGTCGGCTTTCGAAAAAGGACAATCTGATATTTGTGTGCCTACGAGGTGATTTATATTGGTACCTTAAGGACATAGGGTTGTGAATGGCTTATTTGTGAGTTGATAAGTCAGCTAGCCATGGGAGCGTAGGTATGTGCGTGACCCATGGGTATGTGAACTATGTTCGCCTCCAATATGTGTGATTTTGCTTATTGAAACGGTTCCTGAGCGATTCGGAATACGTAGTCCTTATGTACGTGATGTACCGAGATTCGATAGCAGAGTATGCATGCACCATAACTTAGCCTAGGAGTGCCATTGTTGTATATTTATGCTGAGGTTGATATACTTGTACTTATAACTGACTCATTGTTAATTGATGAATACGAATAATATAGATATGTGAGTGGGATAAAAAAATGTGAGAATTCATATCGTAATTGATATAAATTAATTTGATTAATGTAAAAATGAGTTACACGCAGGATATATTAGAATGATACGAATAAACCCCTATATTATATTGTGAAGACAAGAAGTGGTACAGACTAGTTAGTTAGAGGCATAACTAGGACGGGTTAAGGGTATACGTTAGGCGTGCACATTAGTTGAGGGGTGAGGAACTCATGTGAGAGCACGTAACTAACATGTATTTAATATTTACTGTTTAATGCAATTAAACACTTGCTATATTTTTAAACTGTTTTCACGTCGGGATCTGACCCGTTTGCTTTCAAATCTATTTTCTTGTAAAACCTTTTTAGGTTCCCAGCCACAGGGACGCCAAGCATAGGAGTTCCATTACTTTGACGTGTTGTAGCTGTTGTGGAAGTTACATGATCTTGGTATTAGACGCCTCCACATTCTGTATTTGATTCTATTTAGGGTTATTCATTTGTTTGGGCATGTCTCCCAATTACCATTTAGAGATAACATTCTCAGACTTTCAGTTTTATTTCAGTTTTGGATTTATTTATTCAGAGTTTTCTACTAGAATTTATTCAGCATTTGTATTATTCAGGGGGTGTTACTCCAAACTCAATTTATTTATTTCATTATTATTCTATTGTGATTGTGACATGTGGTATAGTTAGATTACAATTTAATTGGCTGCATGTTAATTTAATTTAATAAAATTTGGCAACTCACTTTTTAAATATTAGGTGGCTAGTAATTGTTTAAAATATTTTCGGCAATGATGCTAGATCTGAACCAACTTGATATTTTGTATTAATGAGATAAAGGAGTTGCTACCCGGTATTTAATTAGTCGGGGTGTCACATGTGGTATCAGAGCATCAGGTTCTAGAGTCCTTAGGATCTGTACGGCTTGTTATGTTTCCGCGTAGCGTCCTTTGATATAAAGCCCTATATTTTAGGATTGCTGTACTCTTTTGTGTATCTTACGTTCTTCAGCTATTTTGAGATATTAACTGTTGACTGATAACACTTCTCTCTCATTTCAGATGCCTCCTCGACGTGCACAACGAGTTCCCAGGGGTGCCCAGCCCGAGCCTCAGCCTGCACCAGTTCAGGGTTCTATGAACACTACTAAAGTTGCCGCCATTATAGCCCAGGCGATAAATGTCGCGTTAGCAGTTGTGCAGTAGGCACCACATCAGACACCGGTGGTAGCCCCAGTTCAGGTTCATGCATTCCCGTCTGTTTGGGAACGTGTTCGTGATGCCTTTCAGAAGGCGCATCCTCCGGAGTTTACTGGAAGCTCCGATGTTGTTATGTCGACCCAATGGAAGAAGGACATTCAAAGGCACTTGAGGGTGTATGAGTGTACAGATGTGCAGAGGCAGATACTGGCTACATTTAAGCCAGTAGGAGCAACATTGTAGTGGTGGGAGTCCATTACCACCGCAGAGGAGAGAGATGTTCTTTTTATTCAAGAATTCTGGGTGCGGTTCGACTGCAAATATTTCCCCTCAGCAGTTCAGACAAAAATGAGGCAAAATTTGATAAACCTTAAGCAGGAAGGGAGGACAGTGGCAGAGTATGAGGCCGAGTTCACCAATCTTCTGAACATAGTTCCCGATGAGATCCCAACTGAAGTGAAGAAGATTGAGAAGTTTATGGATGGGTTGACGTGGAGGATCCGTCAGCACCTTCTAGGTAATATCTCGTTGGCCACATATTCAGATGTGGTTAACGCAGCATTACTTCACTACCAGGACCACCGCTTTCATTTGTCAGAGGGTAAGCGAGCAGGAGAGTCCAGCCATCAGGACAGGAAATAGGGTAATGGTGCCAATGGGGCACAGTCAGCTCAGGGTCAACACAGGCAGGGTGATCAGAGTTCCCAGCAGGGGGATTCTAAGAGATTTAGATCAGGAGGTTTCAGGCATGGCCAGAGAGGTTTTAGGCAGGGCTAGCACGGCCATCCAGGCCAGCAACAGCTTTAGTAGGGCCAGCATTGCCAGGGTAGGGGTGGAAATGACCATCAGGGCCGTGGGCAGCAGGGTCGGAGAGGGGGAAACTTTACGGGGAAATGTTTCATATGTGGAAAGCATGGCCATAAATGTCAAGAGTGTCCTGAGAGGGGCAGGGCCCCACAGCAGGGTGCTCGTCAGGAGCCCCAGAGACCGATGTTTTCTGCCGCCCTCCTAGCGCCACCACAAATGCCAGCACTGCCACCTATCCCCGTAGTCCCAGTTCAGCAGGGACAACTTCAGTACGATCGAGTTTACTAGCTTCAGCAGGCCGCAGTCCCACATAATCCACCCGCAATTTAGGGTATGTTTTCTATTCAGGGGACTATGGGGAGTATTTTATTTAACACGGGAGCCACACACTGTTTTATTTCCACGAGATTTGCACACACTATGGGGCTATTAGATACCACAGAGAGCACTGTCACTTGTGTAGATTCACCGTTGAGTAGGGGTTCTGTGATTTTCTTTATATATAGAGGCATGGGTATTGATATTAGGAGATTTATTTACCTGCAGATATGCTAGTATTAGATATGTCCTAGTACGATGCGATTATTGGTATGGATTGGCTGGTTACGTATCGAGCCATGATTGATTGTTACAGTAGGAGTGTTATTTTTTTCATACCTGGTCAGGAGATGTTCCTTGTGGTGATGCCTCGTCCTGAGGGAGGATTGTCCACTCACTTGTACTGCGTAGAGGAGGAGACCTCTAAGGAGGTGGTGATACCGCTTGATTCGATTCCAGTTGTTAGGGAGTTTGCTGATGTATTCCAGGATATTCCGGGATTACCTCCTAGTAGAGAGATAGATTTTGTTATAGATTTGACATCGGGCACTCGGCCGATAGCCCGCGCACCTTACCATATAGCTCTAGTGGAGATGAGGGAACTACGGGATCAGATAGAGTAACTGTTGGTTCAGGGGTTTATCCGTAGGAGTACTTCGCCTTGGGGTGCCCCTGTGCTATTTGTGAAGAAGTGGGATGGATCTTTGAAGTTGTGTGTTGATTACAGGGAGTTGAATAAAGTCACGATACGGAATAAGTATCCGTTGCCCCGAATCGATGACTTATTCGACTAGTTGAGAGGATTTGCCTTCTTCTTAAAGATTGACTTAAGATCGAGATACCATCAGTTGCGTATCAGGGAGTAGGATGTCTCGAAGACTGCCTTCTTGACGAGATATGGTTCCTACGAGTTCAGGGTTACGCCTTTTGGCCTAACCAATGCCCCAACTGTGTTTATGGACATGATGAATAGGGTGTTCATAGAGTTCTTGGACCAGTTCATCATTGTCTTTATTGATGACATTCTGGTCCACTCCCAGACCGAGGAGGAGCATGCCGAGCACCTGAGGCAGGTTTTGCAGAGACTACGTCAGCACGAGTTGTATGCAAAATATGAGAAGTGCGGATTTTGGCTGAAGGAGGTTCAGTTTTTGGGGCATATCATTTCTGACAGGGGGATATCTGTTGATCCAGGGAAGGTATCAGCGGTGAGGGAGTGGGGACAGCCCATGACACCGACTGAGATACGTAGTTTCTTGGGCCTAGAAGGATACTACAGGATGTTTATTCGGGGGTTCTCGAAGATAGAGAGTCCTTTGACACATCTGACTCGCAAGGGAGTGCCATTTATCTGGAGTGATGCCTGCCAGTTAGCTTTCGACGAGTTGAAAGATAAGTTGACCTCAGCACTAGTGTTAGCATTACCCTATCCGGGAGTGGAGTATCTAGTCTACACTGATGCGTCACTAGGACTTGGTGGTGTACTGTAGCAAGAGAGTCAGGCCATAGCTTATGCTTCCCATAAGCTTAAGCCTCACGAGAAGAATTACCCCACCCACGACTTGGAGTTAGCGACAGTCGTATTTGTACTTCGAATTTGGAGACATTATCTCCTGGGGGAAAAATTCTGTTTATTCATAGACCATAAGTCATTACAGTACCTCTTCACGCAGAAGGAGCTGAATATGTGCCAACGTCGGTGGTTCAATTTTGTGAAGGATTATCAGTTCGATATTCAATACCACCCAGGGAAGAATAACGAAGTAGCAGACGCGTTGAACTATAGGCCAGTAGGTGAGGTAGTCGAGGTGTAGAGAGCGAAGTGGAAGGAGTTAGGACACCAGGATGCAGTGGCCCAATCATTCATGTCTGTAATGATAGTTATGCCCCAGATCATTACGAGAGTTATACAGGCCCAGACAGTAGACCCATCTGTCAAGAGCAGATAGTACAATTACTCGCAGAGGGGGCCGAGTCTTATACCGTTAGTTCAGCCGGGTGCTTACGCTTCAATGGGAGATTAATTATTCCTGAGGGGAAGACTTGCGACACGAGGTAATGACAGAGTCGCACGGTTCGCGGTACATTTTGGTGGGGATAAGATGTACCAGGATATGAGGTGACAATACTGGTTGAGCAGGATGAAGACATATGCCACTTGTCAGCTAGTAAAGGTGGACCATCAGAGACCGGCAGTCCTTCTACATCCATTAGAGGTTCCTATATGGAAATGGGAGAGCATTTCCATGGACTTCATCATGCGGTTACCTATATCGCAAAGAGGTCACGATTCTATATAGGTAATCGTGGATCGGTTGACCAAGGTTGCCCATTTTTTGCCAGCCCGAAAAGACTACACTACGGGACAGTATGCCCAGATCTTCATAGCTGAGATAGTGAGACTCCACAGGGTTCTTCTCAATATCGTGTCGTACAGGGACAAAATCTTTGTGTCACGGTTTTAGGAGAGTTTCCAGGAAGCCATGGGGACGGAGTTGCGGTTGAGTACAACATATCACCCTCAGACAGATGGGTAAACTGAACGAACAAATCAGATGTTAGAGGACATGTTGAGTATGTGCATCCTCGATTTTGGAGGTGGTTGGAAGCAGTATCTTCCACTGGTGGAGTTTGCCTATAATAACTCCTACCAGTTCACCATTGGTATGGCTCCATTTGAGGCGTTGTACGGTAGGCCTTGTCATTCCCCATCATGTTGGCTAGAGGTGGGGGACAACAAGCTACTTGGACTAGAGGTGATTCAGGATACTTCGATGAGGATAGAGATGATACAAAGCCATATTTGGGTTGCGTAGGACCGACAGAAGAGTTACATCAATGCCAAGAGGTACTTTCGAGAGTTCAATGTGGGAGACTAGGTGCTGCTAAGAGTGTCTCCTATGAAAAGGATTATGCATTTTGGGAAGAAGGGGAAGTTGGCGCCTAGATATGTGGGGCCATTCCCTATTATTGAGCGAATTGGGCCAGTTGCGCATAGACTTGGGTTATCGAAACACTTGCATAGGGTCAATGACGTGTTCCACATTTCCTCCCTGAGGAGACATCTTCGAGATGATTTGGCCCATACTCACATTGCTTTAGAGGATCTTGATCTACAGCCTGATAGTTCCTATGTGGAGGGTCCGGTTGCTATCCTAGACCATAGCGAGAGGAAATTGAGGTCAGATACTACGGTTAGTGCGTGTTCAGTGACGGCATCATAATGCCGAGGAGTCTATCTGGGAGCGCGAGGATGAGATGCGCGAGCGTTATCCAGAGTTATATTTGCCAGGTATATTTTATTTTCGAATTTCGAGACGAAATTTTGTTATTAGGGGGAAGTATGTAATACCCTGTAATTTTATTAATTTTATTTAATGGGATTAATTAAATTAAATGGGATAATTATTTACAAATTAATCCGGATTTAAATACTAGAGAGACGAGAGTTGGTATTTGATTGTGATAATAATGTTGAATATTACTGAGTGAATATGGTAATATATGATTAGTGAATTTATTAAAATTTTCGCCAGTCATAAATACGACAACGTGGAAATTAAGTTGGGACGCGCATGTCAGTCGCGCCAGGAATCAATTTAAATGAATTTAAAAGTAAATTATATTTGTATCACCCGTATAGTCATTTCGAGTGTGCCAGCGTGTCCGGAAGGGTCGAGATAGTTAGAAAACACTAGACGGGGGTTTAGTTTGGGTCCCGGGGCATTTTTAGGCCAAACCGATAACCCGGGAGGGTATTTTAGTCATTTTTATTTTTAGGGAATATTGACCCACGAAATTTAGGCTTTATTTATCAGCCAATATTAGGAGCATTATCTGTCAAAATCAAGTAGTGGGCAAAATGAAAAGAGAGGAGAAGTTTTGAGGGAGTTTTCAAGGCCATAACCACCACACACCACCACTATCGTCGGATTTGTGACCGGAGAGAGGAGGAGAACTAACCCTTATCATCATCAAAGGATCAGAACATCAAATTTACAGGCAAGTAATTTAATCAATTATGATTCAGCAAATAATTTATCCATGATAGTGTAGAATTTGATGACAGCCATGAAAAATATTGAAACTCATGAAACTTGGAGATGAAACCTTAATTCTGGGTAGGATTTATACGTAGTTTGATTTTGGAAGTATTCTATTAACGAAATCATAAGCCATGCTTAGTTAAATACATATTCATGAGGAGATGTATGATGATTCTTGAAGAAAATAGAAAATAGGGTTTTTCATGATAATAGGACGATTTGATCCAAGAAAAGTTTAATGGCTGATGTTTTAAGAGTTCTGGAACGTTATCATGTATTTAGGTTGTATGATTACCCAATATATTTACTTTAGGATCTAACATCTTGTAATGGAGAATTGGAACAAAAATGGAACTAAAAATGAAGAAACTCGAGACCTGCACCTGCTTGATCGATCGATCGACATTCATAGATCGATCGATCGATCTCCCCAGAAACTGTGACCTTTTTTTCCCGTTTTTGAATTTAAGCTATTCCGGCCATTAAAAGTTATAGGTGGGGATTTTGTGAATACATTAGAACTTTAGAGAGACCAGTAGGGATGTAATTGAATCCCGAAAGATATTAAAATTGGTTTGGAACGTAGCGTTGAACTTGCGAGTGTCCGACGAGTAATTTACCATTATAAAATGCGAGAGCGTGACTTAACTTTGCGTGAGTGATAAGTTAGGATTTGTGACATAAATAAGGACCTCGGAGTACTGAATTGACATGTGGGATACGTAGGAGACTGAGTAACCTTTTCGGGATAGGTTTAAGTACTCGAAACGATACGACGTGTGATTTATTAACAAAAACATATTATATATAAGTTGGAATGATAATGACGTACGAATAAGACTAATGGTATAGGGCTGAAATTATACCTTTAGTAATATAATTACCTAAATTGTGTGAATGCTTAGTGTATGGACTATTGTGTGTATGACATACCTACCACACTTTCTATCACGGGAGGTCGGCTTTCGAAAAAGGACCATCTGATATTTGTGTGCCTACGGGAGGATTTAGATTGGTACCTTAAGGACATAGGGCTGTGAATGGCTTATTTGTGAGTTGATAAGTCAGCTGACCATGGGAGCGTAGGTATGTGCGTGACCCATGGGCACATTTTGAGGGGTGAGGAACTCTTGTGAGAGCACGTAACTAACATGTATATAATATTTACTGTTTAATGCAATTAATCACTTGCTATATTTTTAAACTATTTTCACCTCGGGCTCTGACCCGTTTACTTTCAAATCTATTTTCTTGTAAAACCTTTTTAGGTGACCAGCCACAGGGACGCCAAGCATATGAGCTCAATTACTTTGACGTGCTGTAGTTGTTGTGGAAGTTATAGGATCTCGGTATTAGATGCCTCCACATTCTGCATTTGATTCTATTCAGCGTAATTCATTTGTTAGGGCATGTCGCCCAATTACCATTTAGAGATAGCATTCTCAGACTTTCAGTTTCATTTCAGTTTTGGATTTATTTATTCAGACTTTTGTATTGGAATTTATTCAGCATTTGGATTATTCAGTGGAGTGTTACTCCAAACTTATTTTATTTATTTCATTGTTATTCTATTGTGATTGTGATGTGGATGTTGTATAGTTAGCTTATAATTTAATTGGCTGCATGTTAATTTAATTTAATAAAATTTGGCAACTCACTTTTTAAATATTAAGTGGCTAGTAATTATTTAAAATATTTTTGGCAGTGATGTTAGATCTAAACCAACTTGATATTCTGTATTAATGAGATAAAGGAGTAGCAACCCAGTATTTACTTAGTCGCGGTGTCACAGAGACGAGACCCGTGGAGAGCTAATGATAATGCTAATCATGACGATCTGTGTGGTCGTCCCGGGTCGAATAGATCCCAGGCCGGGACAAGATTATTCTTGGGTATATCATTCATAGTAAAAAATAGTTGTTAACCTCTTAATCATTTATAAAATAAATATTATTTGGTACTTCTTAAGTCTTCTAGTAGGATCTCAAGCCACCATCTCACCTTAAACCAGTTGGTGTTAAGGAGGGTAAACTTTCAATGTTTTACGAGTTCACTCAACTTTATTATCTTGGAGCAAGGCATTTATTGTACTCTAATTTCAACACAATCCCTCCAGCAAATGACACGAACAAGAGTCGACCCTGTGACCATTGGCTCTGATACCACTAGTCAGATCTTAAGCCACCATCTCACCTAAAACCAATTGGTGTTAAGGAGGGTAAACTTTTTATATTTTGCGGGTTCACTCAATTTCGTTGTCCTAGGATAAGGCATTTATTGTAGTCTCATTTCAACAAGTCTGAATGATTCAGATTCAGACTTAAGAGGTAAAAACAAACAAGACCTTACTAACACCACACATCATATATTATTACTACCTTGTACCACAATAAGGCACTCACATATTTAAAATATATGATTTATTTAATTTCCCTCGCTGCTATCTTTTGCTAACTTCACCTTCCCTCCTCCTCCTCTCTCTCTCTCTCTCTCTCTCTCTCTCTCTCTCTCTCTCTCTAAATTCAAATAAGAAGTCTAAACCTCGCTCAAAATAATCGAGTCTGCTCCCTAATATCACCCTCAAATGATTTGTTTTTCTCTCTCTCACCCTGACGAAAGGTATATTCTTCTTTCTCTCCCCGGCTTTCTAGGGTTTATTTAACCATTACAATTTTTTAATTTGACACCTAAAATGATTAAAAAATCACAAATATGTGTGATAGAAATGAGTTTGCATTATTTGAAAATCATTAAACAACCATAATACACATGTTATAGAAATGTAATCTAATGCCATGTAAAACTGTAAAAAAAAATATTATTCAACTTTGGGGTCTTGATAGCAATAATAACTGGCATACCTTTTTTTTTTTAAAATTTAAAAATTTCATAAGGTATAAATATTTCAGTGGATTAAGGTATGAGTCGAACTTTAGTTGACAAACCTTAATGATATGACCCAATATTATTATCCTGACTTGTACACAAATCAAATGCATCTGATATTTCTCATTCGTTATGTAACGACCCTAAAAATCCTATGAGGCCGCGACTGGTGTAGAGGTCACGACTAGAAGTAAGATTAGAAAATGAGGGCCATGGCCTGGAAACACAAAGAAGGGTACAGAAGGCCACAATCATTGTGTTGGCCACAACAAGTCAAAAGTTAGGCAAGAGGCCACGATCAAGGAGATAAGAGGCCGTGGATATTGGACGAGGCCACTTCCTAAGGAGAACAGGCTGCAGCCAGTAGTGACCTAGGCCTATTGAATCTCAGCACGTGGGGGTGATGACGTGGCCTCATTAGATCATAACTTAAGAACAATTATTGGGAGGTTGTGGAAGCATTTTCCAAGGGGTATTTAGGTAAACGTGATGTCTTAAGGAGAAACCATAGGTTCCTTAGTGAACCCTATAAATAGAAACCCTGGACAACCTTCTCATAGTTACTAACAACCCTAATTCTTACTTTAGAGAGAGAAAGTGATATTTTGAGAGGAAAAGGATAAGCTACAGAGGAAGAGGCCGCGGATAGACAATGTTCACAGGTGGAGAAGAGGTTCTAGAGGCGGGGGGTTAGCTTCTATTCATCAGACTTGGGTCTACCAAGGTTAGGGATATGTCCTCACCTTCTTCTTCCTTCCATAAAACCTTAGTTTATACGTCTTCTATTGAACGAGATGATCCCTTATGTGTAATTCTGGGTTAGGCCACGGGGTTTGGGTTTAGAGGCCATAGCTACTTGCGGATCACAACCTTTCTGGGTTGTAAGTTTTTATTGGGAGAATCCTTGATTTTAGAAGTTTTTTATTAAGGTTAAAGGGGATAGATCTTTTGAGTATTTTGAGGATGTTCCTATTTGACCATATGAGATTATATTTAGAGTTTTACCTTTTATCTTTGAGGTTTGGAGTTATGAGATAATTAGGTTTTAAAACTAATGTTTTACTAAAATGACCCTTGTTATTTTGCCGATCAAGAGTTATAACTCCTTTTTGTGGCTGCAACCTGTTAGTAGAGGTCGTGGCATTGAGTGGTAGTATATGTTGTGACTGGATAAATTTAAGATGGGATTCGATATCGAGGCCATGACACTATTTGGCCAGGTCGAGATGTCATTATCTATTTGAGAGTCTACTTTATAATGCTTGAGGTTAAAACATTTTTTCCCAGGGAGATTGAGATTAGGACTAAATATAGGGCTTATATCACGACAGAGCTCAACCAAGTAGAAGACCGCTGATCCGCCATCCTGGTATTGGGCAGGAGGGGAGGTTGCGATCGATGTTATTACTAGGTCAAAGATACCTATGATAAGGCCGTGGGGATTGAGATGTCCAAGGCCATAAATTAAAGGCCATGAGAGCAACCCATTAAAGATTTAATCATGGGGAGCTGAGGTGAACCAAGGGATATTAAGCCGTGGGTGAAGCCATGGTAATGTGATCTAAGGGAGATTAAGCCTTAGATCATTGGAGTATTCTAAGGGGTTCGGAAACTTATATTATTTTCCTTCTTATTTGCTTATATTGCACACTCCTGCTTACGGTATTAATACTTTTCTATTTACACTATTAGTATATCTTGTATTTGTTAAATACTAACACTGGCAGGTAGGTTGAGGACTTTTTTTAACCCTTATTGAGCTATTTAATCTCATCCCTTCCATATTCCCTATTTTCCCCATAGCATAGGCCGCGGAGTGTTAGAGACCGATTAGAGGCCGACGAGTTGAGTACAAGAGATATCAAACTATTAACAGGGGACACAAATAGTTTTGCATATAAGATATTTTAGGGAGAATTTAATAATTATGCCTTCCCTGAATTATAATCTTTTAAGTTTCTTCATTAAGGAATCGTATGAAGAGAAACACTATTATATTATGTTTCAAGGCTTGTATTTTGAGACTTTTGCAATTATTAATGAAAGGAGTATTCACTTGTAATCTTTTGATGAAGACATATTATATATATTAATGAGTACATTCTACTAACTCTGATGATGAGGTCGAGGCCTTATTACAAGGTCGAGTTAGTGTAAGAATTGCCCATAATATAATTGAGTAAATTTAAAATTGTGATCAAAACGTGACATAACGACCGCAGCCAGATAGAGCAAGCTGCACGGCATTACAGTTGGTATCGAAGCATTTGACCTAGGAACAATAGGAGTGTTAGAAATATTTTGATTTAAGTTATTTGGAGACCTATATATAGAATGGTAGACTCATATATGTGTAAATTTCCTCAGGAGAATTAGAATAGCCACCGATAATATTGAGGTCGCGGAACCTGTCATCCCCAACGTTGTCCCTCAGGTGGTAGTTAGGTTCGCAAAAGCCCTAGTCCAAGAAATGGCCGCAAGGGCTGATGAAACAAGTCCTGTTGGCTGCACTATTATATATTTTAAGAAGTTAGTATCAGAGCCTTTTAAGGGGGAGCTTGACCCTTGGAAGGCCGACGCCTAAATTCGAAAGATAAAAAAGATATTTGCCATGCTAAATTGCATTGATGAGCAAAAGGTGTCCTTTAACTCCTTTATGTTTGAGGCGGAGGAAGTTCATTAGTGGCCTATGATCAAAAGGGCTCAACTAGGGGAAGAGGTCACGGTTATGCACTGGACCAAATTCAAATAATTTTTTTGGAAAAGTACTTCCCTAGCTATGGAGAAACTAGAGGTGGAATTCATGGATCTAACTTAAGGAGCCATATATGTGGCCTAATATGAGATCAAGTTCATGGAGTTATCATATTTTCCCCCTATCTTCTAGACACCGAGGAGAAAAGGGCAAAGAAGTTTGAGAGGGGTTTGAAAAGGGGACTCTGCAGCCGAGTATTGGGACTCAGAATAAGGACTTACTTGGAATTAGTTACGGTGGCTATGGAACAGGATTTTGAGGAAGGACTGAAGGCTAATGGGGAAAGAGGAAGGGCAGAGAGGAGGGACCAAGGAAAGAAAATAAGTCACGACAGCAGGTTTAGAGGTCGCGAACCTATCAGGGAACCCCTGAAGGGAAGGTGGATGTCGCATGCATTATGTATTTCAACTGTGGCACTAAGGGGCATTTTAGTAGGGATTACCCACTGGGAATGAGCTGTTATAACTGCAAAAAACTTGATCACAAGGTTAAAGATGTCAGATTTCTAAAGAAGGATGCAGACACGACACACGGTCTCCTACCAGAGTCTTTACCCCCCAATGCCAATGAGGCTGGGAGAGACGAAGACGTAATAGTAGATTCCATTACTATAGATGAGAGAAATGCTTATGTGCTTTTTTATCTACCACTTTTGCACAAAAATTTAAGTAGAGGCCACAGACCCTAAACCCACCGTTAGTGATCGATACCCTGGTAGGGGCCTCCTCAGAGGCCGTGATTATGTATGTGGATTGTGCCGCAAAGATAGGAGGTTAAAATTTCAGAGATTGTTTGATTTCCTTAAAAATGGAAGACTTCGATGTGATCTTAGACATGGATTGATTATCCACCCACTTTGCTAGGATAGATTGTGCAAATAGGAAAGTTACCTTGTGTTGTCCTGGAAAGGGCGAGGTGAGTTTTAAGTGAACTAAACCTAGTAGGAAACCCTTGTTGATATTAACCTTGAGAGCATGAAAGATGTTAAAGGGTGGCGGTCGCAGCTACATAGCCTATGTGAAAGACCTAGAGAAGGATGCAACCATATTAGAAGATGTACTTGTAGCCGTGGAGTTTAGTGACGTTTTCCCAGAAGAGTTACCAGGGTTTCCCCTAAATATAGAAATTGAGTTTACCATTGAACTTGTGGCTAAGGTCATGCCTAATTCAAAAGAACCTTATAGGATGGCTCTCGTAGAGTTAAAAGAGTTGAAGGAGCAATTGGAAGAGTTGTTAGGCTGCGGTTTCATCCCTGATACTTTTTGTTAAGAAGAAGGATGGGGCTATGAGGATGTGCATAGACTATGGAGAATTGAATAAGATGATCGTGAAGAATAAGTAGCATTTATCTAGGATTTATGATCTTTATAATCAATTAAAGGATGCTAGATGTTTCTCTAAAATTTATTTGAGATATGGTTATCACCAACTTAAAATAAGGGATGTAAATATTCACAAGACAGGCTTTAGAACTAGTTATGGTCATTATGAGTTTGTCGGGATAAATACCCCAAGTGCATTTATGGATTTGATGAATAGGGTGTTTAGTCCCTTCATGGACAAATTTATGATTGTTTTCATCGATGATATATTAGTTTATTCTAAGACCACGGAGGAGCATGCGGACCACCTCTGCGAAGTGTTTAAGGTTCTTAGGAGAGAGAGACTTCATGCAAAATTTTCTAAATGTGACTTTTGGCTTGAGGAGATAGCCTTCCTCGACCATATAATGAACAAAGATAATCTGGTCGTGGACCCTAGGAAGGTTGTGACCATTATTGATTGGGAGAGGCCGACGACTATAACCTGACAATGTTCATATCAGGACTTCATCGTAGGACGATGATACCTTTGACATTGATTGTGAAGTTTTTATTAAGATGGTTGACATAATAACGGGGGTTCATTCCCCCCCCCCACCCACCCTTTTCTAATGGGAAGTACTATATTTCTATGGAATAGTTCCAATCCAGGCAAACAACAAATTCTATTGGATTGGTATGGGTACAATCACCATAAATAAAATTTGTGTGAAAAACCTTGGCTTAAACGAGATTAGGTTTTGTCATGACCTAAGGATCTTTCTTGGGTTTGACGTGTACCATTTACAAGCTAGGGATAAGTCTCATAATTTGGTTACGTGGTTACCCAAATCACAAAAAGACATCGATAATGATGTATTTGTGTTTTCTGGGCTCCATAATAGTGAGGGCTATACTAGTCTTCATGTGTTTACTGTGGCCAGATCTCCTAGTAGGTCGCGCACACACCATTTTCATGTTTTACCATGTTTTATATGTTATTTATTTTTGATTGACCCATCTTGTATGTAGATCCTTATTGCAAACAAAGGCTCATATATTTTGAAGTTAATCTGCACGATCTTAAAATCATTTGGAGAAGGACAACTCTGATCGGTGAGAGCCCGCATTGGAGAGTTTCCCATATATTACTCAACGACGATCTCACTATCTCACCTGCTAATAAACTTCACATCGATTATAGAAGTAATTATCGGTTATTACACTGTGGTCAACGATCCTTCCGTTCCAACAGTTACCCCAGTTCCAAGTGAAGTAGCAATGGGTGTGTACCTTCGGGAATCCCCTCCCCCCCCCCCTTATGGTGTATCAGCCGGTTCCGATCAACATCGCGAGGGGGAAGAAGAGAGGAAACAGGAGGAGGATCAAAACATAGAAAAGACCCTTTCTTTGATGACTTCGATCCTCTTTTCTCATACGAAGAGGTCGACATTTCTAGTCGCCTCTAGGAAGAGGTTAAAGAAGAGGAAAATTTCCAACTAAATGATTTCACCTTCCCCCCTCTTCAAGATAACATTTGACTTGGCCGCCGTTGTGGCCAATCAAAAGAAACAAGGAGATCATCCAACCAGGCCTCCCATGGTGTCGTCAAGGCAAAAAAAAGGGTTATCACACTCAGAGAAAAAAGAATCTCTCGAGCTGAAACAACAATGGGAGAAGAAGAGACGAGCCGAACTGGCCAAGAAAAGGAGAACAAATAAATCTGCTCCTACTTCCCCCGCCCTACCTGATCCAGTGACATCCAATCGGCCCGTGGTTATCCATTCACAACCACAGAGTCGCCAAAGGACTACTCCGCCAACTATGCCTAGGGTGCACCCCTGGAAGATCTCATTTATAAAGGGCAAAAAGTTTGTGATGATGACTCTGCCTACTGTGAATTGGATGTTGGGTATTAGGTTGCCCAAGCTGCTATAATTTTGTTTGACATGGATTTTCTAAAATCTCTTTCACTGGAGTGCCTTCATAATTAAGGGCACCGTCACAGTGCATTGGTAAAGACTTATTTTCATTATGTTTTACAATTTCTACAACACTTATTCCTTTGTCTAACTTATTTATTCTTCTTCTTCCACAGGCCATGTAGGAGGGTCGTGTAATACCCCGTATTTTTATGGCCTTTAATTATGGAATTAATTAAATTAAATTGGGATAAATTAATTTAATATTAATCCGAATTTTAAAATAAATATTTACCGGGGTGACGAGAGTTAGTAATTATTGGTAAGAATTATATTGAATATTACTTAATGAGTAAAGTAATATATGAGATTGAATTTATTAAAATTGTCGCGAGTGAATAATACGACAATTATTGAAATTAAGTCGGGACACGCGTGTCAGTCGTGCCGGGACTAATTTAAAGAAATAAAAAGTAAATTAATTCTAAGTCGCCCGTATGGTCATTTTGAGTACGCTAATGTGTTCGAAAGGGTTGAGATAGTCAGAAAAGTGTACTCGGGGTGTTTAGTTTGGGTCTTGAGACGTTTTTAGGCCTAACCGGCAACCCGGGAAGGCATTTTGGTAATTTCAAATTTTAGGCCTTAATTAATGACGAAAATCATGAGGCTATATCTATTATTAGATGTTGTCTTCTATGGTTAGAACAAACATAACTCAAAAAGGCCATTAGAGGAGGGAGGTCAGGAGTTTTTCCAAGGCTAGAATCACCCTAGTTACACCGTCTTCACCACAAACACCACTGGAGTGTAGATAAGAGGAAGAGGAACTCAACCACACCATCAAATACTAGAAGTTGAGACCTTCATTCTAGAGGCAAGTATATATATTATTGTTCTTAAGTTGATATAGCATTCATGTTCGAGTAGGAAGAATAATTATATGTTTTAGGGAGATTTAATGAAATTGGAAGAAAAGAATTTACATGTTCGAATGGGAACTATGTTAGGCGGATATCCTTATTGCATGTAGAACATCTTTCACGAATTTTAATGATGATTAGAGGAGGAAATCTTAAAATAACATGTGGATTCTTGAATTAATATGGTAAACTAGGGTAGAGACCAAATCATGAATTACAACCATTTAGTGATGATCCCTTAATGAAATTCTCTAGATTTTATGTTAGAAATTATTTATACGTGCTGCTATAACGTTTGTGAGGTTTGGTTGGGTGTTTAGGACATTTTAAGGGAGGTTTTGATGATTAAAATGGAAGAAACCCGTAGGCATTATGTGTAGAATTTATGGGCCAATAACTGTTCGAGCAATCGATCGACTCAAGAATGTCGATCGATCGGCTGGATCGATCGACCATTCCCATCGATCGATCGACTCCTCCTGGAATTTGAATCTTCTTTCCTTTTTTAATTTTAATCCAACCCCAAGGTATAAGGTAAATAACATGATGGGACTTGAGGAGGACTAGTAGGGTAGTAGGCAAGGTTCAGGTAGTACGATTTTTATATGAGATTTAACCGTGAGGTCATGAGGGTATATAATGGGGTGATTATCGTGTGTATGTTGAATTTTGTCTTGTGAGAATTAAGGATGACTTAGACCAGTAGGGTAAAGAGAGTACACGTACTGATATTATAATTATCAAAATGATACACTTCGAGGGTCGAGAAGTACTTGGGAACTTGCGATGAAAAGGGAATATAAAATAATGAACTAATTATACGTAAAATTCGGGTATTACATGACGTGTATAGGTAGAACATGTTATGGGTTGTGGATGTAGCTATCTGAATAATGTAAATATATATATGAGTGCATGTATATATATTATATGAATAACTGTGTTTAATTATACCCGCGCTACTTGCTATCACAGAGGTTTTCGCATCGGGGCAGTCTTATTCTGATGTGACCTTTATAGGGAATATTGACTTGTACTCCAGAATATAGTATCCTTAGCACAGGCTATCTAAGAATGATAGTCAGAAGGTCCTAAGAGATGTGAGCGTATGTGCTGACCTCTTAGTGACTGGGAACTATGCTTCACCTCCAATATGTGTATTTTGTGTTAATACAGTTCGAGAGTGGATCCGAACTAGTATTTTTCTCATTTGTATGAGAGGTACAGGGACTTGATAGCAGAGTATGCCAGCACCACAGATTTTATGTGGGGTGTGTAATACCCCGTAATTTATTTTATTTTATTTAATGGGATTAATTAAATTAAATGGGATAATTATTTGGAAATTAATCCGGATTTAAATACTAGCGAGATGAGAGTTGGTATTTGATTATGATAAAAATGTTGAATATTACTGAGTGAATATGGTAATATATGATTATTGAATTTATTAATATTGCCGCGAGTTATAAATACGGCATTTCAGAAATTAAGTTGGGACGCGCGTGTCAGTCGCGTCAGGAATCAATTTAATTGGATTTAAAGGTAAATTATATTTATAGCATCCGTATGGTCATTTTGAGTGCGTCAACGTGTTTGGAAGGGTCGAAATATTTAGAAAACACTAGCCGGGGGTTTAGTTTGGGTCCCGGGGCATTTTTAGGCCCAACGGCAACCCGGGAGGGTATTTTAGTCATTTTGATTTTTAAGGAATATTAACCCACGAAATTTAGACTTAGTTTATCAGCCAACTCTTAGGACTCCTAGGGTTTTCACAATCCGAAATCACCAACAGCAGTTAGAGAATAGAGAAGGAAGTTCCCAAGGAGAAAAACCACCCTTTGAGGCCATTAAACCACCACCACCACCACAGGTTAGATGGGAAACAGGGGATACCTTCCGTACCATATGCTTCAAAGGATCAAATCATCAAATTTTCTAGGCAAGTGATTTAATCCATTAAGATTCAACAAATAATTTATCCATGATAGTTTAGGATTTGATAATAACCATGAAAATATTGAAACTCATGAATTTGGAGATGAAACCTTAATATTGGGTAGGGTTTATATGTAGTTTCAATTCTGGAAGCATCTCATCAAAGAAATTGTAATCCATGCATAGCTAATTACGAATTTATGAGGAGTTGTATGATGATTCCTGGAGAAGATAGAAAAAATAGGGTTTTCATGATAGTAGGATAATTTGACCCAAGAAAAGTATAAATGGTGATGATTTAAGAATTTTGGAACGTTAAGAGTCATGTATTTAAGTTGTAGGATTACCCAATATGTTTGCTTTGGAATTTAACAACTTGTAATGGAAATTTAGGACAAACCTAGGGCTAAAACGCAGAAAACTGAGACCTGCACCTGCTCGATCGATCGATCGACATTCATAGGTTGATCGATCGACTGGGTTCAATCGATCGACATTCTTGAGTCGATCGATCGACCTCCCAGAAACTGTGATATTTTCCCCTTTTTGGATTTAAGCAATTTCGGCCATTAAAAGTTGTTGGTGGGGACTATGTGAATACATTATGACTTTAAGGAGACCAGTAGGAATGTAATTGAAGCCCGAGACATATTAGAATTGGTTTGGAACATAGTGTTGAACTTTCGAGTGTTCGACGAGTAAATTACTATCATAAGTTGCGAGAGCATGACTTAAATTCGTATGAGTGATACGTTGGGATTAGAGACAGAAATATGGACCTCGAAATACTGAATTGACATTTAGGATACGTGGGAGGCTTAGTAATCTTTTCGGAATAGGTTTAAGTACTCAAAATTATACGACGTGAGATTTATCGGCAAAACATATTATATATGAGTTGGGATGTTAATAGTGTACGAATAAGACGGATGGTATAGGGATAAAAATATACCTTTAATAATTGGATAATTTCCTAAGTTATGTGAATGCTTAGTATATGGACTAATGTGTGTATGACATACCTACCATACTTGCTATCACGAGAGGTTGGCTTTTGGAAAAAGGACCATCTTATCTTTGTGTGCCTACGGGGGGATTTAGATTGGTACCTTAAGGACATAGGACTGTGAATGACTTATTTATGAGTTGATAAGGTCAGCTAGCGTAGGTATGTGCATGATCCATGGGTATGTGAACTATGTTCGCCTCCAATATGTGATTTTTTTTATTGAAACGGTTCCTGAGTGATTCGGAACACGTAGTCCTTATGTACGTGATGTACCGGGATTCGATAGCAGAGTATGCGTGCATCGCAGCTTATCCCAGGGGTGCCATATTTGTATATATATATGCTGAGAATAATATACTTGTACTTGTAACTGGCTCGCTGTTAAATTGTGAATGAGAATAATTGAGATATTTGAATGGGATTAAAAATGTGAGAATCCATATCGTAATTGATGTAATAATTTGATTAATGTAAAGGTGAGTTATATGCAGAACATATTAGAATAATATGAATAAACCCCTATATTATTATAATGTGAAGACAGGAAGTGGTACAGACTAGTTAGTTAGCGGCATAACTAGGATGGGTTAAGGGTATACGTTAGGCGTGCACATTAGTTGGGGGTGAGGAACTCATACGAGAGCACGTAACTAACATGTATATAATATTTATTGTTTAATGCAATTAAACACTTGCTATATTTTTAAACTATTTTCACCTCGGGCTCTGACCCGTTTGCTTCCAAATCTATTTTTTTTTTGTAAAACATTTTAGGTGCCCAACCACCGGGACGCCAAGCTTAGGAGTTACATTCCATTGACGTACTGTAGCTGCCGTGGAAGTTACAAGATCTCGTTACTAGACGCCTCCACATTTATCCTTGTTTCTTTTGGAGTTATTTATTCCAGTTAGGGCCTGTTACCCATTTCATTCAGTGACAACAGTTTTAAGACATTCGTTTATTTCAGTCTTGGGATTTTATTCATTCATACTTTTGTACTTGGTTTATTTGCATTGCTACTATTATTGGAGTGTTTACTCCAGGCATTCAGTTATTTCCTGTTGTTGATTTCCCTTATGAGTTAGTTCATGTGATTGTTGGATGATGATTCAAATGGTTTATTTGTTGGTTAATTTAAATAATAAATTTGACACTTCACTGTTTTAAATATTAGGTGGTTAGTAATTAATTTAATATTTTCGACAGTGATGCTACGAACTGAACCAACTTGACATTATGTATTAATTTAAATAAAGGAGTAACTACCCGGTATTTATTTAGTCGGGGTGTCACAGGGTGCCCTATTAGTATATATATTATGAGTGAAATATATGTACATGCGATTCATCTACTGTGCTTGTAAGTAGATAACATCGAATAATTGATATTAAATAATTTAAATGTTTGAGAACCTAAGGCTGTATTGAGATGTACATAACTGACTTGGTAATTTATAAGAAAAAGTTATCATGTATAAATTATAGTTATGTGATCCCGTGAATCAGGTGGATGAGAGTAGATTGGGTTAGACTAGTTAACTGGGTCAGCTATATCTAGATTTATATAGTAGTACGTTAGGCGTGCATATTAGTTGAGAGGTAAGAATTCTCAAGTGAGTGTCGAGGCACTAACATGCATGTAATATCAACTCGTAAGCAATTTATATATTTGATAAACTATTTTTAAAGCTATTTTACACTCGGGCTCTGACCCGTTTCTTGTCATCTCCTCTTTCTCTTGTATATATATATGCATTACAGGTGCCCAGCAACAGGCTGTTGACGTGCTGCAGGTAGTGTGTGAGTTGCAGGTTTTTGCATTTAGACGACTTCATCCTTGTCATCTCAGCTCTTCACTTAGTCATTTTAGATAGGGCACGTGTCACCCATTTCCAGTTTCTATTTAGTTCAGAAAGACTTTGTACTCTTTATTTATTTCAGTATTCAGTTTTAGTTGAGATTGTTTGGATTATTGCGTTGTCCTTCGATTTGGGATATTTTATTTGGAATGATTAATCTAGCCTATTTATTCCACTTGGATGGTTCGGTATTCAATAATATTATCTGTGTTCATAAAATGGTTTATGTATATAAACTCATGACAATGGAACTTAATCTATAAAATTAAATGTTTTGACACTTAGCTTAATTATTTATTAGGTGTTAAATAAAGAAAATTGTTTTTCGACAGTGATGCTAAGAATGATCCAACCGGATACTTTGTTTTAATTTAATAAAGGACTCATCACCCGGTATTTAATTAGGCGGGGTGTCACAGGTGGTATCAGAGCATCTGTTCTAGTATCCTTAGGATCTGTACACTCATTATGCTTCCAGCTTAGCGTCCTTTGATATAGAGCCCTATCTTTAGGACTGTTGTATTCTTATTTATGCGATTACATCTTCAGCTATTTGAGATTTTATAGTAATTATGGTCTAATAAATTCCTTCTCGTTTCAGATGCCTCCGAGATGAGCACCGAGGGACAGGAATGCCCAACCAGAGCAGCCAACAACTCAGGCTCAGGGAACAATGAACGCAGCCTAGGTTGCCGCCATAGTTTCTCAGGAGGTGAATGCAGCTTTGGCAGTGGTACAGCAGGCCCCACCCCAAGTTTGGGTTGTGGCGCCAGTTCTAGCTCAGTTTCCCACTTCATGGGAGAGAGTTAGGGATGCCTTTCAGAAGGCACATCCCCTAGAGTTCTCGGGCAGTTCTGACCTTGTCATCGCGAGCCAATAGAAGAAAGACATCCAGAGGAATATTCGTATGTATGAGTGCATAGATATTAAGAGACAGTTACTGGCTACCTTAAAGCTAGTAGGGGTCACCTTACAGTGGTGGGAGTCTACTACCACTTTGGAGGAGAGGGACAGTATGACGGTTCAAAATTTCTGGGTGCGGTTTGATCGCAAATACTTTCCTTCTGCCGTGAAGACTGAGATGAGGCAGAGACTGTTGAATATGAAACAGGAAGGCATGACCGTTGCAGAATATGAGGAAGAGTTCACAAGATTGATTACCATAGTGCCAGATGAGGTACCTACCAAAGAGAAGAAGATTCAGATGTTCATGGATGGCTTGACTTGGAGGATTCGCCAGTATCTTTTGGGTAATCTATCGTTGGATACTTATACTAATGTACTCAATGCTGCCCTATTATATTTCTAGGACCATCGCTTCCATCAGCAGGGAAGAAAACGAGCCGGGGAGTCTAACCAGCAGGGCCGGACAAGAGGTAGTAGTGCCAGTGGGGCACCAGCAGCTCAGGGGCAGGTCCGTCAGAGTGAGCAGAGTTCCCATTAGGTGGAACCTGCTAAGCGATTACGATCTGGTGACTCTAGGCAGGGACATGGGGGTTATAGACAGGGCCAGTAGGACCAACATCATTACCAGCAGCAGGGCCAGCAAGGCCAACAGCGGTATCAACAGGACCAGTGGAGGGGTGGTAACGGCCATCAGGGCCGAGGACATTAGGGACAGATGGGAGGAAATTTCAGGGCCAGTGTGACACCCTGCCTAATAAAATACCGGGCGATCACTCCTATATCAAATTAAAACAGGAGTCTCATATGGTTCATTCTTAGCATCACTGTCGAAAACCAATTTAATTACTAATATCCTATTAGGCTGGCGTCAATTTTTTTTTATTAACTAATCTTTTTAACCAAACCATTCAAATAAAACAATTACAACAGTTTATATGCAACAACTGAAATGAAATGAAATAAAAAAACCGAACACTCGGTACAATAATATAACCAAATCTAATGCCGTACTAAAAGGCGATAAAAGAATAAATGAGTGCAGTTGGGCCATAGCCCGAATGTTTCTACAATACCCCCTATCTAGATCTCAATGATAGAGGCGTCTAATATAAACCTACTTGCATCCACAACTGCTGCAGGAAACGTCTGACTCGAAAGAATCATTATCCAGGCGTCCCTATGTCTAGACACCTATATATATATAGATATAGGAAGAGGGGAAAATAGAGAAACGGGTCAGAGCCCGAGTTTTGAAAACATTTTAGCAAGTACTTAAAATCCATATTTTAAAATATGATATTTCTCATATTTAAACTGGTATCGCTCTCACATGAGATACACCTCACCCCTCTTCTAACAGTGCACAACTATCGCATGCCATTTTAAACACCCTAGTTAAGCTACCCTGCCTAACTAATGTAATTACCCATCTTCTAATAATCCTCATCAATTCGAGTACTAAGGACTAAACTTCTCCCCATTCCCAACATTACGTTACATTCGTGTGTGTGGTGTCTCGTGAAGCGAAATCCAAACAAGGAACCCCCCCGATACACTACTACGTGATAATGTTGATCATCGGTATCTATTAGGCCTTAGTACATACCATATTTATACCATCCCGTATTTATTAATAGTTCTCATTAGAACCTAAGATTGATATTCATATAAATCCGGATATTCATTTACCGGAAGTAATATCACACTTTATTCATTCTTTTCACTTTATACAAGGTTAGGTTATATGATATCTCATCTCATATATATAAACAATATACTATAGGCAACAAGTATATTAATCATCCACCGAACTATAATATAAGTGGCTTAGTCATTTTCATTTACTAAGCATTCGTGGATTATCTCAAGTACACATATATGTTAATCAAAATACATATATCCGACACTCATAGGCTTAACAGCGGTGCACACATACTCTGCTATCCAATCCGAGTACATCTCGTACTAAAGGATCGCATGTTCCATATCGCTCAGGAACTGTATCAATACAAATCACACATATTGGAGGCGAACATAGTTCACGTACCTACGGGTCACGCATACCTAGGCTCCCATAGCCAGCAGACTTATCAACTCACAAATAAGCCTTTCACAGTCCTATGTTCTTGAGGTACCCAATCTAAAATACCCCCGAAGGCAACACAAGATAAGATTGTCCTCTTTCGAACGCCAACCTCCCGTGATAGCAAGTATGGTAGGTATGTCATACACATAATAAACAATCATATAGGTCCCTACATAAATATATCATCAATTAGGTATTCACACAACCATATTATAACGATAGGTTTATCTCACCTGTACATAATTTCCCATCGGTAATTATTTAACCCATGTATATAATAACATCAGGGCATACGCACCACCCATATAATAATCCCCTACATAGTATATTTATATCTCGACTATCCTACGTCTTTATCATTTTTTTTTACTAATCCCCAATATTATATTTTCGATCTTTTCTCGCCGCACAATGATAATATCAACAACCCTGATATATTCATTCGTCTCATAATATATGTACTTTAACGACATCGTATACATATTATTTATATCTCTTCTCAATATACTATGGCTATAATTTCCAAACTCTTATAACGATAGCCAATCACCTCAAATATTTCCATTCATAATAATATAAGCAATCACACCCTTAAAATATTACCTCCAATACGTACTCTCTTATTTATTATTCAAATCACACCTAAATGCCCCTTTAAGTATTATTCCTCATGAACACCCCTATTTGGGTAAATCTTGTATTTTACTTTCAACTAACCCAAAGTATACGCCTTACTAAAAAAAATATTTAGAAGTCCCCACACTATTTTTAGGAATCCCAAATATTTATCTCCAAACAATTCTAGCCTTTTTTATTTCAATTTTCGGTTTGATTTCCGAGTTAATGATTAACCCCGGAACTACTTTCTTATAAAAATCATATCAAATCGAAAAAAAATCGAAAAAAAATCAAAAATACGCGGTTAGAGCCCACGCGACCGTATCGAAAAGATATACAAGTTTTGTGTTTTGACCGATAGCTGAATCGTCTGTTTTCCTAGCCGAAATAGTTTGGAAGTGACGCTGGTCACTATTCACCTTCTTCTCCAAAAATCCAAACCTCCATTAAAACACCTCCAAGCTTTTTATCTCCTTTCTCATCATCAACCAACTTCAAACAACCATAAATACACATATAGAAAGGGTTCTAATCATCCTAGAACTCATTTTCAACAATTAATTTCAATAAATCACAAGTTTCTCAAATTGGGTATTAATCGAGTTATATCCGTTTTAATCTTCTGAAAACCCGTTTGATCCACGAAATTTCAACTCAAAAATCTTTAGTTTTATACCAACTATAATATGAGAAATAAACACACTAAATCATAAAGCAAGTTAAAGACTTGCCTCGTGGATTAAATCCGACGACCCCGAGTCGAATCCCGTGAATTTTGGCCAAAAATCTCTTCTTTTCTTCTTCTCTTCTCTTCTCTTCTCTTCTCTTCTTCTTCTTCTTCTTCTTCTTCTTCTTCTTCTTCTTCTTCTTCTTCTTCTTCTTCTTCTTCTTCTTCTTCTTCTTCTTCTTCTCCTCTTCTCTCTCTCTCTCTCTCTCTCTCTCTCTCTCTCTCTCTCTCTTAGGGCAGATATGGGGAAATAAAATAGGGTTGCTTTCTCTTAAACCCGAAATTGGGTGTATACCCAATTATTAAATGACTCGTGTACTCATTTACGAGTCCCTACTAGTCCAAAAATGCCCGGAACCCAAATACTACCCCCAGGTACTCTATTTTGACTATCTCGGCCATTCCTAACCCAATGGCGTAGTCGAAATCTCCAACCGAGTCACTTTACTAAAATTCACTATTTTGACCCAACATGTTCGTTACGCATGTTTTCCAATTTAAAATATTTTCCTTTGTCTCTTTACTCAACTGCAACATGTAATAAAAATAATCTACTCTTATACTTAGTCTCGAAATGAAATCCACGTAAATATTAATCTGTCACTCGAAAACTAATATTTACTAGTCACTTTATAATATTGAATTTATTTAATTTCACTCATTAATTCCAGAATTACTATTCATAATAATTCCTCAAATTACCAAATTACATCCACAGTGTAATTTAAATACCTTTAAAAGTACGGGGTATTACAGGCAGATGCTTTGGTTGTGGTAGGAATGGCCATAGGTGTTAGGATTGCCCAGAAGGGGATAGGGCCCCGCAGTAGTAGGGTGCCCGTCAGGATCCCCAGAGACCGATCTTCCCAGCCGCCCTCCCAGCACCACCTCAGATACCAGCCTTACCAGCCATCCCAACAGTCCCAATTTGGCAGGGACAATTGCAGTATGGACGTGTTTATAATGTCCACCAGGCAGCAGCACCGCAAGCACCACCCGTAGTTGAGGGTACATTTCCTATCCATGGTACTATGGGGTGCATTTTATTTGACACTGGGGCATCGTACTGCTTCATAGACACTAGTTTTGCACCGGCCACGGGGTTTTTAGGCACGACAGAGAGTACTATGACATGTGTAGACTCACCTTTAGGTAATAGGTCATTGATTTTCTTTATATACCGGGGAGTAGGTATAGGGATTAGGAGTTTGAGTTTGCCTGCAGATATGCTAATCCTAGATATGCACGAGCATGACACCATTATTGGCATGGATTGTCTTGCTTCTTATAGAGCCATGATAGACTGTTTCAGTAGGAGCATTATTTTTGCTATCCCAGGTCAGGAGATGTTTTTGGTGGCGATGCCTCGTCCTGAGGGAGGATTGCCCACCCATTTATATTACATAGAGGAGGAGACCTCTAAGGAGATAGTAATTCCCATTGATTCGATTCCTGTAGTTCGTAAGTTTATTGACGTGTTCCAGTATATACTAGGACTATCGCCTAACTGAGAGATAGATTTCGTTATAGATATGATGTCGGGCACTCGGTTGATAGCCCGTGCATCCTACTGTATGGCTCCAGCTGAGATGAGGGAGTTATGGGACTAGATTGAGCAGCTGTTAGGACAAGGTTTCATTCATAGTAGTACCTCACCTTGGGGTGCTCCCGTGTTGTTTGTGAAGAAAAAAGATGGATCATTGAGGTTGTGTGTGGACTACCGAAAGTTGAATAAAGTCACGATACGAAATACGTATCCATTGTCCCGAATCGATGACTTATTCGACCAGTTGAGAGGAGGTGCCTTCTTCTTGAAGATAGATTTGAGATTGAGATATCATCAGTTACGGATTAGGGAGCAGGATGTGTCGAAGACTGCTTTCTTGACGCGATATGGATCCTACGAGTTTCGGGTTATGCCGTTTGGGCTAACCAATGCTCCATCCGTGTTCATGGACTTAATGAACATGGTGTTTAGAGAGTTCCTGGATCAGTTTGTCATTATATTCATAGATGACATTTTGATTTATTCTTAGACTGAGGAGGAGCATACCGAACAGTTGAGGCGGGTTCTTCAGGCTCGACGAGAGCATCAGTTATATGCTGAGTATGATAAGTGAGGGTTTTGGCTACGCGAGGTCTAGTTCTTGGGGCATATTATTTTCTCGAGGGGAATATCTGTAGATTCGTGGAAGGTGTCCACGATGAGGGAGTGGGGATAGCCCACGACACCGTCAGAAATCTTTAGTTTCTTAAGATTGGTAGGGTACTACAAGTGGTTCATTCTAGGATTCTTGAAGATAGAGGGTCCATTGATTAATTTGACTCGCAAGGGGGTACCGTATGTATGGGATGACGCTTGTCAGTTGGCCTTCGATGAGCTAAAGGACAAGTTGACTTTAGTGACAGTTCTTGCTTTACCCAGGCAAGGAGTGGAATACCTGGTTTATACTGACGCTTACCTACAAGGACTTGGTGGAGTACTTTAGTAGGAGGAGCAGGCTATAGCTTATGTCTCCCGCAAGCTCAAGCCTCACGAGAGGAATTACCCCACCCACGACTTGGAGCTAGCAGCGGTCGTGTTTACCTTTCAGATTTGAAGACACTACTTATTGGAGAAGAAATTTTGCCTATTCACAGACAACAAGTCACTACAATACTTGTTCACTGAGTGGGAGTTGAACATGCGTCAGCGCAGGTGGCTGGAGTTTCTGAAAGATTACCAGTTCGAGATACAGTACCACTCGGGGAAGGCTAACGTAGTTGCTGGTGCATTGAGCCGAGGCCATTAGGTAAGGTGGCAAAAGTGTGGAAGGCAAAATGGAAAGAGTTGGGACATCAGGATGCAGTGGCCCGATCCTTTATGTCCGTCATGACAGTCACGCTAGAGATTGTTATGAGGGTGATCCAGGACCAAGCCACTGATTCGTTTTGCCAGGATCAGATTGTACAGCTTCTAGCGGATGGAGCAAAGTCCTACTTAGTGAGTTCAGATGGGGTTTGTGATTTAATGGGAGATTAGCGGTCCCTTAGGGGGAGGACTTACATCATGCAAAGATGACAGAGTCACATGGATCTCAATTTGCGGTACATCCCGGAGGGGATAAGATGTACCATGATATGAGGCTACAATACTGGTGGAGTGGGATGAAGAAGGACATTGCGGAGTTCGTGTCCAAGTGTGCCACCTGTCAGTTGGTAAAGGTTGATCATCAGAAACCACCGGGGTTATCTTAGCCGCTAGAGATACCTATGTGGAAATGGGAGAGTATTTCCATGGATTTTATCACTGGGTTGCCTACATCATAGCGGGGTCATGACTCTATATGGGTAGTGGTGGATCGATTGATTAAGGTAGCTTATTTTCTGTCGGTGCGGACAGACTACACTACGGGACATTATGCCCAGTTATTTATTGTTGAGATAGTGAGGTTGCATTGGTTTCCCCTGAATATCATGTCTAACAGAGACAAGATTTTTGTGCCATGCTTCTAGGAGAGCTTTCAGGAGGCTATGGGTACCGACCGAGCTGCGATTGAGTACGACTTATCACCCACAGACAGATGGGCAGACTGAGCGTACTAATCAGATGCTGGAGGATATGTTGCGCATGTGTATCCTTGATTTTGGAGGGGGTTATGAGCAGTACCTACCTCTGGTTGAGTTCGCTTATAATAAATCCTACCAGTTTACGATTGGCATAGCCCCATCTGAGGAGTTCTACGGAAGACCTTGTCGTTCTCCCGCTTGTTGGCTAGAGGTGGGGGACAACAAGTTACTCGGGCCAGAAGTGATTCAGGACATGTCAGCCAGGATTGAGATGATCAGGAGTCGCATTCGGGTAACCCAGGACAGGCAGAAAACCTACGCCGATGCAAAGTGGTTCTTTAGGGAGTTTAGCATGGGGGACCAAGTATTACTGCGAGTGTACCCTATGAAAGAGTAATGAGGTTCAGGAAGAAGGGGAAATTGGCTCCGAGGTATGTAGGAACATTTCCCATTATTTAGAGGATCGGACCAGTGGCATATAGACTTGGGTTGCCGGAGCACTTGCACCGTATTCATGATGTGTTCCACATTTCGTCATTAAGGCGGTATCTTCGGGATGAGTTGGACCGCACTCACATTGCGATAGAGGAGATTGACTTACAGTCTGACAGTTCTTATGAGGAGAGACCAGTGGCTATCCTAGACCATAGTGAGAGGAGATTGAGGTCGAAGGTAGTCCCACTTGTACGGGTCCAGTGGGAGCATTATAATGTAGAGGAGTCCACTTGGGAGCGCGAGGCAGACATGCGCGAAAAGTATCCAGAATTATTTTTACAGGGTATGCCTTATTATTCGAATTTCGGGACGAAATTCCGTTATTAGGGGGAACTATGTAATACCCCGTATTTTTATGGCCTTTAATTATGGGATTAATTAAATTAAATTGGGATAAATTAATTTAATATTAATCTGGATTTCAAAATAAATATTTACTAGCTTGTCGAGAGTTAGTAATTATTGGTAAGAATTATGTTGAATATTACTTAATGAGTAAAGTAATATGTGAGATTAAATTTATTAAAATTATCGTGAGTGAATAATACGACATTTATAGAAATTAAGTCGGGACGCGCGAGTCAGTCGTGTTGGAACTAATTTAAAGAATTAAAAAGTAAATTAACTCTAAGTTGTCCGTATGGTCATTTCGATGCGCCAATGTGTTCGAAAGGGTCGAGACAGTTAGATAAGTGTTCCGGAGATTTAGTTTGGGTTTCTGGACATTTTTGGGTCTACATTTTGGTAATTTCAAATTTTAGGCCTTAATTAATCATAAGGCTATATATGTTGTTACATGTTGTCTTCTAGGGTTAGAATAAACACAGACCATTAGATGAGGGAGGTCAGGAGCTTTCCCAAGGCTAGAATCACCCTAGTTACACCGTCTTCACCACAAACACCGCCGGAGTGTAGATCGGAGGAAGTGGAACTCAACCACACCATCAAATCCCAGAAATTCAGACCTTCGTTCTTGAGGCAAGTATCTATCTTGGTGTTCTTAAGTTGATACAACATTCATGTTTGAGTAGGAAGAATAGTTATATGTTTTAGGGAGATTTAATGAAACTGGAAGAATAGAATTTACATGCTCGAATGGGAACTATGTTAGGCGGATATCCTTATTGTATGTAGAACATCTATCACAAATTTTAATGATGATTAGAGGAGGAAATATTAAAATATCATGTGGATTGTTGAATTAATATGGTAAACTAGGGTAGAGACCAAATCATGAATTACAACCATTTAATGATGATCCCTTAATGAAATTACCTAGATTTTATGTTAGAAATTATTTATACTTGCTGCTATAACGTTAGTGAGGTTTGGTTGGGTGTTTGGGACATTTTAATGGAGGTTTTGATGATTAAAATGGAAGAACCCCGTAGGCATTATGTGCAGAAATTCTGGGCCAATAACTGTTTGATCGATCGATCGACTGGATCGATCGATCGACTGGATCGATCGACTGGATCGATCGATCGACCATTCCCATCGATCGATCAAATCCTCTTAGAATTTGAATCTTCTTTCCTTTTTAATGTTAATCCAACCCCAAGGTATAAGGACCCTTAGACATAACTTAAATACCATGATGGGACTTGAGGAGGACTAGTAGGGTAGTAGGCAAGGTTTGGGTAGTACGATTTTAATATGAGATTTAACCGTGAGGTCATGAGGGTATAAAATGGGGTGAGTATCGTGTGTATATTGAATTAGGTCTTGTGAGAATTAAGGATGACTTAGACCATTAAGGTAAAGAAAATACACCTATTGATACTATAAATATCAAAATGATACACTTCGAGGATCGAGAAGTACTTGGGAACTTGCGATGAAAAGGGAATATAAAAGAATGAACTAATTATACGTAAAATTTGGATATTACATGACGTGTATGGGTAGAACATGTTATGGGCCGTGGATGTACCTATCTGAATAATGTAAATATATATATGAGTGCATGTATTTATATTATATGAATATCTCTGCTTAATTATACCCGCGCTACTTGCTATCACGGAGGTTTCCGCACCGGGACACTTTTATTCTGATGTAACCTTTATGGGCAATATTGACTCGTACTCCAGAATATATGATCCTTGGTATAGGCTATCTGAGAATGATAGTTATGCGGTCCTAAGAGATGTGAGAATATGTGTTGATCTCTTAGTGACTGGGAACTATGCTTCGCCTCCAATATGTGTATTTTGTGTTAATACAGTTCGAGAGTGGATCCGAACTAGTATTTCCCTCATTTGTACAAGAGTTATAGGGACTTGATAGCAGAGCATGCCAGCACCATGGATTTTATGTGGGGTGTCCTATCAGCATATATATTATGAGTGATAAATATCTGTACATGTGATTCATCTACTGTGCTTGTAAGTAAATAACATTAAATAATTGATATTAAATAATTTAAGTGTTTAAGAACCTAAGGCTGTATTTAGATGTACATAGCTGGCTTGGTAAATTCATAAGAAAAAGTTATCATGTATAAATCATAGTTATGCGATCACGTGAATCAGGTGGATGAGAGGACATTGGGTTAGACTAGTTAACTGGGTTAACTTTATCTAGATTTATATAGTAGTATGTTAGGCTTGCACATTAGTTGAGAGGTGAGAATTCTCAAGTGAGTGTCAAGGCACTAACATGCATGTAATATCAACTGGTAAGAAATTTATATACTTGCTAAACTATTTTTAAAGCTATTTTACACTCGGGCTCTGACCCGTTTCTTGTCATCTCCTCTTTCTCTTGTATATATATATATGCATTACAGGTACCCAGCCACAGGAGCGTCAGACTTTGATCTTTGGACTGTTGACGTGCTGCAGGTAGTGTGGGAGTTGCAGGTTTTTGCATTTAGACGACTTCATCCTTGTCATCTCAGCTCTTCACTTAGTCATTTTAGATAGGGCACGTGTCACCCATTTCTAGTTTCTATTTAGTTCAGAAAGACTTTGTACTCTTTATTTATTTCAGTATTCAGTTTTAGTTGAGATTGTTTGGATTATTGCGTTGTCCTTCGATTTGGGATATTTTATTTGGAAGGATTAATCTAGCCTATTTATTCCACTTGAATGGTTCGGTATTCAATATTATTATCTGTGTTCATAAAATGGTTTATGTATATAAACTCATGACAATGGAACTTAATCTATAAAATTAAATGTTTTGACACTTAGCTTAATTATTTATTAGGTGTTAAATAAAGAAAATTGTTTTTCGACAGTGATGCTAAGAATGATCCAACCGGATACTTTGTTTTAATTTAATAAAGGGCTCATCACCCGGTATTTAATTAGGCGGGGTGTCACAGGTGCCACTAAGACTGATCACCTAGCTGCCTTTACCGAATATCCTCCATTGGAGAACCCCATTGTTGGGGGAGGCGACACGTGAATGAACATCGGTAAAGTTTACCCTCCGAGTAATAATAATACCTTACCAACTGGATCTTCATCTTGTAAGCCTCTTTACCATCTAATCGTAAATCATAATCTCTACTACTTAAATAGAGCATAAAACTTATCACCCCTATTTTTTACTTACTTCCATTCCTACCCTTCCTCAAATGAATTCATTACCCATTTTATCTTTTTTATTATTTTTTATTCAAGGGGAGTCACATCATTACCCATATTATCTCTCTATCATAATCCTCTCTCACGAATCCTCTGTCAGTGTCATCAAGACACATATTCCTAGTCTTCTCTCTCTTTATCTTTTCATTATACATCCACTCATCAACAAAACCCAAAAGCCTAAAAAATATTAAGCTTCCCTCTCATCCATTAGGCCTCTCTCTACAAATATTTACTCTTTTATCCGTTCATTAACGGAACCTAAAACCCTCAAACAAATGATATTTATATGTAATCTAATACATCGCACCGCTCATTACCATATTGTTTTCGACCAACCTTGTTTTGGGTATTAACAACCGTTTAATCCTTTTTTGTTAGCGCTTCATATCTGAAACTTTTTGGTCATAAACCCTCGCCCTCTATCGTTCATCATCAGGTATGCCATTTGGACATACAATTTCTATTTCTCCTTCTTTCTTTCAATATCTTGAACACTGAAAAAATATTGTTTTTTTATGTCACAATTGGTTTTTTATATGGGTATTTCATGTGGAGGGATTATATAATCAAGTTAACACCAAATTTATGTTTATATATCCTTTTTTAATTTAAATTTAATCGTATTTTACTAATATATATATATATATATATATATATATATATATATATTTGTGATAATAATTAATGTGTTTTGATGACCAAAGACGTATACGAAGGAGTTTCATATGTTATGCTTGGTATTGTGCGGATTCTATGTTTAGTAGAATGCCACAATGAACTCAAGAGCCTCCTGGGAATCCAATTGTTGAGATACTTAATTTTCCTTCAACATTTTGAGGATGGGTTTGTTTAGGTTTTTGGTCATTTGGATTTACGTAGTATCAAATACTAACTTTGGTGGGTTCATCCAAAATTTCCAATAATATAAGTGTTGTGGGTTAAAATATTCATCCATATAGACCAATGAGATAGGGACACATGTCTCCATAAACATCCACCTCACAGCTTCACATATACTTGGTCGGCCTAAGAGATACTTGGTCGGTTAACCATACGACCTCAACCAGGAAGATGAACCATCAAGGAGGGGAAAGGTGACTCACATGGGGGCTACCAACAACCATTCCACACATGCATTTGAATATCAACAGTCGCTTTTATTGTATATGGGTGTAAATTCTTACATCTATAAAAGCATTCCATCCCTTAGTCTTCTAACCATTATAAATTGAATTTCTCAATGGCATTCTTTTGGAGGAGGTTTACGTGGAACAACCAAATGGGTTTGAAGACCCAAAGCACCGAAACACGTCTTTTATTTAAAGAAGTCCTTGTATAATTTAAAGAAAGAACCCCGTGCTTGGTACGGAAGGCTAACTTCTTATTTTTTAGCTTGCGGATTCAAGGGAGGGGGAGTTGATATGATGTGGTTCGTTAGGAGAGAGGGTGGTTCTATCGTAGTTGAACAAGTCTATGTGGATGACATAGTCTTTAAATCCACTTTTTATCAAGTGTGAACTTTTGAGGAGGAGTTGAAGAGCAAATTTTAGATGAGTATGGTTGGTGAACTTACTTTCTTCCTAGATCTCCAAGTGCGTCAACTCGAGAATGGGAATTTTTTTGGTTTGTACTCCGCTAAGAACTCTCACACACCCATGAGTTCCTTGACAAAGCTTAGCAAATATACTTTAGGTTAGGACATGGGGCAAACACCTATGACCACTAGTCATCTCGATATCTCCTTTAATGTTGGAGTTTGTGCACGATACTAAGAGTCCCTAAAAGAGTCACACTTGCTTGAACTTAAATATATCATCAAATACATGAGTGGCACTCTTTCTTATGGAATTTGGTATTCCTTTGATACCAATGATCATTTTTCGGCTTATTCGGATGTCGATTTGAGCCGGGATGTTGATGGTTGTAAAATCACATCGAGTGGATGCTTTTATTTTGCAAATGATCTTATCTCATGGTTAATCAAGAAGAAAAAATCCACTTCCTTATCCATGATGGAGGCAGACTACATAACCACCGGGAGTTATTGCACACAACTCTAATGGATGAAGCAAATGTTGGAGGATTATGGGATTAATTAAGTTGCGATGATTATTTCTTGCGATAATACTGATGCAATCCACATTTCTTATAATCCCATCAAACATTCTCGTACGAAGCACATTAGGATTCATGAAAACTTTATTCCTTATCTTGTTGAGGAGAATATCATTTCCTTGAGCTTCGTGAGTACCGAAGTCAGTTAGCCGACATTTTCAATAAACCTTTAAATGCACTTAAATTTGAGGATCTTGGGAAGTCTTTGGGTATTTGTTCCATTGATTGAGTTTAGCTATTATTTCTAGTTTACGGTGTTTTTTATATTGCTATCATTTGTCCCTACAACTAGATTGTATTCTTATATTTATATATTAAAAAATCCAAAAATATTTTCTTTTCTTTTAGAAAAATATCATAAAAATTCAAAAAGATCATTTTGATAAAAAAGTTCAAAAATTACAAAAAAAAATTGTATATTGTTTTACACCATATATGGATGCACATTTAAGATGTTTGAACTACAATTGCATTCCATCCATTCATGTGTATTACTCATGGTGTCATGAGGCTTGGCTACATTTTTTTGTGTTTAAAAATGCATGTTTAGCATTACTTCATTATTGATTACTACCTTCATGCTAGACTCATTATATCGCATTGATTGCAGACATGCACGAACTTTTCAATAATTGATCTATGTTAAATATGATGTTCTTATCTCAGGCGTGCTTAATAATGAACCAAATGTAATTGGAACTTAGTGTGCATGTAAAAACCATCGACCGGATTTTATTTATTGAAAAATTCATTGATCTATGTTTAAGGAGTGGAAAGGCGCTATGAAAGAAGCAGTCTTCTTTGCGTTACAAGCCAATTTTGGCAATAGCCTGAAAGATATATTCAACACATAAAAACAGAAGTGCTAAGGCCAATTTTGTTTCATTGACGCTTCTTTAATAATGAATAATATGATTCCTTCAGAAATTTTGAGAGTTTATGCTTAAATGTGAGAGTTTAAAGGTGTTATAAGTTGAAGATTAATGGGTTTGCAATAAAATTCTGTGAAAAATATTAAATAGTTTGGCATTATTGATTTAAGAAGCATTGAAATTGATGACATTTTGTATGGGTTGAGTCAATTTCATTATGTTTAACATTTTTTACTCAAAAGGTTGAATTGAGTTCTTTCTTTAGGAGTGTCACTTTGACTTAGTGCACCGTCGTTATGTATGCCTATGTTGAGTTCCCCGTCCATTAACTTCACACAGCTTCATTGCATTTCCATGGTTCGTACATGCTAATCCACGGTGTGTTTGTTATATGTGTATATTTTCTATACTGAACAATTTTAAAAATTCCAAAAAATATATTGTTGATTATTGAAGTTTCATCCATTATGTTTTTTTATCTATACTTTTTGATGATATTTCAAATGTGTATACTCGTTATGCTAACTTTCAAGGCTTAGCTTCTAACCTTCTGTCTATTATGAACAAAAAGCGGGAGAACAAACTAAGGGGGAGTTTTTTTTTTTTAAACTCCATACATCACAGTATTTTCTTTGCTTCATGTGTGTAGGTCTTTTTCCATATTGATGATATCGTGGAATACACGATGAAGATCTTCAGTAGAGATAAAGTTGCAAGTGTATTTTCCTTTTTGAGTTTGCGGGGGACATTACTCGAAATTGTTTTAGGGGATATTTTTTCGATTTTGTGTTTTGTACCGGAATAGCCAAAGAGGGAGATTTGTAGGAGAAAAATATATGATTTTCTCATTATGTTTATAGTTTGGCGTATTTTGTTACACCCTATTACACCATCTTGTACATTCTTAAGGCTTTAGTTGAAGACAAATTTGTGACCAAATATGACAGTTGAAGAGTTGATTTCGTCACTACAACATACGGAGAAGGTATACGAGGTTGATTTTGTGTAAACATTATGTTCAGGGGTAATTTACAAGTGTTTGAAACATAAAAAAAAATTCAAAAGTTTTTTAAATGAAAATCATTTTTAAGGTATTTTGTTAGAACGCGATATCGAAGGTCGTTCGAATGAGTTTCTTTAACTCCCTGGATATCAGACGTCCAAATGAAACTTCAAACGAACTTTTGTACCATCTTGCTGGAATGTCGTTCGATCTCTCATTCAATGTCATTCAAATGACTTTTTCATAGGTAATTCGAATGTGGTACAGTTCGTTCGAAGGAGCCTATGAAAAATTATTTTTTACTTGGTTTCAAAAGCAATATTTTCAAATCTATCTCTTGGAGATTTTTTTCACTATTTAAGAGACACAAGTTTGCACTTCTTTGCAAGCCCTTTTTCACATATTTTTTTATAAAAAACTTTGGTTTTCCAAATCCTTTGAATATTTTGTGATCACTTTATCAAACCTTAAAGAACACATCACATGTTCAAATCCTTGTGGAGTTGATTCTTCACTGCTGAAGATAGGAAATGAGTTTTTCTGAGGCTGATCGGTGGACACCGAGGCAAGTGGAGCTTACTGTGGGGCTTTACTGGAACTTCACCTCTTTCTGTATCAACAAGGAAGGAGGCATAACTGTGATTCTTAGTGGAGTCTAAGTTTATAAGTCTGTATGTGTCGTTCTATAATACCTTAGTTGCAACAGTGTTGAAAAGGGTTTTTCTCGAAAGGTGTTTTTCCTCATATCTCATGTTGTTGTTTGTTTGATTCGATTTAGTTTTAATATATTGCACGCTTAGTTTCACCTAATTAATCAAGATAAAATTGGATTAAATTGAATTTAGTTTGTTTGTGACCTAATTACGGATTCTTCCTTTGACCATATAATTGGATCACTCTGTACGTTTTTCAGTAACTTAGGTCGGACTAACTTATTACTTATTATCCGATTCTTCCGGTTGAATAAGTGCAAGATGGCTATTAGTGGAATGATGAAGTAGCATAAAAATCTCACTACATGAGGGATCCATGATGTGGAAACCCTACCAGTATAGTGTAATCAGATCTTCTATGCTTAGGGAAGCGAATCTCCTTTTTTTTGTATTCTCCAAATTATGAGAGGTGGAGTTGCACTGCTCTAACTACCCGATTAACTATCACCTTTGATAGGTGATCTCATCATTATCATCTAGTATCTCTTCATAAAGAAGGACCATTTGTGAAGTTTCTCTTCCCAAAATTCTCTCCGCGAAAGGAGTATAACATCATCGACAAGGCCTGAATATTCTAGGTGTTCGTCCCTTTGACCTCGTTTCACTAGGAGGTAGGGGCACCTTGAAGGAGTTTGTTCCCTCCTTATAATTCATATCTCATATTAGATACGAATTCTGGCATGTGAATGATGAGACTAGTGATCACTCATATTACTACATGACTGATTTTCATAGTAGTGGGAGTTCAAAAAATTTTCCACAGATGATGCCAAATTATAGGGGATAATGAACCCGTAATAATTGCAATATTATGAATCGTTCGAGGAATACGGATGCAATAATTTATATGAAAATAATGAAATAAGTAACACTAGATACGGTTCGTCATATCATCCTGCCCATGTCCACGGGGAAGATAGGGAGAGAAGTTTATTAATCAGGAAGAACAAAGGACGATTAGAGTGTTAGGGTTGCTAGATGAGAGTCTAAGTTGCCACGATCAAGGTACAAATAAATACCCCCAAATAGGATGGGGTCATGCTTATCTATAAGTTCAAGATCCCTACAAATCTAGGTCTCTTATCATTGAGCTTGTCCCTAGGTTAGGAGAGTTGTGATAGGTTTAATCGTCCATTATGCATCGTGATCTTCCTGGATTCTTTGTTGGCCTTTCCTTGATATTCGACCGACTACACCGCTTATGAACCCAGGTGGCATGATCTACCAAATGTCCCTTCAGTAATCATAATATTAAATAAAAATATATTAATATGCATTAATACCATTATAGTTAGAATAATTATATAAAATAAATGTTATGGACATCGTTGACATATAAGTACAAAAAATAAAAAAGATAAATTATGATGCACTACTGTGACTACTCTGACATAATCCACGCCTTCTTCGATGAGTTGATGGCTCCGACTCATCATGGGTGTCACCATAGGCCTCATACATTTGTTGGAAAGCACCACATTTTGTTTGAATAAAAAAGGATCAAAATGAAAAGCACAAAATCCTCCATAGTTTATCGTAAGGTGCCATGCATCTACCGAAAATTGTGGTATTGATCATGTATTTTTCATGTATAACATCTCTCTCATACTATGATCGACCTGAAGAGAGTGAATCAATTGCCTTTAGGCCTCGTCCTACATTAATGACATAAATGAGTAAATATCAAAATAGTAATGAACTATAAGTAACTTATGTTCAACAACATATAGTAAATATTAATGTTGATAGCTTGTAGAGATATGTCATGGAATCGTAATCCTCCAACCCATGCATTCTTACTACACATGCCCTCCAATCATCCTGGGTCACAGCATGGGGATTGGGGATCCCGCAGAGTACTCTCAGGAAAAGTAAGGCTGGCCAAGGTAGGGTGCGGGATATGTAGTTCTCGACATAAGGCATTGGCGCACATGAGATCATTATCAATCGTCATATAAACCATCATTACCAATGACCCATGCTCGTACCTCCTCCATCATATGTTATATTCCAGGTGCAATTCTACGTAACTAATGGTATTAGGCCACTAGTTAGGGTCTTTATGGTGAATGATCTTCTCTGGTTACACGTGTTGGCATGCCATATTACTCAGTTGGGGTGTGGGACTACTGAAATTTATATTATAATGGACAAATACATAAAATATATTCGACACTTTCTTCATAAAATATCAATTATACATGTTTATTGGTATCATTTTTTAGTTACTAGCACAAGATAAGGAAATGAGTTATGATGGTGTTGGGTGGTATGAGATTATAAATTCTTCCAAGTAAATCGTGTATCTAGAGTCTCAAGAACATGGACCTTCAGTGAAGTTTACATCTATACTTCACTTGTACCTCTTACAATGAAATGATGCTTTTGGTTAGTCCATTTTCTTCATTTATTATTAAATTTTTGAACTTGAGATTTTGTTTTCTTGTTGACCCTTTTCAGTTGTCAGTTGTCAGTTGTATGTTTGTGTGTGTGTGTTTCAAAGGGGTTGGATATTGTAATATCTAAAGCTATATCATATGGAATGAAGTTGATATTGAACTTTGTAAATAATAACCCACCGCCCAAAAGTTCCAGTAAGTGGCAATCATTCCAAAGCATGTTAAACCTTTAACAACCTTACGAAACACAACTCTCTCCCTTATATGCGTACATCAAAACCTAGCCGAAATAACCATATACTCTTCCATAAACCGACATGCATGGCTGAAGCTGAGCTACCAGTACCTCAAAAGGATAACGAAGGCATTGTAGTAAAGAATTGTATTTTCTCCACTTGCCTTCTTAGTTAATCCCTTCCAAGCATTATGTCTGAACACACTTCCTTTTTCCTTGAATTTTCACAAAGGATAAATCCCAGAAGAAGAGGAAGACTATTTTAAGCAACACTATAACAGAAGACAAAGGACAATAGCGATGATCAATATTCTACTTTTCACCTAAAAAAACTCTAATGACCCCCTAGACTTATGCATGGAGATAAGACCGAAGCCAAAAAAATTATGACGCGAGATGCCTTAAACATGATTACAGTATTAGGATCGATAGCTCTTATAGGAGTCATCAAGTCGCGTTCTTCACAGAAGCCCTATTATGGGCATGCTCACAGCCCAATATATGATAGGTACAATTTTTCATTCTATAATTTAATTGAGCAATTAGTTATTCATTATAAAAAATTATTATTTTTATTAGTAGAATCAGTTTGAAAATCTTTTGTTTCCCGTCTCTAACTATATGTCTCCTTCAATGATGTTTAAGCCCTAAGGTAGATACACAAAAATTTAGTACAAGAAACTTTAAGGGCCCTATCTCTTTTTCCTGCATTGAATTTTCTAGGACTTGGCTTTGTCTCTTTCCTTCATATTTTGGCTTTTTCTACGATTTCTTTCACACATGATTTGGTAGACACCTATTGGTGATACTTACATTCAAGCCAACATTATCTCACCAATGGTGGTCCTTTTTATTTATGAAAACGTCTCATCAATTAACTCCATTAAGTAATGTGTATTTCACACATACTCTCAAATGGACCACGTAAACGTTTCAAAAACAAATAAGAGGTCTTGGAATTTAATCATGATTAAGTCAAACACTAAATTCAATACATATAACTATAATCATATGAATATAGTGAAATGCAAGTGCGTGTGTAAAGTGAAATCACAACCACGATTTCAACATAATTTCATTATTGTGATTCATCAAGTGAATTCTAATCTATCATTAATATAACCAACATTTTCATAAAAAAGTTAAGAATTCATGCTTTCATCATCTCTCAAGTTAATTTCACTCATCAAATCAATGAATCAAATAACTTAATCATGTAATAAAAAAAAGAATAAAATGAAAGTCTTTTTTGCAAGTTTGACATAAGAATGATGCAATATGTACGATCATATCATGTAAGGAATGAAATGTATAAGAAAATGAATGTGAATGAATAAATTCATGAAAAACCTCATAAAAATATGCAAAACCATCGAAATGAAACAATTAAACCTCTCACACAAATAATTTAATCCCAACAACTCAAGGAGTACCTAGGAAGGGGACCTACACCAAAAAGACCTTTGGTATCCTAGCAAAATCCTGCCTAGGTATCGATTGGTGAAATATCTCCCGGATCCTTGGGAGAAACAAACACAATTTCCTTTTTGACAACCTTGTTTTGTGGAATACCCACTTCAATGTTTGTTTTAGGGGCATTTCTAGGAACACCTCTCATGCTCTTTGGTTTCCACCCCTCAATTCCTCACAGGATTCTTATGCCTATTCCTTGGAATTTGAGTAAAAGTTCTAGATCTACAACACTCCATGTAACACTTATTTATCACTCTCAATTCATAATTCAATTATACTCTTGGGTATTCATGCCAGGAAATAAAATATTTAATGCAATCGAGTAGTAATTGAATTCCAAAAATTCTACATCACTCCATGTAGCTCTCAATTTTATCTCATTAACCACATTCACTATAATTTATGGCCAACGCCAACCATTTTCTGTACCAATCCATAAACGCTCATGCTTGGATTTTAAATTTTCTCTCATCCTAACCTTTTAATGAACACAATTAGAGCCACTGAAATGTGGTGGAAATTCCATAGAACCTTCATCTCTCATAGGAGATTTCAAATTAAACAACACAAACAACTGGCGAGAAAAAAATAAATTAAATCACAAATCTTGAAATTCACCAAAACACACAAATTTAATAATCAATGATAGTACATGAGTAGGAAAACTGCATAAGAATCAAGTGGTGGTCTTGATTTTGCAAGACTCTATTTTGACGCAAGAGTAGTCAATCTTACACATGCACACACTCGCGCGCGTACGCACGCACACACACACACACACACACTCACATATATGGATACATTTTTACATTAACACAAAAATTACGCCATTATCTCATCAATCACATCATTTCCACAACATTAAAATTGACTTTTACATAATATGAAGGGTTCTTTGTTAATATATCATGTTTTTTATATTAGACGATTCCTTTACATCCCCTTAACACCCTTACTATCCCTCACCGTAGAAGGTTCATGCAACCACGTAGTCTCTGGAGTAGTAATATACATAGGATTACGCTATATGACCCATGCATTCATCCTAATTTGACCTTGCCCACCTCAAAAAAGATCATATTGGGTTAGTAATCAACTTATTAATACTTTGCTAAATTAGGAGTCATTTTAGTTTCTTTTAATGGTCATCGAATTCTATCTAATGTATCAGACGACCATCCATGTATACATGATCAACTCGTGAGCATATGAGATGCCATACTCAATGTGCAATACATGGTCACATGTGTTAAAATTTGTCCTAACATTTTCACAATTTTATCTTCTCCAATATCATGCGAATGCAGTAATATGACACCTAATCCATAATTTTGGTGAAAAGTATGATATTTTATGCATGAGTTGTTTTATGCATAAAGTTTCAAATTATTCTTAATCTTTGTTGTTTGAAATATCAAGAAATTATCCATTCTAGCTCACCCCGCAACAAACTCTCATTGAGAATCTAGGTGGTTCTTTGATTATTTGTGTGCACCTTGACATTTGTTGGTTATTCTATTCCTATAAGGCAACACAGTAGCTTGAGATTCTGGGAACCCAGAGAGCCAAGGCAGCTCATCAGCTTGAGATTATGGGAACCTAGAGAGCCAAGCATCATTATGTAAGATCGTATCCAATCTAGATTGAACATTATTAGTTACTTCATGTCTTTTATTCTAAATAAACCAAAGCCCATTAGTCACCATGTCCTCAGCCTGGACATCATTAATGCAATTATTGAAATCACAGGTGGACTCCAAATTAATTCCATTCTCCCATTTCTTTTCATTTTGAGCCCTAACCACATTAAAGTCCCCATCAACACCCACAGTTGGTCATTCACAATCCCACTATTCATCCTCAAAAACTCCCATAGCTGAAACCTATTAGTTGGAAGATTATCCCCATAAATGAAGGAGGCAAAAAACTGTTATCTCTCCCACAAATATTCGCTTTGCACAACAAAGCTTGTGGGTGAGATTGGACAAGCTGTATGTTAACACTATTAGGGTTCCAACCCACAATGACCCTAGCTACCCCACCCCCTAAGGGAAATTATCAAGGCATTCCCAATTAAAAAAGCAGTTGTTCTAACTAGGTTGTTTCTCCTCACTTTAGTTTCAAGCAAGCAAACCAAATCCAACGTATGGTCTCTAATGAATTTATTCACTTCTTTCTGTTTATGAGAGTAATTAAGACCCCTAATGTTCTAAGAGACTAACTTGATCATCTAGGTCCCTTCCCACTCTTTCTTGCCCTACTCTTTCCCCCCCGAGTTAACTTTTTTCTTGCCTAATCCCAAGTTTTTCCCCACCAGCTCATCAACTGCCTTAACACGTCTATATTGAGCAGTGGGTTCAGGTGTTACTTTCATCTGACTTCTACTCTCCATAGCACTCAAAGAGTTGGAAGTGGTGATAGTGGCTACACTAACAAACTTTCTTGGTTGCATTTCAGCACTCCCCTCCTCCCTTTAATCATTCCTGATATAATCAGACGGTTCCCCTTCCTCCACGACAACATTCCTCCCTACCACCATTGTCTGATTATTTCCAACAAGAGTCCACTCCTCTTTCTCATCCACTTTATCCGCACTGGTGGCAATCACATTTGTCAAGTTTCAGTTTGTTGGTATTTCTTTTCTTTCCAAAAGAGTTTAACCTTAGTACACTTATTGATAGAGAGACCAAAGGAAATGCAATGGTAATAGACACGAGGAAGACACTGATACTCGATATTAATACAAGCAGTATTACCATCCTCCAACACGGACTTGGAATACGTTGCTTTTGCTTCAATATCCACACACACTCTTGTATAACTAATGTGCTTCATATCTTCAGTGTTGGTGTCGGCATAAAAGGGAACTCCCACATCACTAGCAATGTAACTCAACCCTTCTTCAGTCCAATATTGCATCGGAACATTATGGAATTTAACCCACATGGGGATTTTCCCTTCCATTGCCCGATTTAGATTAAAATTTGGTTGCCATTTTTGCAGCATAATCGGGTGACCTGCCATGTGCCATGGGCCATTTTCAATGACATCGTTTGTGCATGATATATTATCAAACTTTAAAAAGTAAAAAACCCATTCATGGGAAATAACTTCAGATAGACCAAACTTGTCCCAAAGTCTATGAGCCAAGTTATTGACCACCATATATGGTAGATGTCTACCAAGAAAGAACCCCACGCAGCTACTCTCCCACTTGGCATAGACAATCTTTGTAACTTTATTTGGAGGTTTCACTATAATTCTGTCCTCACTTACCATCGGTTTGTGATAGGTGAGTTTGAATTTAGTCTCTCTCCTCTCCGCCACTACTGAGCTCCAGGTTTTAGTTCCACTAATGGTCCCCATAGTACTTAAGCTTCCCCCATCACAAGACAAATCCACGTGTGCCCTACTTTTCTCTTTCTGACCAGATTCAAGTTTTTTCTCCAACATCGGGTTGGCCAATCTCTTGTCCATAGATGGGTTTACACCATTAAATTTATTACTCGTGGTTAAGTCATCCCCCCTTAGAATATTCTTCTCAGTGGAGATACCCTACTTCCCACTTGGTTGCCGCGTGGCCACAAGAGGTAGGTCCCCTCCCTTTTTGAATATTCCATTGGTACTTGGAACATCCCCATGCTTAACTGACCCTTTCTCTCCAACACTATTGATCTCTTCTTGCGCGAAACCCTTGCTCGGAAGGAAGGGTAACGATTTTTTTCTTCATTCAGATAATTTATTCTCTTGGTATCATAGAAGTCAAGGGGTTACCATAATGCATATCCAAAATGGTTGGACCTGCTTCAGCTCCCCCATTAGAGGTAATGGAAGGAAAACCACCAACCACCGAGACATCCATAACCTGCCTAACTTCAACTTCAAGAGAGGCATCCAAATTGGTGGTCAGGGGAGGTGTGGAGGACCTAGAAGGATCAGACGGCGATGATAGCATCTTAGAAGTGGAGGTGACGGGGGTGGTTGGAGGAGAGGGGTTGGAGGTTGTGTTTGGATAGAGAGTTTTTAGAGAGAAGGAGGAGCATTTTTAATCTTTTATACAAACTTATTTTTATTGAGATTTCTGATCACTCACCAATAATCATTTTTCTTTCCCCTCCAGAATTGTATAGAGCCAAACAATTCAAATTTTACAACTTTTGGATGGCCCATGATGATTTTAATGAGACTCTCCTTGATGCTTGGTCAGGTTCTGATGAGGGTAATCCTATGATACAGTTAAGTAAGAAGATGAGGAGGCTGAAGGCAAACTTGAAAGAGTTTGACAAAAAAATTTATAACCACTTATTCGAGAAGGTGGTTGAGGCTAAGGTAGCTCTGGATGAGGTTCAAACAAAGTTAAATAGGGATGATGGCAATGCTAGAACCCAAGAAGAGGAAAATAATTTATTAAATAAGTATATGGAGCTGAGAAATGCAGAAGAGTCCTACTACAAACAACACTCTAGGGAGAAATGGCTACATATAGGGGATGGAAATAACACCTTTTTTCATAAGAAGGCAAAGCAGGAGGCTGCCAGGAGGAAGATCATAAGTATTGAGGATGAGAATGGTATCACGGTGGAGGGGGCCAACACTGCAGTTAATTATTTTTATGACAGGCTTGGTACTTCCAGCCAATGTGAGGATCCCTCTCCTCTCTTGAATGAGGTGCTTTTGAAGAAAGTCCCTGACAGGTATATGGAAGCTTTGATTTCCCCAGTTTCGGATGAGGAAATCAAGGAGGCCTTATTCTCCATTTGGGCTGATAAGGCCCCTGGACCTGATGGATTTAATGCTCTTTTCTTTAAGAAGAACTGGAATGTGGTTGGAAGTGATGTGACAGATGCTATCAAGTTCTTCTTTAACTATAGTTACCTTCCAAGACAGTGGAACTGTACTGCCTTAGATCCCATCCCTAAGGTTCATACACTTGTTGGCATGAATGACTTTAGACCTATCTACTATTGCAACACCATTTATAAGTGCATTTCCAAGATCATTGCCAAGAGAATGAAGCCTATCCTGCCAAGTCTTATCAATCTTAGCCAGACAACCTTTGTGGAAGGGAGATCCATCTCGAATAACATCTTACTTCTTCAGGAAGTAATGAGAAACTATCATAGAGATTATCCCTCCTAGATGTACCTTGAAGATTGACCTCTTTAAGAACTATGACACGGTGAATTGGGATTTCCTCATCAAACTTCTTAGGCACATGAGCTTTCCTTCTATTTTTGTGGGATGGATCAATGAGTGTATTACTACCACCAAGTTCTCTATTAACTTGAATGGCCAGCTTCATGGGTTCTTTGAGGGGAAGAAAGGCTTGAGGCAAGGATACCCACTATCTCCTTACCTTTTCCTTTTAGTCATGCAAACATTTTCTTATATCATGGATATAACAAGTAGAAATCCCAGCTTTACTTTCCACCCTAAATGCAAGGAGGTGGGGCTAAATCACTTGAGATTTGCAAATGATTTGATCATTCTTTGTAGAGGGGAAATCAACTCTTGTAGACTTATCAAGGATGATGTTGTTGAGTTTTGTAGTGTTACAGGACTTAAACCAAATGCCAACAAGAGCAACTTCTTCTGTTGTGGAACTGAGGAGGCTGTCATCAATGATATTGAGGAGATTTTTTGGTTCTCTCACAACAGCCCCCCTTCATGTACCTGGGTGTTCCCTCATTACTTCTAGGCTCAAGGGTGATGACTACAGTAGGTTGATTGAGAGGATAATAACTCGAATTAATGGGTGGGCTAACAGGTACCTAAGCTATGCGGGTAGGTTACAACTTATCAAATCTGTGTTATTTTGGATACAAGTCTATTGGTCAATCCTTTTCATTTTGTCCAAAGGGGTCATTGCTAAAATTGAACAACTTATGAGGGACTTTTTGTGGACTGGATCTGACAGTAGACACGCTGGTGCAAAGGTTGCTTGGGTTGACATTTGTAACACAACTGAAGCTGGTGATTTGGGCATAAAATATCTGGAGACTTGGAATGTTGCAGCCACCATGAAGCAGTTATGGAATATTTGAAGTAAGAAAGATAGCCTGTGGGTGAAATGGTGGTGAGGCCACTATTACCACTTCCAACTCTTTTAGTGTTATCGATAGTGGTATAGAGATGGAAGGGACTCCTGAACCCACAACTCTATCTAGACGGGTCATAGCAGTGGATGAACTGGTGGGTAAGAAGTTGAGAATTAAAAAGGAGGTAGTAAACTCTAGTGGTAAGAGTAGAGGTAAAAAGAAAGGAAAGGGAAGGGGTTCTGGATGATCTTTTTTTTTGTAACTAAAAATAATGACATAAAACAAAGGAATATATACAAGTAAACGTGGGCATATCCACCTAGGATCAAATTTCACAACCGAAATTTATCCAAGAGATAGAAACATAACAAAACCTATGTGTTAAGTAACTTGGAGTCATCTAGACCCCAGTTCATACAAATGAACCAGTTATCAAAGTTCCTTCTAGACTTGGGCCAATTGTAGGACTTGAATATAACAAGAAATGCAATCTCCTTCCTTATATCACCATGGTTAGCCCTAGTGTTCCTAAAAATCCTATTGTTTCTCTCCATCCATAAGAAATATATGGAAGTAGAAAAGGAAGTTCTCCTAATCTTGTCGAGGAGGTTTTTCCCTTTAAGTTGTTGGAAGCATCAACTATCACCTCATCCCACGTGTTGGCATTGTTGCTATAGGAGTTGTTGTGTTTTGTGTAATCCCAGATTTCCTTAGAGAGGTTGCATTTGAAGAACAAATGGTTTTGATCTTCAACTTCATTCTCACACAGCACATATAGGTTATCTTGGCTGCTGCCCCAGCTAAGGGTTTTATCCTTAGTGTTGATGGTATTCTTGCACACAAGCCAGAGGAAAAAAGCACACTTGGGGATGTTACCATTATTCCAAACTAAGTTCGCCCAATCCGAATCAGGGTGGTGTATTCCGATGGAGTTCCAGGAAGAATTCATGGAGAAAAGGCCATCAGAAGTGGGGTTCCACTTAGTGTTGTCTTCAACATAGGGGTTAATGATAGGTAGATTTGCATTCTTGATCTCATTCAACTCCCAGGTAATAGTAGCAAGCCAGACCCAAGTTCCACCAGAGATAAAATCAGCTATTTTGGCTTTGTGATTACTAGCAGCATCGTATATGGTTCTCTCACCATAGAGGGACCATAGAGGGTTCTTAGGGTGCCAACGATCGTGCCAGATGAAAGTGTTCTTTCCATTGCCAATGGTTTCCCTGATTAGTGACCTGATCTTACTTCTGAGGTTCATGAGTTTAGTCCAAGTCCAGGATGCATCAGAAGGGGTTTTAATGTGCCATAGACTTCTCCCTTTCAACTTATATGTGTGACACCACTTTACCCATAAGTTGTCTTTCTTGCTGCAGAGGTTCCAGAGATGTTTGAACATTATTGCAATGTTCCAGTCATTCGAGCTTTCAATACCAAGCCCTCCTTCACATTTTGGATAACAGACATTACTCCAATTAACTTTTGCCCCTGTATGCTTCATGTCTGGCCCAAACCAAAGGAATATGCGTATCTTTGTATCAATAACATTTGTTGTTCTTTTTGGTAAGATGAATATGCTGGTCCAGTAAATTTGCATGATAAAGAGCATCGAGGTGGCAAGGTTCAATCTACCAGCATAAGTTAGGGACCTATTTATCCATCATTTAATCCTTTGAGTGATCTTATCAATAAGAGGAAGGCAGTCCTCATGCTTCAACTTGGTCAAAATAAGGGGACCTCCTGGGTATTTTATGGGAAAGTTACACGTTTGGAATCCAAGCAAGTTGGCAAAGGTATTTTTATCCAAGTTAGAGATCCCAACACTAATGAAAGAACATTTCGTAGGATTTGTCTTTAGTCCAGGCATGGCACTGAATTCCTTGATTTAATTGTCTATGAAAGCGATGGAATTAATGTCAGCACCTACAAGAATGAAAAGATCATCAGCAAAACAAAGATGATTTATCATGAGTTCTTTGCACTTGGGATGGAAGGTGAAAAATGGAGATCTAGTATGGGTGTCCAGGAGACCAACAAAGGCTTCCATAATAAAGAGGAATAAGCCATGGGCAGCATCATTAATGATGATGGAAAAACTGGCAGTAGAAACGCATTCCTTTCTACAGCCAATGAAGATAGGAAGGAACCCCATAAGGTGAAGGATATGGAACAAGAAATGTCAGTTGACAGAGTCGTAGGCTTTGAAGATGTCAATATTCAAGGCACACCTAGTGGCTCCCTTATTTCTATGATAATTTTGCAACAAATCCTATATAATGAGTACGTTATCTCCAATGGATCTGCCATGAACAAAGGCAGACCGTCGCTCATTGATGAGGGAGGGGATGAAAGGTTTGAGCCAGTTCATAATTATCTTAGAAATGCATTTGTAAATCGTGTTACAACATGCAATGGGTCTAAATTCTTGCATGGATGATGGAGATTTAGTTTTTGGTATAAGCACCAAATTAGTAAGGTTCCATTGTCTGGGAATGGTTCTAGTTTAGAAGAAGGAAGCAACTGCCTCACTAACCTCATTCCCAATAATGTCCCGATTTTAGATGAAGAACTCGGTATTAAACCCATCAGGCCCAGGAGCTTTGTCCTTACCAAGGCTGAAGAAGGATTCTTTTATCTCATCATTTGATATGGGGGCTATGGTACAAGATGCTTTCTTTGGAGAGATCTTCTTAGTAATAGCATGGTTCAACATATGAAGAGAGGGGTGGCAGTGCTACTGGTTTAGTAAGCTTGAGAAAAATTGAATTGCTTCGTTGGCAACGTGTACATGTCCCTCCACTCTGTGTCCTGCTCATTCTGGATGCTAAGGATCTTATTCCTGTTGATGTTGCCTATAACTCGACTGTGAAAAAACTGGTGTTTAGATCCCCCCTTGAAGCCATCTCGTTCTAGACTTCTGTTTAAGAAAAGACTCTTCAGTAAAGCAACATTTGATGTAATCCTCTCTGGCTTCTTTCTCTTCATTTTATAGATTCCTACTACTGCCCCATCTATTAATATGGGTTTAGATGTCGGTCAATAGATTCTTTGCATCTTTAGTTCTTTGAGAAATGTTGCTAAAAAATTTAGGTTGAAACTCTTCAGCCCATGTTTGACTCTCTTCAGCTTCTGGGAAATCTGTAACATTTGGGTTCCGTTCGCACTTTCTCCCCAAAGTTACTCCAAGAGGGGTCTGAACTCAGTATGTAACATCTAGAAATTATAGAATTTAAATGGCTTGACCAAGTTAATTGGAAGGGGGATAATAGTGGTAATGATTGGGCAGTGATCAGAAATACCTTGCCCAATAACCTCAGCTTGAGATTCTGAGAAGTTGATCTTCAAGTTATCATTAATGAGGACCCTATCAATTTTGGTTTGGATATAATCGTCATTATGGTTCCTATTCCAGGTATACCAGAGACCTCTAATGATGATATAATCAACTTGGATGGTAGAAAGGCATTTATTTAAATCCTCCACTACCTCAATATCAATGTCAAGTATACCATTCTTCTCACTGCGATTTCTGACCACATTAAAGTCTCCCATGAGGATCCATTTATTGTTGCCACAAGATTGATGTGTATCAACCAGGTAGGACCATAGGGGAATTCTTTGAGATGGAAGATTTAATGCATACACAAAGGTAGCATAAAAAGTTTTATTAAGGTTCAAGGAGGTTAGACATGTGATGGCTTGACTATTAGAGGTCAAAGAGGAAACATTAAAGAGGGAGGGATTCCAACCAACAATGACTCTAGACACACCCCCATCATTTGGGCAGTTGTGCACAATATCCCATTGCGAGAAGCAGCTTCTGGTGACATTTAACAGATTGTTTCTTCTAACGTTTGTTTCCACGAGGCAAATGAGAGAGGCATTGCTCCCTAATAATTTTGAGAACTTTATTTTGTTTGAGGGGGAGTTCAGGCCCCTGATGTTCCAAGTTGCAATTTTAATCATTTATTTTGATAGGTTTAAGGGGGGAACCAACCTTCTTACCTAACAAACCATGTGTTCTTTTCAGAATCTTCTTCATCTGGTTATTGGGTACATTATGATCCGTGTTGCCACCTTTTCCATCAATGTCTTTGATTTTTAGTGCAATACCTGATGGGGATGTCGTGCCATCTGTGTCAATTTCCTCCATATCTTGTAGAGCTGTAAAGCTGTTTGATTTGTTATTTAACACTGTCTCCACAGGATGACTGTTTTTGGTGTTACCCGTTACTTCGGATGCACAAGTAGGTGATGCATTTAAAGTTGTGGGTTCATTTAGTATATCATTAGACATATTACCTTCTTGATTTTTGAGACCATCACTTTCCCCATTCTGGTTTTTCTTTCCCACCTGAATCCATGCAGCACTCTTAGGTTCTACCATTTCCTCAGCAATTTTTGTAACTTTTGGTATCCACACCCTTGTCACATGAGGGCATTTGGCAATTTTATGGCAAAAAACAAGGCAGTGGGAACAAGAGAAGGGCATACCTTGGTATTCCACGTAGATTCCAGTCTTTTCACCATCATCATATTGTAGGTCTATGAAGGGCATACTGAATGATCACCATCAGTCTTTCACCATCACCACGTAGAGAAGGGCATACTGGATGATTAAGATAGGCTCTTGGAACATCAGGGGTCTTAATTCCCCTCACAAATAACAAGAAGTGAATAAGTTCATTAGAGACCACGAGTTGGATGTGGTGTGCTTGCTTGAAACTAAAGTGAGGAGAAATAATATAACTAATGTGAAGAACATTTATTTCTTTAATTGGGATTACCTATATAATTGTCCTGATGGGGGAGGAGTTGCTAGAGTTATTGTGGGATTAAATCCAAGTTGTGTGAAAGTCCAACTTGTCCATTCTCACCCTCAAGCTTTGATGTTCTACGTGAGCATCTGTGGGAGTGACAAAAGTTTTTTTGCCTCTTTTATTTATGGGGAAAATTTTCCAGCTCAGAGGCTTCAGTTATGGGACTTTCTGAGAATGAATAAGGGGATGGTGAATAGTAACCCGTAGATTCTCATGGGGGACTTTAATGTGGCGAGGACACATGAGGAGAAGAAGGGGCTACTTGGGATTGGCGAGAGGCTACCTATGACTTCAACAACTGCATTAATGATATACATGCTGATGATATGGCCACGCATGGCATTTGGTTCACCTGGAGCAAAAATAATGGGGGACACTGGATAGGGTGCTTCACAATGATGATTGGACCTATGGTTTTCCAGAATCTCAAGCTACTGTGCTTCCTAGTGGGATTTCTGGCCACTCTCCCATTATCATCTTCCTATCCCTCTCTGGAATCAAGTAGGCTCAGACCCTTCAAGTTCCATAACTTTTGGATGGCCCATGAGGACTTTATAGAGACCTTGATTGGTGTTTGGTCTATTGAGGATGTTGGCAACCCTATGGATCAACTTAACAAGAAGTTGAGAAGGTTCAAGACCAATTTGAGATATTTTGATAATAAGTTCTACAGTCAGTTGGCTACGAGGGTGGTGGAGGCTAAGGCTACATTAGATGAGGTCCAAACTAAGCTGGATAGGGATGATGGAAATGACATAATCCAAGAGGAGGAAAGACAATTGCTAAACACCTACTTGAGAATGAGAAATGCTAAGAGTCCTATTATAAACAACATTCTAGAGAGAAGTGGCTTCAACTGGGGGATGGGATTAACTCTTTCTTCCATAAAAAGGGCAATCAAACTACTGCCAGAAGAAAGATTATTAGTATTGAGAATGAGAATGGCACTTTAGTGGAGGGAGCTCAAAATGTGGCCAATGTTGCTGTTAGTTACTTCCAGGACTTGCTTGGTGTAACAACCCGTATTTTTGATGATTTAAATAATTATGTGATTAATTATTAATGTGGGAATAAATATGTAATTAATTATTGTTTTTGGATTAATTAAATTAAAATGCGAGAAATTAATTTGTTATTAATCTGGATTAAAATAATTATTAACTAGCGTGCCAAGGGTTAATACTTATTGTTGAGAATTATTGAATATTATTGTGTGATATGTAATATGGAATTATGAAATATGATAAATTGCCGAGAGTGAAATATACGGCAGTTTGGTAATTTAAGTCTGACACGCGTGTGAGTCGTGTCGGGACTAATTGAATGGAATATAAAGAGAAATTATTTTTATTAATTCATACGGTCATTTTGAGTGCGTCGTTGAGTCCGGGAGGGTCGAGATAGTTAAAATAGTATACCCGGGTGTTTAGTTTGGGTCCCGGAGCAATTTTAGGCCTAACCGGCTCCCGAGAGGGCATTATGGTAAATTGTATTTTTGGGTTTAATTAATGAACGAAAATTGGGAGTTATTTTATCATCCAAGAAAAGTCCTTTAGGGTGGAGAGACACAAAAAGGAAAGAACGGCCGTAGAGGGTGTGAGGGAGAACCAAATGCCAAGAGGGAAGGCCAAATTATCCTCACCTTGCATAACCGTGACCACCAACGCGTAGATCGAGAAGAGATGAACGCATCTATAACAACATCACCAAAGGATCCAGACCTTCGATTTAAGGCAAGTTTTTATTACTTGCATTTTTTTAGAAATAATCATGCTCATGTTAGTGTAGGTGATATTAATCATGATTTACATGTTAATTGGGTGAAAATTGAAGATTTAAATTATGATTAAGGACTGGGTTAATTAGTGGTTGAAATTCCTTCTTGTATGTGGAGGATTAATCACGGAATTTAATTATATATTGATGAACGAATCTGGGTTGATTAGGTTCCTTAATTGAAAATTTGGAAACTAGGGTTCATATGAATTAATTTGGGGATTTTATATAATTATGATGATTAATGACGATTTAATGATCCTAGGATGTTAGGAATGATTTATAACCTGGTATGTGTTGATGGGTATTGATGATGAGGCGTTGGGTGTTGAATCTTAGAGGTTTTTAGATTCTAAAATGGTGAAAAAATGCTGAAAATCTGGGCAGGAAGACGAACAGTGCAATCTCGCGCGAAGTCGCGCTATGTCGTTCGAGCGAGATGGCATCTCGCGCGAAGTCGCTCCAATGACATGTGGCAGTCGTTCAAACGACATGCCACGTGGTTCGAGCGACAAAGGGAATTTTTAGGGATTTTCTCAAAGTCCAGTTTTGAGTTTGCTGGTTTATTGGAGTGAGAGAAACTGTCAAATAGTAATTTCAAATAGGACAGAATTTCGGGAAAAGTATGTGAGAATTAATACTTTAATTATTTCGGTATAAAGAGAATGTACCTTGGAGATTACGAGAGAGATAGTAATCTAAATATTTATACTATACGTAGTGATGAGATTAAAATACTTATGTGAAGTATATATATAGGTTGGAGAAATACCTATAAGTTATAATAGGATGTGTGTATACCTATTATGTGATATTAATGCTAAGAGCACTAATGGGTGATAACCCAGGGGGTGCAAGAATCTTATAGTTAAGCGCACTAAGGAGTAATAACTCGGGGGTGCAGAAATTCTATTGCTAAGTGTACTAATGGGTGATAACCCGTGGGTACAAGGATAATTATTGTTAGGAGCACTAATGGGTGATAACCCGGGGGTGCTGGATTATTATTAATAGGTACATTAATGGGTGTTAACCCGAGGATGCAGGATTCTCTTGATAGGCACACTAATGGGTGATAACCCGGGGGTGCTGGATTATTATTGATAGGTGCATTAATGGGTGCTAACCCCCGGGGATGCAGAATTTTCTTGATAGGTACACTAATGGGTCTTAGCCCGGGGGTGCAGGATTAGTGTGTATATATATATATATATACGAACTTGTGAATATTTCTACTGTGTGAAATTAGTAGACTTGGTAATAATAATAATCATTACATTGCACCAAGTGGTCTTAACCTAAGGGTGCAAGATTAGTATATATATATAGGGACAATGAGACTATATATATGTATGAGTGTACTTGGGTAACTTTCTACTTTGTGAGACTAGTAGATAAAATGGAAATGAGAAATAAAATAATCTTAGTAGATAAAAGATTAACCATTCAAATGGTGAATAATGAAACTTAGTATGTGAGATAAACTATTTGAATAACGTATTGTATGGGCGATACGGGAATACTACTAGTGAGCATAGGTAGTATTATTATGGTTGGGTGGTATAACTAGGGGGAGATTAGATGTACGTTAGGCGTGCACAATAGATGAGAGGTGAGAAACTCATGTGAGAGTTCGATAACTAACATGCGTATAAGACTTGTTTTAAGAACTAGTTTTAAATACTTGCTAAATCATTTTTAAACCTCGGGCTCTGACCCGTTTCTTGTATCTCTTCTCTCTTTTGCTATATATATATATATATATATATATATATATATATATATATATATATATATATATATATATATATATATATATAGGGTGCTCAGTCGCAGGGTACCAAATTTAGATATTTGGGTTGCTTGACGTGCTGCAGCTGTTGTGGAAGCTGTAGGTCCTTGCAGTAGACGCATCTATCCTTTCCATTCAGTTTCATCTAGACTTCTTATCTAGGGCATGTGTCGCCCACTTCTAGTCCTTCATCAGAGATATTGTATTCAGTTTATATTATGGTTTGGAGTTTTTAACTGGGAGGTTTTACCTAGTCTTATTTATTTCAGTATTTGATTCATGTTCAGTATTTATGTGTGGTGAATGGTTTATATCTTAAGATTGAATGAAAATGGATTAATTAGTTTTACTAAATTGGAAATGTTTTGACACCTAGTTTAATTTTATATTAGGTGAATAAAATGTTAAAATGTTTTTCGACAGTGATGCTAAGAATGAACCCACCGAACATTCTGTTTTAAATTGGTACATGACTGATCACCCTTTATTTAATTGGGCGGGGTGTCACACATGGCACTTCTTATCATTGTGAGGATCCCTACCCTCTTTTGAATGAGGTGGTCATGAAGAGAATTCCTGAGAGCCATGTGAAGGACCTTATTGCCCCAATCAATGATGAGGAAATCAAGGAATCTTTGTTTGCCATTGACTCTGAAAAGGCTCCTAGTCCGGATGGCTTTAATGATCTATTCTTCAGGAAGAATTAAGAGGTGGTTGGTGAAGTTGTGACTAGAGCCATCAAGTTCTTCTTCACTAGAAACTACCTTCCAAGACAGTGGAACTAAAAGCCTTGGCTGTCATCCCCAAAGTCCCCTCTCCCATTAGCATGAATGATTTTGGACCTATATCTTATTGCTATACCATTTACAAGTGCATTTCAAAGATTCTTGCCAAGAGATTGAAGCCCATCCCACCTTGTATTATCAAGTAGAAGGGAGATCTATCTCTAATAATATTTTAATGCTCCAAGAGGTGATGAGAAACTACCATAGGGATCTCAACCCTCCTAAATGTACCTTTAAGATTGACCTCAGAAAGGCCTATGACACTATCAATTGGGACTTCCTTTTCAAACAACTTATGCACATAGGCTTCCCTTCGCTGTTTGTGGGATGAATCCATGAATGCATGACCACCACCAGATTCTCTATTACCTTGAATGGCCAGCTTCATGGTTTTTTTTATGGCAAGAGAGGTCTTAGGAAAGGGGACCCCTTGTCACCCTACCTTTTCCTTTAAGTCATGGATACATTCTCTTGTATCATGGATAGAACTAGAAGGCATCCCAACTTTAATTACCACCCAAAATGTAAGGGAGTGGGGCTGAATCACTTGAGCTTCGCTGATGATATGATCATCCTAAGTGTGTGTGTGTGTGTGGGGGGGGGGATTAATTCTTGTAGTCTTATCAAGGATGCCATTGATGGTTTCAGTGACATTACTGGCCTTATGCCTAATGCTAGTAAGAGCAGTTTCTATTCTTCAGGTGTGGAGGAAGCTACCATTCATGAGATTGAGGAAATAATGGGTTTCTCTATTAGCATGTCCCCTTTCATGTATTTGGGTGTGCCCCTCATTACTTATAGACTGAAGGTTGATGACTGTAATAGGCTGATTAAGAGGATAACTAATCGCATTAATGGTTGGGCTAATAGGTACTTGAGCTACGCTGGGAAACTTCAACTCATAAAGTTTGTGTTATTTAGTATGCAGGTTTATTGGGCTGTCCTTTTCATTAGTCCCAAAGGGGTCACTGCAAAAATTGATTAACTTATGAAAGATTTTTTGTGGACTAGGAGTGATCAAAGACACACAGGTGCCAAGGTGTCTTGGAACGACATATGCAATACCACTAAGAATAGGGGATCAAGCATTAAAATTCTGGAGATGTGGGATGTGGCTTACATCTTGAAGCTCCCATGGAATATCTGTAGCAAGAAAGATTGCCTCTGGGTGAAATGGTACAATATATACAAGATAAAAAGAAGAAGTATATGGGCCTTGTCAATTCCGAATGACTCGTCTTGGGGTTGGAGGAAGATCTTGAAAATTAGGGATCTGGGTAGACCTCTCATTTAGTATAGGATTGGTGATGGTAGAGATACCTTTCTTTGGTATGATAACTAGCACCCCAATGGGATTTTAGTGGAGCGATACGGGGAGAGAATTATATATGATGATGGCAGCAACCACAAAGCTATGGTAGCAGACCACATACATGGCTCTAACTGGGTGTGGCCCTCTAATTCGTGGGAGTTAATGGAAATTAAAAATGTCGAGCTTCCTAGAATCAGATTGGGACACAATGACGAGGTGGTATGGACTCCCACTAATCATGGATTCTCTATTGGGCCTGCTTATAGGGAGCTTTGTCCCAATGTTAGTGCTATTAACTGGCATAAGTTAGTTTGGAATAAGACTAACATATCGAAATGTGCCTTCATTCTATGGATGACTTGTAAGAAGGCATTACACACTAAGGACAAGCTCTTTGATTGGGGTATTTCAGATAATAACCTTTGCTGCTGCTATAATCAAGAGGTAGAGACCATTGCACACTTATTTAATGAGTGCAGTTTGCTGAATCGGTTTTGGAATATATTAGATGGAGGAACCAGGAATATAGAGGGAGACTCAACTGGGATGAAGAGTTACAAAATGCCACTACCTTTTACGGGAGATCCAAGATCGTTGATAGGATCAGGTGTATCTCCTTCTATTCAACCATTTATTGCCTATGGATGGAGAGGAATGAGAGGCTTTTCAATGGTATGACCAAGTCCACGAAGGTTATTATCAAGGAAATTAAGATTATTATTAGAATCAGAGCCATCAGATGGAAGAATAGGAGGAGATCCTATAAAAACTGGTTGGTGTGCATGAATTGCAACATACCTGATAGTTGTTTAAGCTAGTTATGTTTATTTTGTGTGAGTCTTAGTGTTTGTATTCTTGGTTCCCTTGTTTAGGTGGTCTTCTGTTGGGGTATGCCCATCAGTTTTTGTTTTAGAGTAGTCCTCCTTATCTCTTGTAAAGTTCTTTCTTTGTTTTAGTACACATAATTATCCTAAAAAAAACTTAAAAGAAAAACTATTTGGGCCTCATCAATTTCGAATGATACAACTTGGAGCTGGAGGAAGATTCTACAGATTAGGCAAATGGGAAGACCATACATTAAGCATAAGTTTGGTGATGGGCACGACACCTTCTTATGGTATGACAATTGGCATCCCAATGGGCCTTTATTGGATCGCTATGGTGATAGAGTCATTTATGATGATGCGAGCAACCACAAAGCTGTGGTTGCTGATCATATTCATGGCAATAGTTAGTGGTGGCCCTCAACTACTTGGGAACTTATGGAAATGAGAGAGGCTGAGTTGCCTTGTGTTAGACAAGGATGTAAAGAGGACGTGGTTTGGACTCCTACAAACCATGGATTCTCAGTTGGATTTGATTATAGGGAGCTTTCCCCCATTGTGAATGCTAGAAGTTGGCATAAGATTGTTTGGAACAAGAATAATATCCCTAAATGCGCATTCATTCTTTGGTTGATGTGCAAGAAGGCTTTACATACTAAGGATAAGCTATTTACGTGGGGCATTTCGGAGGATAACCTTTGTTGTAGCTGCAATCAGGAGGTTGAGACCATTACCCACCTATTCAATGAGTGCAGCTATGCTGAGTCTGTGTGGAAGGAGATCAGATTTAGGAACCAGGAGTATAGAGAAAGGATAAATTTGGAGGAGAAGGTTCAAAATGCCATCACTAACTATGGGGTGTCTAAGTTTGTGAATATAATAAGAAGTGGAGAATGGGAGGCACTTCAAGGGAATGGCCAGGCCTAGGGGCGTGCTTATCAAAGAGATTGAGAGTATGGTGAGGGCCAGAGCCATGAGCTGGGATAAAGGAAGAAGAAACTATCAGAACTGGATGGCATGCTTGAATTGGAGTATACTTGATAGTGCTTTGAGTTAGAATGTTAGCTTGTATTGCCTTTGCTTTTGCTAGTGGTTGGTAGGTCAGTTGGGGAATGCCCCTAAGATTTTGTTTGGAGTTATCCTCCTTTGAACTTGTAAAGTTTTTCTATGATCTTATACATAATTCCCCCCCCCCCCCCCACACACACAAAAAAAAGTTATACCATATATGGATGATGTACTTTAGGGTATTGTAGCATACTACCCAATCCACATTGAACAATAACCACGCATCATTAAAAAAATTCTCCAATTGGGTTTCAACCAAAGAAACCCAATCGTTAAAGAACTTTTTAAACATGTCGTGGTTTGTAATTTGTTCCTTGCATTAGTTTTCACATTTTTAGAGACATGGAATGTGCACAACATGTACTTTTCTGATAGGAATACCACCCGTAACACATTCATGCATCCATTTTCCTAATCAATAATAAAAACATTAGGGACTGAGAAAGGATCAAGCAATGTCTTCAACCATCCCAAAGCCCATAAATAGTTTTATTCCTCATCTTCTACTAAGAATGAAAATGCAATGGATAAAGAGAGAATACGAGAGGTCACCCCAACCATATCAAGTAATGGCGTCTTATAATGGTTCATACCTAGCTATTGTCCATTATCACAACCTACAAAAATATTTTCCTAATTAATTAGAGTCAGCATGGCCCCAAAATTTGTCCTTATCTGGATGATACTCTCATTATCCCTATAACAGTACATTTTATTTGATAGTCAATAATTTCATCAAATGCAGAATCGTGATTCTAGTCTCCTACTCTCTTGTCCTCAACTTTACTTTTGTGTTATAAATGATCTTTATTGTCTATACATTTATTTCATAATGTCATTTTAATTGTTTAAATAATGATTGGATTCACACTATTGAGGGTAATATCTTTTTCAATCATTCTTTCCTCCACTTGTGGCCATCCTAAATATGGGTTTGCCTTTAAAAAATGCAAAAAATGGTGGTCAAGGACAAAAATTCTCTTCCCACCATTCGCGGGCTCCTAAGGACATAAAAGAAATCATCGCCAAGGGTGTACAAAGGTGCAAAAATTGGATTCTCCAGCCTATTTTACTCAAAACAAGAAAAAAATGTGGCCGTCCTCAAGGAGACGACATAAAAGACAACTGACACATACAAAATCAAATAGGTTGTGGGTTCGGGGACTAAGCTACTCAATGGGAAGGTGTTAGGCATCCATTCCTCCCTTTCGATCTCTCATGGGCTATACAAATATTTTCCTTCTCCTAAAATATGTATATTGTGGGTAGGGTTGAAAGTGTATATATACATGAAAAGTATGTAAGGAGGGAAATCATAGTTTCGTGTCATGGAAAAGATGAGAATGAGTCAATCGAAGGGGTGTGACTAATAAAAAAATTTGTAGCCATTAGCGATACATCGGATCGTGATTCACGGTGAGAGAGTGAATATGTGTGTCTAATGGGAGAACTAAAAAGGCAAATAAAATGAGTGAAAAGGAATACGATATAAGAGATACACCAGATCATGACTCATTATGGTTAAATGAGTACGCATGCCAACAAAACCGCTAAAGAAAAAGCATATAATAGTAGATAATAAGAAATATTCTATGAGCTATGCACCAGATTATATCTCACTATAAACAAGTGAGTACGCATGTCAATGGGACCTCTAAAGAGTAAAAATAAATAGGATATTATATGTATAAAATACTTAATGGAAATGGTGTGAGAAAACTAAAATATTAAAAACGAGGACTCGAATCCTTGGATAAACTCGGGACGCCTACGTAGCCAAAAATTGACATTAAAGTTCATATAGTTCATCAAGATTATAAATACGGGATCTAACCTATGAATACAAAACTAGATTTTTCTATTTTAATTTGTGAAAAAGAGTGCACAAATGATGAAAATGTGGAAAAGTTGAAGAAAACTCTAATTTGGGGTTTACGAATTTGACCCTCTTTTGGGTTTTTTGAGTTTATGAAAACAGGCTTATGAGTGTACAAATAATAAAAAAGGTGATTAGTGATGAGAAATAATAAATAGTTAAGAAATGTGTTAAAAGGGAATAAGATGTAATAAATGACACTAAACTAATAAAGTTGGATGAATAGATAATGGACCATCTAAATAACTTGAATTCTATTTTTTGGAAAGGTGTAGGTTGATTTTAATTGGTGGTATGATAGTGGCAAAGTGGTGGTGAAAAAGGGAGGTAAGTGGAGAGAGTGTTTTAAAAGTGATGTATTGAAAGGCTGCCACACTGATTTGAGTAAAAGGTCCAGAACAATGAGGTCAGGGTTTCCTTAAATAGGAAACTCTAAAGGGACAAAAAGGATAAGCTGCGCCTGGGGGGTGTTGTGGCCAGCATGTCCCTTAGCTTGCTTATTGGCAGGCCTACGATTCTTTGTAGGCAAGTAAAGTATCCCTGCTTGCAAGAAGGGGGGAGGGGTGCCTACAAGAAGGCTGAAAATGGTTTTTTTTAAAAAGGCCGTAAAATGCAAGCCGTAAGTCTATCTTGCACACAACTATGACTATTGGAAAAAGAATTCAGAGCTCTATGAAAGTACGTCGAGATACTCTAGGGTATGATAGTTGAATAAAGTCAAGCGGAGCTCGAGGAGCATCTAGTGACCTCCGATTAGGGTTTCTAGGTAGAAAGGTTTCTAAATGCGAATTATAAGCCCATTTTACACACGGTATGGACCATTAGAAAAATGATTGAGAGCCATGTGAATGTGTGTTGAGATACTCTCAGGTACGAGAGTTGACTAAAGTCAAATAGAACTCAGGGAACATCGAGTGACCACCGATTAGTGTTTGAAAGAGGACCAGGGGTTTGATGTTTGAAGGGAATATGTTTGGACCCTTTGGAGGTGTACTAAGGGTACCAAATGGGGTGTCTGTAGAACTCCTCGATGAGTAAGCTTAGGATAAGAGAAGGTCATCAAAAGATAGACACCCTAATGAAAGTTTGGACTTGTTGAGTTTCTATGCGTACAAACCTCGATGGGGATAAGTAGATAATGTTGGGGGTAAAGGTATGATTCTGAGTATCGTGTGACCGATCTAGGGGGCCATGGCTAATTCTGAGGGTTAAGGTCAATTTCGAGGACCTAAGGAGTGTAGGCGATCGATTAAGAAAACCACAGACTGATTTTGAGGGCCTATATCAATTCTGAGGACCTAAAGAGTGCATACAAAAAATTTAGAGGATAGCAACTTCATTATGAGGGCCTAGATCAATTCTGAATATCTAAAGAGTTCATACAAATAATTCAGAGGATTGCTGCTTAATTTTGGGAGGCCCAGCTCAATTTTGAGGACTTAAAGAGTGCACGGGTTGACGTGTGTCAATTGGTAGGACATTAAAATTTAAGGCGATTTGAGGTTTCTCGAGGGTCACTGCCAACATGCATACCCAGGCTGGCGTCGACTGGCATACCCCTTGCCTCTTATAAAAATGGGCTAAGGCAACCTTTTTCCTCACCTTAAACAAAAATTCTCTCTCTCTCTAAAAACACTCCCCAAAGATTTTTGTGAGTTTTTGAAGAAAATGATCATCAATATCGTGGATGTCGATGATTGGTCTAACATTGAGTGGCGACGCTCTGTGGTGATGCCGACGGGGGTTGAAAATGCCTGCCATTACACCGAGATGGTGGAAGATGAGAGGATTTTGTTGTGGGAGCCCGAGTTACACCAAAACGTGATGGTGAAAAACACCGGAGGCTATGTGAGTGTCTATTTGTTATTTTATTTTCAATTTTTTTGTACTTTTTTTTGTTTTTGAATTTTGTTTTTCATTTTTTTAGACTTTGATTAATTCATTCGTTGGGGATTGATATTTTTTATTTGAATTTTGTAGACGGACATCGCTTTGTCACGTGTTCTCTCTCGGGGTATGATGGGGGTGAAGGAGGTATGATATAATCTTATCAAGGAGGAACGGAGGATGATGGACATTATAAGTCTCGACTTCCTGGCGAGGTCATTGGATGACACATCGCAATTCACTGTGGTGTTTTGTGTCCTGGGCAAGTGATGGTGGGACACAACCCACGCATTCCATATGGGTGTGGGTGAGATGATGGTTATGTCGATAGACGTGCACTAGATTTTGGATTTGGATTGCGAGGGGGAGCGTATAGAGGTGGACCAATTTCTCCATTTAACTGATGTGGCGATCTGGGAGGCGCTGGGGCCCATAGAATAAGTGGGTTCTGTAGATACGATGAACGTGTCCTTGCTGAAAGACACCTTGATAAGAAAGATGATAGATACCATAGACAACCGACAGTTGTGATAGAAGGCTCGAATGTATATTTTTCTCTTATTGGGGGCATTTCGATTGCGAAGAGTGGAGACGAAGTCCACTTATGGTTTCTAACGTACCTCTGAGTTATATCTGAGTTCGGCAAGTATGACTAAGGAAGCTTAACGTTGGCCGCTTTTTTATGTTTATCTTGACGCCTTCAATGGAGGCTCTCAGTCAACCTTCGTAGAATCCATACACGTTCTGGATGTAACTTTGTTATTATGCCTATTATTATTGCTCATCTTTTTGGTTCTTTTTTGAATAGGTGCTTTCCTTTTGTTTTTGGAGTTTTTATTGAGACATTTCGTTGTTCTCTCAGGTATGGTTCTATGAGGTGATTGGGCACAACACGGGGTTGATGCCTTTGTTGAGTGAGGTTATGGAGTGGCCGACGATGATACGATGGAGGAAGTCCAACAGGGTGTCAAAGGATCCCTTGACTTTGAAGGATGAGAGAGCCGTATTGGATGCTCTCATGAGTAGTCAAGTTAGACGATATTCTATTTTTTGCATTTTTTTTATTAGATATTGATGATTGACTTTATTCAGGAAATATGACATTTTATCACAGGAGGCAGGCTTCGAGAGAGATGGAGGCATGGGCCTACATACCAAGATGCGGTGCCTATGACACATGAGTTTGGGTACACCTGGTACCTGAGCGAGAGAGTGGTTAGGTGGGTGCTGGAGATTGAGGTTGAGGTTCCACCAGTAGCCCCTCCTTTTCACATGAGGAGTGTAAGGAAGATGTCGAATGAGGAGTGGGATGCGGTGATGGTAGGGGAGCATTACACTCTCCATACTGACATGATATCTCCATATAACTACGTGGACTTCATGTCTAGTTGGTTAATGTTGTCGTCGATCTATGATAGGGAATGTATTATTCCTCTGCCGACAGAGATTCGAGGCAGTAGCAGCGTGCCGTGTTCTTTGACTCAGGCATCTGGGAGCTGTGCGGGGACTGAGGAGGATCCTACACTTCAGAACTACTATACGCCTTTATATTATATTCATCTTGGCGGGGGTCAATCTTCCTTGGCGCCTCATCATCCTCCGATGATGATAAACAACTTCCCTCCTTTTCCATAGAAGGACATTCAATGGGAAGTATGACCTCTTCTCTTATTTGATTTTATGCTCTTTAATTCCCAAGGTTTTTGTTTCCTCATTTGAAACTGACTTGAACTCTTTATTTAATCCTTTCTTCTAGAAGACTGTGATCATGTTGGTGTCCTAGCTGCGGGTCATTCATGATTGGATGGCTTATATGGTCGAGTGCATGCGGATGATGACTCGGTCTTGCATTACACCGTCAATAATTACTGATGGTCGTGAGACGGGATCGAGTTATGAAAGCGGGGGGTCCAGTTCTCATTGTCAAAGGATGAGTGTTATCCAATACCCTTGAGATTGTGATTCGGTTTAGAAAAGTTTGGGTTGTGCCTCGTCAATTTTGATCTTTTTGTTTCTTTTTTCTCTGTACCTGAAAAAAATGTACAAGAAACAAGATGTGTGTATATATATATATATATATATATATATGACATATTTTTTACTTTCTAATTATCATATGTTAATGACTTATTCAACATGCACTTTAATTTTCCACTGGGGATTTTATTTGAAAAGTCAGAAAAATTATTTAGAAACTTTTAAACATGTGTATTTTTTGAATGTTTAAAGAAAGAAAAACCTGAGAAACTCTTTTATAAAAAGTTAACTTTGAAAGAGGCTTATATGGATATGAGGGAGATAAAAAGGAAAGGGGAATCTTCCTAAATAGGCAGCAGTGCCATTTGGCATACCCCTAGGCTTTCCTATCGGCACACCTATCATAGATACAGTTGCATTTTAGCCATTATTATACTTCTATTATCACCCTTGGTACTAGGACTCCTCCATTGCAACTATTGATTCATTCATTCTATCATTTTATGGAGACTTTCAAGTATAAAGGGGTCTTAAGATGAGGATTTCAATCATACCTCATTCCTTTCTGCCATTTATTTTATAGAGCTTTTTATTCTCTCAAATGATTGTTCCCATGACAGAGACGTTTGTTGCCTACCTTAAAGACTTGGAAGCCATGTGTTTATACAGTGTCAACTGTGAGGTCCTGAACTTGCATCCTGCCACCTTATGGCCTAACCACTCAATCAACTATAGTCTACTAGAGGCGGCACTTCAATTTTGGTACCCGGAGGACCATATGTTTTGTTTTAGATTAGATGAGGTGTACCCAACCTACAAAGAATTTTTTGCCTTGTTGGGTGTCGACCCTCGAATTTTTGCCGCTATGCCTAACGTTTCTCATTCTCCTAGGGTGGTGCTAGTTGAATTACTATTTATATCCCCTTATGCCGCTCGACCACTAGTGCATGGGGGAGGTATCAATCTCCGTGCAATGCAGGACTCTTTGCAGCAAAGGGACTTTTGGGATAACGACTTTATTGGTGCTGTGGCCATGGGCTTGACTGCCAAAATGCTCTTAATGGTAAGTGGTCTGAGTGGTCTCCGCAAAACCTCTTTCTACTTTCCTTGAAGACTTTTGCATTAAGTGGGATGGGAGAAAATTGTTCCTCCATGCATAACCAATTTCTTTCCTATGGAGGACTTGACTAAATCACTGAGGTCGACTTTGGGGATTATGTTGCAGCATCGCAGGACATTTACTCATCCAGCCCAATCTGTGGGAGAAGTTACAGTAGTGTCAGAGGATTATCTGAGGTGGTTGTGTAAACATGTCTATGAAGGATGGTGCTGAGGAAATAGGACAATGGTGGATTATGATGGTTGAGGCAATGGAAGGGGGTGTGGTGACGCCACCCAAACTGTTCAAGGCATATATCCACATTAAATGCACGAGGAAATGTAACTAAGATTGGGATTCCTGGGGTCCTTAGGGGGTGATGGTAAAGATAATGATGATGAGGGAGGGCCTTCTAATATTTAAGAGAGCTTGTGAAGATTTTATGACTGGTGTAAGTTTTGGGTGTTTTAATAATTTTGGCTTGTAGGTTTATGTGTTTATTTATGTTTGGGAATGGGTTTGGTAAGCTATATTATAGGCTTAGAAGGTGGGAGTGTATATGGCCGGGATGAGGTTATACAAGTATTTGGGACTTTATTATTACTGATCCCTTGTTTAATCGCCATGTTTTAAAATAAAAGATGAATAAATGCTGATTTTGACATATTTTTTGACTTTTAGAAGAATTTCTTCCTGTTTGAATCATCTATGGCATACATGATCCTTTTTTTCATTTAAAAATGCTGATAGAGACTAGTGTTTCTTGACGGAGGAAAATAATAACATTTTGTGTAAGAAGGAAAAGACCTCGCCCAAACTCACTTTGTGGATGCCTACTGATTATACGCAAATATTACGTATTTCATCCCTCGAACCTACGCATTTTAGCCCCCTCGGGTATCTTATTCCCTATATTTATGCTCGTTAACCAGACAACCTCGGATTTCTATGTTAACATGCTTTGCAGGGGTTAATTGAGCTTTTATAGGTATTTGGATGCTAAGTGTGAAGTTTGGACACATTCCGGCTAATTTTCATACACAACTGCACATTCAAGGGAAATTCGGTCAATTCATAGTTTGGGCACCTATCCCAACATCTTTATGGAAGTTGTATACCTCCTCGTAAGATTCGCGTGGCCATGAACGATGCGCGATTCCGATCCCTAACGAAGAAGTTACAACATTTTTAGTGGAAGAGATTTCCAATTGAGCCAAAATAGGAAGAAGCTTGAAGCAGCCCTGCTTGATCGATCGATTGATCAGAAGGATCGATCGATCCTCCAATTTTCATTCTTCGATGGCAAGCAGTGGGCTCATATCTGAGTGATCGATCGATCGATCAATGAAAGGGATTGATCGATCGATACCCTGTTTTCTGCAGATATTTTCCCTTTTATTTTCTTTTCTCTTTTCTTTTCTAATTTTATTCCAACTTAATATATAAACCATTTGTGTTGTAATATTCAGAAAGAATCAATTTTAGGTTAGTTTAGCTTAGGGTTTGAGGGTTGAGAGCTATTTTCTTCTTTCTCTCTTGGTTTGACACCCATTAGGGTTTGTAATTGGTACTTTCATCTTCCCTCTCCATTAATATAATTTGTATTTTCGTTATTCTTTCTTTGAAGTTAATTTATGTGCTTTCATAATTAGGTTTACTTTCTTTCTAGTATTGATTTATCGCGTTTATTTACTGCATTTTTAATATGCTTTCTAGCTAAGTTAGTCTAGGTTGTGTCAGATTGACCTCATTCCGGGTTGACATGTTGCTTTGCTTTGGTGATGGAGTTTATGGGTCTATTTCGGGTGCGTTGTCCTAGTTATTACGCCTAGGAGATTTGACGAGGCATATCATGTATGCTTCGTGCTTACGACCTTGCGTGCGTAATTTTTGGGGTATTTGTTGATGCCAAAATCGTATTAGGCTTTTATGTGAATTTAGGGGTGTGACAAACCTTGATTTAATTAACTGTCGAAAAGAGACGCATTTGTAATAACTCGTCGACCCATGTAACCATTTTATACTAATTAACTCGGGTGAGGGACATTCGACGCAACCTATAGTTTTTACTCACTTTATTAGTCTAGCTTTATTTTCCCTTTCCTAGATTAAATATTTCCCTTTTTTTCATCTTTTCCTTTTTGTGTATAATTACCTTTTGCACTTTTATTTAGGAATACTAAACCTTATAAATTCTAGCAACTCGTCTCTGTGGATTTTCGATACCCGATTTACCGCTACACTTTTATCGCAAGTGCAGTCATAATTTAAGTTTTTGTATTGAGGCGGTGAACAGAAAACAACGATTAGCGTTTTGACGCGATGCTACTTTTCACCCTCGATAAAAATGGCGCGATTTTCAGGGATGAGTTTGTTTTAGAATTTATTTGATTTAGTATTTCGTAGTATTTTCTTTTTATTTGTATTATTTGTCTAACATTTTTAGTAGGACTTCTACATTTGAGCGCCAAGAAATGCTTGAATTTCTCGCGCGCATCTACTTTGTGGAATTCGCCACTTCGAGCCTTTTTTGGGGTAAGCATGTCTTATTCCAATTCTTTCGGTAATCATTGTTATAATTCTCAAAATGCCCGTAATCCTTTGACTTTCGGCCAATACTTAGAGTCCCGAAAATTTACAGATTCAAAAATGACTTTGGGCGAGCATAACGAAAGTCAAAACTTGTGTTATTGGAATTTTGATGATGATGATAATGATTTTGGGCCTCTAATTCCTTATAATAGGAATTTTGAAACGAATTGCAATAGTTTTCAAAATTCTTATAATAATTAGTTTAAGTTTAAGTCCGATGGTAATTTTTAAAGTTTCCATTTTCAAGTATCCGTGCCTCGATCTATGACTTTTGGCGAGGGCTTGCGTATGCTTGAAAATGAGAAACTTGAAAATCATTATCGGGAAGAATCGTTTGTGGGAACATGAGTTGGATTTATTATTTGAGTCCGACGACAATTTTTCTTTCGAGACTTTTGAGGTCGAGGAATGTTTTGAACCAAATGAGGACTTTGTGCCTACTTTAGAACAAACCATTAATGACTTGACCCATTGCGTAATAGATATTAAAAGTGCGGATGAAAATGACGTAATATCTATTTGCAATGAAATGATTTCTTCTTTGGCCCCCAAAGAAGAACATTTCATTGAAAATGATCTTATTTGTTTCGAAACTCAATCTTTAAGCGATGATGATTCATCTCCTGAGTTTGAATTTCTTTCCTCCCCATTTTCATTTTCTGTTATCACACCGTCACAAGTACCCGATGATTCGGTTTCAAACTTTAATGTGTTAAACCTTTTCGCCGATAAGGAGTACTTGCTCGAGTCACCTTCCATGATCGCATTTGCCTTCGTGTGTGCCACCTCCCATTCCAATTTCAAAATCGTTGGGAGGATATTTGGCTTTTCTCGGTCCCCACATATTTTTGTCACCCGTTCAATCCAAATCCCCCATCGTCCCTCCAAAACTTTTAATTGACGATGGTTCCTTTCTTATGCCTTACACATGCCTTCCGTTGTTCAAACGGAATTCATATTTTTTGGAGGGCATTCTTGATAGTGAGGGTACACCGGTTATCCTCCAAAGTCAAATCGTTTTCACGGTGAACCCTCAACTGTTTAGACTTCTAGTGTATAGTTAGTGTGAAGCCTAAATAGTAGGTTGTATATAATTAGCTTTTTATTCTTTTTTTTTCTTTCCTTTTTAATTTAGTCTAGTGTAATTAGTTAATTCATTGTTATTTGTTTTTGCTATGCTCGATACTAACTTGTTGTGTAGATTCTTTGGACTTGTTCTTTTGGGGGTCACTCCAATTTTGGGTAATATCGCTCTTTTCCTCTCTTTAACTTGGTCCTTAATTCACATTGAGGACAATGTCCAGTTTTAAGTTAGGGGGTGTGGGATATTATATCTATTTCTTTGTTCTCAAATGTTAGTTACTTAGTATGCTTTTCTTTGGAAAATTCAAAAATTTTAAAAAGATTTTCTTTCTTTTTTCCCCTTTTTTGGGCATTTTGCCTTTGTTTCTGATGATAAATTTCAATAATTGTTCAATCCAATAGACAACTCAATGATCCATGTTCTCGATTTTAGAAGTTATTAGACTTTAGTCCTCACTTATTGATATTATGAATAACTTCATGAATTAAACTTTAATCATATGAGCACATGCACTTTTATTGTTCTATTGATTTGGTTTAAGATTTTTATAACTCGGTAATCTTTTGTTGCATTGTATATACTTACACCGAGTAAGCTTTGTACCTTTCGTCATTTGTGAGTGTATACACTATTCTTTCCTCTTTGAAAATTTTGAATTCGTCGGTAATCTCTCTATACTTTCATTTGATCGTTCATTAATTGAGTTCATACTTGAAATGTGTTACTTGAGCATGATTTTCATATATTATTTTGACTCAAGAATTACGTAAACTTTGTGAAATGATCATAGGCCATCTTTGATATATCACCCATATTAGCCTTGACCTCACCATTTATGTCTACCCTTGTCAACCCCCTTGAGCCTAAATAATAGACTTTCGTTTCATAATCCCAAATCCCATACCAACTCCAAATTGGATTTAAAACCATACATACACTTTCCATACCTTTATTTGGAATGTTACTTGGGATTGGATGTTGTTTTTGTGTTGCGGTTGCAATTTAGGCATATGAGAATGTGAAAAGTAAAGAAAGATATGTGAAAAAAGTGATGAAAAAAAGAAAGTGAAAAGCAAAAGAAAACAAAAGAAAACATGAGAAAAAGAAGAAAAGAAAACAAAGAGAAGTTTGTAAATGTCGTGTATATAGTTCAATAAGCTTTTATTACTCTCCCCGATGATATATCTAATGCTCGTTTGGAACTTGTTTTCCAATTTTGATATTTCCCGCATTTTTCCATTATCCCGAGTTTTCATTCCGAACACTTTGAATCCGTATATACATTCCTTCATTTCGTACCCTTGCCAAACCTACATTACAACCCTATTAAAGTCCTATGTGATCTTAAGTAGATATAATTCAAAGGTTTAAATAGTTTTGATAATCTGTGAAAATGCATTTCGCCTCCCTTAATGAGGGGTATCTTTCATTGAGATTACAATTTTTTATTTTTTATATAGCGTTCTTCATTTATGACATGTGTGCGGCCTAGTTTCTATTTACATTTACTCTTTATTCCCTCATGTTTCGTGTGTTACCTCCATGTTTCGAGTGAATTCACTTGATGAGTGTAATGCCCGTGAGGATTGAATACATGCTTGCTTTATTTGGTATCCGGTTTATATAAATTTTTGTCAAATCACACTTTGCACGTGCTCGCTCCTCTCCCACATTTTAAGGTTTCAATTCTATGAGGTGCATTCTATAATGTTAATGATTCGGACTTTTGTGTGAATTCGTTCACTTTGCTAATAATGCGTATGAAATCCTGTTCGCTATTGTTGGGCTTATCGCACGTTGGTTTAGGCTTATTTTGAGGAAACCATGTGATGTTTGTGGGTATCATCCCTGAAAACCCTCACGAGATGACACTCGTCCACTTGGGTAACCTAGGGGTTTATTGGCTTATTGCATATGCTAAATGCAATCGAATCGCCCGCGAAAGTGGCCTTATGCTTTTATAACATATTTTTATATTTGTACCCTGCTGTTGGTTTGATTGTAGTCTTGTTCTATCCTATTTCATTGCTAGGGACTAGCAATGTGTAAGTTAGGGGGTGTGATTATACGCAAATATTGCGTATTTCATCCCTCGAACCTACGCATTTTAGCCCCCTCGGGTATCTTATTCCCTATATTTATGCTCATTAACCAGACAACCTCGAATTTCTATGTTAACATGCTTTGCAGGGGTTAATTGAGCTTTTATAGGTATTTGGATGCTAAGTGTGAAGTTCAGACGCATTTCGGCTAATTTTCGTGCGCAACTGTACGTTCAAGGGAAATTCGGTCAATTCATAGTTTGGGAACCTGGCCCAAAATCTTCAAGAAAGTTGTATTCCTCTTCGCACGCTTCACGTGTCCGTGAACGGTGCGCGATTCTGATCCTTAACGAAGAAGTTACGGCGTTTTTAGCGGAAGATATTTCCAATTGAGCCAAAATAGGAAGAAGCTTGAAGCAGCCCTGCTTGATCGATCGATCGATCAAAGGGATCGATCGACCGATCCTCCAATTTATATTCTTCGATGGGAAGCAGTGGGCTCATATCTGAGCGATCGATGGATCGATCGATCAATCCCCTGTTTTCTGCAGATATTTTCCCTTTTATTTTCTTTTCTCTTTTCTTATCTAATTTTATTCCAACTAACAATATATACCATTTGTGTTATAATATTAAAAAAGAATCGATTTTAGGTTAGTTTAGCTTAGGGTTTGGGTGTTGAGAGCTATTTTCTTCTTTTTCTCTTGGTTTGACACCCATTAGGGTTTGTAATTGGTACTTTCATCTTCCCTCTCCATTAATATAATTTGTATTTCCGTTATTCTTGCTTTGTAGTTAATTTACATGCTTTCATAATTAGGTTTACTTGATTTGTTTACTTGCTTTCTAGTATAGATTTATCGCGTTTATTTACTGCGTTTATTTATGCTTTTTAGCTAAGTTAGTCTAGGTTGTGTCGGATTGAACTCATTCCGGGTTGACATATTTCTTTGCTTTGGTGATGGAGTTTACGAGTTTATTTCGAGTGCATTGTCCTAGTTATTACCCCTAGGAGATTTGATGGGGCATATTATGTATGCTCCGTGCTTACGACCTTGCGTGCGTAATTTCCGGGGTATTTGTTGACGTCAAAATCATGTTAGGATTTTATGTGAATTTAGGGGTGTGACAACCCTTAATTTAATTAACTGTCGAAACGAGACGCATTGCGTCGACCCATGTATCCATTTTATACTAATTAACTCGGGTGAGGGGCATTCGACGCAACCTATAGTTTTTACTCGCTTTATTAGTCTAGCTTTATTTTCCCTTGCCTAGATTAAATATTTCCCTTTTTGCATCTTTTCCTTTTTGTGTATAATTACGTTTTGCACTTTTATTTAGGAATACTAAACCTTATAAATTCTAGCAATTCATCTATGTGGATTTTCGATACCCGACTTACCGCTACACTTGTATCGCAAGTGCAGTCGTAATTTAGGTTTTGTATTGAGGCGGTGAACAGAAAACAACGATTAGCGTTTTGATGCGACGCAACTTTTCACCCTCGATCACCTACATACCTCTATGAGGAAAATAAATTATTTTAAAGTTTTAAAAAGATGTTTAAGTGGATCAGGTCCTACGTAGTTCTTGCCGAGGGAGAAAAAAAATATTTTTTGGAATAGAGTGGAGGTGAGAAGTGCGTAACGCGATGAGAGTCGGATTAAGGCTAAACTTTCTTAAGACGGTCTAGGTTAACTGGACGTTCCATCTCTTCTCCATCGAGGTCTATGAGCATAGCGACACCACCTGATAGAATTTTCTTCACAAGGTATAGTCCACTCCAATTGGGTCTGAATTTCCCTCTTAGGTCGCAAATGGGCTCTATGATTTCTTTGAGAGCAAGGTGTACTTCTCGCACATCGTGAAACCTTTATGTTGAATGATTGTGTAATGCGATGATGATACCCTCGTGTGTGGTATAAAGCTTTCAGACTCTATTCATCCAAGAGAGCAAGCACGTTATAAAAACTTTGCTTCCAATCAACTTCTCTGACTTGACTTTCAAGAATAACCCGTAGTGAAGGTATTTCAAGTTCAATAGGCAAGACTTCTTCCATGTTGTATACCAGGGAGTAAGGGTAGCTTCAGTGGGTATTTTGACTAATGTACGGTAGCCCCGGAGGGCATAAGATATTTGATCAACCCAACAACTCTCAATCATCCTGCTTATTATAAATTTTAAGTTTTGTTAGAAGCTTCAACAAACCTATCGGTTTGCGATCGATAGGGAGAAGACTTATGTATCTTAATTCCATACTCTTCGACCCCTTTTGTGACTTCGACTTTAAAATGGATTCCATTATTTGATACTTGCTCGTGAGGGATCCCGTAGCTACATATGATGTTCTTGCGAATGAACTTGGCTACTTTCTTAGCATTCAATATCGTATATGACTCTACTTCAACCCATTTGGTGAAAAAGTCGATAGCGACTAAGATGAATCCATGCCCTCTTGATGCTTTGGGAGTGACTTTCCTAATGATGTTAAAACCCTAAGTTAAAAAGGGCCAAAGAGAGGTCATGTTGTACAGTTCGTGGGGAGATGAGTGTTGGGGATTGGGAAATTGTTAACATTTGAGGCATCTTTTGACATAGGCAGCTCAATCTCGAACCATAGTAGTCCAATAATACCCTAGTCGGTCACATTATCCATTGTGAATTTTTTGCATTACTTCTTCAATGCCAGCCCTTGTTTTTCACTATAGATGGGTGCCATCAAAATTCCTCTTGAATAGAACCTTGTCGTAGATGATGTACTAGGTTGAAAACTTATGAAGGGTGACATGGTCTTTCTTATTATCCCCTTGAGGATATCTTCCATACTTTAGGAGGAACCAAATATCATAATACCTTAGACCAACTTTATCAGGATATCCTTCTATAGCAAGCTTGATGTGATAGTAGTGAATTCGCTTGTATTGTTTCTGAACTTAAAATGGGACATTGTTATTCCTTCAAGCATCTCGACCATGGAATTTAAGGTTACAAATGCATCAACGAAGCTACTTCTTAAACGGGAGAGAAAGTGGAATGTGATATCTTTGAATTGGGAGGTGATCTCTTTAAGGTGAGCACAAAAGCTTGGATATTCTCATCTTTAACTTTTCGTTTCCTCAGGACTTATCTTATGATGAGGGTTGAGTATCCGTAAACGTTGAGGTATCGGATTCCTTTCTTGAGGGAGGTATTGAGGTCCACTGTGCATGCTTCATATTCTGTCATGTTATTGGCACATGGGAAGTCTAACTTGATGGCAATGGGAGTGTGAGAGTCCTCAGGTACAATCAGAAGTATACCAATGGAATGTCCCTTCTTGTAAGCAGCTCCATCAAAGAACATTTTTGTGACACCCCGCTTAGTCTAATACCGGTTGATCAGGCCTTTATTAAATTAAACGAGAATCATATCTGAATTCATTCTTAGCATCACTGTCGAAAATTAACTAATTAAACTAATAACCCATTAAGTTCGGTGTCAATTTTAAATCTTTTTTAACATGCATAAATGAAACCATTGAACAATATAAACATAAACATCCATAAATAAAAAAACTCAATAAATCCTCGATATCCAGAATACAATAATCCAAATACTAAATTGAATAGCCTATATAATATTCGAAAACAAAACTATCCAACTGCGGGAAACATGCCCAAGAGAAATACTAAAATGATATTCTAATTAGATAGAATAAAGCGAAGCATCTAATCAAGTCCTGCATGCATCCACAACTACTGCAACATCGTTTGGATGGAATGAAAAGGCTATCCCCGATGAACCCCTGGCTTTTTTTTAAGGAAGAGGAATAGAATCCCCACAAGTATTATTAATAATCATAGAGAAAAAGCCTCTCTAGTGGCACTTACAAGATCTAAAGAAATACTTAAGCGGTTAAAGTTAATTATTGAGCCCAATAAGTTAACTTTGAAAAGCTAAAAATATAGGAGTTTATAAGTACTCCCATTACAATGAGATAAAGCTGAAAATATAGGGTTTTATAAGTAACCCCATTACAAAGAACATAAGAAGAAATCATTACAAATAATGAACTGAAGATCTTAAGTATTTGCAACCCAATTTATCCAGCTTGTATGCTCCTCTCACCACCTTAGGAAGGTCTTACAAAGTGTTATATACTTGAAAAGAAGGAAGATTAATACCTAAATTTGCCAGAGCATCAACAACCGTATTAGATTCTCTAAAATAATGAGACAATGGAAATTTCAGCATCTCCAAATAAGTCTTGGTTTTCATCCACATATTTCTTTAAGTTCTAGGGAGGTTCCCAGTTGTGGTTGAGTAAATTGACCATAAATAATGAATCAACTTTAATCTGGACATCTCTAATATTGAATTGGAGACACAATTTAAGACCAGCACACAGACCTTTTAATTCAACACAAGCATTAGAAGAAATACCATCAGAGTTTGCAAAAGCAAATATAAGATTCCCTTTATCATCTCTTAGAATACCCCCATATCCACTTAAGCCTGGGTTACCTTTGGATGCCCCATCCACATTAAGCTTAAAACACTTGAAGGAGGGAAGATCCATTTAATAGGCCTAGTAATTTGGATCTTTCTTGAAATCTTAATGTCAAATGCTTGTTGGATACCCTTATCAAAAGATCATAGAATATTTTTAAAAGTAATCCCCTTACAAATACAAGAAATCAAATTTAAAGATTTTGAAATAATATCCTTAGAGCACATAGGGATATTATCATAAAATGCTTTATTCTCGCTTTTCCAAATCTCCCAACAAACTACAAGAGGAATACATTTACCAAGGAGTCTAGCATAGTCTTGTGTACCTAATTTCAACCACTACCTATAGAGCATATATGACATGGAGACAATGTTAGTCTCAATCACTAACATTCTTGAAAATTGCTTCCAAACAGGATGAATGATAGGGCACGAAATGACAAATGATGAGTGGATTCTTTATGATTATTGCATGCTTTGCATCTGGAGCATAATCTAATTCCCACAGACTTAATGTTTTCATCAATTGCTAAGAAATTATTGAGGATTTTTCATATGTTATGGAGATTTTATTTAGAATATGATTGTCCTAAATATTAGTCATAACTATAGAGGAAAGGAATTAAGGCTTGCAAACTTTATAAGCAGAGGGTAAACATAATTGACTTGATGATTCCGGCAACTAGGTCCAACTTCCTTCATATTGATCCATTAGACTACTGCTCAGATCTTTAGCCATCATCATTTCCCCCCATGTATGAGAAGTAGCATAGGAGCCATTCTTAATATTCTTGTATCTGTGAAGCATATAATCAGTCCAAAGGGATTTCTCAGTACATAACTTCCAATACAACTTCATGAAGGATGTTGTTGAAAGGACATAAAAGTCCATGACGCCAAGACCTCCAGCATTAACATTTTTGCATAAGGAATCATAACTTTTCCACTAACATTTCCAACCTTGATCTTCACTACCTCCCCAGGAAAATTTTTGAGCATTCTATGAATTTTGGCAATGACAGTTTTAGGAGGAGAGATTGATGCTAAGAGATATGAGGGGATTAAAGAGAGCACATGTTTAATTAGGATAAGTTTGCCTCTATTAGAGAGTAGATTAGATCGCCAACCTAAAATTCTAGATCTTAAATAACAAAGCAAACTGTCATAATAAGATACTTTGTTTCTCCCTTTACAAAGAGGACGGCCCAAGAATTTTAAAGGCAAAGATTTAAACTTAAGACCACATGTTACAGATTTTAAATCCCTTTTCTCTAAAAAAACATTTATCATCCACTGTGAAACTACTCTTGGAAGAGTTGAATTTCTCACCTGGACTGAAAAATAATCATTGATAAACACCATAGTTTTCTTAATGCTTCTTTTATTAGCCCTAAAAAGATGACTACATCATCTGCAAAGGCAAGGTGGGATATTATGGGACAACCACTTGGAGTAGAAAAAAGGCATAACCACGCCTGATGATTGCAAACTATTGAGGCCCCTACTAAGAAAATCAGCAGCCAATATAAAAAGACTAAGGGATAGGGGATCTCCTTGTCTCAAACCCCTTGAAGATTTGAAGAAACCACTATTTTGTCCATTTATAATAATTGAAAACCAATTATTAGATATGCACCTCCAAATCAAATCAATCCATCTCTCCCTAAAGCCAAAACTTCTCAAAACATTGATTAAGAATCCTTAATTGAGCCTATCATAGGCCTTTTCCATGTCAAGTTTGATGATTGCATTACCACCATGACATTTCTTCCCAAGATTGTGGGCCATTTCTTTAGCTAGAAGGCTTGGATAGCTCTACCTTTAATGAATCCACTTTGGTTTGTGGATATAATCATAGGTAGGACAGTAGATAACCTTTTGGATAGTATCTTAATGATCACTTTGAAAGAAAAATTGCATAGGTTTATAGGTCTAAGGTCTCCACATTTTTTTAGGGGCTTTTATCTTTGAAATAAGCACAATTTCACAATTCCAACTTTGAGGGAGATTTCTACCAACAAAGAAAAAATTGATGGCCTCAACTAAATCATGTTTAATCAAATTTCAATAGTTAATATAGAAAAAACCCCCAATTCCATCAGGACCAGGGGCTGAATCATCATTTAGATCCTTTATAGTTGCTAAGATCTCTTTTTTTTTTGGGAAATTTTGTGAGTATATGGAACAGTAACCGAACACTTTACAAGTAACAAAGAGGAAAACCTCAAATGAAAGAAGCCAAGGGGAATACCCCAAAGGCAAACAAAAATAATACATGGTGGGGCATACCCCACCAACATAATCAACCAACACTAGCCCAATAAAACAAAGCCCAACAAGAGCAGCCCAGGCCCAAACCCATGCTGGCCCAAACCCCAACAATCATCGGGTATACACCCGAAGCACGACGATGCGAAGACCACCAAAACGTATAGCCGGAGAACGATCAACGCCGGAAACCCACCATAGTCCAGGCGCAAACGCACCCGCCGGAGCAGCGTCTGACCAAAAATGGTCAGCAACATCACGAAAACACCACAGAACTGAGATCAGATAATGACCTCACCATTGCCGGCGTAAGAAGGCGACCATCCAAGCCACAAAGGAACCAGAAAAAGCACCATCCGATTACGAACTAACCGGAAACCACCTCTGAGCACCGTTTAGCGACACCCAACTCCTCAAACCGAATCCCACAAAACCAGAGTATCTAGCATACGATTCATCCATTCACCAACAAAAAACGCAACCAACAACCTTACATGAAGCAAACTGGGAAAAGTAGCGGTCACAGGAAGGTTTTCAAGGTAAGAATAAAAGGGGCAAGGTGACATCCCCGGGGTGGGTCAGAAATTCTAGATATGGTAGGTCTGACATGAAGCTTTTCATTAAGATGGCGGCCAAGTGGTATAGAATGGGAACCAACATCCAGAAAATATACCCATCTTCGATTAAGGAAACATGAGGCACACACAGTGAGATGGAGACATGAATTGCAAGTCTCCTCAATGTAGATTGATTGGGGTGGGGACTTCACAAAGAAGAGGGAGGAAACCCAAACCCAAACCCTAGAGAGAGAAGCTCTCAACCATCCGAAAAAGAAGGGCCCATGCTAAGATATCTTTTTTAATGGTAAACTATTCAAGGGAATCATTCATATCACAAGGAATAAGTATTGGAATTATATTTGACGTATCACTCAATATAAAACTTTGCTCATCTACTAACTGTTTCTAGAAAAATCCCATACTATGCTCTTTGATATCTTGGTCCTTCTCCCACAGGTTCCCATCTTCATCAGTTACGGAATGGATCATAAGCCTATGTTGCTTGGATTTTACACAAGTATGAAAAAACTTAGTGTTGGCATCACCATGTTTCAACCATTTGATGGGTGATTTCTGCCTCTAGAAAATTTCTTCTAAGCTATAAGCAGTCATAAGTGTAGCCTTTCACTGGTTCTATTAGCCTCACATTTGTCCAACCCATAAGAAAGCTCCATTTGAAGAGTATCATCCTCCAAATTCTTAAAATTTTGGAATACATCCTTAAAATTCTCTTTATTCCATTGTTTTAGAAGCACTTTTAGTCTCTTAAGCTTTTCTGCAAATTTCTTTAAACCCACCAGCATTGGACTGCTCATTTTAAAACTTTTTAACCAAGTCAAGGAATTCTGGATGGTGTCACTTAGGGGTGTAAGCGGTACGGTTTGGTCGGTAAATAGTAGACACTAATACCAAAATCAAACTCTAGATGGTAAAACTAAACCGTACCAGTTTACCACCCGGTACACCAAAATCAATACCAAAACCAAACCGGCTGGTATTTCGATTTTTTCGGTAATTTCGTTTTTTTTCTGGTTTCGATAAATTCTGGTTTCTTCTGGTTTTTTCTGGTTTCGGTAAATTTTGGTTTTTTCTGGTTTCTGGTTTCGGTTCTTTATGTTTCGGTAAACAACACTAAAAGTCCCCAAAAATAAAAAACAAAACCAACCAACTTTTTAAAATATTAAAACCAAAACGAAAACCAACTTTTTTCTGGTTTTGGTAAATTCGGTACGGTAATTTTGGTAAATTTGGTACGGCACGGTAATTTAGGTACGGTTTTTTCTGGTTTCGGTAAATTCGGTACGGTATGGTAATTTCGGTACGATTTTTTCTGGTTTCATAAAATTCGGTACGGTAATTTCGGTAAATCGGTTTTTTAAATATTAAAACCAAAACCAACCAACTTTTTTGCGGTAATTTCGGTTTCGGTAAGACTGGTTTCTGGTATTTTAATATATGAAACCAAAACCATTTTTTTTCGGACCAAAACGGTACGGTACGGTAAAAACCCGTACCGCTTCCACCCCTATTGTCACCACATCTTTTGGAACTTGAATGGACTAAAAGAAGCCTCTTCTATAGTACTGACAGGTAATAATTAAGGGGCATGGTCTGATGAGGTTTAATTCAGGTGCATCAATTTTGTATTTGGGAAATTTTCCACACATTTCTGATTGAAGAGGCGCCTATCTTGCCTAGCCATAATAAGACCAGACTCATCCCCGTCATTACACTAGGTATACCTTGTCCCAATATAGCGTAAATTAGAGAGACCACTATCCTTAATAGCTTGGTTAAAGTCATCAACATCATGTTGGTCAATGTCATTTCCCCCTAATTTTTCACCTTGATTTGAAACTACATTAAAGTCACCAATCACCATATGAGGAGAGTGTAATACCCCGTATTTTTATAGCTTTTAAAATTATGGGATTTATTAAATTTAATTGAGATAAATTAATTTAATTTTAATCCGGAATGTTGCTTTGAATATTTACTAGCGTGACGAGAGTTCGTAATTATTGGAAATTTGTTATTTGTTGCATATTACTGAATGAGTATAGTAATATATGAGATTTATTTTTATAATGTTGTCATGAGTGAATTAAATGACTATTTTGGAAATTTAAGTCGGGACGTGCCCGTGTCACGTCAGGACTAATTTTGTTAAAAAAAAAAAGTGAATATTTTATAAGTTGTTCGTATGGTCGTTTTGAGTGCGCCAACGAGTCCGGAAGGGTCGAGATAGTCAGAAAAGGGTACCCGGGGGTTTAGTTTGGGTCTCGGGGCGTTTTTAGGCCTAATTGGTATCCCGGGAGGGCAATTTAGTCATTTCACCTTTTTGGGTAATTAAACCCACGAAATTCAGCAACCTATATCAGCCAACTAGGTTAGTCTTTTAGGGTTAGAATATTCAGAAAACAAGTGACGGCCATTGGAGAAGAGAGGAGAGAGCTCCAAGGCAATTCAAGGCCAAAAAGTCACCGGTTTGCATCGCCGCCACCACCACCGCGTAGATCGCGATACGAGGAACGCAGCCATACCAAAATCAGCCGTGAATCAGAATACTAAAAATCCCAGGCAAGTGTTTAACTTTCTATTTTCGTTGGTGCAATCTTCATATTAGTTTAGGAATGATTTGTGATGAAAACTATGGAAGAAAACCCAATTTATGATAGGAGAATCCATGTAGTATTGATTTATATATTGATTCTGGAAACCCTTGCCATGTAGAGGAAATAAACCACAAAATTTTGATGATCATAAGAAAGAAATTCTAGAGAAAGATTGGTTAGAAAACTGTTTAAGAAAATTTTAGGGTTCTTGATAATTGGATATAATTTTAGGTTGAAAATCCATGTTTAAATGATGAATATGTACATGCCTTACGTTAGAATCATCTGGTATATTGTTATAATGTTAGTAGTAGAATTCTGGGACGATTGGAACTTGAAAATATGGATTTGGTGTAATTTTGGTGATGAAACCCGTAACTGCATTTCTGCAGAATTTTCGCAGACCTGCTTGATCGATCGATCGAGCCTAGAGCTTCGATCGATCGAAGGTTCGATCGATCGAGCCCCAGACCTCGATCGATCGACCCCTCCTGGCAGACTCTTATTTCCCTTGTTTAATTAGTTAAATTAAATTTATCGTGAAATAATTCTTGGGTATTCTTAATGAAATGTTTTGAGAGATAAGAAAGACCAGTAGGACATATGAATAAGTGTTGGGAACTTTATTATAAGACGAGAATCTTGTTTTTGGGATAATTATATAATGAATGATGAAACTAAGTATTTCAAGTGAGAGATTACGTCGAATAGCTACGATAGTAAATAGAGGTATACCTACTGAATTTCCTACTTGGAAGGATAGAGTCAACGAATGTCACGTATTAAGTGAGAAAACCCTTCGAGTTAAGGTTAGAGATGAAACCTTATACGTAAATACTAATAATGTGAAATTAAGGATACATGTTGTAATTATGGGTGACGAGAAGAACCTACATTAATATGATAAAAGTGGTATGTTCATATGATTGTGTGTACATATATCTTTACATGTGAAAATCATGCCCACGCTACTTGCTATCCCTGAGGTTACCACGCTGGGACAAGTCTTATCTCGATGGGACCTTTATGGGGGATATTGACTTGTACCCTAGAAGATAGATATCTTTGGTACAGGCTATCGACGTGATAGTTCAGACGGTCCTAAGAGACGCAGGCATGTGCCATCCTCTTAGAGACTTGGAATCTATGCTTCGCCTCAATATTGTTTGTGTATTTATGTTAATACAATTCGAGAGTGATTCCGATTGTATTCCCCTTAATATGAGTGATATGGGGTTCTGGATAGTAGAGTATGCCCGCACCATAGTTTATTTGGGGTGCTGTTATTATATATATATATATTATACCAGTAGTTAATATATATATGGAATTCTGAAACTTGGAACTACCTACTGTGAATTGATATGTAGGATATGGTTGATGACTCAAATTGTAAATACTTGTTTTGAGAAAGTATAAGATGACTCTGGAAAACTTTATTGACTAATCAAGTTAAAATGATAACTTTGGTTATTACTTGAAATATTCTTTTCAAACAATTGTATCGATAAATTTTTGAATTGTACGAAATGCCTAAGATAAGTTAAATCATTGGGGAAAGATAGCGTGTTATATAATGAGATAAACCATTAGGAGGGTTAGTGCGATAGGAGTGCACATTAGAATAGAGGTGAGAATTTCTCAAGAGAGTGTCGCACTAATATGTTGTTGCATTGGCCTGTACCAATTTAAATACTTGCTAAACGTATTTTTTAAATCAAACACACTTTCGGGCTCTGACCCGTTTCTCTCTCTCTCTCTCTCTCTCTCTTGTATATATATGTATGTATTACAGGTGCCCAGCCACAGGGGCGTCTTGCTTAGGATCGCTTGGAAGGAACGCGCTGCAGCTTAGGTGGGAGTTGCAGCTCTTGATTAGACGACGTCCATTCAGATCCACTCTTAGTACTTTCATTTAGTTGGGTATGTGTAGCCCTTTCCATTATTGCTTTGTTATTGGGACATTTGTATTTCAGTTATTTCCAGATTATTGCTATGGGATTTATTCAGTTTGGATGTATGACTTTCGATTTCATATGTTGACATTCGACTGACGAATGTATTATATTAATTGGTTTATGTTGCAGAATTTAATATGGTGTGATTCTTACTATTTGAATGTTGTTAATAGAATAAATGTTTTTATTTAAATAAAATTTGGTTAGTATGTCTGAAAAATGATTTTGACACTTAGCTTAATTACTTAGGGTGTTAAATTGGAAAATATATTTTTATCGACAGTGATGCTGAGAATGAACCAACTGTTTACCTTGATTTAATTTAATAAAGGAGTGATCGCCCGGTATTTAATTAGGCGGGGTGTCACAGGTGGTGTCAGAGCATCAGGTTCTAGTGTCCTTAGGATCTGTACGGCTTATTATGCTTTCAGCGTTACTTTGTTTGTTATAGAGCCCTATGTTTAGGATTGTCGATTCCTTTTGCGAGATTTCGTTCTCCTGCTATAATGTGTATGCATTAGTGAATTCTAATTTCGTTCGGATGTGTGCGTGTGCCGAGCGATGACGGATGTCAGAAGAAGACCGTTAAGTGTCCATCAGGAGGCAGGGATCAGTTGAGATTAGGAAATATATTCGAGGATGACGACCGTAGTCGAGGTCACCTCCATTATGGCACGAGAAGCCAAGACTTGAAAGGCGACTAAGGTGCAACAATGATTTTCAAATGCTGTTATAGTCAAATGAGGTACGGGGGTAAACTTACCCAACGTTTTACAAAAACGTGTAGAGACTATCAACGGGAAATTTTAGAAACGCGAAAATTGTATGTGTCGTTACCAAAGGCGGTAAAGTATCCAAAAGCTTAAATGTAGAACGGAGTGTGGCAAACCGAAAGTGAAAATTTAGAGAAAATTTTTCTTGGCTTTCGGGACGAAATTATAATGGTTGGAGACAACCACCAATTTTAGAAGTGGAATGCTATGCCTATAGGAGAACCTGAGGTACAGTGTTGACCGTATGTTCCTTCCTTAACTGTTCAGGATGAGAAGCAAATGTGGTTCTGAACTCTTCGAGGGAGGGCATATCAGGGGTCCATTCGTGAATTTGAATCTTAACCGTTAGCCAATTTTGTATCAGAAGATGTAGATACAAGTGGGGAAAACGACTCCAAGTGGAAGACCAACTCGTAATAATAGTTGATAAAACTCGAGGAGGAAATTCTGGTGGACGAACGATCCAGAGGTTGACATTGTCATATTGTGCCAGAATAGATGATAACGCTTCTTTGTGGAGGAAGTTAAAGGAATCGAAGAATTTAGTCGAGAATGAGACTGAATGCAACGGTGGTGGTATAGCACCACAGAAGGATGTGGATACACATCAGGAAAACCATTTAAATGCTTCAGACAGTTAAATTCTTACCAAGTGATGGTAAATTCAGTAAGTACTAGTATAGATAGTAACATGATCTTTATGGCCTAAGAAGGCTATGGAACAACCGGGATGGTTAACAGAAATCGAGTCTACTAATGTCCGAGGAAAGGACAATCCTAACCTGGTTGGTAGGACAGGTGATAGGTGAATTATGTGTTGAGGTATTTTATGCGGAGTGAGATCGCTCACGATAATATGTTCCAAAGTAAGTATAAGGGCAAGAATACGGTGCCTAGTAAAAGGCAACGAGTAAAGTAATATTGTTTGGTTTGTGTAGACGTGTTACGTCCGGAAACCATTCGCACAGTCAAGACGATTGTCAAGGTAGAAGTGTATGTTGTATCCTCAGAGGATGAGGCGTGTTTATGTGACACGAGCGAGTCACCATATTTTGATCATTTCTAGATTAGCATGTGAGACGAGTTTAATGCATATAATTAGAAATGCTACCATTGTGTGAATATTTTTCCTTAGTGTAGCGGGATTTTCTTTAGAGCTATCCGCGGAGGATGGGTGAGTATATTAACAGTGTTTTATACTTTATGGAGATTGCTTGTTGTAGTGATGCGATACACGAGTATGATTTTATCTTTGTTAAAATGTTATAAAAATGGGTAGTATGATAGTGGGCATTTATTGCGAGACTATTGGAGTAGTTGCATTGGTGCAACATGTTTCATGTTTGTTTTGGCGAGGCTTACCTGTAAGAAAGTTGGACTCGCACTTATATTATCTATCCTAGAGACTTCGGAGGAGATACTGGGCTCGAGATATTCGATGCCAATGTATGTATAGACTTTGTTAGTATAATTCCGTATGTATCGGGATTTACCGTTGAGCGGAAAGATTTGACTCAGTATTATGTTTAGCACTCCGGACTTAGTGATAGGAAGAGTGCATTGTTATATTTAACCTTTAGAGATGTGGGAGTTAATCTTTATACCCCTATTATTAGGGAAAGGAATTTTGAGAATTCTGATTATATGTATTCGAGGTTTATGGAATGCTATTACCATCAACCAATACAGTAGTGAAATTGGTGAAACGTTCTTTATTAAGCATAATTACGGGAGAATTGTAACTTTTCTGTCAAGAGACGGAATAAAGGGGTACATACCTCGGACGGAGGACCTAACGGATTTCGATGACCGACAAAGCTAGGTAGTAGTGTATCGGGGGGGTTCCTTGTTTAGATTTCGCTTTGCGAGACATCCCACGCATGAAACTTAGCGTAAGGTTGGAAATAGGGAGACGTTTGGTCACTATTCCACGAGTTTGGTACCCTGGTCGAAATGGGATCAAGTAATTATGTATGTAAGTTGGAAGTTGAATTTTGTTTTAAGGTTATTGGAGCCGGATCTTGTGGTAGGAAAACATTGAAAGTTATCCCCATAAGTTGAGGGGTGGAACTATGATAAGGAGAATTTAAGAATTCTGATTTCGAGGGTGATTGAGAGTACCCGAATATCATAACCACGTACAGAACACAAAGTGAATAAAGAGTTGGAATGATTTTTTTTAGCATGGATTATCTGGAAAGAACTTTATACTATACATAAGAGATGACCTATAATTATTTTGATGAATAGAGCGTTAGTGATTTACTTTAGTTGTTGTACCTATTTGGGAAAATTGTTGTACTTATCTGAGAAAGGTTGAGAATTATTATTCCTCTTTTATTGTCATGGAATTTGAATGCCCTATCCCTTCTATTCCGTTGAATTTAGTTAGTTCTACAGATGAGTAGCACGCCATTCGCTCTCCCAGGGCGGTCCGAGTGTTGCAAAAATGTGGGCATCTTGGTTAACTACAGTTAAAATGGTCCGAATCGAAGGGACGTGAAAATAGACGTGTGAAATATATGTTTGGGGGAATAGTATGACGAAGTGGAAGTGATAGAGTGGATTAAACGTCACATGAGGGGCGATAATCCATACATAAGTGTGCAATTAGAATAGCACGCCCTAACTTGATTGGAAGGCTGTGGAAGCCGTTCAAGAATTGGTATTCCTTAAATAGAGTAGAATTTAATGATTATGAAGAACACCCGGAGCGGAGTTGTTATTAGTCAAGTGTGAGAGCGACTTGCGCATACAAAGAGTAAGGATGTTAGTATGGTATAAGAGATCCAGAAGTTCGCTTCGTGGAGAGAAGAGCACGGGTCGGAACTTTCGGCATACTCCAAGGAGGAAGGGGAGTATTACGTGTCACTTAATGTGAGACATTTCAAGGGAAGAATCAATGTTTAGCGAGACGTAGTGAGTAGTCTCTACATGCACCACCCATAAGTAAGGTTTGGTTGAAAGTGGAGAATCAACCAAAGAATTTTGTGTTTATCGACAATTCCTGAAATTGGAAGAGGTCGGTGAAGTTGGTACAGTCCTTGGATGGGTTGCCATCCTCAAAACAAGATCAAGGGTTTATCCCGAACTTGTGAATTAAGTCGCCGAGAAGGAAGTGATTGATATTCCTTTGGGCTGGCTTACAATATTAACTAGTATGCCCCAGACTTCCTTCGAAAGGAAGGATCGCGCCAGTGCATGGTCCGGCGCAGTATAAATTTCTGAATCAGGATGAGATTAGTGAATCCCACCTTTGAAATGGGATTTCAGGAACCAGCGGAGATAAGATTTCATTCGAGTAGGATGTATCACCCTTAGCCAGGGAATAAGCGCATGGTGATTAAAGATTAAATGATCCACGTGAAGGAGATTTTGGAATCTTGGTACGATGATTTCAAGCATGCTCGGTAGAAACACTCGTACCTGTTTATCGCGTACAGGGTACTTATTAAGGTTTTGTTATGAAAGAACCTCGACTATTCTCCTTCCGTATGATTAGAGGAAAGTAGGTAATCAGAATTTTTTGATCGGTCAAGAGAACTTCCGATAAATGTGGTAGAATTCCACGACTGTATTAGGCGAGCAAGAGTGATCAAATGTTCGTAATATTTTCTCAGAATGGAAGTTTTGTATATAAATGATCCGAGTAATTGTCTATAGTAGGGTGCGGCCTCCTAATGTTAGTGAGATAATGAAATGTATAACGTATAAGCGTGACTTATGAGAATGTTGTCGGTTGGGAGCACAAGGTGAAGTATCTCTAATGAGAATGTAAAACAATGTTGCTGTGAAGAAAGGGCTATAGTAATTGAGCGCCGTAATGTGTAGTTAGTTTGTGTACGAAAAAGGATATCCAGAATTGTGCTATCGGATAGGCCTTATTTTTCGAATTTCGGGACGAAATTCAGTTATTAGGGGGGAAGTATGTAATACCCCGTATTTTTATAGCTTTTAAAATTATAGGATTTATTAAATTTAATTGAGATAAATTAATTTAATTTTAATCCAGAATGTTGCTTTGAATATTTACTAGCGTGACGAGAGTTAGTAATTATTGGAAATTTGTTATTTGTTTCATATTACTGAATGAGTATAGTAATATATGAGATTTATTTTTATAATGTTGTCATGAGTGAATTAAATGACTGTTTCGGAAATTTAAGTCGGGACGTGCCCGTGTCACGTCAGGACTAATTTTGTTAAATAAAAAAAAAGTGAATATTTTATAAGTTATTCGTATGGTCGTTTTGAGTGCGCCAACGCGTCTGGAAGGGTCGAGATAGTCAGAAAAGGGTACCCGGGGGTTTAGTTTGGGTCTCGGGGAGTTTTTAGGCTTAATTGGTAGCCCGGGAGGGCAATTTAGTCATTTAACCTTTTTGGGTAATTAAACCCACGAAATTCAGCAACCTATATCAGCCAACTAGGTTAGTCTTTTAGGGTTAGAATATTCAGAAAACAAGTGACGGCCATTGGAGAAGAGAGGAGAGAGCTCCAAGGCAATTCAAGGCCAAAAAGTCACCGGTTTGCACCGCCGCCACCACCACCGCGTAGATCGCGATACGAGGAACGCAGCCATACCAAAATCAGCCGTGAATCAGAATACCAAAAATCCCAGGCAAGTGTTTAACTTTATATTTTCGTTGGTGCAATCTTCATATTAGTTTAGGAATGATTTGTGATGAAAACTATGGAAGAAAATCCAATTTATGATAGGAGAATCCATGTAGTATTGATTTATGTATTGATTCTGGAAACCCTTGCCATGTAGAGGAAATAAACCACGAAATTTTGATGATCATAAGAAAGAAATTCTGGAGAAAGATTGGTTAGAAAACTGTTTAAGAAAATTTTAGGGTTCTTGATAATTGGATATAATTTTAGGTTGAAAATCCATGTTTAAATAATGAATATGTACTTGCCTTACGTTAGAATCATCTGGTATATTGTTATAATGTTAGTAGTAGAATTATGGGACGATTGGAACTTGAAAATATGGATTTGGTGTAATTTTGGTGATGAAACCCGTAACTGCATTTCTGCAGAATTTTCGCAGACTTGCTTGATCGATCGATCGAGCCTAGAGCTTTGATCGATCGAAGGTTCGATCGATCGAGCCCCAGACCTCGATCGATCGACCCCTCCTGGCAGACTCTTATTTCCCTTGTTTAATTAGTTAAATTAAATTTATCATGAAATAATTCCTGGGTATTCTTAATGAAATGTTTTGAGAGATAAGAAAGACCAGTAGGACATATGAATAAGTGTTGGGAACTTTATTATAAGACGGGAATCTTGTTTTTGGGATAATTATATAATGAACTATGAAACTAAGTATTTCAAGTGAGAGATTACGTCGAATAGCTACGATAGTAAATAGAGGTATACCTACTGAATTTCCTACTTGGAAGGATAGAGTCAACGAATGTCACGTATTAAGTGAGAAAACCCTTCGAGTTAAGGTTAGAGATGAAACCTTATACGTAAATACTAATAATGTGAAATTAAGGATACATGTTGTAATGATGGGTGACGAGAAGAACCTACATTAATATGATAAAAGTGGTATGTTTATATGATTGTGTGTACATATATTCTTTACATGTGAAAATCATGCCCACGCTACTTGCTATCCCTGAGGTTACCACGCTGGGACAAGTCTTATCTCGATGGGACCTTTATGGGGGATATTGACTTGTAACCTAGAAGATAGATATCTTTGGTACAGGCTATCGACGTGATAGTTCAGACGGTCCTAAGAGACGCAGGCATGTGCCATCCTCTTAGAGACTTGGAATCTATGCTTCGCCTCAATATTGTTTGTGTATTTATGTTAATACAATTCGAGAGTGATTCCGATTGTATTCCCCTTAATATGAGTGATATGGGGTTCTGGATAGTAGAGTATGCCTGCACCATAGTTTATTTGGGGTGCTGTTATTATATATATATATATATATATATTATACCAGTAGTTAATATATATATGGAATTCTGAAACTTGGAACTACCTACTGTGAATTGATATGTAGGATATGGTTGATGACTCAAATTGTAAATACTTGTTTTGAGAAAGTATAATATGACTCTGGAAAACTTTATTGACTAATCAAGTTAAAATGAGAACTTTGGTTATTACTTGAAATATTCTTTTCAAACAATTGTATCGATAAATTTTTGAATCCTACGAAATGCCTAAGATAAGTTAAATCATTGGGGAAAGATAGCGTGTTATATAATGAGATAAACCATTAGGAGGGTTAGTGCGATAGGAGTGCACATTAGAAGAGAGGTGAGAATTTCTCAAGAGAGTGTCGCACTAATATGTTGTTGCATTGGCCTGTACCAATTTAAATACTTGCTAAACGTATTTTTTAAATCAAACACACTTTCGGGCTCTGACCCGTTTCTCTCTCTCTCTCTCTCTCTCTCTCTCTCTCTCTCTCTCTCTCTCTCTTGTATATATATGTATGTATTACAGGTGCCCAGCCACAGGGGCGTCTTGCTTAGGATCTCCTGGAAGGAACGCGCTGCAGCTTAGGTGGGAGTTGCAGGTCTCTTGATTAGACGACTTCGTCCATTCGGATCCACTCTTAGTACTTTCATTTAGTTGAGCATGTGTAGCCCTTTCCATTATTGCTTTGTTATTGGGACATTTGTATTTCAGTTATTTACAGATTGTTGCTATGGGATTTATTCAGTTTGGATGTATGACTTTAGATTTCATATGTTGACATTCGACTGACGAATGTATTATATTAATTGGTTTATGTTGCAGAATTTAATATGGTGTGATTCTTACTATTTGAATGTTGTTAATAGAATAAATGTTTTTCTTTAAATAAAATTTGGTTAGTATGTCTGAAAAATGATTTTGACACTTAGCTTAATTACTTAGGGTGTTAAATTGGAAAATATATTTTTATCGACAGTGATGCTGAGAATGAACCAACTGTTTACCTTGATTTAATTTAATAAAGGAGTGATCACCCGGTATTTAATTAGGCGGGGTGTCACAGAGAGTTCACAACATTGCTAGATATATAACACATTTGATCCCAAAGAACCCTTCTTTTTTCTCCTGTGCATTTAGCATGCACAAATGATAAGTAGATATCTGAATTTAGGATATTTTGACTGACTTTCACAGTTAAATGCGGATTATGGTCTGCAACAAATTGTATTTGAATATCAAACCTCCCAAATAACCAAATTTTCCCATTAACATTACTCCCACATCCTTTAAATCCCCATTTTCTTTGAAACTTTAAGATCTTAGAGGCATCCACTCTGGGCTTAAAAAGAGCAACTAGAGGGATTTTGTGAATCTTGCAAAGCATTTTAAGTCTTCTAGAAGATGATTTCTTGTCAACCCTTTATATTCCAAAGAATTTGGTTAATCATTTAGAAGTTGAGGTGAGAAATTGAGTGTTACCATTGATAGATGGTCTAGTAAATCTTTTAAACAAAGGGTATTTCATTTTGAATTGCTTCGTTTTCACAGTAGATGCTACTACATTTGAGGTAGGTGACTCTGGATGAAGTTATGGTTCCTCCTTAATAGACTTTAACTTGTTGTCAATGGTCTTGGCAAATAGGTGTAGTTCTTAAAGAAAAGGAATGTTGTTATACCCCTCTTCATTATTAGAAGGATATACATGAATGGCAGTCTGGTTCTTCTCATAATCAGGAATCTTTGTACCCCTAGGAGATAATGCACTATAATCCACCGTCATAACTTCCTCTATAGATAAGTCTTTTTTTTGGGAAAAGATATGTATCTAAAAAACAAAAGACTAAATACAAAAAAAATAGGAGACCTCCTGAAACCCTTAGGGGTATACCCTATGAGGGAAACAAACGAAAACAGAGGGCTAAGAGGACAAAACCCTACACTCAAAACTATTGAATTGCGCTCTCTGGGATTCCCCAGTTCATGCAAGCCATCCAGTTGTTAAAACTCCGTCTCCCTTTCTTCCAGGTCATAACCCTAGCTTTGATCATTACCTCAATCTCCTTGATCAAGACATTGGTGCTTCTGAACGAGTTCCTGAAGTGTCTTTTGGTTATTTCCATCCAAAGGTAATAGACAGTAGTGGAGAAATAAATTTTCTTAATTTGGTTATAAAATTTTGTGCCCACATAGCTAGTTGTCGCGTACTGCACCTCTCCATCCCACGCCATGGCCTCCTTATACTCCTGATTTCTGAACCTCACCTCCTTGTCAACGTGGCACTCATTAAACACATGGGCAATGGTCTTGACCGTATTGTTGCAACTACAGCATAAGTTGTCCTCCACTAGGCCCCAGTTAAAGAGTGCTGTGTATAACATCCTTACAAATCAACCATAAAATAAAAGCACACCTAGGGATGTTGAACTTATCCCACACCAAGTTGTGCCACACCACAGATGGATGATTAGGGGAAATCTCGTTCTACGATGAACTGTAGATAAGTCTTGATTATGTATCTTATCTATATGATCTTGAATCTGCTTACATCTCTTCTTCTTCGTGGATAGTTCACTTTGAATAACTATAGGCACATGATTAACATTACCTTCAATAGTCTCCATGATATCACCTTGCTCATAACCAATTGATTTAGGATTTTCAACATCCTCTTTGTTATAGAAGACTTCTTCCTCCATTATTTATAGTTGTATCTTCAATATCAATAGGCTATGGGAGTTCATCATCAGTGTTATCTTCTTGAACTTGACCATTGTTGTCTTCTTGATCTTAATTGTTAATCTGCTTTGGTTGATCCCTTATCAACGGATTGTCCTTACGAGCTTGGATGGCCTTAGGAACATACTGCATATTTTTCTTTTGAGGTCTCATTGTTTGGTTGGAGGAAAATGCAAGAATCTTCATCATGACCGTTCTTGGCATAATTCTTGCAATACTTACGCATGTTTTCAACCATTACTTCCTTCCAAAAGCCTTTATCCCCACAACCAATTCAAATTCTTTTGGATATATTCTTAGTAAGATCTGCTTCAGCACATACATAAGCAATGCTTGGTCTATTGATCTCTATAATGGAAGCATTAAGTTTTAGAGATTTTCCAATCAATTGTGCAATTGAATACAAGGATGACTTTGGAAAAAAATGAATAGGTAAGCGAGGAAAAGACACTGATGGAGTGCGAAAAGTAGCGCGTGTAAAGACGCTAATCGTTGTTTTCGTTTCGCCAACTCAATACAAAAACCTAAATTACTGGTACACTTGCGAGGCAAGCACAGCGGTAAGTCGGGTATCGAAAATCCTCAGAGACGAGTTGCTAGAATTTAAGTGATTTAATACTCCGAAATAAAAGTGTAAAAGATGATTACAAACTAAAAGAAAAGATACATAAAGGGAAATGATTAACTAGGCAATGTATTGAAACTAGATTATGAAAGCGAGTTAAACTATAGGTTGCGTCGAATATCCCTCATCGGAGTAAAGTAGTATAAAATGGTCACATGGGTAGTCGGTTTTTTACGAGTGCGTCTCGTTTCGACAGTTAATTAAATCAAGGGTTGTTACGCCCTAAATCATCATAAAAGCCTAATAAGATTTTGGCGTCAACAAATATCCCGGAAATTACGCGCGAAAGGTCGTAAGCACGGGACATACATGATATGCCCCTTAACTTAAAACTTGACATTGTCCTCAATGTAAATTAAGAACCAAGTTAAAGAGAGGAAAAGAGCGATATTACCCAAAACTGGAGCGATCCCCATAATAACAAGTCCAAAGAAACTACAAAATAAGTTAATACCGAGCATAGCAAAAACAAATAACAAAGAGTTAACTAATTACACTAGACTAGAATATAAAGGGAGGAAAAAATAAAAAGAAAGAAATAAAAAGCTAACTATATACAACCTACTATTTAGGCTTCACACTAACTGTACACTAGAAGTCTAAATAGCCGAGGGTCCACCATAAGAACGATTTGACTTTGGAGGATAATCGGTGTACCCTCACATACAAGCATGCCTTCCGAAAAATATGAATTCCGTTTGAACAACGGAAGGCATGTGTAAGGCGGAAGAAATGAACCATCGCCAATTAAAAATTTTGGAGGGACGATGGGGGGGTTTGGATTGCGCGGGTGACAAAAACAAGTGAGGACCGAGAAAATCTAAATATCCTCCCAAGGATTTTGAAGTTGGAATGGGAGGCGACGCACACAAAGGCAAAGATGCGATTGTGGAGGGCGACTCGAGCAAGTACTCCTCATCGGCGATAGGATTTAAAACATTAAAGTTTGAAACCGAATCATCGGGTACTTGTTCCGGTGGGATAATAGAGAATGAAAATGAGGATGAAAGAAATTCAAACTCATGAGATGAATCATCATCGCATGAAGTTGGAATTTCAAAGGAAATAATATCATTTTCAATGAAATGTTCTTCTTTGGGGGCCAAAGAAGAAATCATTTCATTGCAAATAGATATTACGTCTTATCATCTTCACTTTCAATATCTATTAAACGATGGGCAAAGTCTAGAATGGTTTGTTCCAAAGTAGGCACAAGTGCCTCATTTGGTTCAAAACATTCTTCGACCTCAAAAGTCTCGGAAGCAAAATCGTCGTCGGACTCAAAATATAAATCCAACTCATGTTCCCACGAACGATTTTCTTCCCGATAACGAGTTTCAATTTTCTCATTCTCATACATACGCAAACCCTCACCGAAAGTCATAGGTCGAGGTGCGGATGCATGAAAATGGGAACTTTGAAAGTTGCCATCGGGCTTAAACGAAAACTCATTATTATAGGAATTTTGAAAACTATTGCAATTCGTTTCAAAATTCCTATCATAAGGAGGTAAAGGCCAAAAATCATTATCATCATCATCAAAATTCCAATAACCCAAGTTTTGACTTTCGTTATACTCGCCCGAAGTCATATTTGAATTTGTTATACTTTGGGATTCTAAGTATTCACCGAAAGTCATAGGTTTGCGAGAATTTTGAGAATTATGACACGGATTACCGGAATTGGAATAAGACATGCTTACCCCAAAAATGGCTCGAAGTGGCGGATTCCACAAAGTAGGTGCGCGCGGGAAAAATTTGAGCGTTTCTGAGTGCTCAAATGTGGAAGGCCTGCAAAATATTAGCAAATAATACAAATAGAAATAAAATCCTATGAAATACTAAATCAAATAAAGTCTAAAACAAACTCATCCCCGGCAACGGCGCCATTTTGATGGAGTGCAAAAAGTAGCGCGTGTAAAGACGCTAATCGTTGTTTTCGTTTCGCCAAATCAATACAAAAACCTAAATTACTAATACACTTGCGAGGCAAGCACAACGGTAAGTCGGGTATCGAAAATCCTCAGAGACGAGTTGCTAGAATTTAAGTGATTTAATACTCCGAAATAAAAGTGTAAAAGATGGTTACAAACTAAAAGAAAAGATGCATAAAGGGAAATGATTAACTAGGCAATGTATTGAAACTAGATTATGAAAGTGAGTAAAACTATAGGTTGCGTCGAATATCCCTCACCCGAGTATTGTAGTATAAAATGGTCACATGGGTCGACGAGTTATTACGAGTGCGTCTCGTTTCGACAGTTAATTAAATCAAGGGTTGTTACGCCCTAAATCATCATAAAAGCCTAATAAGATTTTGGCGTCAACAAATATCCCGAAAATTACGCGCGAAAGGTCGTAAGCACGGGACATACATGATATGCCCCGTCAAATCTCCTAGGCGTAAAAACTAGGACAACGCATCCGAAATAGACCCGTAAACTCCATCACCAAAGCAAAGCAACACGTCAACCCGAGTGAGTTCAATTCAAACACAACCTAATTTAAATTACCTAGAAAGCATCGTAAAAACGCGATAAATGGAAAGCAGGAAATAAACGCGATAAATCTATACTAGAAAGCGTGTAAATCAAAGCATGTAAATAAAGAAAGAAAACCTAAATTAGAAAGCTTGTAAATGAACTAGAAAGCAAGAAATGAAGAAATACAACTATATTAATGGTAGGGGAGATGAATAGTCAACTTACAATCCAAATGGGGTGTCAAACCAAAGAGAAATGAAGAAGAACCAAGCAACAACCCCAAAACCCTAAGCTAAACTAACCTAAAAATGTGTATCTACTGCTATATCTTCTTATTACAACAAAATTTGTATTTATAGTAAGTTAGAATAAAAGAAAAGAAGAAAGAAAAGAAATGAAAATATCTGCAGAAAACAGAGCCTCGATCGATCGACCCCTTTGATCGATCGATCGACCAAGGCCAAATTTTGACATTTCAGAATGGTCGATTGACAATCGATCGATCAAGAAGGAAGAATGCAGCAACAACACACTGCATCTTTTCTTCTCCTTTTCTTCTCCTCTTTTGCTTTCCTTGTTTTTCCTCCGCTGAAATCGCCGTAACTTCTTCGTTATGAATCGGAATCGCGCACCGTTCGCGGCCACGCGAAGCTAGCGAGGAGGGATACAACTTTCGTGAGATGTCGGGCCAGGTACCCAAGCTGTGAAAAGACTAAAATGCCCTTGAACGTGCGGTTGTGTACAAAACTTCACCGGAATGCGTCCGAACTTCATACTTAGTACCTAAATACCTACAAAAGTCCAATTATACCTCATATAGCATGTTATCAATATAAATCGAGGTTGTCTGGTTAACAGGCTTAAATATAGAGATTAAGGCACCCGAGGGGGCTAAAATGCGTAGGTTCGGAGGATGAAATACGCAATATTTGCGTATCATCACACCCCCTAACTTACACATTGCTAGTCCCTAGCAATGAAATAGGATGCAACAAGAACTACAAGCAAACAAAAAGCAGGATAAGTACAAAAATATGGTATAAATGCATAAGGCCACTTTCGCGGGCGATTCGATTGCATTTAGCGTATGGAATAAGCCGTTAAACCCCTAGGTTACCCTAGTGGACGAGTGTCGTCTCGTGAGGTTTTTCAGTGATGGTACCCACAAACATCATAAAGTTTCCTCAAAATATGCCCAACCCAACATGCGACAAGCCCAACAATGGCGAAAAGGATTTCATACGCATTATTAGCAAAGTGAATGAATTCAAACAGAAGTCCAAGTCATTAACATTATAGAATGCACCTCATAGAATTGAAACCTTAAAATGTGGGAGGGGAACGAGCACATGCAAAGTGTGATTTGGCGAAAAACTTATATAAACCGGATAAACATTAAAGCAAGCATATATTCAATCCTCACGGGCATTACACTCATCAAGCGAATTCACTCGAAACAGGGAGGTAACACACGGAACATGTGGGCTAAAGAGTAAATGTAAATGGAAACTAGGCCGCACACATGTCACAAAAGAAGAACTTTATATATAAACTGAAAAACTGTAATCTCAATGAAAGGATACCGCACACTAAAAGAGGCGAAATGCATTTTCACAGATTAGCAAAACTATTATGACTTTTAAATTACATCAACCTAAGATCACATAGGACTTTAATAGGGTTATGATGTAGGTATGGCTAGGGTATGAAATTAAAGGAATGTATGTACGGATTCAAAGTGTTCGGACTGAAAACTCGGGATAATGGGCTAATGCGGGTAATATCAAAATTGGATAACGAGTTCCAAAACGACATTAGATATATCATCGGGGAGAGTAATCAAAGCTTATTGAACTATATACAACATTTACAACTTTCTCTTTCTTTTGCTTTTCTTCTTTTTCATGTTTTCTTTTGTTTTCTTTTGCTTTTTGCTTTCTCTTTTTCTTCACTTTTTTCACTACTTTCTTTTCTTTACTTATCAAACTCTCATATTCCTAAATTGCAACTGACATCATAACAACAACATTCAATCCCAAGTAACATTCCAAACAAAGGTATGGAAAGTGAATGTATGGTCTAAAACTCAAATGTATAGTTGGTTATGGAAATGGGGTATGAAATGAAAGGCTATATTTAGGCTCAAAAGGGTTAATGAGGGTAAACATATAAGGGTGAGGTCAAGGCTCATATGGGTGATATAACAAAGAGGGCCTATGATCATTTCACAAAGTTTACGCAATTCTCGAATCAAAACAATATATGAAAATCATGATCAAGTAACACATTTCAAGTATGAACTCAATTAATGAACGGTCAAATGAAAGAATAGTGAGATTAATAATGAATTCAACGTTTTCAATGAGAAAAGAATAGTGTATACACTCACAAACGACGAAAGGTACAAAGCTTACTCGGTGTAAGTATATACAATGCAACAAAAAATTATCGAGTTATAAAAATCTTAAACCAAATCAATAGAACCATAAAAGTGCATGTGCTCATGGGATTAAAGTTTAATTCATGAAGTTATTCATAATATCAATAAGTGAGACTAAAGTCTAATAACTTTTAAAATCGAGAACATGCATCGTTGTGTTGTCTATTGGATCGGGCAATTATTGAAATTTATCATCGGAAACAAAGGCAAAATGCCCAATAAATGAGAAAAAAGAAAGAAAATCTTTTTGAAATTCTTGAATTTTTCTAAGAAAAGCATACTAAGTAACTAACATGTGAGCAAAAACATGGACTAAAATAAGAAATGGATAGAATATCCCACACCCCTTAACTTAAAACTTGACATTGTCCTCAATGTAAATTAAGAACCAAGTTAAAGAGAGGAAAAGAGCGATATTACCCAAAACTGGAGCGATCCCCATAATAACAAGTCCAAAGAAACTACAAAACAAGTTAATACCGAGCATAGCAAAAACAAATAACAAAGAGTTAACTAATTACACTAGACTAGAATATAAAGGGAGGAAAAAATAAAAAGAAAGAAATAAAAAGCTAACTATATACAACCTACTATTTAGGCTTCACACTAACTGTACACTAGAAGTCTAAATAGCCGAGGGTCCACCATAAGAACGATTTGACTTTGGAGGATAATCGGTGTACCCTCACATACAAGCATGCCTTCCGAAAAATATGAATTCCGTTTGAACAACGGAAGGCATGTGTAAGGCGGAAGAAATGAACCATCGCCAATTAAAAATTTTGGAGGGACGATGGGGGGGTTTGGATTGCACGGGTGACAAAAACAAGTGAGGACCGAGAAAATCTAAATATCCTCCCAAGGATTTTGAAGTTGGAATGGGAGGCGACGCACACAAAGGCAAAGATGCGATTGTGGAGGGCGACTCGAGCAAGTACTCCTCATCGGCGATAGGATTTAAAACATTAAAGTTTGAAACCGAATCATCGGGTACTTGTTCCGGTGGGATAATAGAGAATGAAAATGAGGATGAAAGAAATTTAAACTCATGAGATGAATCATCATCGCATGAAGTTGGAATTTCAAAGGAAATAATATCATTTTCAATGAAATGTTCTTCTTTGGGGGCCAAAGAAGAAATCATTTCATTGCAAATAGATATTACGTCTTATCATCTTCACTTTCAATATCTATTAAACGATGGGCAAAGTCTAGAATGGTTTGTTCCAAAGTAGGCACAAGTGCCTCATTTGGTTCAAAACATTCTTCGACCTCAAAAGTCTCGGAAGCAAAATCGTCGTCGGACTCAAAATATAAATCCAACTCATGTTCCCACGAACGATTTTCTTCCCGATAACGAGTTTCAATTTTCTCATTCTCATACATACGCAAACCCTCACCGAAAGTCATAGGTCGAGGTGCGGATGCATGAAAATGGGAACTTTGAAAGTTGCCATCGGGCTTAAACGAAAACTCATTATTATAGGAATTTTGAAAACTATTGCAATTCGTTTCAAAATTCCTATCATAAGGAGGTAAAGGCCAAAAATCATTATCATCATCATCAAAATTCCAATAACCCAAGTTTTGACTTTCGTTATACTCGCCCGAAGTCATATTTGAATTTGTTATACTTTGGGATTCTAAGTATTCACCGAAAGTCATAGGTTTGCGAGAATTTTGAGAATTATGACACGGATTACCGGAATTGGAATAAGACATGCTTACCCCAAAAATGGCTCGAAGTGGCGGATTCCACAAAGTAGGTGCGCGCGGGAAAAATTTGAGCGTTTCTGAGTGCTCAAATGTGGAAGGCCTGCAAAATATTAGCAAATAATACAAATAGAAATAAAATCCTATGAAATACTAAATCAAATAAAGTCTAAAACAAACTCATCCCCGGCAACGGCGCCATTTTGATGGAGTGCAAAAAGTAGCGCGTGTAAAGACGCTAATCGTTGTTTTCGTTTCGCCAAATCAATACAAAAACCTAAATTACTAATACACTTGCGAGGCAAGCACAACGGTAAGTCGGGTATCGAAAATCCTCAGAGACGAGTTGCTAGAATTTAAGTGATTTAATACTCCGAAATAAAAGTGTAAAAGATGATTACAAACTAAAAGAAAAGATGCATAAAGGGAAATGATTAACTAGGCAATGTATTGAAACTAGATTATGAAAGTGAGTAAAACTATAGGTTGCGTCGAATATCCCTCACCCGAGTATTGTAGTATAAAATGGTCACATGGGTCGACGAGTTATTACGAGTGCGTCTCGTTTCGACAGTTAATTAAATCAAGGGTTGTTACGCCCTAAATCATCATAAAAGCCTAATAAGATTTTGGCGTCAACAAATATCCCGAAAATTACGCGCGAAAGGTCGTAAGCACGGGACATACATGATATGCCCCGTCAAATCTCCTAGGCGTAAAAACTAGGACAACGCATCCGAAATAGACCCGTAAACTCCATCACCAAAGCAAAGCAACACGTCAACCCGAGTGAGTTCAATTCAAACACAACCTAATTTAAATTACCTAGAAAGCATCGTAAAAACGCGATAAATGGAAAGCAGGAAATAAACGCGATAAATCTATACTAGAAAGCGTGTAAATCAAAGCATGTAAATAAAGAAAGAAAACCTAAATTAGAAAGCTTGTAAATGAACTAGAAAGCAAGAAATGAAGAAATACAACTATATTAATGGTAGGGGAGATGAATAGTCAACTTACAATCCAAATGGGGTGTCAAACCAAAGAGAAATGAAGAAGAACCAAGCAACAACCCCAAAACCCTAAGCTAAACTAACCTAAAAATGTCTATCTACTGCTATATCTTCTTATTACAACAAAATTTGTATTTATAGTAAGTTAGAATAAAAGAAAAGAAGAAAGAAAAGAAATGAAAATATCTGCAGAAAACAGAGCCTCGATCGATCGACCCCTTTGATCGATCGATCGACCAAGGCCAAATTTTGACATTTCAGAATGGTCGATTGACAATCGATCGATCAAGAAGGAAGAATGCAGCAACAACACACTGCATCTTTTCTTCTCCTTTTCTTCTCCTCTTTTGCTTTCCTTGTTTTTCCTCCGCTGAAATCGCCGTAACTTCTTCGTTATGAATCGGAATCGCGCACCGTTCGCGGCCACGCGAAGCTAGCGAGGAGGGATACAACTTTCGTGAGATGTCGGGCCAGGTACCCAAGCTGTGAAAAGACTAAAATGCCCTTGAACGTGCGGTTGTGTACAAAACTTCACCGGAATGCGTCCGAACTTCATACTTAGTACCTAAATACCTACAAAAGTCCAATTATACCTCATATAGCATGTTATCAATATAAATCGAGGTTGTCTGGTTAACAGGCTTAAATATAGAGATTAAGGCACCCGAGGGGGCTAAAATGCGTAGGTTCGGAGGATGAAATACGCAATATTTGCGTATCATCACACCCCCTAACTTACACATTGCTAGTCCCTAGCAATGAAATAGGATGCAACAAGAACTACAAGCAAACAAAAAGCAGGATAAGTACAAAAATATGGTATAAATGCATAAGGCCACTTTCGCGGGCGATTCGATTGCATTTAGCGTATGGAATAAGCCGTTAAACCCCTAGGTTACCCTAGTGGACGAGTGTCGTCTCGTGAGGTTTTTCAGTGATGGTACCCACAAACATCATAAAGTTTCCTCAAAATATGCCCAACCCAACATGCGACAAGCCCAACAATGGCGAAAAGGATTTCATACGCATTATTAGCAAAGTGAATGAATTCAAACAGAAGTCCAAGTCATTAACATTATAGAATGCACCTCATAGAATTGAAACCTTAAAATGTGGGAGGGGAACGAGCACATGCAAAGTGTGATTTGGCGAAAAACTTATATAAACCGGATAAACATTAAAGCAAGCATATATTCAATCCTCACGGGCATTACACTCATCAAGCGAATTCACTCGAAACAGGGAGGTAACACACGGAACATGTGGGCTAAAGAGTAAATGTAAATGGAAACTAGGCCGCACACATGTCACAAAAGAAGAACTTTATATATAAACTGAAAAACTGTAATCTCAATGAAAGGATACCGCACACTAAAAGAGGCGAAATGCATTTTCACAGATTAGCAAAACTATTATGACTTTTAAATTACATCAACCTAAGATCACATAGGACTTTAATAGGGTTATGATGTAGGTATGGCTAGGGTATGAAATTAAAGGAATGTATGTACGGATTCAAAGTGTTCGGACTGAAAACTCGGGATAATGGGCTAATGCGGGTAATATCAAAATTGGATAACGAGTTCCAAAACGACATTAGATATATCATCGGGGAGAGTAATCAAAGCTTATTGAACTATATACAACATTTACAACTTTCTCTTTCTTTTGCTTTTCTTCTTTTTCATGTTTTCTTTTGTTTTCTTTTGCTTTTTGCTTTCTCTTTTTCTTCACTTTTTTCACTACTTTCTTTTCTTTACTTATCAAACTCTCATATTCCTAAATTGCAACTGACATCATAACAACAACATTCAATCCCAAGTAACATTCCAAACAAAGGTATGGAAAGTGAATGTATGGTCTAAAACTCAAATGTATAGTTGGTTATGGAAATGGGGTATGAAATGAAAGGCTATATTTAGGCTCAAAAGGGTTAATGAGGGTAAACATATAAGGGTGAGGTCAAGGCTCATATGGGTGATATAACAAAGAGGGCCTATGATCATTTCACAAAGTTTACGCAATTCTCGAATCAAAACAATATATGAAAATCATGATCAAGTAACACATTTCAAGTATGAACTCAATTAATGAACGGTCAAATGAAAGAATAGTGAGATTAATAATGAATTCAACGTTTTCAATGAGAAAAGAATAGTGTATACACTCACAAACGACGAAAGGTACAAAGCTTACTCGGTGTAAGTATATACAATGTAACAAAAAATTATCGAGTTATAAAAATCTTAAACCAAATCAATAGAACCATAAAAGTGCATGTGCTCATGGGATTAAAGTTTAATTCATGAAGTTATTCATAATATCAATAAGTGAGACTAAAGTCTAATAACTTTTAAAATCGAGAACATGCATCGTTGTGTTGTCTATTGGATCGGGCAATTATTGAAATTTATCATCGGAAACAAAGGCAAAATGCCCAATAAATGAGAAAAAAGAAAGAAAATCTTTTTGAAATTCTTGAATTTTTCTAAGAAAAGCATACTAAGTAACTAACATGTGAGCAAAAACATGGACTAAAATAAGAAATGGATAGAATATCCCACACCCCTTAACTTAAAACTTGACATTGTCCTCAATGTAAATTAAGAACCAAGTTAAAGAGAGGAAAAGAGCGATATTACCCAAAACTGGAGCGATCCCCATAATAACAAGTCCAAAGAAACTACAAAACAAGTTAATACCGAGCATAGCAAAAACAAATAACAAAGAGTTAACTAATTACACTAGACTAGAATATAAAGGGAGGAAAAAATAAAAAGAAAGAAATAAAAAGCTAACTATATACAACCTACTATTTAGGCTTCACACTAACTGTACACTAGAAGTCTAAATAGCCGAGGGTCCACCATAAGAACGATTTGACTTTGGAGGATAATCGGTGTACCCTCACATACAAGCATGCCTTCCGAAAAATATGAATTCCGTTTGAACAACGGAAGGCATGTGTAAGGCGGAAGAAATGAACCATCGCCAATTAAAAATTTTGGAGGGACGATGGGGGGGTTTGGATTGCACGGGTGACAAAAACAAGTGAGGACCGAGAAAATCTAAATATCCTCCCAAGGATTTTGAAGTTGGAATGGGAGGCGACGCACACAAAGGCAAAGATGCGATTGTGGAGGGCGACTCGAGCAAGTACTCCTCATCGGCGATAGGATTTAAAACATTAAAGTTTGAAACCGAATCATCGGGTACTTGTTCCGGTGGGATAATAGAGAATGAAAATGAGGATGAAAGAAATTTAAACTCATGAGATGAATCATCATCGCATGAAGTTGGAATTTCAAAGGAAATAATATCATTTTCAATGAAATGTTCTTCTTTGGGGGCCAAAGAAGAAATCATTTCATTGCAAATAGATATTACGTCTTATCATCTTCACTTTCAATATCTATTAAACGATGGGCAAAGTCTAGAATGGTTTGTTCCAAAGTAGGCACAAGTGCCTCATTTGGTTCAAAACATTCTTCGACCTCAAAAGTCTCGGAAGCAAAATCGTCGTCGGACTCAAAATATAAATCCAACTCATGTTCCCACGAACGATTTTCTTCCCGATAACGAGTTTCAATTTTCTCATTCTCATACATACGCAAACCCTCACCGAAAGTCATAGGTCGAGGTGCGGATGCATGAAAATGGGAACTTTGAAAGTTGCCATCGGGCTTAAACGAAAACTCATTATTATAGGAATTTTGAAAACTATTGCAATTCGTTTCAAAATTCCTATCATAAGGAGGTAAAGGCCAAAAATCATTATCATCATCATCAAAATTCCAATAACCCAAGTTTTGACTTTCGTTATACTCGCCCGAAGTCATATTTGAATTTGTTATACTTTGGGATTCTAAGTATTCACCGAAAGTCATAGGTTTGCGAGAATTTTGAGAATTATGACACGGATTACCGGAATTGGAATAAGACATGCTTACCCCAAAAATGGCTCGAAGTGGCGGATTCCACAAAGTAGGTGCGCGCGGGAAAAATTTGAGCGTTTCTGAGTGCTCAAATGTGGAAGGCCTGCAAAATATTAGCAAATAATACAAATAGAAATAAAATCCTATGAAATACTAAATCAAATAAAGTCTAAAACAAACTCATCCCCGGCAACGGCGCCATTTTGATGGAGTGCAAAAAGTAGCGCGTGTAAAGACGCTAATCGTTGTTTTCGTTTCGCCAAATCAATACAAAAACCTAAATTACTAATACACTTGCGAGGCAAGCACAACGGTAAGTCGGGTATCGAAAATCCTCAGAGACGAGTTGCTAGAATTTAAGTGATTTAATACTCCGAAATAAAAGTGTAAAAGATGGTTACAAACTAAAAGAAAAGATGCATAAAGGGAAATGATTAACTAGGCAATGTATTGAAACTAGATTATGAAAGTGAGTAAAACTATAGGTTGCGTCGAATATCCCTCACCCGAGTATTGTAGTATAAAATGGTCACATGGGTCGACGAGTTATTACGAGTGCGTCTCGTTTCGACAGTTAATTAAATCAAGGGTTGTTACGCCCTAAATCATCATAAAAGCCTAATAAGATTTTGGCGTCAACAAATATCCCGAAAATTACGCGCGAAAGGTCGTAAGCACGGGACATACATGATATGCCCCGTCAAATCTCCTAGGCGTAAAAACTAGGACAACGCATCCGAAATAGACCCGTAAACTCCATCACCAAAGCAAAGCAACACGTCAACCCGAGTGAGTTCAATTCAAACACAACCTAATTTAAATTACCTAGAAAGCATCGTAAAAACGCGATAAATGGAAAGCAGGAAATAAACGCGATAAATCTATACTAGAAAGCGTGTAAATCAAAGCATGTAAATAAAGAAAGAAAACCTAAATTAGAAAGCTTGTAAATGAACTAGAAAGCAAGAAATGAAGAAATACAACTATATTAATGGTAGGGGAGATGAATAGTCAACTTACAATCCAAATGGGGTGTCAAACCAAAGAGAAATGAAGAAGAACCAAGCAACAACCCCAAAACCCTAAGCTAAACTAACCTAAAAATGTGTATCTACTGCTATATCTTCTTATTACAACAAAATTTGTATTTATAGTAAGTTAGAATAAAAGAAAAGAAGAAAGAAAAGAAATGAAAATATCTGCAGAAAACAGAGCCTCGATCGATCGACCCCTTTGATCGATCGATCGACCAAGGCCAAATTTTGACATTTCAGAATGGTCGATTGACAATCGATCGATCAAGAAGGAAGAATGCAGCAACAACACACTGCATCTTTTCTTCTCCTTTTCTTCTCCTCTTTTGCTTTCCTTGTTTTTCCTCCGCTGAAATCGCCGTAACTTCTTCGTTATGAATCGGAATCGCGCACCGTTCGCGGCCACGCGAAGCTAGCGAGGAGGGATACAACTTTCGTGAGATGTCGGGCCAGGTACCCAAGCTGTGAAAAGACTAAAATGCCCTTGAACGTGCGGTTGTGTACAAAACTTCACCGGAATGCGTCCGAACTTCATACTTAGTACCTAAATACCTACAAAAGTCCAATTATACCTCATATAGCATGTTATCAATATAAATCGAGGTTGTCTGGTTAACAGGCTTAAATATAGAGATTAAGGCACCCGAGGGGGCTAAAATGCGTAGGTTCGGAGGATGAAATACGCAATATTTGCGTATCATCACACCCCCTAACTTACACATTGCTAGTCCCTAGCAATGAAATAGGATGCAACAAGAACTACAAGCAAACAAAAAGCAGGATAAGTACAAAAATATGGTATAAATGCATAAGGCCACTTTCGCGGGCGATTCGATTGCATTTAGCGTATGGAATAAGCCGTTAAACCCCTAGGTTACCCTAGTGGACGAGTGTCGTCTCGTGAGGTTTTTCAGTGATGGTACCCACAAACATCATAAAGTTTCCTCAAAATATGCCCAACCCAACATGCGACAAGCCCAACAATGGCGAAAAGGATTTCATACGCATTATTAGCAAAGTGAATGAATTCAAACAGAAGTCCAAGTCATTAACATTATAGAATGCACCTCATAGAATTGAAACCTTAAAATGTGGGAGGGGAACGAGCACATGCAAAGTGTGATTTGGCGAAAAACTTATATAAACCGGATAAACATTAAAGCAAGCATATATTCAATCCTCACGGGCATTACACTCATCAAGCGAATTCACTCGAAACAGGGAGGTAACACACGGAACATGTGGGCTAAAGAGTAAATGTAAATGGAAACTAGGCCGCACACATGTCACAAAAGAAGAACTTTATATATAAACTGAAAAACTGTAATCTCAATGAAAGGATACCGCACACTAAAAGAGGCGAAATGCATTTTCACAGATTAGCAAAACTATTATGACTTTTAAATTACATCAACCTAAGATCACATAGGACTTTAATAGGGTTATGATGTAGGTATGGCTAGGGTATGAAATTAAAGGAATGTATGTACGGATTCAAAGTGTTCGGACTGAAAACTCGGGATAATGGGCTAATGCGGGTAATATCAAAATTGGATAACGAGTTCCAAAACGACATTAGATATATCATCGGGGAGAGTAATCAAAGCTTATTGAACTATATACAACATTTACAACTTTCTCTTTCTTTTGCTTTTCTTCTTTTTCATGTTTTCTTTTGTTTTCTTTTGCTTTTTGCTTTCTCTTTTTCTTCACTTTTTTCACTACTTTCTTTTCTTTACTTATCAAACTCTCATATTCCTAAATTGCAACTGACATCATAACAACAACATTCAATCCCAAGTAACATTCCAAACAAAGGTATGGAAAGTGAATGTATGGTCTAAAACTCAAATGTATAGTTGGTTATGGAAATGGGGTATGAAATGAAAGGCTATATTTAGGCTCAAAAGGGTTAATGAGGGTAAACATATAAGGGTGAGGTCAAGGCTCATATGGGTGATATAACAAAGAGGGCCTATGATCATTTCACAAAGTTTACGCAATTCTCGAATCAAAACAATATATGAAAATCATGATCAAGTAACACATTTCAAGTATGAACTCAATTAATGAACGGTCAAATGAAAGAATAGTGAGATTAATAATGAATTCAACGTTTTCAATGAGAAAAGAATAGTGTATACACTCACAAACGACGAAAGGTACAAAGCTTACTCGGTGTAAGTATATACAATGCAACAAAAAATTATCGAGTTATAAAAATCTTAAACCAAATCAATAGAACCATAAAAGTGCATGTGCTCATGGGATTAAAGTTTAATTCATGAAGTTATTCATAATATCAATAAGTGAGACTAAAGTCTAATAACTTTTAAAATCGAGAACATGCATCGTTGTGTTGTCTATTGGATCGGGCAATTATTGAAATTTATCATCGGAAACAAAGGCAAAATGCCCAATAAATGAGAAAAAAGAAAGAAAATCTTTTTGAAATTCTTGAATTTTTCTAAGAAAAGCATACTAAGTAACTAACATGTGAGCAAAAACATGGACTAAAATAAGAAATGGATAGAATATCCCACACCCCTTAACTTAAAACTTGACATTGTCCTCAATGTAAATTAAGAACCAAGTTAAAGAGAGGAAAAGAGCGATATTACCCAAAACTGGAGCGATCCCCATAATAACAAGTCCAAAGAAACTACAAAACAAGTTAATACCGAGCATAGCAAAAACAAATAACAAAGAGTTAACTAATTACACTAGACTAGAATATAAAGGGAGGAAAAAATAAAAAGAAATAAATAAAAAGCTAACTATATACAACCTACTATTTAGGCTTCACACTAACTGTACACTAGAAGTCTAAATAGCCGAGGGTCCACCATAAGAACGATTTGACTTTGGAGGATAATCGATGTACCCTCACATACAAGCATGCCTTCCGAAAAATATGAATTCCGTTTGAACAACGGAAGGCATGTGTAAGGCGGAAGAAATGAACCATCGCCAATTAAAAATTTTGGAGGGACGATGGGGGGGTTTGGATTGCACGGGTGACAAAAACAAGTGAGGACCGAGAAAATCTAAATATCCTCCCAAGGATTTTGAAGTTGGAATGGGAGGCGACGCACACAAAGGCAAAGATGCGATTGTGGAGGGCGACTCGAGCAAGTACTCCTCATCGGCGATAGGATTTAAAACATTAAAGTTTGAAACCGAATCATCGGGTACTTGTTCCGGTGGGATAATAGAGAATGAAAATGAGGATGAAAGAAATTCAAACTCATGAGATGAATCATCATCGCATGAAGTTGGAATTTCAAAGGAAATAATATCATTTTCAATGAAATGTTCTTCTTTGGGGGCCAAAGAAGAAATCATTTCATTGCAAATAGATATTACGTCTTATCATCTTCACTTTCAATATCTATTAAACGATGGGCAAAGTCTAGAATGGTTTGTTCCAAAGTAGGCACAAGTGCCTCATTTGGTTCAAAACATTCTTCGACCTCAAAAGTCTCGGAAGCAAAATCGTCGTCGGACTCAAAATATAAATCCAACTCATGTTCCCACGAACGATTTTCTTCCCGATAACGAGTTTCAATTTTCTCATTCTCATACATACGCAAACCCTCACCGAAAGTCATAGGTCGAGGTGCGGATGCATGAAAATGGGAACTTTGAAAGTTGCCATCGGGCTTAAACGAAAACTCATTATTATAGGAATTTTGAAAACTATTGCAATTCGTTTCAAAATTCCTATCATAAGGAGGTAAAGGCCAAAAATCATTATCATCATCATCAAAATTCCAATAACCCAAGTTTTGACTTTCGTTATACTCGCCCGAAGTCATATTTGAATTTGTTATACTTTGGGATTCTAAGTATTCACCGAAAGTCATAGGTTTGCGAGAATTTTGAGAATTATGACACGGATTACCGGAATTGGAATAAGACATGCTTACCCCAAAAATGGCTCGAAGTGGCGGATTCCACAAAGTAGGTGCGCGCGGGAAAAATTTGAGCGTTTCTGAGTGCTCAAATGTGGAAGGCCTGCAAAATATTAGCAAATAATACAAATAGAAATAAAATCCTATGAAATACTAAATCAAATAAAGTCTAAAACAAACTCATCCCCGGCAACGGCGCCATTTTGATGGAGTGCAAAAAGTAGCGCGTGTAAAGACGCTAATCGTTGTTTTCGTTTCGCCAAATCAATACAAAAACCTAAATTACTAATACACTTGCGAGGCAAGCACAACGGTAAGTCGGGTATCGAAAATCCTCAGAGACGAGTTGCTAGAATTTAAGTGATTTAATACTCCGAAATAAAAGTGTAAAAGATGATTACAAACTAAAAGAAAAGATGCATAAAGGGAAATGATTAACTAGGCAATGTATTGAAACTAGATTATGAAAGTGAGTAAAACTATAGGTTGCGTCGAATATCCCTCACCCGAGTATTGTAGTATAAAATGGTCACATGGGTCGACGAGTTATTACGAGTGCGTCTCGTTTCGACAGTTAATTAAATCAAGGGTTGTTACGCCCTAAATCATCATAAAAGCCTAATAAGATTTTGGCGTCAACAAATATCCCGAAAATTACGCGCGAAAGGTCGTAAGCACGGGACATACATGATATGCCCCGTCAAATCTCCTAGGCGTAAAAACTAGGACAACGCATCCGAAATAGACCCGTAAACTCCATCACCAAAGCAAAGCAACACGTCAACCCGAGTGAGTTCAATTCAAACACAACCTAATTTAAATTACCTAGAAAGCATCGTAAAAACGCGATAAATGGAAAGCAGGAAATAAACGCGATAAATCTATACTAGAAAGCGTGTAAATCAAAGCATGTAAATAAAGAAAGAAAACCTAAATTAGAAAGCTTGTAAATGAACTAGAAAGCAAGAAATGAAGAAATACAACTATATTAATGGTAGGGGAGATGAATAGTCAACTTACAATCCAAATGGGGTGTCAAACCAAAGAGAAATGAAGAAGAACCAAGCAACAACCCCAAAACCCTAAGCTAAACTAACCTAAAAATGTGTATCTACTGCTATATCTTCTTATTACAACAAAATTTGTATTTATAGTAAGTTAGAATAAAAGAAAAGAAGAAAGAAAAGAAATGAAAATATCTGCAGAAAACAGAGCCTCGATCGATCGACCCCTTTGATCGATCGATCGACCAAGGCCAAATTTTGACATTTCAGAATGGTCGATTGACAATCGATCGATCAAGAAGGAAGAATGCAGCAACAACACACTGCATCTTTTCTTCTCCTTTTCTTCTCCTCTTTTGCTTTCCTTGTTTTTCCTCCGCTGAAATCGCCGTAACTTCTTCGTTATGAATCGGAATCGCGCACCGTTCGCGGACACGCGAAGCTAGCGAGGAGGGATACAACTTTCGTGAGATGTCGGGCCAGGTACCCAAGCTGTGAAAAGACTAAAATGCCCTTGAACGTGCGGTTGTGTACAAAACTTCACCGGAATGCGTCCGAACTTCATACTTAGTACCTAAATACCTACAAAAGTCCAATTATACCTCATATAGCATGTTATCAATATAAATCGAGGTTGTCTGGTTAACAGGCTTAAATATAGAGATTAAGGCACCCGAGGGGGCTAAAATGCGTAGGTTCGGAGGATGAAATACGCAATATTTGCGTATCATCACACCCCCTAACTTACACATTGCTAGTCCCTAGCAATGAAATAGGATGCAACAAGAACTACAAGCAAACAAAAAGCAGGATAAGTACAAAAATATGGTATAAATGCATAAGGCCACTTTCGCGGGCGATTCGATTGCATTTAGCGTATGGAATAAGCCGTTAAACCCCTAGGTTACCCTAGTGGACGAGTGTCGTCTCGTGAGGTTTTTCAGTGATGGTACCCACAAACATCATAAAGTTTCCTCAAAATATGCCCAACCCAACATGCGACAAGCCCAACAATGGCGAAAAGGATTTCATACGCATTATTAGCAAAGTGAATGAATTCAAACAGAAGTCCAAGTCATTAACATTATAGAATGCACCTCATAGAATTGAAACCTTAAAATGTGGGAGGGGAACGAGCACATGCAAAGTGTGATTTGGCGAAAAACTTATATAAACCGGATAAACATTAAAGCAAGCATATATTCAATCCTCACGGGCATTACACTCATCAAGCGAATTCACTCGAAACAGGGAGGTAACACACGGAACATGTGGGCTAAAGAGTAAATGTAAATGGAAACTAGGCCGCACACATGTCACAAAAGAAGAACTTTATATATAAACTGAAAAACTGTAATCTCAATGAAAGGATACCGCACACTAAAAGAGGCGAAATGCATTTTCACAGATTAGCAAAACTATTATGACTTTTAAATTACATCAACCTAAGATCACATAGGACTTTAATAGGGTTATGATGTAGGTATGGCTAGGGTATGAAATTAAAGGAATGTATGTACGGATTCAAAGTGTTCGGACTGAAAACTCGGGATAATGGGCTAATGCGGGTAATATCAAAATTGGATAACGAGTTCCAAAACGACATTAGATATATCATCGGGGAGAGTAATCAAAGCTTATTGAACTATATACAACATTTACAACTTTCTCTTTCTTTTGCTTTTCTTCTTTTTCATGTTTTCTTTTGTTTTCTTTTGCTTTTTGCTTTCTCTTTTTCTTCACTTTTTTCACTACTTTCTTTTCTTTACTTATCAAACTCTCATATTCCTAAATTGCAACTGACATCATAACAACAACATTCAATCCCAAGTAACATTCCAAACAAAGGTATGGAAAGTGAATGTATGGTCTAAAACTCAAATGTATAGTTGGTTATGGAAATGGGGTATGAAATGAAAGGCTATATTTAGGCTCAAAAGGGTTAATGAGGGTAAACATATAAGGGTGAGGTCAAGGCTCATATGGGTGATATAACAAAGAGGGCCTATGATCATTTCACAAAGTTTACGCAATTCTCGAATCAAAACAATATATGAAAATCATGATCAAGTAACACATTTCAAGTATGAACTCAATTAATGAACGGTCAAATGAAAGAATAGTGAGATTAATAATGAATTCAACGTTTTCAATGAGAAAAGAATAGTGTATACACTCACAAACGACGAAAGGTACAAAGCTTACTCGGTGTAAGTATATACAATGCAACAAAAAATTATCGAGTTATAAAAATCTTAAACCAAATCAATAGAACCATAAAAGTGCATGTGCTCATGGGATTAAAGTTTAATTCATGAAGTTATTCATAATATCAATAAGTGAGACTAAAGTCTAATAACTTTTAAAATCGAGAACATGCATCGTTGTGTTGTCTATTGGATCGGGCAATTATTGAAATTTATCATCGGAAACAAAGGCAAAATGCCCAATAAATGAGAAAAAAGAAAGAAAATCTTTTTGAAATTCTTGAATTTTTCTAAGAAAAGCATACTAAGTAACTAACATGTGAGCAAAAACATGGACTAAAATAAGAAATGGATAGAATATCCCACACCCCTTAACTTAAAACTTGACATTGTCCTCAATGTAAATTAAGAACCAAGTTAAAGAGAGGAAAAGAGCGATATTACCCAAAACTGGAGCGATCCCCATAATAACAAGTCCAAAGAAACTACAAAACAAGTTAATACCGAGCATAGCAAAAACAAATAACAAAGAGTTAACTAATTACACTAGACTAGAATATAAAGGGAGGAAAAAATAAAAAGAAAGAAATAAAAAGCTAACTATATACAACCTACTATTTAGGCTTCACACTAACTGTACACTAGAAGTCTAAATAGCCGAGGGTCCACCATAAGAACGATTTGACTTTGGAGGATAATCGGTGTACCCTCACATACAAGCATGCCTTCCGAAAAATATGAATTCCGTTTGAACAACGGAAGGCATGTGTAAGGCGGAAGAAATGAACCATCGCCAATTAAAAATTTTGGAGGGACGATGGGGGGGTTTGGATTGCACGGGTGACAAAAACAAGTGAGGACCGAGAAAATCTAAATATCCTCCCAAGGATTTTGAAGTTGGAATGGGAGGCGACGCACACAAAGGCAAAGATGCGATTGTGGAGGGCGACTCGAGCAAGTACTCCTCATCGGCGATAGGATTTAAAACATTAAAGTTTGAAACCGAATCATCGGGTACTTGTTCCGGTGGGATAATAGAGAATGAAAATGAGGATGAAAGAAATTCAAACTCATGAGATGAATCATCATCGCATGAAGTTGGAATTTCAAAGGAAATAATATCATTTTCAATGAAATGTTCTTCTTTGGGGGCCAAAGAAGAAATCATTTCATTGCAAATAGATATTACGTCTTATCATCTTCACTTTCAATATCTATTAAACGATGGGCAAAGTCTAGAATGGTTTGTTCCAAAGTAGGCACAAGTGCCTCATTTGGTTCAAAACATTCTTCGACCTCAAAAGTCTCGGAAGCAAAATCGTCGTCGGACTCAAAATATAAATCCAACTCATGTTCCCACGAACGATTTTCTTCCCGATAACGAGTTTCAATTTTTTCATTCTCATACATACGCAAACCCTCACCGAAAGTCATAGGTCGAGGTGCGGATGCATGAAAATGGGAACTTTGAAAGTTGCCATCGGGCTTAAACGAAAACTCATTATTATAGGAATTTTGAAAACTATTGCAATTCGTTTCAAAATTCCTATCATAAGGAGGTAAAGGCCAAAAATCATTATCATCATCATCAAAATTCCAATAACCCAAGTTTTGACTTTCGTTATACTCGCCCGAAGTCATATTTGAATTTGTTATACTTTGGGATTCTAAGTATTCACCGAAAGTCATAGGTTTGCGAGAATTTTGAGAATTATGACACGAATTACCGGAATTGGAATAAGACATGCTTACCCCAAAAATGGCTCGAAGTGGCGGATTCCACAAAGTAGGTGCGCGCGGGAAAAATTTGAGCGTTTCTGAGTGCTCAAATGTGGAAGGCCTGCAAAATATTAGCAAATAATACAAATAGAAATAAAATCCTATGAAATACTAAATCAAATAAAGTCTAAAACAAACTCATCCCCGGCAACGGCGCCATTTTGATGGAGTGCAAAAAGTAGCGCGTGTAAAGACGCTAATCGTTGTTTTCGTTTCGCCAACTCAATACAAAAACCTAAATTACTAATACACTTGCGAGGCAAGCACAACGGTAAGTCGGGTATCGAAAATCCTCAGAGACGAGTTGCTAGAATTTAAGTGATTTAATACTCCGAAATAAAAGTGTAAAAGATGATTACAAACTAAAAGAAAAGATGCATAAAGGGAAATGATTAACTAGGCAATGTATTGAAACTAGATTATGAAAGTGAGTAAAACTATAGGTTGCGTCGAATATCCCTCACCCGAGTATTGTAGTATAAAATGGTCACATGGGTCGACGAGTTATTACGAGTGCGTCTCGTTTCGACAGTTAATTAAATCAAGGGTTGTTACGCCCTAAATCATCATAAAAGCCTAATAAGATTTTGGCGTCAACAAATATCCCGAAAATTACGCGCGAAAGGTCGTAAGCACGGGACATACATGATATGCCCCGTCAAATCTCCTAGGCGTAAAAACTAGGACAACGCACCCGAAATAGACCCGTAAAATCCATCACCAAAGCAAAGCAACACGTCAACCCGAGTGAGTTCAATTCAAACACAACCTAATTTAAATTACCTAGAATGCATCGTAAAAACGCGATAAATGGAAAGCGGTAAATAAACACGATAAATCTATACTAGAAAGCGTGTAAATCAAAGCATGTGAATAAAGTAAGAAAACCTAAATTAGAAAGCTTGTAAATGAACTAGAAAGCAAGAAATGAAGAAATACAACTATATTAATGGTAGGGGAGATGAATAGTCAACTTACAATCCAAATGGGGTGTCAAACCAAAGAGAAATGAAGAAGAACCAAGCAAAAACCCCAAAACCCTAAGCTAAACTAACCTAAAAACGTGTATCTACTGCTGTATCTTCTTATTACAACAAAATTTGTATTTATAGTAAGTTAGAATAAAAGAAAAGAAGAAAGAAAAGAAATGAAAATATCTGCAGAAAACAGAGCCTCGATCGATCGACCCCTTTGATCGATCGATCGACCAAGGCCAAATTTCGACATTTCAGAATGGTCGATCGATCGACCAAAAACGTCGATCGATCGATCAAGCAGGGCAGAATGCAGCAGCAGCACACTGCATCTTTTCTTCTCTTTTTCTTCTCCTCTTTTGCTTTCCTTATTTTTCCTCCGCTGAAATCGTCGTAACTTCTTCGTTATGAATCGGAATCGCGCACTGTTCACGGCCACGTGAAGCCAGCGAGGAGGGATACAAATTTTGTGAGATTTCGGTCCTGGTACCCAAGCTATGAAAAGACTAAAATGCCCTTGAACGTGCGGTTGTGTACGGAACTTCACCGGAATGCGTTCGAACTTCATACTTAGTACCTAAATACCTACAAAATCCCAATTATACCTCATACAGCATGTTATCAATATAAATCGAGGTTGTCTGATTAACGAGCTTAAATATAGAGATTAAGGCACCCGAGGGGGCTAAAATGCGTAGGTTCAGAGGATAAAATATGCAATATTTACGTATCATCAGACACCCACACCGGAGATAAACTACTCTCAATTTCTGGTCTAAAACCAGGAGACCATTTGAAGTTTCTCATAGGAAAATTTCCAATATACTAGGAGTCTTTCATCCACATACGAGAAAAGTCTTCTTCAGAGTTAAGCCGAATTAAAATGTGCTTGTGATCTAATAAGCCAACATTGAAAGAAGTTTTGAGAGAGAAAGTTTGAAGGACCTGTCTAATAACCTTCATAAAAGGTCTTCCATGTGAACATTTCCCAATCTAGGCATGTTGTAATGGTTTGGAAAGGGTTTCTATATTAGCATGGGAAAACTTAACGGCAGGTTCCCCTTTGTAAGTTGTTGGTTTCTTGAGGTTAAGATCGTGATTACAAGAAGAAGATGCAACCACAGAGGCAAAGGAATGATTCCATACATTTTGGATATCTTGGGATTTAGGATTAACGTGTGTCATGGGAGTTTTAGGGTCCATGTAAACCCTAATTAGGGTTTACATCTTGGGAGAGAGAGAAAGAAAGAGATATTTGAAAATATTTTTGATACGAGTCAGCGCCTAAAACATATGAAAAACAATTGCAAGTATTTAAATGCAATAATGATAAAGTAGTAAGAAATATTCATGTTCACTAGTGTCGCACTCACATGGGATTATCCTCACCCCTCATCAATAGTGCACACCTAATGCGTATATTTTATCCATTTAGTTATGCTATCCCGCCTAACTAGTTTAACCATCCTTAACCTACTTCGATCCGCTAAACATCTAGCCCGTTCGTACTACATATACGATACCCTATACTATGTTCCACATGGTTAATACATAAGCTATGACTTAAGGCTTCTCAATTATATTTGTCTCACTGCATATGCATCATAACCATACACTAATTATACCTTGATATTCACACAATCATTTAAACACATATACATATATCACTCTTTATATGTATATACATAGCATCCCCGAGCTGGGCCTCCCGGATGCATCCCTAGTATGCTATCGGGCACCATGTACATCACGTACCACTCCTGGCCACAGGGTCAGAATCTCACCATCGATTCCAAATGGCAAACACATAACTGATGCAATCATAAACAAACATCCGTGTGTCGTAATTATAACACATCACCCCCAACTGGACTAAAAACTAATGCATATCCTCACATATGGATAGTGGCCATTAACAGTACAATGACCTGGAAAACAATCTAACACCTGTTGGTCAACGTAAGGGTGGACCGCCCACTACGCGCAACCTCTAACGATAGCATATAAGAGTAGGTATGTTCCTTATAGTCAATCGCATATATACATATATATACTGGTCACACTAGATACACACACACACACACACACATATATATATATATATATATATATAGGGATACTTAGATCAGAACGGGAAGTCAGGTTAGACTTTGGGATTTAGTAGGGTAGTGCTACGAGGGATATTACATACGTTTGCTGACTTCCCATTACTTATAGTTTACTCTCTAATTATATACTTTCGTCTAATATGCTATTCTAACCAAGCACTAGCCTAACTATCCTGAAATCCTAACTCAAATTCTCGATTCCCACCCGTGAACATTTGCTCACTTATTCATCCTTGGTTAGCCTACAACACTTCCTAACCCTCACACTGAATTCCTAGAAATCTAAACTCATCCCCGGACCTAATATTCCATGAACAATCCTCAAACGGTTCAAAAAACAAACACAAGGCAAAGGTGGCAAGCCAGCAAAACCGAACCGATTCGCTAGCTGGACTGAATCGATTTGGTTAGAAAATCGGTTCGATCCCCCCAGAGAACTAGTTCGATTTGCTAGGATGCCAGAACGAACTTTTGATGGGATATCACCTCTAAAATTCAGCCATGGTTGTCCTAATCTTTACCAAACCACAATACATAATTCAACAATTTTCTTCATAAAAACTATCCCGAAACAACATCTAATTCACCGAATAACAAATTAAATCAAAAATTTATGCCATAGTAAACCCTAGTTTCAAGATTTGGTTTATTTTTTTTAATTACTTTAAGAACTTATGTTTCTTTATAAATTTATATCAGATTCATCATAGAAACATTATTAGATTCATATCCCATCATTTATATAATTTAAAACCCAGATTTCCTTAGTTTTCTCAACTTGAAAATCATGTTATTCTACACCAAAATTGCACGAATAAATGAAACTACACAAGATTATCAAAGCAAGTAAATACTTGCCTTGAAGATGATGAATTCTGAGATTTTTCTTTTTGGAATTCCTCTTTTAGTGACGATCTTCAAACTGAATACGGTAGCTTTCACCCCGGATCCTTTCCTCCTCATATTTTCTCACTCTCTCTTTTCTTTTCTAACTTTCTCACAAACCCTAGCCATTTTTTGTGGATAGATAGAAGCCCTCCTTTATCCACCTTGGTTAAATATTAACCTTAAAATCTCTAGTCCCTAATTAGGGTCATCCCCCTTAGGTAAAATGACATGTATGCCTTCCTATGGCTCTCACTTAGTCTAAAAAAACTCAGAACCCAATTGTAACCCCCGGGTACCTATTTTGGACTATTTTGACCCATTTCGGACCATCGGTTGTGACACCCCGTCTAATTAAATACCGGGTAGCTACTCCTTTATTCAAATTAATATAAAATTTCAAGTTGGTTCAGTTCATAGTATCACTAACGAAAAATATTTTAACAATTACTAGCCACCTAATATTTAAAAAGTGAGTTGTCAATTTTAATTAAATTAGATCAACATGCAACAAGTTAAATTATGAAATAATGATACCACGGTCACATCACAATCACAATAGAATAATAATGGAATAAAAATGAATCGGGAGGAACACTCCTCTGAATAATCCGAATACTAAATAAAACAAATACAAAGTCTGAAACACTAATTAATTTAATCCAAAACTGAAATAGAACTGAATAATTAAGCTGTCTCTAAGAGAAAAGGGGCGACATGCCCTACAGATGAATAAATCTGAGATGGAGTCAAAGCAGAAAGTGGAAGCGTCTATTATCGAATCCTGTAACTTCCACAGCAGCTACAGCACCTCTCTGGAATGGAACTTCTAAGCTTGGTGTCCTTGTGGCTGGGCACCTAAAGGGTTTTTACAAAAGAATAGATTTGAAAGCAAACGAGTCAGAGCCCGATTGTGAAAACAGTTTAAAATATAGCAAGTGTTGAACATCATTAAACAGTGAAAATAAAATACATGATAATGCGTGCACTCACATGAGTTCCTCACCTCTCAACTAATCGTGCACTCCTAACATACCCGTACGCGTTCTAGTTATTCCACTATCTAACTAGTCAAATCCATAACCTGACTTTACTTTACAATTCAAAGTTCAATTCCCGGCATCTTAATATACTGAGAGTCTTACTTTTATTACTCAGAATTAGTCATAAGAATTACTAAAAATTTTCCATCTTTAGCTCTACTAAAAATGTTACAATCATTCACACTTACACTTTAATAAACAGTCCATCTCAATTATCAGTATATTAATCTCATAATAAATATACAATAATGGCACCCCTAGGCTAAGCTATGGTGCACACATACTCTGCTATCGAATCCCAGTACATCACGTACATAAGGACCACGTGTTCCGAATCTCTCGGAAAACGTTTCAATAAGCAACAAACACACATAATAGAGGCGAACATAGTTCACATACCCATGGGTCACGCACATACCTATGCTCCAATGGTCAGCTGAATTTTTAACTCACCAATAAGTCATTCTCTGACCTATGTCCTTGAGGTACCAATATAAATCCCCCCGTAGGCACACAAAGATTAGATGGCCCTGATCGAAAGCCGACCTCCCATGATAGAAAGTATGGTAGGTATGTTATACACATATAAGTCGATATACCAAGCATTCACACATCTTAGATATCTTATAATATTGATAGAGGTATATCCCACCCCCTTATACCGTCATTCAAGTTTGCACATTTTTAAGTATTTGGATAATATACAGTATAGACCGCCGACACATCTCACGTCCTAAATCTCAATTACTTAAGTCTTATATGCATTTCTCCAAAATAAAATCCTAATTTATACTCCGGTCTCTCAAATATATCTACTAGTCTTCCTCGAGTCTAGGTGTTCACAAAGTTCCCAACATCAACTCTCTAGGGTCAAAATTATGGAAGTTCTCCCAAAAATAATACCTATAAATAAGCCTATGTGAAGTTCGAAACAAAAATCGGCCGAACAAGGTCATTCTGTCAACTCGTTAGAAATCTCGTTCGAACGAGTGTCGTTCGAACGAAGGGCTTCTTACGAACTCGTTAGAAGGGGTACTGGAATCTCGTTAGAAGCTCATTCGAACAAGGTCGTTCCAACGACCTGGGTTGGTCTTCTAACGAGATGGTAGAGAATGCCCAGAATTTCCCCAACTTTGTTTTTCACCAAATTCCTTTCTCCAAATCCATCCTAAGTTCATACCAATTAAGTTTTTATGTTTTTAAACTACTCTAAGTCACCCTAGGTCACTTGTTAACATATTTTTTTGGGGTCAAATCTTACTAATCAACATGTAATAACCATATATTGCCAAATCTTGCCCCAAACCCTATGAACATGAACGCAGAATTTAATTGCACACAAAGACTCCTTATTAATCCGTTTTAAAATCATAAAAAGTTATATTTTGGGTACTGAATTCGTCTATAACCATTCTACATGCAATCCCTATCCAAAATTATGAGTTCCACAACAATCCTATTTGGGTTTTCATCAAAACTTTCAAGGTATAAAAAGTTTCTACAATAAACATGGAGGAAATATTCATTGAAATTAATAACATCAAATCACTTGCCTTAGATTTGTTCTTTTGATTTGTTGTTGGTGATTAAAGGCTGAATCTCTCCTCTTTCCGGTCATGAATCCTTCCCAATTGGTGGTGGTGGGTGGTGGTTTTGGTTTGGAACCTCTTGTAACTTCTCTCAAACTCCCGTAGCCCACTTCTATTATTTTTGGCTGATAATGGCCTTAGTGGACTCTCTAATAATATATAATTAATCTCTAAAATTCGTGGGTTTTAATTCCTCAATTTTTAAAATTACCAAAATACCATTCTGGGACCGGTTTGGCCTAAAAGTGCCCCGGGACCCAAACTAAACTTCCGGCTAGTGTTTTCTGACTATTTCGACCCTTGTGGACATGTTGGCGCACTCAAAATGACCATTCAGTTGATAAAAATATAAATTATTTTTTAATCTAATTAAATTTATTCCTGACGCGACTGACACGCGCGTCCTAACTAAATTTCCCAAATTGTCGTATTTCTGCCTCGCGATAATTTTAATATTTTCAATACTCGTATATTACCATATATTCTCAGTAATGTTTTATTTTAACATCATAATCAAATACCAATTCACATCTCGCTAGTATTTACCTCCGGATTAATTTTCAATTTATTCTCATTTAATTCAATTAATCCCTTAAATAAAAATCAATAAAATTACGGGGTATTACATACTCTCCCCCTAATAACAGAATTTCGTCCCAAAATTCGGAACTAAATAATACCTGATAAAAATAACTCTGGATAACGCTCGCGCATCTCATCCTCGCGCTCCTATGTGGACTCTTCGGCATTATGATGCCGTCACTGAACACGTACTAATGGTACTATCTTCGACCTCAGTTTCCTCTCGCTGTGGTCCAGAATGGAAATTGGTCCCTCCTCATAGGAACTATCGAGCTGTAGATTGATGTCCTCTAAAGAAATGTGAGTATGGGCCAAATCAACCCTAAGATATCTCCTTAGCGAGGAAATATGGAACACGTCATGAATCCTATGCAAGTGCTCCGGTAACCCAAGTCTATACGCTACTGGCCCAATCCGCTCGATGATAGGAAATGGCCCCACATATCTTGGTGCCAATTTTCCCTTCTTCCCAAAACGCATAATCCCCTTCATCGGAGATACTCTGAGTAGCACCTGATCCCCCACCTTGAATTCTCTGAAGAACCTCTTGGCATCAGCATAGCTCTTCTGTCGGTCCTGAGCTACCCGAATACGACTCTGTATCATCTCTATCCTTACCGAAGTATCCTGAATCACTTTCGGCCCAAGGATTTTGTTATCCCCCACCTCTAACCAACATGCTGGGGAACGACAAGGTCTACCATACAATGCCTCGAATGGAGCCATGCCAATGGTGAACTGATAGGAGTTATTATAAGCAAACTCCACCAGTAGAAGGTACTGCTCCCAACCACATCCAAAGTCTAGGATGCACATACGCAACATGTCCTCCAACACCTGATTAGTTCGCTCGGTTTTCCCATCTGTCTGTGGGTGATATGCCGTTCTCAGTCGCAACTCCGTACCCATGGCTTCTGGGAAACTCTCCCAAAATCGTGAAAAAAATATCTAGTCTCGGTCAGACACATATTGAGAGGCACCCCGTGAAGTCTCACTATCTACGCTATGAAAATCTAGGCATACTGTCCCGTAGTGAAGTCTGTCCGGGCTGGCAGAAAATGAGCAACTTTGGTCAACCGATCCACGATTACCCATATGGAGTCGTGACCCCTCTAATGGCTGTAGAAGTCCTGCCGGTCTCTGATGGTCCACCTTTACCAGCTGACAAGTGGCGCATTTAGAAACGAACTCAGTAATATCTCTCTTCATTCCGCTCCACCAGTACTGTCGTCTCATATCCTGGTACATCTTATCCCCACCAGGATATACCGCGAACCTCGATCCGTGCGACTCTGACATTACCTCGTGTTGCAAGTTTCCCCTTTCGAAATAACCAGTCTCCCATTGAAGCGTAAGCCCCCGTCTGAACTAACGGTATAGGACTCGGCTCCCTCTGCTAGTAATCGAACTATCTGCTCTTGACAGAACGAGTCTTTTGCCTGGGCCTGTATCACTCTCACAACAATCTGAGGCGTAACAGTCATCAATGATCGGGCCACTGCATCCTGGTGTCTCAACTCCTTCCACTTTGCTTTCCACACTTCAGCCACCTCACCTACTGGCCAATGGCTGAACACGTCTGCTACCATGTTAGCCTTTCCTGGGTGGTACTGGATATCGAACTGATAATCCTTCACGAACTCAAGCCACCTACGTTGATGCATATTTAATTCTTTCTGCATGAAGAGGTATTTTAGGGACTTGTGATCCATGCATAAATGAAATTTCTCCCTTAGGAGATAATGTCTCCAAATTCGAAGAGCAAATACAACTGCTGCTAACTCCAAGTCTTGGGTGGGGTAATTCTTCTCGTGAGGCTTAAGCTTACGGGAAGCATAAGCTATGGCCTGACTCTCCTGTTACAGTACACCTCCAAGTCCTTGTAAGGATGCATCGGTGTAGACTAGATACTCAACTACCGATCTGGGCAATGCTAACACTGGCGCTGAGGTTAACTTGTCCTTCAAGTCATCGAATGCCAACTGACAGGCATCGATCCAGATGAATGGCACACCTTTACGAGTTAGATGTGTCAAGGGACCCGCTATCTTTGAGAAACCCCGAATAAACCTCCTGTAGTATCCTGCTAGGCCCAAGAAACTACGTATTTCAGTTGGTGTCGTGGGCTGTCCCCACTCTCTCACTGCAGATACCTTCCTCGAATCAATTGATATTCCCCTGTCTGAAATGATATGCCCCAAAAACTGTACCTCCTTCAGCTAAAATCCACACTTCTCATATTTTTCATATAACTCGTTCTGACGCAGCGTTTGCAAAACCTGTCTCAAGTCCTCGGCATGTTCCTCCTCTGTCTGGGAGTAAACACAAATGTCATCAATAAAGACGATGACGAACTGGTCTAGGAACTCTCTGAACACCCTATTCATCAAGTCCATAAACACGGCTGGAGCGTTGGTTAGGCCAAAAGGCATAACTCAAAACTCGTAGGAACCATCTCGTCAAGAAGGCAGTCTTTGCGACGTCCTGCTCCTTGATACGCAACTGATGGTATCCCGATCGCATGTCAATCTTTGAGAAGAAGGTTGCTCCTCTCAATTGGTCGAATAAGTCATCGATTCACGGCAACGGATATTTGTTCCGTATCGTGACTTTATTCGACTCTTGGTAATCTACACATAACCTCAACGATCCATCTCTCTTCTTCACGAATAGTACAGGGGCACCCCATGGTAAGGTACTCCTACAGATAAACCCTTGACCCAACAGCTGCTCTATCTGATCTCGTAACTCACTCATCTCTGCTGGAGCCATACGGTAAGGCGCGCGGGCTATCGGTCGAGTGCCTGGCGTCAAATTGATAACAAAGTCTATCTCTCTACTAGGAGGTAATCCTGTAATATCCTGGAATGCATCAGCAAACTCCCTAACAACTCGAATCGAATCGAGTGGTATTACCACTTCCTTAGAGGTCTCTTCCTTTATATAATACAAGTGAGTGGACGATCCTCCCTCAGGACGAGGCATCGCCACTAAGAACATCTCCTGCCCGGGTATGGCAAAAATAATACTCCTGCTGAAATAATCAATCATGGCTCGATACGCAACTAGCCAAACTATATCAACGGTTGCGTCATACTCAGTCATATCTAATACTAACATATCAGCAGGCAAAGTAAACCTCCCAATATCTATACCCACGCCTCTACAAATAAGAGAAATCATAGAACCCCTACTCAACGGTGAATCTACGCAAGTAATCGTGCTCTTTGCAGTGTCTAACAACCCTATAATGCGTGCAAATCTCGTGGCAATGAAACAGTGTGTGACTCCCGTATCAAATAAAATACGCCCCATAGTCCCCTGAATAGAGAACATAACCTCTATAGCGGGTGGATCTTGTGGGACTGCGGCCTGCTGGAGTTGATAGACTTGCCCGTACTGAAGCTGTCCCTGCTGAACTGGGACTGCTGGGATGGGTGGCAAAGTTGGCATCTGCGGTGGTGCTGGGAGGGCGATGAAAAACATAGGCCTCTAGGGCTCATGTCGAGCACCCTGCTGCTGCTGTTGTGGGGTCCTGCCCTTATCAGGACACTCCTGGCGCTTGTGGCCAATCTTGCCACAAATGAAACATTTCCCTGAAAAGTTTCCCTCTCTTTGACCCTGCTACCCACGGCCCTGATGACCGTTGTCATTCCTCCACTGGCTATGATGGCCCTGCTGAAACTGCTGTTGTTGGCCATGATGGCCCTACTAACCCTGATGGCCGTGCTGACCCTGTTGGCCATAACGAAAACCTCCCTGGCTATTTCTGAAACCTCCAGATCGAAATCTCTTAGGATCCCCCTGCTGGGAACTCTGATCACACTGCCTGTGCTGACCCTGAACTGATTGTGCCCCGTTGGCACAATTTCCCCCTGTTCTGCCCTGATGGCTAGACTCTCCTGCTCACTTACCCTCTGACAAGTGAAAGCGGTGGTCTTGGCAGTGAAGCAGTGTTGCGTTAACCACATCAGAATAAGTGGCCAATGAGAGATTTCCCAGTAAATACTGACGGATCCTCCAAGTCAACCCATCCATGAACTTCTGTATCTTCTTCTCCTCTATCGGAATCTTATTGAGGATGATGTTCAAGAGATTTGTGAACTCGACCTCATATTCAACAACTGTCCTCCCCTCCTGCTTGAGGCTCATCAATTTTCTCCTCATCTCGGTGTGAACGGCTGAGGGAAAATACTTGCGGTTGAACCTCACCCAGAACTCATGATAGTAAGAACATCCCACTCCTCCGTGGTGGTAACAGACTCCCACCACTGCAACGCTGACCCTACCAGCTTAAAAGTAGCCAGTATCTGCCTCTGTACATCCTCAAGTATCTTTGGATGTCCTTCTTCCACTGACTGGACATAACGACGTCGGAGCTACCTGCAAACTTCGGAGGGGGTGTGTCTTCTGAAAAGCATCACGAACACGTTCCCAAGAAGACGGGAATGCATGAGCCTGTACTGGTTCTACTACCGACGCCTGAGGCGATGCCTGCTGCACAACAGCTAGAGCGGCATTTACCGCTTGGGCCACAATAGCGGCAACCTCTGCGGCATTCATGGTGCCCTGAACTAGTGCAGGTTGTTGCTCGGGTTGAGCATCCCTGGGAACTCGCTGTGCACGTCGTGGAGGCATCTGAAATGAAAGAGAAGTCGTATAAGTCTACAGTTATTATCTCAAAATAGTTGAAGAGCGTAAGATACACAAAAGAGTACAACAATCCGACAATATAGGGCTCGACATCAAATAATGCTCAGCGAAAACATAACAAGCCGTACATATCCTAAGGACACTAGAACCTGAAGCTCTGATACCACCTGTGACACCCCGTCTAATTAAATACCAGGTAGCTACTCCTTTATTCAAATTAATACAAAATGTCAAGTTGGTTCAGTTCATAACATCACTAACGAAAAATATTTTAACAATTACTAGCCACCTAATAGTTAAAAAGTGAGTTGTTAATTTTAATTAAATTAGATCAACATGCAACAAGTTAAATTATGAAATAAGGATACCACGATCACATCACAATCACAATAGAATAATAATGGAATAAAAATGAATCTGGAGGAACACTCCTCTGAATAATCGGAATACTGAATAAAACAAATACAAAGTCTGAAACACTAATTAATTTAATCCAAAACTGAAATTGAACTGAATAATTAAGCTGTCTCTAAGAGAAAAGGGGCGACATGCCCTACAGATGAATAAATCTGAGATGGAGTCAAAGCAGAAAGTTGAAGCGTCTATTATCGAGATCCTGTAACTTCCACAGCAGCTACAACACGTCTCTGGAATGGAACTTCTAAGCTTGGTGTCCTTGTAGCTGGGCACCTAAAAGGTTTTTACAAAAGAATAGATTTGAAAGAAAACGGGTCAGAGCCCGATTGTGAAAACAGTTTAAAATATAGTAAGTGTTTAATATCATTAAACAGTGAATATAAAATACATGATAGTGCATGCACTCACATGAGTTTCCCACCTCTCAACTAATCGTGCACTCCTAACGTACCCGTACCCGTTCTAGTTATTCCACTATGTAACTAGTCCAATCCATAACCTGACTTTACTTTACAATTCAAAGTTCAATTCCTGACATCTTAATATACTGAGAGTCTTACTTTTATTACTCAGAATTAGTTATAAGAATTACTAAAAAAATTTCCATCTTTAACTCTACTAAAAATATTACAATCATTCACACTTACACTTTAATAAACAGTCCATCTCAATTATTAGTATATTAATCTCATCATCAATATACAATAATGGAACCCTTAGGCTAAGCAGTGGTGCACACATACTCTGCTATCGAATCCCAGTACATCACGCACATAAGGACCACGTGTTCCGAATCTCTCGAGAAATGTTTCAATAAGCAACAAACACACATAATGGAGGCGAATAATTTAAATTCATTTAAAACTAGTTATTTAGAGATGAAAAAAGGAAGAGATGGAAAAAGAGAGAGTGGATTCGCCAACTAGGGGGGGGGGGGAGAGAGCATCAAATAATCCCCTAAAGAGAAGGAGTAATGAAAGAGAGGAAGAAGAATATAGAAAAAATAAAATTCAAAATTCAAAAGAAATAAGATTAAAGAATAATAATAATAATATTAATAATAATAATAATAATACTAATAATAAAGATGATTTGGAACCTCAGTAGTAAGAAATATTGTTTATGGGTTAAGTGGTGTCATGTGTATAAACTTAAAAGAAGGAGTCTCTGGGCCATAAATATTACAAGTGACACCTCCTGGAGTTGGAGGAAGATGATGCAGCTTAGATATCTTATCAAGCCGTTAATCAAGTGTAGTATTGGTAATGGAAGGGATACCTTCTTATGGCATGATAACTGGAACCCCTAGGGGCCGCTGCAACCCCTATATCTAGAGTGATCTACGACTCTGCTAGCAATCAAATGGCTAAGGTTGCGGATTGCATCGTTGGGAATAGTTATAATTGACCAATTACGATTACCTGGGAACTCCTTGATATTAGGAACGCGATTTTGCCTTGCATTAGACAGGACACTAGGGATGAAGTTGTTTGGGTCCCCAACCAGCACGGGTTCACTATTGGTTCTGCCTATGAGGTGCTAACCCCTAGTCTGCCTATCATGTTCTGGCATAATCTGGTGTGGAATAGGGATAATATTCCAAAGTGTGCATCATCTTGTGGTTGATTATGAGGGAGGCATTACACACGAAGGATAAACTGTTCAGTTGGGGCATCACTAAGGACAACATGTGCTGCACTTGCAATGCTTGGGTTGAGTCTATTTCCCACCTGTTCAATGACTGCCAGTTGGCCAGGGAGGTTTGGGAGGAGGTTAGATTCAGAAATCAAGAGTATCGGGATGCTATGGACTGGGAGGATGAGGTGCAACATGCTTGTACTAATTATGGTGGTTCCAATCTCTACAACCATGTTAGAAGAATCTCATTTTCTTCTACTATTTATTACATTTGGATGGAGAGAAATGCAAGACATTTCAAGAATCCTACTAAAAGTGTCGTCACCTTGGTTAAGGATATTGAGGGTATGATTATAACCAGGGCCATGACGCGGAAGAAAGGGAGAAGGAATTTTGTTAATTGGATGGCATGCATGAATTGGGGTATCCAGGAGAGTGACATTGAGTAAGTCTTAGTACGTAGAGTTGGTGGGGCGTTGGCCCTTTGCGGTTGTTATTTTCTTCCTCATGGGGCTGGCCTTTTTCGATTATTGCTTGTTTCTCCTTTTGGGGTATGCCCCTTAGGATGTTTCTTGCCCTTTGTTTTGGCCTTTTTCTATTTTGTTTTTCTCTTGGGGAATGCCCCCTAAGGATGCTGCAAGTTTTTTCTCTTGCTCTTATAAGTTCGTGTTTTCTTTTATATACATAATTTTCCCAAAATAAAATATATAATAATAATAATAATAATAATAATAATAATAATAATAATAATAATAATAATAATAATAATAAGAATAAGAATAAGAAGAAGAAGAAGAAGAAGAAGAAGAAGAGAAAGAGAAAGGAAAAAACAAAGTAACTCCATTATTGTATTCTACCTTGAAATTCAAGATTCAAAAAGGTGAGTCAAGCATCACCATTAATTCTCCACATTGAACAATTTGCTTTAGAAACCCTAACACGGTGACAATTACCTTTAAAACCCCAAAAAAACCTAAAATCAAAAAAATAATAAATCTCTGTTTTCGTCTGGGTGTACATGTGTAAGTAGGAATACATGATAAATCTTTTATGGAAGAAATGGCATCTTTATGATGAAACTCCATTATTCTTGCATATTTTCTTTGATATATTAGTGTTCATATGCGTATCTAGATAGCTATATGTGATATTTATGAGTGGTATAAATATTTATTGCAAATTAAGTTGTTGAAGAAAAAACCTAGAAATTGGTGTAGAATTAATTCTACGTATTTAATTTTCCCCCTTATGATGATGATTATAACTAGGTGTTATTGATTATTTATGCTTTAAGAAATTTTTCATAAAGATATGAATCATGGATTAAATTACTTTTTCATAGAATATTCCCGTAGAAATTTAAAGAAATATGACACCTGAAGAGATTCAATCGATAATTTTGTAAAGGTTGGGCTACAAACCCTAATTTCATATGGTTTAGAATTATGGAAATTTATTATTAATAGTTAAATGTTAAGTGAAGGATGATGATAGTGAAAATGTAGAGCATCGAAAAAATGACAATTCCTGATGTGAACGGGCCAAATCGGTAATTTATCTTAACTTGTTCGTAAAATGATGATTGTAAATGCTTTTATGATAGAATATGAAATATAATCAGTAGTAACATGTTACATTATGATTATTGATGATCAAACATGGATATTTTTATAAATACACCTTAAGTTATAAGAAAACATTGCGAAAGATTCCTTTTACTTCAAATGTTGAGATGTAAAACTTGTGTTATTTTTTCTTTAAGTATGTGGATTTTAATGAAAGGGTAAAATAAAGTATATCATTATTATGAAAATCTTTAGTAGTTCACCACTACCCTGAGTATAAGGTCTCGTTACAACAATTACAAAATGAAGTTTGGGTAATGAAAGTCCTTGATTTTTTTGAAGTCCCTTTAAGCCTTATTCCAAAATTAAGTTGTTAATACTCACAAGTATTAAGTAGTATTGAAAGGATTTGGACCGTTATGAACATTTTTAATGTAAATTAACCTTTTGGTTGAAAGCACAAACCTGTGTCCAATGCCATGGAGGTACTTCTAGGAGGAATATGTATAGTCTAAGACTAGAAGGAAGGGGGATAAGGTAACGAACCTAGGGTACACACGCTAGAATAAGAGTTTTATGGTAAAATAATATTATGTTAAGGCATGCCCGTGATTTTAAAAATAATAAAAAATATTAGAACTTTTAAAAAACTTCAATATTGTAAAAGTTTAATTATGTACAACTTTGAAGCCTTGGGTTTAGGCAAGAAAAATATTTTAGGTGCTGTAATATGTGAAATACTACCAATAATCATGTGTGACAACTTTATTTAAATTAAATGAAACGTATTAATTTAACCCACTTAAATAAAAGGGGGCATCTTAATTTTTCATACTTACAATAGGTATTATTATAAAACTTTTTTGATAACGCCAGTTAATTGCTTGTATCTTTGCTTAAAGGATGATAGTAAATTTTAATACTTTTTGGAACAAAATTTGAAGTTAATTTTTAACCAAATTGAAATTAGTTTTTTGTGACAATTTCTCTCTAGACACTGAGAAATTTGATTCTTAATAACTTTTATTCTTTGTTTTTTTTTTCAAATTTGGAAGGTTTGAACATGAAATAGCATAATTTGTTCCGTTGTAAATGATATTTACCTACATTAGTTACATTAATTTTCTCACACAAGAAGGCGGGTCATCACTAACAATTTTTTAGGGATGACCCACCTCATTGTAGTTTAATACTTTTAAAATAATGTGTATTATGGAAAAAGGGAAAATTCATTTTACCTTTGGTAAGCGAGAAACTACCCATGTTATCCCACTGTTGTAAGGAACTAACTACTTGCCTTGTCTAGGAGTGTTCAGAAAACCGAATGGACCGATGGACCGAACCGAAGCGGACCGCCCTAATTTTACCATTTTTTTAATCGGTCCAGTCCAGTTTTTTTTACACACCGATCTAATCGATCCGGTCCTCGATCCCCCTTATTAAATACCCGGTCTTGACCGACCCAGACTGGTTACTATTAATATATATATATATATATATATATATATATATATATATATATATATTTAATTATATTTATATAAAAAAAAATACTCAAAGAAAAAACGGTGGGATCTCTTGGGTTTGGAGGGTATGCTCGTCTTAAAAAAAGAAGAAAGGAACCCTATATATCTAACAACACACACAGCGCACACAAACAAATGGAATTTGTTGGTCCTAGATCTGTCAACGATTACAACTGAACCAAAAGGAAAACAAAATCCTCAGCTAAAGGAAAAAAGAAATGGGTGGATCATCAACTACAGAGCAAGCATCGGTGGAGCAACACGAGGTTGAAACATTAGCGGCTTCCACCGGTGATCTTCCTATGCTTCAAAGGGCTTTTTCTCTCCTGTATCATCCCCAAGCTAAGGCCATCCCTCTCCATTCTCTTTAGGTTTTTACCTCAAACAATAAGCCCCCGTTTGCTTAATAGATTTTTTAACTATTATATATATATTGCTCTACTGTGGATGTACTTCTTTCAAATGGATTTAGATTCAATTTCTGGAGGGTTTGAAAAAGTAAAATGAGAGTGTGCGTAGTACCGTGAGAGAACTTTGTAGAACCCACGCATGAAACTAATAAAACGTTGGGAGTCGAAATAAGTTAGGTCTTTAGGATATGAGTTTATAATCTTTGCGATAAATTCGAGTATTATGCGGGTAATCATATCCATTTTATAATGAAAGTTGTATGATAGGGTGTATGGGCGCCCTGGATGGTTGGATTGTAGTAGTTTTCATAATTGCGAAATAGTTGTAATACCCCGTATTTTTATGACTTTTGATTTTGGGGATTTATTAAATTTAATTAGAGATATTAATTTAATATTAATCCGAAAAATCATTTAGATACTTACTAGCGTGATGAGAGTTAGTAATTATTGGAATTTTGTTGTAAATTACTTTATGGGTAAACTAAGAGGTGTAATTGTATTTAGTAAAATTATCACGAGAATCTAATTTGATAATTTTGGAAATTTATCGGGACGTGCTTGTGTCGTGTCGGGATTAAATTCGAACTATTAAAAGTGAATAAATTATAAGTCACCTGTATGGTCATTTTGAGTGCGCCAATGTGTCCGGAAGGGTTGAGATAGTCAAAATAATGTACCCGGGGGTTTAGTTTGGCTCTCGGGGCGTTTCTAGGCCTAATTAACACCCCGGGAGGGCGTTTTAGACATTTTACATTTTTGGGCATGAAAACCCACGAAATTTCTAAGAGTATATCAGATAATAGGAGTTGTCTTCTAGGGTTATAACAACCAAAAACCTTTGACGTCCATTGGAAGGGAAGATGAGAAGCTTTCCAAGGAGTTCAAGGCCAAGAACTCCACAGTTTGCATCGCCATCGCTGCCAAACTTTGGATCGCGCAACGAGGATCGCAACCACATCAATATTGTCCACTAATCTAAACCAAGAATTCCCAGGCAAGTATCTATCTTGATCTAATTCAGTTAATGCTTCAATGATGTTAGTCTAGGGATGATTAGGACTAGTTTTTATGAAAGAAAGCATGTATGGGAGACTCTAATTTGCATATCGTAGAGGTAAATGACATATTCTCGTAATCGTATTCACATGTAGAGGTTGAACCACGAATTTACATTAAGTTAGGAGTATAAAATCTATTAAAGGAATGGGAAGAAAGTAAACAAAGAAAATAGTAGGGTTCTTGTAATTTTTCTGGATTTCAACCCTTTTGATTCATTATAATTGATGAAAACTCGGATGTCTTACGTAGAAGATTCATTATTTGGGGGTATAACACTTGTGGCATAATTGGTTGTAAGTTTGGAAATCAAAAATGTTGATTCGAATGATTTTTGTATAACATTCCCGTAACTGGAAATTCTGCAGATTCGCCATACCTGCTTAATCGATCGATCGACCCAGGCATATCGATCGATCGACGCATCGATCGATCGAGCACCTGACATCGATCGATCGACCCCTCCTGGAAAACTCAAATTTCCCTTTTTAAATAGGTGGTTCCAACTTAAATGAATAGAAATTCTTAGACATTATTGTTAGAATATTTTGGGAGGTAAAGAAGACCAGTAGGACTTTATATAAAAATGGAACCCCTAATGTAAGACGAGATTAATACTTAATAGAGGTGTTTTATACTTAAGGAACAATGGGAACGTGTGTTTAAAGAGTGAGACTCGTAAGGAAGTTACGTTGTAAAATAAATGAGTACCTACTGGAATTATAGTTGGGGAGATAGGAATTCACGAGTGTTACGTAGTAAGTGAGAATAATCCCATAAATAAGAATAAAAGAGACAAACCATTATACGGGATAATCTAATAATGTGCAATGAGAATAAATATCATAAGTATGGGTCGTGGGTGTACCTAAATTAGAATTGGGAATAGTAGTATACATATATGATTGTGATTGTGCATATACTATATACGTGTAAAAATCATGCCCGCGCTACTTTCTATCACTGAGGTTACTGCGCTGGGACAGTCTTATCTCGATGGGACCTTTATGGGGGATATTGACTTGTACCCTAGAACGTAGGAATCCTTGGTACAGGCTATCGGATCGATAGTCAGACGTTCCTAAGAGACGTGAGGGTATGTGCTGACCTCTTAGAGACTTGGAACTATGCTTCGCCTCAATTTTTATGTGATTTGTGTTAATACAGTTCGAGAGTGATTCCGAACTAGTATTTCCCTTAGTACGAGTGATACGGGGACTTGATAGCAGAGTATGCCAGCACCATAAATTTTATGTGGGGTGCCGATAGTATATATATATTAAATGAGTGATTGATGTATATATATATATATGAACTTGAAATTTGAATACTATCTACTGTGACTAAAGGTAGGCAACAATGAATAATTATTTCAACTTCGATATAAGTGTTTGAAAAGTTTGAGGCAATACTGAGAAACTTTATAATTAAATGAAGCTTATGTGAGAACTTTGCTTTAAAAAAAAATTAACTTTCTTAACACTAGAAATTGTCGGCATGAAATCTGGTGAGTAACTTAAGATAAGCTAAACTGTTGGGAGTAGTAGTGCGGTAGGTGTGCACATTAGAATAGAGGTGAGAATTTCTCAAGAGAGTGCCGCACTAATATGATTGTTGCATTAGCCGATAAGAATTTTAAATACTTGCTAAACTAATTTTAAACTGTTTTACAATCGGGCTCTGACCCGTTTCCTATTTTTCTTTTCTCTCTTGTATATATATGTATATATTACAGGTGCCCAGCCACAGGGGCGTCCTGCATAGGATCCTTTGGAAGGAACGTGCTACAGCTTAGGTGGGAGTTGCAGGCCTCTTGCTAGACGACCTCATTATTGATTCCACTTCTAGTTTTATTTTATCCAGTTGGGCATATGTCGCCCTTTTCCATTATTCAGTTGGTTTTATCATAGATTGTGATTGTTTATTTATAGTATTTATACTTTGGGATTGTTACTGTCAGGATGCTTTTCCTTTGAAGATTTAAAGTTGGAATTATTTAGTTGAATGCTTATATTACTTGGATTATTTTCCTAGTCTAGTTGTTGTGGAATTTTTAAACTATGGATTGTGAAAGGTTTTAAATATTGGTTTTAAATTAAATTTGGAAATTGATGTCTTAAAAATGGTTTTGTCACTTAGCTTAATGATTTAGAGTATTTAATTGGAAAAGTTATTTTTGCGACAGTGATGCTAAGAATGAACCAACCGTTCACCTTGGTTATAATTCAATAAAGGACTGATCACCCGGTATTTAATTAGGCGGGGTGTCACAGGTGGTATCAGAGCATCAGGTTCTAGTGTCCTTTAGGATCTGTACGGCTTATTTCGCTTTCAGCTAGCGTTCTTGCTATAGAGCCCTATTTTTAGGATTGTTGTATTCTTGCTTTTACGATTACATCTTCAGCTATTTGAGATTTGATTATAACTGTAGACTAATAAAATTTCTGGACATTTCAGATGCCTCCAAGACGCGCACCCAAGGATAGGCGTGCCCAGGTCGAGCAGCCAGCAGCTCCAGCTTAGGGAACTATGAATGCCACAGAGGTAGCCACTATCGTTGCTCGGGCGATGAATGTCGCGTTAGCAGTAGTGCAACAGGCTCCACCCCAGGTTCAGGCAATGGCGCCAGTACCGGCACAACTTCCTTCTGCATGGGAGTGAGTTAGGGATGCCTTCCAAAAGGCGCATCCCCCAGAGTTTGAGGGTAGTTCGGATGTCATTATAGCTAGCCAATGGAAGAAAGATATCCAGAGGCATCTGCACATGTACGAGTGCACGGACGTGCAAAAATAGCTGTTGGTTTCCTTCAAGCTAGTGGGAGCCACTTTGTATTGGTGGGAATCCACCACCACCTTGGAGGAGAGTGATATTATCACTATTCAGTCATTTTGGGCGCGGATTGACAGCAAATACTTTCCATCCGCCGTGCAGACTAAGACGAGGAGGAAGTTACTGAATTTGAAACAGGAGAACTCAACTGTTATCGAGTACAAAGAGGAGTTCACAAGACTTCTCACTATAGTGCCAGATAAGGCATCCACTGAGGGGAAGAAGATACTATTAATTGTGGACGGGTTGGCTTGGAGGATTCGTCAACACCTCATAGGCAATATATCACTTAGTACCTACACAAACTTACTCAATGTCGCTTTGTTACACTGCCAGGATCATCGCTTCCATCTTCAAGGAAGCAAACGAGCCGGAGAGTCTAGCCAGCAGGGTAGGACATGGGGTAATGGTATTAGTGGAGCACCGACATCCCAGGGGCAGACTCGTCAGCATGAGCAGAGTTTCCATCAGGGGGACCCTGCCAAGCGGTTCCGATCAGGTGACTCCAGGCAGGGAGTTGGGGGATTTAGGTAGGGCCAGCAGGGCCAGTCTAATTAGCAGGGCCAATATTGTCAGCTGCAGGGTTAGCAACAGGGCCATCAGAGTCAATAGTGCTTTCAGCAGGGCCAATGGCGGGGTGGTAACGGCCAACAGGTCCATAATCAGCAGGGACAAAGGGGAGGAAATTTCAGGGGCCGATGCTTCGGGTGTGGTAAAAATGGCCACAGGCGCCATGATTATCCAGAGGGAGATAGGGCCCCACAGCAACAGGGTTCTCATAATGAGCCACAGAGGCCACTTTTTCCAGCTGCCCTCCCAGCACCAGCTCAGGTACCAGCCCTACCAGCCATTCCAGCAGCTCCAGTGCAGCAGGGGCAGTTACAGTACGGACGTGTCTATAACGTCCATCAAGCAGCACCTCCATAGGCGACACCCGCGATTGAGGGTATGTTTCCTATCCATGGTACTATGGGTCGGGTTTTATTTGATACTGGGGAGACACACTGTTTTATAGCTACTCACTTTGCGAAGGCCTTAGGGTTATTAGCCACAGCAGAGAGCACTGTGACATGCGTAGACTCACCACTGGGAAATGGATCGTTAATTTTCTTTATATGTCGGGGTGTGGGAGTAGAGATTGGTAGCTTAATCTTACCAGCAGACATGTTAGTCTTAGATATGCATGAGCATGATGTTATCATTGGCATGGATTGCCTCGCAGCATACAGAGCCATGATAAATTGTTTCGGTGGGAGTTTTATCTTTGCCACTCCGGGGTAGGAGATGTTTGTAGTGGCGATGCCTCGCCCAGCGGGAGGCTCTATCGCTCATTTGTATTACATAGAGGAGGATACCTCTAAGGAGGTCATGATTCCCTTAGACTCGATCCCAGTAGTTCGTGAGTATTCTGATGTATTTAAAGAAATACCAGGCCTACCCCCAGTCGAGAGATAGATTTTGTCATAGATTTGTTACCGGATACTCGATCGATAGCGCGCGCTCCATACCGTATGGCTTCGGCGGAAATGCAAGAGTTACGAGATCAGATAGAGCAGTTATTAGGTCTGTGCTTCATTCGTAGGAGTACCTCACTGTGGGGCGCTCCAGTTTTGTTTGTAAAGAAGGGAGATGGCTCACTTAGGCTATGTGTGGACTATCGGGAGCTGAACAAGGTCACGATACGGAACAAATATCTGTTGCCTCGAATTGATGATCTGCTCGACCAGCTGAGGGGAGCAATTTTCTTTTCGAAGATAAATTTGAGGTCAGGATACCATCAGCTATGAACTAGGGAGCAGGATGTTTCGAAGACTGCCTTCTTGACGAGATATGGGTCCTATGAGTTCAGAGTGATGCCATTTGGACTCACAAATGCTCCAGCCGTGTTCACGGACTTGATGAACCGAGTGTTGAGAGTTCTTAGATCAATTTGTCATCGTCTTCATAGACGACGTACTGATATATTTACATGCAGAGGAAGAGCATGCTGAGCACTTGAGGCAAGTTCTTCAGACTCTACGAGAGAATCAGTTGTATGCTAAGTACGAGAAGTGCGGATTCTGGTTACGGAAAGTGTAATTCTTGGGACATGTTATTTCTGAACTGGGGATAGCGGTTGACCCAAGTAAAGTGTCAGCAGTGAGGGAGTGGGGACAGCCCACGACACCAACGGAAGTGCGTAGTTTCTTGGGGTTAGTCGGGTACTAGATAAGATTCATTCGAGGGTTCTCCAAGATAGCGGGTCCATTGACGAACCTGACTCGCAAGGGGGTACCATATGTTTGGGACAATACTTATCAATTGGCTTTCGATGAGCTGAAAGACAAGCTAACTTTGGCACCAGTCCTTGCTTTACCTAAGCCCGGCGTGGAGTAACTGGTTTACACCGATGCCTCCTTACGGGGACTCGGGGGAGTACTTCAGCAGGAAGAGAAGGCTATAGCTTTTGCCTCCTCCAAGCTTAAGACGCAAGAGAGGAATTACCCTACTCACGACCTAGAGTTAACAGCGGTCGTCTTTGCTCTGAGGATATGGAGACACTATTTATTAGGTGGAAAATTCCGTTTGTTCACCGACCACAAGTCACTGCAGTACTTGTTCACTCAGCGAGAGCTGAATATGCGTCAACGCAGGTGGTTAGAGTTTGTGAAGGACTATCAGTTCGACATACAGTACCATCCCGGGAAGGCCAACGTGGTTGCTGATGCGTTGGGCCGCAGACCGGTAGACGATATAGCATACGTATGGAAAGCAAAGTGGAAAGAGTTGGGTCACCAGGATGCGGAGCTCGTTCCTTCATATCTGTCATGATGGTGACACGCGAGATTGGTACGAGGGTAATAAAGGCACAGACAGCAGACTCATTTTGCCAGGAGAAAATTGTACGACTTTTAGACGAGGGTGCTGAGTCCTATTCAATTAGTTTCGATGGAGGTTTAAGGTTTAATGGGAGATTGGTGGTCCCATAAGGGGCATACTTACGTCATGCAGTAATGACCTAGTCTCACGGGTCCCGATTTGCGGTGCATCTCGGGGGGGATAAGATGTACCAGGATATGAGACAGCAATACTGGTGGAGTGGGATGAAGAAGGACATTGCTGAGTTCGTATCCAAGTGTTCTACTTGCCAGATGGTAAAGCTGGACCACCAGAAACTGTCGGGGTTTCTTCAGCCGTTGAAAATACCCACGTGGAAGTGGGAGAGTATTTCCATGGATTTTATTACTGGATTGCCTACATCAAAACGGGGCCACAACTCCATCTGGGTGATTGTGGACCGTTTGACCAAGGTGTCTCATTTTCTGCCAGTACGAACAGACTATATCACGGGACAGTACGCTCAGTTGTTCATTGTTGAGATTGTTAGACTACATGGGGTGCCCCTGGATATTGTGTCAGATAGAGACAATATTTTCATATCTCATTTTTGGGAGAGTTTCCAAGAGGCCATGGGTACAGAGTTGAGGTTGAGTTCAGCTTACCACCTACAAACAAATGGACAAATAGAGCGTACCAACCAGATGTTGGAAGATATGCTACGCATGTGTGTCCTTGATTTTGGGGGAAGTTGGGAACCACATCTTCCACTGGTGGAATTTGCTTATAATAACTCTTATCAGTTCACGATTGGCATGGCTCCATTTGAGGCATTGTATGGCAGGCCTTGTCGTTCTCCGACTTGTTGGCTATAGGTGGGGGACAACAAGTTGTTCGGACCAGAGGTGATTCAAAAAACCTCCGCTAGGATTGAGATTATCTGGAGTCGCATTCGGGTATCCCAGGACAGACAGAAAAGCTACGCCGATGCAAAACGATTCTTTCGAGAATTTAATGTGGGGGACCAAGTATTACTACGTGTATCTCCTATGAAAGGAGAGATTAGGTTTGGGAAGAAAGGGAAACTGGCCCCGAGGTACATGCGACCATTTCCCATTATCTAGAGGATTGGGCCGGTAGCATACAGATTGGGACTGCCCGAGCATTTACACCGCATTCACGATGTATTCCACATCTCGACGTTGAGACGATACCTTTGGGATGACATGGACCACACCCACATCGCGATTGAGGAGATTGACTTACATCCTGATAGCTCTTACGAGGAAAGGCCAGTGGCTATTCTAGACCATAGCGAAAGGAGATTGAGGTCGAAAGTAGTCCAACTTATGCGGGTTCAGTGGGAGCATCATAATGTGGAGGAATCCACTTGGGAGCGTGAGGCAGACATGCGTCAGAAGTACCCAGAGTTATTCTTACCAGGCACACCTTATTTTTCAAATTTCGGGATGAAATTACTTTATTAGGGGGAAGTATGTAATACCCCGTATTTTTATGACTTTTGATTTTGGGAATTTATTAAATTTAATTAGAGATATTAATTTAATATTAATCCAAAAAATCATTTAGATACTTACTAGCGTGATGAGAGTTAGTAATTATTGGAATTTTGTTGTAAATTACTTTATGGGTAAACTAAGAGGTGTAATTGTATTTAGTAAAATTATCACGAGAATCTAATTTGATAATTTTGGAAATTTATCGGGACGCGCTTGTGTCGTGTCGGGATTAAATTCGAACTATTAAAAGTGAATAAATTATAAGTCACCCGTATGGTCATTTTGAGTGCGCCAATGTGTCTGGAAGGGTTGAGATAGTCAAAATAATGTACCCGGGGGTTTAGTTGGGCTCTCGGGGCGTTTCTAGGCCTAATTAACACCATGGGAGGGCGTTTTAGACATTTTACATTTTTGGGCATGAAAACCCACGAAATTTCTAAGAGTAAATCAGATAATAGGAGTTGTCTTCTAGGGTTAGAACAACCAAAAACCTTAGACGTCCATTGGAAGGGAAGAGGAGAAGCTTTCCAAGGAGTTCAAGGCCAAGAACTCCACCGTTTGCGTCGCCGCCAAACTTTGGATCGCGCAACGAGGATCGCAACCACATCAATATTGTCCACTAATCTGAACCAAGAATTCCCAGGCAAGTATCTATCTTGCTCTAATTCAGTTAATGCTTCAACGATGTTAGTCTAGGGATGATTAGGACTAGTTTTTATGAAAGAAAGCATGTATGGGAGACTCTAATTTGCATGTTGTAGAGGTAAATGACATATTCTGGTAATCGAATTCACATGTAGAGGTTGAACAACTAATTTACATTAAGTTAGGAGTATAAAATCTATGAAAGGAATGGGAAAAAAGTAAACAAAGAAAATAGTAGGGTTCTTGTAATTTTTCTGGAATTCAACCCTTTTAATTCATTATAATTAATGAAAACTCGCATGTCTTACTTAGAAGATTCATTGTTTGGGGGTATAACACTTGTGGCATAATTGGTTGGAAGTTTGGGAATAAAAAATGTTGATTCGAATGATTTTTGTATAACATTCCCGTAACTGGAAATTCTGCAGATTCGCCATACCTGCTTGATCAATCGATCGACCCAGGCGTATCGATTGATCGATGCATCGATCGATCGAGCACCTGACATCGATCGATCGACCCCTCCTGGAAAACTCAAATTTCCCTTTTTAAATAGGTGGTTCCAACTTAAATGAATAGAAATTCTTAGACATTATTGTTAGAATATTTTGGGAGGTAAAGAAGACCAGTAGGACTTTATATAAAAATGGTACCCTTAATGTAAGACGAGATTAATACTTAATAGAGGTGTTTTACACTTAAGGAACAATGGGAACGTGTGTTTAAAGGGTGAGACTCGCAAGGAAGTTACGTTGTAAAATAAATGAGTACCTACTAAAATTACACTTGGGGAGATAGGAATTCACGAGTGTTACGTAGTAAGTTAGAATAATCACATAAATAAGAATAAAAGAGACAAACCGTTATACGGGATAATCTAGTAATGTGCAATGAGAATAAATATCATAAGTATGGGTCGTGGGTGTACCTAAATTAGAATTGGGAATAGTAGTATACATATATGACTGTGATTGTGCATATACTATATACGTGTAAAAATCATGCCCGCGCTACTTTCTATCACTAAGGTTACCTAGATGGGACAATCTTATCTCGATGGGACCATTATGGAGGATATTAATTTGTACCCTAGAACATACGAATCCTTGGTGCAGGCTATCGGATCGATAGTCAGACGGTCCTAAGAGACGTGAGGGTATGTGCTGACCTCTTATAGACTTGGAACTATGCTTCGCCTAAATTTGTATGTGATTTGTGTTAATACAGTTCGAGAGTGATTCCGAACTAGTATTTCCCTTAGTACGAGTGATACGTGGACTTGATAGCAGAGTATGCCAGCACCATAAATTTTATGTGGGGTGCCGATAGTATATATATATTAAATGAGTGACTGATGTATATATATATATATATATGAACTTGAAATTTGAATACTATCTACTGTGACTAAAGGTAGGCAAACAATGAATAATTATTTCAACGTCGATATAAGTGTTTGAAAAGTTTGAGGCAATACTGAGAAACTTTATAATTAAATGAGGCTTATGTGAGAACTTTGCTTTAAAAAAAATAATAATTAAATTTCTCGTCCTCTTTTCATTTGGCACAAGTTGATATGGAACGTTAATAACATCCCAAAGTGTGCTTTTAGTTTATGGATCATAAGTAGGGATGCTCTTCATACAAGGTATAAACTGTTTAACTGGGGTATATCCGATAACAACTTATGTTGCACTTGTAATCAGGAGGAAGAAAATCGAGAACATTTGTTTGTTGAGTGTAATGTTGCTAAAGAGGTCTGGCGTGAGGTTAGATTCAAGAATCAGGAGGATAGAGATGCACTTAATGAATTGGGTTATGCTAATTTGGAATATATGGGAAAGAGTTTTTATAATAGACTTAGGTGTCTATCCTTTTCCACTACTATCTATTGCCTGTGGATTGAGAGGAATGCGATATTTTTCAATGGTAGGGCCAAGAGTATTGATATGATTGTTAGGGATATTGTAGCTATGGTCAGCGCCAGGGCATCAAAGTGGAAGAACAATAGAAGAAGCTATGTTAACTGGATGGCATGCATGAATTGGGACATCCCAGAATCTGTGTTGTCTTAATGTGGCTTTAGGCTAGTGATTGGTTGTTTGTTTCCTCTGGGGTATGCCCCTTTGGAATGTGGTTTTTCATTGGATGTTTGCTGTTGTTTTATTTCTTGGTTCTAATATACATAATTTTTCCCCCCAAAAAAAAGAGGATGTATCAAATTAAACAAGCAGAGTATGAAGGAATCTCCTATTTATCTTTATCCACATGGGGCAGATTTACATCTTGTAGGAAGATTTTATTTACATAATCCTTTTTCCTAACTATCGTATGATTCTTCATCATTGTTGGAGCCATCATCTGATTCTCCATCCCTTGGCTTTTTAACATCCTTGTTATTGGATTTATCCTTTGCTAGAGACATTTGATGTTTATTTTTCTCTTGAGGACGTTCGTTTTGGTCCACGAACTTGTTAAGCCAACCCTTCTTGATGAGTTTCTCAATTTCATCTTTAAGAGCATAACATTCATCGGTATTATGGCCATGGTCTTTGTGCAACTCATAGCGTCTATTCTTATTTCTCTTGGTTGGTAGGGATTTCATCTTTCTTGGCCACTTGAGCTCTTTCTCATCCTTAATAGCGTTCAGAATGTGATGAACCTCCATAGTGAGGGGTGTATAACTAGTGAATTTATTCTAAGACTTCTTTCCTCCTTTTTCTTCGTCCTTATTCCGAGAAGATTTTCCTGACCCATCACATTTGATCTCTCCCTTTTTGGCTACCATCGCTTCTTCGACTGCCATGACCTTCCCATCCTCTGCCAAAACTTTATTCATTAAGGTAGGAGGGTATTTTAAGAGTTCCTAATACAATTGTCAAGGTAAGAGTCCATTGATTAGGGTTGTCATCGCAATCTTCTCATCATAATCAAAACCGTCAAGTTTTTCTTTATTGACCCTAGAGACGAAGTCTTTGAGAGTTTGACCTTTCTTCTATCAAACATTTAGGAGGTGGGTCACCCTCCTAGATGGTTTCAGGCCAAATAATAAGTTATGAATGAACTTATCAATAAGCTCTTTGAAGCTTTTTATTTGACCCTTAGGTAAACTTGTGAACCGAACGTGTTGCCCCTATGAGGGTGCCTGAGAATGCCCAACATCTCATTTCATCTGGCACTGAGTAAATATTAGTAGCTGACTGGTACATCTCTACATGATGAATGGGGTTTATGCTCCCATCATATATTAGTGTTAGCCCCTGGGGTTTAAACTACGCGGGAGTAGGATAGCTTATTATTTCTAGGAAAAAGGGAGACTCCGTGTATCCCCTTTCAAATGGATTCTTACTCCTTATCAGGTCACCTAACTTATTTTCAAGCCTTTGAATGGAACTTTTTCCAAAGCTTTTGATGGTTGTCCCAAGACTTTCCTCTCCCTGATCCTCCTTAACACATATTAGATAATGTATAAGAAAAATACCTAGGTCCAATATAGGTCGACCCCCTCTAGGTCGATGTTCCTTTATGCCCCTCAGAGCATTATCTCATGTCACCTTTGATTTGAGAAGCAGGTGGGGCACTGCATTTGGTCCCTAGTCTTTCAAAGGTTGGTTGCTTGGTCAGCCTAATGAATGAACTAGCTATTTATTATGACAGATTCTTCATCCATGTTGTAGATGTTGTTCTTGGGATAAAAGACTTCTTTCCTGGTTGGTAAGAGTACTCTCAACTTCTTGGCTATGGTTCAACCTATGCCTCTTCTTCTTCTTGAATTTCATCACTCTGAATCTCATCATATCCCAATTCAAGCTAGTGGGATCCTTAAAAACTTCTACATCTTACCCCTGAGGGTCCATCTTTCCTCAAGAATTGAGTATTTCCATTGGGGGGGTTTCTACTGCGCCCGTCTACCAGAGTATAAGGATTTTTCATTCCCTCTGATGGTTATCTTACCAATTCCTGGGTAAGAGCCAACATTTGTGATTGCATCTACTCTTGACTTGTTGTCATCATTCTCAGTGCTCAGATGAGCTCTGTAATTTTTTAGAGTGGTGAAGCATTCATCCCACCAGGAGGCGGTGATCGAGATAAGTCTGATGACATTTTTCGATCAGTAAATTGATGTTTCCAATAAGTAATTCAATCCAAAATTTTATGTGTAAGAGAGTGAATAGTAATCTTGAAATTTTGAAATCTAGGTTAATTTTTCTACTCATAATTTCTAGATCTATCAAACAAATAGAATTTGAGATTAACTAATGATGATTTGAGGATAAAAACACCATCAATGTGATGGTAAGTAGTGACTTTTTGGATCTAATTTTTTTAGTTTGAAGTTATACCCATAAATTTCTAAATCTAATGAATAAACAGAAGTGAAGAAAACAATAATGTTTAATGACTATCTCTCTAAACCCCCTCTATCCATAATCGAACACATCAACCACCCAAACACCACCCTAACCCTTCTTTCACCTTCTAACCACCCCATGGCCACCTCGTAACCCCCTCCCCCCCCCCCCCCCCGTTGAGGCTACCACCTAACCCCAAAACTATAAAGGTTAGTACTATACCCACCTTCAATGGATCTTGAGCCGCCATCCCCAAGCCAGATAGTGTTGTGAAACTATCTCCTTACGATGTTACTCCCACAATTCATAATAGTGCTACTCTTGAGGAAGGTCAAATAATTGACACCAACTTTGCTATGGGTATAGCCTCCATGCAACCCAATGAGATTGAGAAACATGGAAACTTCATTAACGATACTGACGTTGAAAAAATGAATGAGTTAAATGAAGATAAAAATCGTTATCTTAGTTTTCTCCTGAGCAAAGGTTTCACGCATATGAGGATATTAATTTTAATCTTGGAGTTGTTCCCGCCAGGAGAGAAGACATCCCAAACCACCATTTTCCCAAAAAAAAACACCACCAGGTAAAGGTTGTTGAAAACCACTCGACAGTCTCTGGGAAATGTGCGTTACAAGGTAACAGTTATGAATCCTTATTATCAGGGGGGACACCACAAGAAATCTATCACCCTAATAACATTAGTCAAATCGTACTTAAATGCGATCAAATAACTGGTGTATCCACTATCTCCAAGGTGGATAGTCGTGTAGACCCTAAACCATAGACTAGTTGTACTCTCAAGTCTTAGAGTACGATGGTAGCCCCCAAACCTACACCTACCCTCAAACTCTTTTACCACAAGCTAGAAATGGTTAATGGTATTCCGTTGGTTAAACAACCTATTGAGGTAGCAGAAGCTGGGAAAGCTATGTGGAGCAATAGTGTAGTAGGATACTTTCTTGGCAGAAGATTGCCCTACACTATGGTCAATAACCTTGCCCACAAACTATGGGACAAACATGGCCGCTTGCAGGTGATTCCCCACGACAATGGCTTCTTTCTATTAAAATTCAAGAATGTTGAGGATTGAGATAATATCATTGCTAATGGCCCTTGTCACTTTGCAGGTAACCCCAACATACTAAAATAATGGCAACCCAACTTCAAGGCTAACAAAGATCTCACCAAGTTTGTTCCTATATGGGATAGATTCCATAATGTGCCACTCCAATACTGGACTGAAGATGGCCTCAGCTACATTGCCACCGCTATAGGTAAACCGCTTTACGTCGATGCATCCATGAAAAAGAGGAATATACTCAGCTATGCTAGAATCTCTATTGAAGTAGATGACAATGATAGATACCCCAAGACCATCAACCTGCAACACGATGATAGTAATTCTATTAAGATCAATGTGGAGTATCAAGGTATGCTATAATCATGCTCCAACTGCCTTGTCTTTGGCCACAATATATCGAAACGTCCTCATGTGTCTAGAGTGTGGATGCAAAAACATACAACACCCAAGATTGATGAAACAGAAGAAACACAAAGCTCTGATTGGGAAATATTGGGTCGTAAAGGGAGGGCAAAGAACCTTACACTCGAAATTGCCAAGACTTCTCCTATTGAGTCCACGGTTGTGGAACCACTGATCAAACTCAAGATGCCCCCCTCACCATAGCCAACACGTTTGATACTCTTCAGGATATTAAAGAGGCTTATCTCAATGAAGTAACCACAATTCCCACTGGCAATCCTTCTGAAACAATAGCTGGGACACCATAAATGCAATATCAAGAAAATTCCCCTACCATAGTCAATAGGTTTAATGGCCTACAAGAAATAGAGGAAGTCGGTGACACTGAAGCAACACCAACTCCTTCTGGAATGGTCTTAAAAATTAAAGATATTGATGGCATGGGAGGCAAAATATAACCAAATTTATCCAAGAAACAGAAGAAGAAACTTCTGAAGAGGACTCTTGGTATGCCTAATACCAGTGTTAACACTCCACTAATCCAAATCAATCTCATTGATTAATCTAGCTACATGGAATATCAGGGGTTTAAACTCCCCCATAAAACAGCAGGAAGTTTGAAAACTCATCAAAGATTACAACCTTTCCCTTATTTTCCTTGTTGAGACCAAAGTCAAAGGAAGCAACTTGCTAAATGCTACCATGAACAACTTACCTCAATGGGAAACTATAAATAACTACTCAACTCACGGTGGAGTAGCCAGAATTATTATGGGGTGGAATCCCAACCATTTCAAAGTGCAAACCATTTCTACTACTAACCAAGCCATCACTGGATTCATTACTTCCTTAAGCCTTGACAAAACCTTCTTTGCTACCTTTGTCTATGCCTTAAACCTTCCTTCACAAAGAACCCCTCTCTGGACTTACCTAAAAAATAACTACCACTCCATCCAAAACCATAATTGGATCCTTATGGGTGACTTAAATGTGGTCAGGGCAAGAAATGAAAAGAATGGTTTACTGGATATTGATGTCAATGTTGTAGATGACTTTAACCAATGCTTCTATAATATTCAAGTGGATGATATGACCACTAGAGGCCTTTGGTTCACTTGACTCAAAATCACAATGAGGAGAACATCATTCAAATAAAAATTGATAGAGTCCTCATAAATGACGGGTGAAGAACTAATTTTACTGAATCCCAAGCCGAGGTTATATACCAAGGACTATCTGATCATTGCCCTATCATTACCACCATTATACCCCAAGATCCAACGTAAATAAACCATTCAAATTCTTCAACTACTAGATGATGCATGATGATTTTAACACTGGGTTGGAGGAAGCATGGAGGAGGAGTGTTAAAGGAAACCCTATGTTATAAGTGTCCATGAAGCTGAAGATGGTCAAGCACGCGTTAAGAGACTTAGATCAAAATTTTTACAGCAATATTACCAAAAGAACTAATGATGCTAAGGCCTTACTTGTGCACCTCTAAAGATAGCTCCATAGTGGGGGAAGTAATAGTGGGATAGAAGAGAAGAATGCAAGAGCTGCATATGCGGAATGTTGTATGGCAAAAGAAGCCTACCTTAAGCAAAAATCAAGAACCAAGGGGCTGCAAGAGGGAGACCTTAACACTAGATTCTTCCATGCTAGAGTCAGAGGCAACACCAGTAGGAACAAAATTCTAAGTATCAAGAATCAACATGGGCACAAAGTTGAGGGGAATATGCAGATGGCAAATGAAGATGTTCTTTACTTCATAAACCTTTTGGGGCAGACTAACACAACCTCCCATCCATAGTCCTTAACCATGCTATTTTGAAAAAGCTTTCTCTTGATCAGGCTAACCACATCATTTCTCCAGTATCCAATGAGGAAATAAAGGTGGCTTTCTTTAATCTTGGTAAGGACAAGGGCCTTAGTCCTGATGGCTTTAACACTGAATTCTTTACCGAAAATTGGAATATTGTTAGGGATGAGGTAACTAAGGCTGTGGCCTCTTTTTTCAAAATAATACATTACTCAAGCAATGGAATTGTACTAATCTTGTGTTAATCCCAAAAACCAATGCACCATCCAGCATTGTTGTAGACCGATAGCTTGTTGCGATACCATTTACAAGTGTATTTCAAAAGTTATTATTAATAGGATCAAGCCCTACAATCCTCACCTTATAAATGATAGGCAATCTCGCTTTGTTCAAGAAAGATCCATCGAGGATAATATCCTCATCATGTAAGAGCTTATGCGAAATTACCATAGGAACAGTGGTCCACCTAGATGTGCTCCTAAGGATTGACATTCTTAAAGCCCGTGACTCTGTGAATTGGACCTTCTTACTTCATGTCCTCCACCATATATGGGCTTCCCTCCTACTTTCATTGGATGGATCAAATAGTGTGTTACTACTGCAAAGTTCTCCATACTCATAAATGGATCCACTCATGGTTTCTTTAAAGCTAAGAGAGGTCTGAGACAAGGAGATCCCTTATCCCCCTTCTTATTCATGTTCATAATGGAAGCCTTCGCTCGCCTACTTGATCTTCACACAAGATCTCCACATTTTATCTTCCACCCCAAATGCAAAGAGCTTCAAATTAACAATCTTTATTTTGTTGATGATCTATTTATCCTAGCAGGTGCTGACATCAACTCACTTGCCATTATAAATGTTGTAATCCAGGAGTTCAGTGCCATGTCTCGCCTTCACCCCAATCCTAAAAAATGCTCCTTTCTTGTTGCTGGGATTTCCAACATCGATAAAGCCACTCTCTCCAACCTGTTGGGATTTCAATGTGGTCAATTACCCATCAAATACCTTGGGGTTCCACTCATCTCCACCAAGCTGAAGCATGTTGACTGTCTTCCTCTTATTGACAAAATCACTAATAGAATCATGAGTTGGACTAATAGATTTTTTAGTTATGCCGGTAGGCTTAACCTCGTCACTTCTGTGCTTTTCAGCATGCAAATATATTGGGCCAGTATCTTTATATAACCCAAAAGAACCACTGAAGATATTGATACCACGTTAAGAAGATTCCTGTGGACAGGTCCGGACATGAAGCAAACTGGGGCAAAAGTGAAGTGGAGTGATGTTTGTTGCCCCAAAATTGAAGGTGGCCTTGGTATAAAAGATACGCATGTGTGGAATAAATCCACTATGTTTAAGCACATGTGGAATCTATGTACCAGGAAAGACATGCTATGGGTCCAATGGTGTAATATGTACAAATTGAAAGGCAAAAGTCTATGGCATATATATACACCGACTGATAGGGGTGGTAAACGGACGGATACGGATCGGATACCATGTTTTCCATATCCGTATCAGCTATCTGAATGTATTATCCATATCCGTATCCGTATCCACCCGGATAGTTAAAACACCTATCCATATCCATATCCGCTCGGATACCTCAGATTCGGATAATATCCGTATCCATTTACATTATTTAGCCATCGCAAAAAATAACTATTAAAATATCCAATCCAATTAAATCCAATCCAATCCAAATAAATATATAACAAAATTACTGTCTTCTAACATCAACAATTATGGATTCCATAATAATAGTATCATTCCATAATGATAATATGACTTAAAGCCATCCATACTTTACAGCCATATAAGCTTATAGCCATTCAAAAAAAAATAACAGTTGCATTCCATGACAGTAGAAATAAATATGCACCTTTTAGATTAAATCAAATTTATTGAGAATGATAACCTCATGGACCTTTTGTTTTCAAAACATACTGATATTTTTATTTTAATAAGTATATATTTTTATTTTGTATATAATATACCTGTTGTTAACTTCAGCTCTCATCAGAATTAAAACCATCTCTTTACTTTTCTGTTTCTCTTTTACATTCTATTATGTTTCTCTCTTACATTCTTTTTTGTTTCTCTCTTACATTTATTTATAATTAAGGAAACTAACGAACAACCACAGAAGGGTTTCTTTTCTCTTGTTTTGTACGAAAGAGAAATGAAATGAAGTTAGTTTTTTCGTTTGTTTTGAGTGGAGTATATGTTCATTAGTGGGGGTATGCTGTGTGTGATAGGGTGTATTGAAAATTTTATGTAACTCCATGATAAAATACCCAATAAAATAATAATACATGACATTTTATAACATACATAATAAAATAATAACTTTAGAGTGTTTTTGTTTTGAGTGGAGTATATGTTTATTTTGTTTTAGGGAATAAACGATTAAGGTTTACTTTAATATTATTTTATTAGTAATACTAATACTAGTATTATTAGTAATATTTTAAACATATGTTTGACGGATACGGATATCCGGTAAAACAGATATCCGATAAAATGGATACTCCGCATCGGATACGAATTATCCGTGTCGGATACTAGTACTATTCGTATCCATATCTGTTTTCTCGGATATTTTTATAGAGTATCCATATTCGTATCCGTTTCCATATTTTTGGATAAATATCCGCAAATTCGGATTCGGATATCGGACGGATGCGGATTTTCGAATATCCGTTTATAGCCCTACCGACTGATGCATCCTGAACATGGAACAAACTCATGAAACTCAGGAGTAAATTTCGTCCTCTAACCAAATTAATTATTGGAAATGGCCTAAACACCTTCTTCTGGCACGATCATTGGCACCCAAGGGGCCCGCTTTGGACGCTATATGGAGAGCAAACCATATATGACGTAGCAAGTAACCATAAGGCCAAAGTTGCTGACTACATTTTGAATGGAAATTGGGCCTGGCCTGCCACTGTCACATGGGAGCTAAATGAGATAAAAAAAAAAAGGCAGCCTTACCAAGCATCGACGTCAATACTGATGGTATTGTTAAGTGGACGGAAATGGCAAATGGTTTGTTTACCATCAATTCTGATTGGAACTCCATTAGACATCATCCATCTTCATCTGATTCGGCCACTATTATTTAAAATAGTAGTAACATTCCCAAATGCCCGTTCATTCTATGGCTGGTTTGTAGAGATGCTATTAATACCAAGGACAAAACTCTTAACTAGGGAATGTTCGATGACAACATGTGTGTTCTTTGTGATAACGCCATTCAGAACCAAGACCATCTTTTCTTCAACTGCAGCTTCTCCAATGCAATCTGGGAGGACATCAAGTGCAACAATTCGTATAACAAAGTTCCTACCACTTGGGAGGAAGTTATTATGGATGTTGCCACCAACTTCAAAGGAAAGAATATTAGTGCAAACATTAAAATAGCTTCCTTTGCTGCGGCCACCTATTATATTTGGATTGAAAGGAACAACAGAATTTTTAAGAAGAAGAGTTCCAATCATGCTGATAGCATGGATGAAATTTCCTTCTTTGTCAAGTGCAAGTCATATAAATGGTCAAAGTCTAGAATGAACTTTAATAATTGGCTCATTTGTATGAACTGTGGACTCAATGAGTCTCATTTGCTCATTGGTTAATTTGTTCTGGTATCATGTTCTTATCTGTTATTGGGCTATATGTTCTTCATGTTTTTACTATCCTTAGGTTAATTTCATCTACAAAATTGGATCCTAAGGGGGTATGTCCCCTTTTATTTTATAGTATTCTTAATTACCAAAAAAAATAGAAGTGAAGATGAGTAAATTTAATTTTTAAGATCAAAATCTAAAATTTATGAAGGTGAACAATATTTTTCACCTAGAATTGCGATAAAACTATTATGAAACTCATAGAATACACAGAAACTGAGTTGGATATGAAGAAGGATAAACCTTTAACTCAAACCTTCAAAGGATGGATCCAGATCTAATCTGAGTCAGATCTATGCCTATGACTAGGTTGTGAGCAATTTCACCCATGAAAATTAGCTAAGTTAATAAGTATTTTCCCACAAATGGAGCCAGATTGATGTTACATAGAAATGATGGTAACTTAAATAATTAGATGGAAATCAGTGAGTCATAGAGTAAGCTGTTAATGGGTATGAATATGAACAATAGATGCACAAGGTTTAAAGTGGTTCATCCCAATTGATCTTACGTCCACTATCAGTAACTTATTTTTCACTATTTATATAATGTTTATAGGTTACATGTAATTTCTCTCTTTAGAAGTATTTCTGAAGAGTTTTAGTACCGTTTACAATGATATTGCTATTGGAATGAGGTATAATAGTTGGGTATTTATAGGTGACTTGGGGTGAAGTGTGCACCCCAAGTCACATGGAGAATGTTGGTTGATTTCTACCATTATATGAGTGTCTTGTGTTCTTATAGAAGTTGCCTAAAGTGTGTGATTATTCTTCCCACGTGTGATGTTACTATGTGTACCCACTAGCACAGTCTTAGAATTACAAGAATAGCCTTTCTGATGAATTATGCACGTTCATAACTGTTTGTCTGACTTTGGTCGACCCTATTGAGGTCAACCCTATGAGGTCGATCCTATGGGGCCGACCCAAATAGGAAAAAGTTTAAAAGCTTCGTGCTATTGTGGATAAATCATATCTGAAATCATCAATCATGTTCGTGTTTCCATGCATGTCTGTCACTTATCTCATTATGCTCGTGTTTTAATTGATTATTGCTTAATTTGACTGATTGGTAATGGACTTTTGTTCTATTTATTCCTTTGTCTATCCTAGACAAAAGGGGGAGAAATTTTGGAATTCAGGAGAAGTATAAATTTAGGGGGAGTATTTTAGTGCATGTGTTTCATTTGATAATTCATGTCAATTTATATACATCTCTTATATCTTTTGTATGTCACGTGGTATATGTTTAAGTGTGAAGACTTACAGGGTCTGTGATGTTATTAAACTATTGATTAAAGAATCCATACATGTCTATCAAGTCTAGTGTGTATTAAGATTGGGTAGATTGATGCATAGGAATTTTTTATCCACTCATTTTTTATTTTAGATCTTTTTCATTTTTTATTTTGTCCCGAAATAGTCAAACGGGGAGAATTGTAAGGACATGTCTTACACTCTTTTTAGTTTTTAGTTTATTCTATCTTAACTCTGAAACAAACCTTTAAGTCACAGTATCTTTGTATCAAGTTTATCTGGTTACAATGCTATATCATATGAAGACAAAAACACAAAACAATGGACTACGATAACCTAACTGAATCGGACAACTTCGTTACATATCGGAGATTTGGTAACGGAACCAATTTTCAAAAGTTTTGTATTCCTCATAGTTTATTTTATTGCTTGGAAGTGACACGAAGTGACTTTAATGAAAAAAAATTGGAAAAGGTTTTTTAAAAATATTTTTTATAAATTTTATACAAAGATCAACTTTAAATGACCTCTTCGAATGAGTTCACACTAGATCTTAGGCAGTCGACCTCGATTAAAAGAACTTTTCAAATGGGGAACACTCGATTGAAACTATTTTTAATAAGTAACCCTCGATCGAAGAATGTTTCGAACAAGGGCCCACTAACTTCCAAAAATAACCCTAGATCGAAAGTTTTATATATAGAAACCTCTCGCTCTAACGAGGGCTTCTTGATTCAAACGAGGACCTTTATCTTGTAAAACATGTTTTAATTGGATCTCTTTCACTTCTAACCTATTTAAACACCTTTAGACTCTTATTCCAATTAACGAACCTAGTTTTTTTTTCAAAACCTTGATTTGGTTTTTCTAGAGTCCTTTTTATGAGAGTTTGTCAACTCCATGCAACTAAAATAGACTCTGGGTTTACGAATCCCCTGAGATCTTCTACATTAAAGAAAATATCATATAGGATTACGTGTGGTTTGATCGTTCACCAACTGAGATTGGTGACCAACGAGGTCTTGGAGGTTGTGTAGTTGTTTTTTGAGATTAGAGTGACTATCGTTAATACGGGCAAAGCTAAAGGAGAAGAACATAAGGGAGTGGCATCATGGCGTGTATTATTATTGTATCTGTAAGTCATGTCTAAATTCTTGTTAAGTTTTTAATCATATTTCAGTACCATTGGACTGTTTGTAGGTTGGGAGCAATATCGGTATTTCCCACGAGAGTTTCCACTCTAAAAATACTAGGGTGATATTTGTGATTGATTTTATTTTCTTTCGCTATTAATCAACAACTGCATGTAATTTGGACTAAATAATTTTATTGATTAAAATTAAAGTTTGGTTCAAATGTAAAAAGGATTTTAATTTTTTTTAATTGTTGATTAATCAATTAAATATTAACCCTTAGGACATACCCTATTCAAGTTCCGCGAGTAGGAGACAAGGAGACTTGATCCATCAGGTAATCTTGTTATATGATTACATGGTCATGTGGTGGACTAGTGGTTTCCTCTTTTATTTAGGTATGGGTGTTCTGCAATCCATTAGGAGTGGTTATTTCTATGGATTGACCCTGTAAGGACAATTTGTCCATCTTTATGTATAGGTTATGTCATACGCCGTTACAAGATTGATGGTTGATAAGATCACATCGTCATCAACGAAATCCGAAATCCGAAGATCAAAAGAAGAAGGAATCTGGAAACAGTCAGCCGGACCGGTCCGCCCCAAAATAAAAAGAACCGATCCGACTGCGGACCGATCCGCCCAGGACCGGACCGGACCGCCTTGCAAAATGAGTCCAGAGAACACCAAACCGATTGCGAACCGAATCGGCTTCAAATTAAAAGAACCGATCCGCTATCGGACCGATCCGCCTAAGGCCCAGACCGGTCCTCCCTGGATAAACTCGGCTAGATCGTGTAGCAGATTTTTTAGGGTTTTGACTCCTTATTTAAACCACGATCAGTAGTTGGTTTCGATAAGACTTACACACGATTTTCAGAGCATATCAACCCTAAAGTCTTCACCTATTGAGTCCTATGATTCTAGGTTTTCAGATTCACACATCTTCCATATCTATGTGAATCAAGTTTGCTAACCCAAGAACACCATTGCTGTTGTTCAACCCTTTTGAAGTGGACCGTTTCTTCCTCTTCATTGCAGCCCTACTGGAAAGGGATAATTCCATCCGCGACTACAGAATCCGATGCGTGCGGGTAATTCTTAGTCAAAAACTTATATTTCAGTGTAATCCGATTGTAAGCCATTTCTCTAACAAATTATAGTAATATACAAATGGTTTTTCCCCTGTAGGGAATTTTTCCTTAAACTTTGTGTGTTGAATTATTATTGCATAATCTTTACACTATGTCTATCACGCCTAGTTGCATGATTAGGGTTAATTTGGGTTAAAAAGGTGTTTATTATATTATTTCTTAATTGAACGCAAGCGCCAACTCTTTCGAATTGGTATCAGAGCAGGTTACGCTAATCTATCGCGTATTCCTTTTTTACGCAAAATTTTTCTAAGATATCAATTTTCTAAAAAAATGATTTTTGAAAAAGTGCTTGTTCAAATGGAGAAGTTATATAATCAGATGCCTATTTTTGACGGGTCTAATTATGCCTACTGGAAAGCTCGTATGAAATCGATTTTAAAATCTATTGACGAGCGTGTTTGGTTTCTTTGCAAAAATGGTTGGACTCCTCCCACGGTCACTGTTAAAAACATCACCACTTTAAAACCCGTGCCAGCCTGGACTGAAGATGATTATAAATTATCCAATTTTAATTCCCGTGGTTTGAGCGCTATTTCTGGAGCTGTCTCTCCTGATGAGTTTGGCCGAATTATGACGTGCACCACGTCTAAAGAGGCTTGGGATGTTTTGAAACTAACACATGAGGGTACGAACGCGGTTAAAGAGTCAAAATTACAAAATTTGGCCACCCAATTTGAGACTATCTCCATGTCTGAGTCCGAATGCTTTGATGATTTTTATGCACGTTTGTCGGACATTGTTAACACATGTTTTAATTTGGGTGAGGTGATTGATAACACGCGTGTCGTTAAAAAGATTTTGAGATCTCTCCCAAAACGCTTTATTTCTAAAGTCACTGTTTTGAACTCTTTGGGAAATTTGAAATCACTTAAGTTGGAAGAACTTGTAGGAGATCTTCAAACCTATGAGATTGACATGTTTCCCAAAACCATTAAGGCTAAGGATAATGGCATTGCTTTAAAGACTCATTTTAAGAAAAAGAAAGAAAAAGTTTGTGATTCCGATTCTGAGGAAGATTTTGATTTTAATGACATGGCCTTGTTTGCGAAAAATTTTAAAAAATTTCTCAACATGAAAAAAAATAATTCTTCCAATAAAAAGAATTTTTTTGAGAAAAATAAAAAGAAAGGAAAGGCCAAAGAAAGTGGTGAGAGGGAAAAAGAGAATAAATCCGATGAGGAGTGTGAGGAAGATTTTGAGAACGTCACTTGTTTTGAATGTAGGGGTAAGGGACATAAGTCATTTGAGTGTCCTATGTGGCTTAGAAAGAAAGGAAAGAAAGTAGCCATGCCTACCACACTTAGTGATAGTGAGGGTGATGAGACTAGTGGTGAGAAGTTTGTAGCTTTTTCTAGTCGTGTGAGCACACCCACCTTGTCCCACAATAGTGCCCACGAATGTGATAGTGATGGTTTGATCGCTTCAAGTGAGGGAGAAAGTGAGAGTGAAAGTGGAGATGAAAGTGAGCTCCAAAAATCTTTTAGAGATTTGTACACCGAGACCTTGAAAACAAAGAAGTATAATAGGGATTTAGGTCATCGGGTTTTAGATTTGGAGAAAGAGAAGGAGGTTTTGAGAAAGGAGAAGTGTGATTTGACCGACACGTTGTCTAGTCTGACGACACGTGTATCCCAACTCGAGAGTGATCTCGAACGTGCCAGGGTGGTCAAAGTCAAGTTTGAGAACGCACCTAAGAAGATTGAAAAGGTGGTTCTTAAGGGTAAAGGTGAGAAGTTAGGAATAAGTCATGACGGTGCTTCTGCTTCCCAATTAGCACCCGAGCTGGTTCCCACTTTAGTGACAGTTTCACATGTGTCTCACCCTAACCCACCTAGGCGTCCCATTCCTATTAGGACAGTGCATCCTAGTGTTTTTGAGAGAGGTGTTCCTAGGCCTATTTATGTTTGCTCACATTGCAAGAGGAGAGGACACCTTAGGGAATTTTATTTTAAGTTGGGGTATGTGTCACGTTTTTCTTCTACACGTGTTTCTGGCACACATGCTCCCGCACATGATACTTGACATGCTCCCGGAGACTACATGTGAGAGTTTTCACATTTAGGTGAGCAAGTTAAGTTTTTAGTCAAAACTTCACAAGAATTGATGGAGGTTTTTCATAAGCTATCACCATGGTCACCACCTTTGAAAAACCCCTCTGCACCTAATGATTGAGGTTTGACTTATTTACTAGCATAGGGTGATTTTCATGATGACATTGTTTGCCTATTGCTAGTATGTATCATTTTGTATATATTTTTTCCTTTAAGAAAATTTTAAGAAAAGCACAAAAAGATTTTATTTTGATAAATTTTTTTGAAAAATCCAAAAAGATTTTTTCTTTTGTTTTGCACCTTTTCTGGATGAGCATTTAAGATAGCCAAGTCACAACTTCATTTCATATATCCATGTGACTGTTTGGTAGATATTTGAGACGCTACATCATTTCATCCATGTGCTTAACATTGATTGGAGTCCTTGAGATGTAATTAGTGATATCTTCCTACATGTTTGACTCCTATATCCTTTAATGCACACATGCACGGCTATAATTGATTATTGCACTTGTCTATCACATATTGGCTTGAGTGTTTCTATCTCAATTCTGTCTATACAATGTACAATATGCGATAAAACTTGACAAGATTGGAATGCATGTAAAAACCGTTTTGGTGAGACTGTGTGATAATTTGCATAACGGGGAGGGGCTGCGAATGTTGATTCTTTATACTTTGCGCAAAAGCCACCGTTTAAAAGGACCTAAAAATGGAGGTATTGTAATATCCGAGGTCCTAAGAGGTTAAAAGAGCCCGAAAAAAAAAAATTTAAGGCAATAAAAAGCAATTCGTGCCAAAAATGGGCCATTTAGGTTTCACCATCAATTCTCCAAAGTTTGAGAATTTAGTATACCTCTATTATAATATAAATCTGAGGGAGTTTGGTTGGAGAATAAAAACGGGTTTGCACTTCCTTGAAAGTCCTGAAAAAGCATAAAATCATTTTGGACGTTATTGGTGTAGAAATCACTTTGAGCTTTGATTTGTAGATTTGATATAGTCAATATCTTATATTTCCACTCTTTTACACCAAAGGAAGCATTTGAGTTCATTCGTTAGGAATATCCAATATTCATCGTGCATATATGTCATGTTTGTATGCATTGATTTTCCTATCGAATTTTGATCACACCTCTTCATTTATGCTATCATCGACTTGGTTGTTTTATGTTCATTAATGGTGTTATTTATACCTTGTGTCACCCCGGTTTTGCTTGTTTATTTCATTTCTCTCATTTTGTCTATTTGGGGACATCATAAAAAGGGGGAGAATGAATTATCTGATTAGAATGAACTATCTGATTATGGGGGGAGTTTTGAAATTTGAGGTTCATCATAAATCTGGTATATATGTATATATGCATATGTTTATTATCTCATTTCAAACTCGATACGTCACTTGGTATTTGCTTTATCTCATGTGTGTAGGTACATCCTTGATAATCCCATGATACACACCCTGATGAGAAAAGCGTGAAGATTCCTGAAGAATTGAAGAACAAACGATGCAGCCTTAGTCATATGTACCTCTTTCAGTTTTGGGTTCATGGAAGGGTAGATTTGTATAGGCATTGTTCATACTTGATAATTCGGATTTTTTTATGTTTGTTCCGACATAGACATAGGGGGAGATTTGTAAGGACAATTTGTCCATCTTTATGTATAGGTTATGTCATACGCCGTTACAAGATTGATGGTTGAAAATCTCACATCGTCATCAACGAAATCCGAAATCCGAAGATCAAAAGAAGAAGGAATCTGTAAACAGTCAGCCGGACCGGTACGCCCCAAAATAAAAAGAACCGATCCGACTGCGGACCGATCCGCCCAGGACCGGACCGGACCGCCTTGCAAAATGAGTCCAGAGAACACCGAACCGATTGCGAACCGAATCAGCTTCAAATTAAAAGAACCGATCCGCTATCGAACCGATCCGCCTAAGGCCCGGACCGGTCCGCCCTGGATAAACTCTGTCAGATCGTGTAGCATATTTTTTAGGGTTTTGACTCCTTATTTAAACCACGATAAGTAGTTGGTTTCGATAAGACTTACACACGATTTTCAGAGCATATCAACCCTAAAGTCTTCACCTATTGAGTCCTATGATTCTAGGTTTTCAGATTCACACATCTTCCATAACTATGTGAATCAAGTTTGCTAACCCAAGAACACCATTGCTGTTGTTCAACCCTTGTGAAGTGGACTGTTTCTTCCTCTTCATTGCAGCCCTACTGGAAAGGGATAATTCCAGCCGCGACTACAGAATCCGATGCCTGCGGGTAATTCTTAGTCAAAAACTTGTATTTCAGTGTAATCCGGTTGTAAGCCGTTTCTCTTACAAATTATAGTGATATACAAATGGTTTTGCCCCTGTGGGGGATTTTTCCTTAAACTTTGTGTGTTGAATTATTATTGCATAATCTTCATACTATGTCTATCACGCCTAGTTGCATGATTAGGGTTAATTTGGGTTAAAAAGGTGTTTATTAGATTATTTCTTAATTGAACGCAAGCGCCAACTCTTTCAGACCCAAGAGAAGCACAATAGGTACCCAAAGGTTAGATCTTTCGCGTGATATATATATATATATATATATATATATATATATATAATAATGCTCTTGTGCGGACTAGTCCGCATTTTAAGAATGGGGATCGAACATGTGTCACCTAACGGTGCGCCTAGAAATTATCGCCTAGATTATAGGCACTTTCTCTCTCTTTTTTGGGTTCACCGCCAGGTGACACATGTCCGGTCCGTATTCTTAAAATGCGGACTAGTCCGCACAAGAGCAGGACTGTATATATATATATATATATATATATATATATATATATAAAACTGGTCTGGCGATGGAAGTATTCATATGAGTATTTGAATTGTGTTACTATTCTTATTATGATGTTGTTACTTATTGGTTATGAGGTAGTATATGCGTGCTACGTATGCTTTATTTCTCTTATTACATAGTTAGAGACATTACTATACTATATTCTTATAGTGCTATCTTGTAGCTAGTTTTGTAGAGCTCAAAGTTTCTTATATATTGGATAACTGGGTAGCTAGGTCAATGATGGGATAGATCGTGCAGATATCATATCATAGTAGATATACTAATGATGGGTATAATGTATTAGGATATTAGGTATTACCGTAGTTAGTCTAGCGATGAGTAAAGCTTACATGAGTACTATGTTAAAGGACTTAACATATATATAAACATGGACATTATGTGCGGTGAGGGTACTATGAGATAGTAGTATTAGTATATTAGTTTCAGTGAAGATATTATATTTCATTATGAGTTAGGAGTTACGTAGGCTACACGGTTAGTATTAGGACTTGGATACTTATGTTGATAGTTATGTCAAGTTTATTTGGACATTTAGCTAGAATATACCTTAGGATTGGTGGGTGAGGTATTTTAAATATGAGCATCAGGAGGAGGGCATGAGAGGTAAATGAGTCGTATTTAATGTTGTTACGTAAAATAATTTGTTTCTTACTTATTTGTGGGGTTTAACCCGCGTAATTTTTCTAAAAAACTTTTCAATTTTTTATCAGTTATAGGAGCATTAAAGAGCGGACCAATTACAGGTTTAAACTTATTTAATTATTAAAAGAAGTGGAGATACTTCTCATCATATTGATTTTATATTCGGACGTTGTACAATTTAATTTATTGTTTAGAGACTTTTATGGGTCACGGTGGGTCCTAGAGTTATTTACATTTAATTTTTTATTTTGGAGCAGCTGAGACATTTGTATTGGGGGACATATTCAGTTATTTCAAACTCATACATGATATTTCATTTTATTGGCATCTTTTATATACTATCGAGGGTGGTTTTAGTTTCCTTTAGGTTATCATTAATGCTTAGAATTATATATATTGTTTGATGTACCCTACCTTTGGCGTTGAGATTTGACCACAAGATATGTGAAAAATAGGGGTTGTACAAATGTTGAATAAAAATAAATCCCTACAATAAGGATAGATAGCTGAAATGCAAGTCTGAGTACTCAACTCTACTACTCCAGCTTATGCTCACCTAAAATGGTGTTTAAGAAAATAAAGTTGGTTAGACCCCTCAACTTGCAAAAAAAAATAGATTACTAAATCATAATAGTATTAAATGCAATTCATTTATGTCTCATGCCATCCTATGGGCACTCGCATCCAAAATATCTCACCTCATATGTCCTAAGGTATATCCTAGCTAAAAGTCCCACTATACTATACCAAGCTATATTGTGTCAATATCATTCCCAAGATGAACAAGTAGGGTAAACAATATCAATTTAAGGCTAAAACTTATTAATGTAACTCTACCTATGTAATAAATGTAATAAATTGTATGTAGTATCCATACACTACATCATAAGCAAATAAGTACAACATCACAATAAGAATAGCAGAACAATCCAAATCCTCATATGAATATTTCCATTTATGGACCAACTACATATATATAGTTATTACTCAAATGTTAAAACCTTCGGGTACCTCTCCCGTACATTTATCGAGTCAATCTATAGGACTCTTTCCCTAACGAATTATTAAACGTGTGCACAAAGAAAAGGGTAAACCACTATGTCATCACACCAGTCGTTAATCACATACCAAGACTATCTGATGGATCAAGCCTCCTATATCTCCCACTCATGAGATGGTTGACCAACTATCATATATTATAGGGATATAGACCTATAGACAACATACATAATTAGACAGGGTGGTAGTACAGGGTATTGCAGAACAATCTCATCAAATCCCCAATGACAACACAAAGCATAACCATACAATATGCAGGTAAACTACAAAAACGTCTCAACCTTTTAACTTGGACTAATATCTCACCCCATAAAATCCTCGTATTCATAGGCACCCTCGCCTATTAAAAGTTATATCCTCTATAATAACGAAACCCTAGTGTCCTTTAAAAGTCCCATAAAAAGAGCCATGCCCAAAAACCCTCTTTGGTAACCAAAATAAATACAAAAAAATAAAATTTTAGAGGTTCGACTCACTCCAGGCCCCTAGGGGACTCGATTCAGCCTCCCCAAAAAGGTACGCTTCCAAAACGACATTGTATTATAAATCTTGGTCTAGAATTCAATTTTCGTGACTTTCATCACACCGGATCGTATTTAATGGTTTTCTTAACCTATAACTAATCTCAAAACATCCCAAATATGATTCCTGAGTGTTTCTAACATTAAATGATCATTTCCTAGATCAAACCATCAAAATAAGGGTCACATCATCAATTTAACATGTATTTTAATTAGGTCTCATCTTAAGTACATGTTTATTTGTTAAAACATATTTAAATCATTAAAGTTCTGTCTAAACATGTGATTTGTCATATTAAATAAGTGTTACACCAGATCTAAATAGCTTTAATCAATTTATAACATTAAAACTAAGGTTCTTCAATTAATATGCAAGAGATCTCGACCTAGCATGTGACGAACCCCAATTTTATTTAACAAAGAAATCAGTCATAAATAAGTTACAAGTATAAAATATAATATTTTTTATTATAATTGTTGTATATTTAAGTTGGCTAAAAATTCTGTGACAAAACATTTGAGTCGTTGAGTCATTCTAGCCACATAGGCTTGATATGTATGAGTGAGGTGCATTCATTTGGATCAAATGGACTTTTCGACTTGAAGATCATGAAAGGCACTCTAAAACACAAGACTTCCATTACCACATACTTTGAAAACTATATGTTTGGTATTTTCATGAATTGACTTTAAGGCTACACACATTTGCACATTTTTCAAAACATGTATTTTAAATTAGATGAACAAGTGATATTTTTACTCAGTAATGTTAGTAACCATTTTGGGAAGTGGACTAGCGAAAAGTGCAAAGTTTGAGGCCTTTTCTGATTTCCAACCTCAAAGAGTTTGCACGGTCCAATTTTAACCAATGTGCATGGTTGCGCCAAGGTTTCAACACTAGTTGAAATCGTGCACATGGAAAATGTCAACAGTGCATATGACAGAGCACTTTTCAAAAAGATTCTATAAATAAGACATTTCCCACCCATTTCAAAATATCTGAGAAGATCATAATTCAAAAACACTTTTAAGTGCATTTTCGAGGTTAAGAGCTCTTATTTACGTCTTTATTATCAAATTTCACTCGTTCCTTCCAAAATTCTTAAAACTTAGATATTAACTTGATCTTTTATTTTCTGAGAGAATTGATAGATATTTTTGTTCAGATCTACACTGGCCTATTCAATTTAAACTATAATAATACAACCGTATTCCAAATTACGAATTAGAAAAAAAAGTCTTGGAATATTCTTAGGGTGACACATGATGGGACATCTAGTGCTAAGTGTGTTGGCAATGAAGTTCGAAACTATGATAATTGGGGAGAATGAGACTTTCAATAACTAGTACACAAGGTTGACAAAGTTGTTAACGCCTCATTCAATCTTGGAGAGAATATTCCAGAGAACAAAGTTTTTAAAAAAATTCATAAGACTCTTGCCTTATAGGTTTAACACTAAAGATGCCATTTTAAATAAGGTGAAAGACACAGACACTTGTAGCCTTGAGGAGTTGGTCGTTGAAAATTTATGACCAAGAGGAGAGTGTTGTTATGACTAACCTAAGAAGGACGTATCTTTTGTTGTTGAGTCAAAGGAGAATGTGTCTTTGAAGGTTGTTGATAAGCTCCCAAAAAATGTTGAAATAGACGTGGCTTTATTTGGAAACGTTTTAACAAATTCTACAAAAATAACAAGATTTTTTTCGAGAATGGTAGAAAATTTGCCCAGAGCCAAACAAAGCTACTAAACATATTCTTTTGGAGATAAGAGTAATCAAAAGAAACAAAAGTCAAAATAGGAATATCATTTCTATGGATGTGGAGGTGCAGGACACCATATCAATGTGTCTCCATCATCTTTGAGGAAGTTAGAGAGGAAAAAAATGTAGACAAGAAGAAGAAAGTTTACAAACCTAGTTTTGAGTGACTCGAAAAGTGAGAGTGATGAAAGCCCTATTAGTGAAGAAATATGGAGTGATATAACCTTTATGGTGGTTAGGCTGTATGAAAATGATAAAGTGAGTAGTCAGAGAATGTTGTTAGAAATAATAGAGTGAAAGCTTCCAATGATAGGTCATTTAGTAACTCGTCTTTTTGTAGTAGCAAAGGTTCACACACTTTTATTCCTAGATCACAAGAAGATAGTGACGATGGTGTTGAAGATATTCAAGAAGCATTTGATGAACTCTATCAAGAGTTTTTGAAACTCAAAAGGTCAAACCTTAAATTTTTAATTAAATTGAAAACTCTCCAAAGTGAAAGATGAAAAAATTAACTTTAAAAATTGAAATTGATAAAAAGGAAGAGATAGAACTTAAAAATGAAATTTTAAAAATTGAGTTTAAAAAATTTAAACATGAATTGCAAGATGCCAAGGATTTGAAACTAGAGTTGATTGATATAACAAGTGTTTTAGATAGTATTTTTTTAAATTCATGCTCAAGTGAAACCTAACAATCATGGCATTGGCTTCAAATATTCAACAAATGAAAAGGTTGCAAACTAAAAATCAAAGGTTAAAGGTTCTATTCTTGAAAATAAGGATAATGAACAAACTCCATTATTGAAAAAGAAGGAGATTGATCCTAAATCCTTTTTTATGAGAAATGGAGATGGATATACATTTTAGGGTAAGATGAATCATGTTGTTCACTTTTGCTTCAATAAGAAGACGCTTGAAAGAGTTGGTTTGAAAGATCAAGAGGTAAAAAGAATGTGAGAAGAAATGTTTCCTTTTGTACTTTTGCAAAGTACAAGCCCACACAAATTAATCTTATAGGTTCTTGAGAGAATGAAACCATAGGTTCAAGAAAAATATGAGAAGATTTTTTCGAAGAGATCCTATTGATGAACTTAGAGGTCAAGTGGGTGAGTTGATAAGAAGGGTGACCTTCCTCGTGCAAAATAAAGGTGATGCTAGAATGGAGTTTTCTAGACCTAGACTGTATACTCAAATTTCAAGGACTAGGAATAAGAATCGTAAGAGGAATGAGAGTTGGATTTCGATAGTTAGTAGTGGATTACCTAGGAATGAACGTGTAATACCCCGTATTTTCTATGCATTATTTAATTGAGAAAATTAATTATGTGTGTTTATTGTGACATATAATGTCACTATTTGTATTTTATGTGTTATATAATTCATATGGGAATTTGAACATAATACACAGTAATGGTAAGGAATTAATTAAATATTTAGAAGTGACTTAGTGGTATGGGCGACTATGGAATGATCAAAATTTTGGTATTTAGGGTTTCCTTGTTTGGATTCCCCTTAGTATTGGGTTCCACCAATTGTGAAGTAGTATTTTAGAATGTCGAGTTGCATGGAACTAATTAATAATTATATTTTAATTCATTTGACTTATACCGACTAATATATTAATTTAAGGAGATAATTAACTTAAAAGAATTTGTCATATTTGGGTCACGTAGAAAGTCCGATATTGACTTATAATAATGGGATTTAAGTCTATTGGATTAGTATATAGCTTGGGTAGAGTTTTATATCATTTGGAGTGGTATATGGACTCATTGGGTTGATGCCCATGTGAGGTCTAGGGTTAGCTTCATAGGAAGCTAAGTTAAGATGTCATTAGACATAATATAAACACATTTAAGGCTTGAGAGAAAAACCTAGAGAGTTAAGTAGAGGAGGCATGCAAGGGTTTAAGAGATTTGGGGCATTTGGGTATTAATTCCTCAATCAATCCATAAGGCAAGTTTATATTGACTAAGAATTTAAGTGGATTTTGGTTATCGTAGTAGTATTCATTCGAATCTAGACTAAAAAAATTATAAATATGAAATTGATACTTTGATTTTGTTTAATTCACCTAGAGTTGGTTGATGTAGGTTAGTATTATTGTTATACACCTTAGACTGTAAGGAGTGTGGGATTTAGGATGTTCAAAGGCTTTAAAATTAGGTTTTGGGTTATTAATGGACGTTTTCGGCACTTGGAGAAGATGAATATGACGTCCCCATAACATAATTGTTGAATTAAAGAAGTAGACATGGAAGTATGAGGAGTTTGTAGTATGATTTCATGGTCAAAATGATTTTATTAAAATATAACAAATTGGGGTAGGCTAATTCTATGTATTGATAGTATTTGGGATTTCACGGAGGGAGAAATTCATTTTAAAAATTTCATGCATAGATCAAAACTGATGCTGGATGCATTGTGCATTTGTTACTAACAGTTGAATATATCCTAGACTATAAATGATTTTTAGGTGATTCCCAATTAATATGAAACTAGATTTACATAGCTTTCCAACCATGTATAGTACGACACCTAATTAGCTCCCATTTAGTATAAATTTATTTCCAAAGTTAACCCCAAAACAAAGGTTGTTTTTGGACAGTCTGACCCTACTACACTAAACTACCAATATCTCCTAGTGTATAAATGATTTTTAGGTGATTCTAAGTGAATATGAAACTAAATTTACATACCTTTCAAACCATGTATGGTACAATACATAATTAGTTCCCAATTATTACATATTTATCTGCAAAGTTGGCCCAAAAAACAAAGGTTATTTTCTAGACAGTCTGACCCTACTGAACTAAAATGCCAATATCTATTAAACCGTCAATACGATTGAGGCAATTAAAGTTGTGTTATAAACTAGACTCGTTAATCTATATTTTGGCCCAATATTATCCCTTAGTTAGTTATGGTTTGATCTGGGTGTAATTTTAAATCAGAACAGAGGTGCTATCATAATAAATTGAAAGTAAAAGACATTAAATTGATTAGCGACACTAGAAGACAATTATTTATGATAAGACGGGAATATATATATATATATATTGAGTCGTTTATTTAAGGTTTGTACTTGTTTCTTTGGCTCGGTTGCATAGGGTTTTACTTACCTATTTAGTTTATGTGTAGAAGCATACCGTGGTGTGTGAGTGCTCATGGGTGATGTACTAGTCGGGATTTTAATGGGATGTGTATGACGTTGATAGTGTTGTATCCCTGATGATGATACGGCCTTTACCATGGTCCTTTTACCCTGATCTAACGATTGACGTACCCGTGTCCGTATTTAAAATGCTTACTAGTTGATATGACACACATGTTAGTACGCGACACTCTCTTGAGAATTCTCACCTCTCATCTAGTGTGCACGCCTATCGTACTACTAAAATGACTCATAAGTCAATTCTCCTCCCATAAATTCTTATTCATGAAATCGTATGTCTACGATTTATTTAAGATACCATCTTTCTATGGATTATTTAAGTTAATTATGTATTTCTCAATACCGCTTGGAAGTTTCAAACACTTACTGTAACAAGAAGCATTTATTCAATATTTATCTACTTATCCGCACAGTAGAAGAATTCCAGGTATAAATATATATAGAAATTACTCATACAATATATATACTAATCGGCACACCACATAAAATCTATGGTGCTGGCATACTCTGCTATCAAGTCCCCGTACCTCTCATACAAAAAAAGGGAAATACTAGTTCGGAATCACTCTCGAACTATATTAACACAATACACAAATAATGGAGGCGAATCATAGTTTCAAGTCACTAAGAAGTCAACACATACCCTCACGTCTCATAGGACTGCCTGACTATCATTCTCTGATAGCCTGTACCAAGGAATCCTATGTTCTAGGGTACGAGTCAATATCCCCCATAAAGGTCCCATCGAGATAAGACTGTCCCGGTGCGAAAATCTCTGTGATACTAAGCAGCACGGGTATGATTATACATAGATAAATATCATTATATATATACACATGCACTCGGTTATATATATATATATATATATATATATATATATATATATATATATATATATATATATATATATATATATATATCCCATTGTTCTTTTCGGTACACCCAAGACCCATAATAATATTCTATCCATACATGGCACAAATCACCCAAGTCCTACGTATAATTAACCCATTTCTTTTTATTCTTAAATTGTTGCCATTTCGTTAGTACTTGTCGTCCCTTAAAGTGTTTTCTTTTACTAAATGTAAATTCAGTAGGTGTACCCTCACAAACGTATTGGTCTAAGTCTTTCTAGAGTCTCCCTATACCTCACTTAACGTACGTACGATTTCTATCCAATTTTATGCCGCCGCTATCCCACGGTTACATCTCGTATAAAATTACATTTACCAGAACCTACTTGGACTCCACTGGTCCTCCTCATGACCCATTATGATCTTTAATTTATATCCAAGGGCTCCTACGCATTTTAATCGAATTAACCGAAAAAGGGAAAATTATACAATTTCTAGGAGGGGTTGATCGATCGATGAAAAGTGGTCGATCGATCGAACAGTCGATCGATCAACATTCTTGAGTCGATCGATCGATCAATCAGTTCTTGCCCATATTCTGCAATTCTAACCTACGGGTTTCCTCCATAAACCTTACCCAAAATGCCATTAACGAGTCCCAAACTCCCAACTGTAGGGAACATTTTATAAACTATAATAGACAATTTCTAACGTAATTTCCTCTTAAATCATCAATAATCATCATCAACTGAATCAAACTCAAAATATATCTTTAACCCTAGTTTATTTAATTTCCCAAGAAATTCATTGAATAGCATATTCCTATCTCTACTGGATATAAATTTTGTTTTCACCAATCTAAATTCAACAAGGAATCATCCTAACATGAGTTCTATTCTGCAATTTTCAACAATTTGTCCCAAACATCAATTATATTTAATTAAAACATAAATACTGTCCTCCTACACTAGCATGGGTGTGATATCAACCAAGATTACAGCGAGATAGATACTTACCTCAGAGATTAAGGTTTGATTCGCTGGTGTTGATGGGTATGGTTGTGTCCCACGCTTCCCGATCTACGCAGTGGTGGTGAAATTCGGCAAAGGTGTTGTAGGTAGGGTGGTTCTCTCCTTTGGAGTCTTCTCTTTTCTCCCTTCCTTAGTCTCTCTGCAACTCTACCATTTCTAGTCCTAGAGGACTCTAACTCCCATCAGATATACCCCTTCAATTTTCGTCCATAATTAAGCCTAAAAAATAAAATTACTAAAATGCCCTCTCGAGTTACCGGTTAGGCCTAAAAATGTCCCGAGACCTAAACTATACCCCTGGGTATATTTTTTTAACTATCTTGACCCTTCCGGACACGTTGGTTCACTCGAAATGACCATACAGGTGACTTATAATTTAATTACTTTACATTCCATTAATTAGTCCCGACACGACACAAGCGCATCCCGACTTAAATTTTATAATTGTAGTGTTATTCACTCGCGACAATTTTTAATAAATCCAATTCTATGTATTACTTTACTCATTAAGTAATTTCCACCAAATAATTACTAACTCAAATCACGCTAGTAAATATTTATTATAAAATTCGGATTAATATTAAATTAATTTATCTTAATTAAATTTAATAAGATCCCCATAATAAAAGCCATAAAAATACGGGGTATTACATACTTCCCCCTAATAACGGAATTTCGTCCCAAAATTTGGAAAATAAGGCATACCTGGTAAAAACAAATCTGGGTATTTTTCGCGCATATCTGCCTCACGCTCCCAAGTGGATTCCTCCACGTTATGATGCTCCTACTGGACCCGTACAAGTGGAACTACCTTCGACCTCAATATCCTCTCGCTATGGTCTAGGATAGCCACTGATCTCTCTTCATAAGAACTGTCGGGATGTAAGTCAATCTCCTCTATCGTGATGTGGGTGTGGGCGATATCATCCCGAAGATATCGCCTCAACGATGAAATGTGGAACACATCATGAATAAGGTGCAAGTGCTCCGGTAATCCCAATTTTTATGCCACCGGTCATACCCTCTCGATAATGGAAAATGGTCCTACATACCTCAGATCCAATTTACCTTTCTTTCTGAACCTCATTACTCGCTTCATAGGAGACACTCACAGCAATACTTGGTCTCCCACGCCAAACTCCCTGAAAAATTGCTTTGCATCGGTGTAGCTTTTTTATCTATGCTGGGCTACCTGAATGCAACTCCTGATTAGCTTGATTCTGGCTGACGTGTCCTGAATCACCTCTGGCCCGAGCAACTTGTTATCCCCCACCTCTAGCCAACAAGCGAAAGAACGATAAGGTCTACCATACAAAGCCTCAAATGGGGTCATGTTGATCGTAAACTGATAGGAGTTATTATAAGCGAACTCCACCAATGGAAGATACGGCTCCCAAGCCCCTCCAAAATTAAGGACACACATGCGTAACATATCCTCCAACATCTGATTAGTACGCTCAGTATGTCCGTCTGTCTACGGGTGATAAGCTGAACTCAATCTCAACTCTGTACCCATAGCCTCCTGAAACCTCTCCCAGAAGTGTGACACAAAAATCTTATCTCTATCAGACACAATATCCAGGGGCACCCCATGTAATCTCACTACCTCGACAATAAACAACTGCGCATACTGGCCCGTAGTGTAGTCTGTCCGCACTGGAAGAAAGTGAGCTACCTTTGTCAATCGATCCACTATTACCCATATAGAATCATGACCCCGCTATGATGTAGGCAGCCTAGTGATGAAATCCATGGAAATGCTCTCCCATTTCCACGTAGGTATCTCCAGCGGTTGAAGTAATCCTTGCAGTCTCTGGCGGTCCACCTTTACCATCTGACAGGTGGTACATTTGGAAATGAACTCTACAATGTCCTTCTTCATCCCACTCCACAAGTACGGACGCCTCATGTCCTGATACATTTTATTCCCTCCGGGATATACTGCAAATCTGGACCCGTGCGACTGTATCATCACTGCATGACGTAAGTCTTCTCCCTTATAGACCACCAATCTCCCATTAAAGTGAAAACCTCCATCCTAACTCACTGAATAGGACTCACCACCCTCAGTAGGAGTCGTATAATCTGATCCTGACAAAACGTATCAGTTGCTTGGGCCTGGATCACTCTCGTAACAATCTCTGGCATGACCGTCATCACAGATACAAAGGATCGGGCCACTGCGTCCTGGTGTCCCAACTCTTTCCACTTTTCTTTCCATACTTCCGCTACCTCACCTACCGGCCTTCGGCTTAACGCATCAGTAATCACTTTTGCCTTCCCTGAATGGTACTATATATCGAATTGGTAGTCTTTCATAAACTCCAGCCACCTACGCTGACGTATGTTCAACTCCCGCTGAGTGAACAAGTATTGCAGTGACTTGTGGTCTGTGAACAAGCGAAACTTCTCCCCTATCAAATAATGCCTCCAAATCCGCAATGCAAACACGACCGTTGTTAGCTCCAGGTCGTGGGTGGGGTAATTCCTCTCGTGAGGCTTAAGCTTGCGGGAGGCATAGGCTATAGCCTGCTCTTCCTTCTGAAGTAATCCACCGAGTCCCTATAGAGAAGCGTCAGTATACACCAGGTACTCCACCCCTGGCCTGGGTAAAGCAAGAACCGATGCCGAAGTCAACTTATCCTTCAGCTCGTCAAAAGCCAATTGACAAGCATCATCCCATACGTACGGTACACCCTTGCGGGTCAGATTCGTCAATGGACCCGCTATTTTTTAAAAGCCTCGAATGACTGCCTATAGTATTCAGCTAACCCCAAGAAATTACGCACCTCTATCGGTGACGTGGGTTGTCCCCACTCCCTCACTGCCGACACTTTGCTCGAGTCCACAGATATCCCCAATTCTGACACAACATGCCCCAAAAACTATACCTCCCGTAAACAGAATTCGCACTTCTCATACTTGGCATACAGTTGATGCTCTCGTAGAGTCTGAAGAACCTGTCTCAAGTGCTCGGCATGCTCCTCCCAAGTCTGTGAATAAATCAGTATGTCATCAATGAAGACGATGACAAACCGATCTAAAAACTCTCTGAACACTCGGTTCATCAAGTCCATGAATACGACTGGAGCATTGGTCAGCCCGAACAACATGACTCCGAACTCATAAGACCCATATCTTGTCAAGAAATAAATCTTTAACACATTTTGCTCCCTTATTCGTAGTTGATGGTATCCCAATCTCAAGTCTATCTTTGAAAAGAAGGAAGCTCCCCTCAGCTGGTCGAATAAGTCATCGATTCGGGGTAACGGATACTTATTCCATATTGTGACCTTATTCAACCCTCGGTAGTCGACGCACAATCTCAATGAACTATCTCTCTTTTTCATAAATAACACTGGAGCGCCCCAAGGCGAGGTGCTCCAACGAATGAAGCCCTGGCCTAACAGCTGCTCAGTCTGATCCCATAACTCCCTCATCTCCGGTAGAGCCATACGGTATGGTGCACAGGCTATTGGCCGAGTACCCAGCATCAAGTCAATAACGAAATCTATCTCTAAACTAGGAGGTAGTCCAGGTATCTCCTGGAACACATCAGAAAACTCGTGAACAATGGGTATCGAGTCCAAATGGATCACTATCTCTGTAGAGGTCTCCTCCTGTAGGTAGTATAAATGGGTGGACGGTCCTCCCTCAAGGGGAGGCATCGCCACCAAAAACATCTCCTGACCAGGAATGGAAAAGATAATACTCCTACTAAAATAATCTATCATTGCCCTATAAGTCGCTGGCCCATCCTGCCAATAATGGCGTAATGCTCATGCATATCTAAAACTAGCATATCCGCAGGTTAAACAAGCTACCAATCTCTATAACTACTCCCCGGCATATAAATAAAATCAAAGACCCATTCCCCAATGGTGAGTCTACACATGTCACTGTACTCTATGTTGGGCCTAATAATTTTGTGGCCCGTGCAAAGCTAGTGGCTATAAAACAGTGTGATGCCCCAGTATCAAATAAAATATGCCCCGTAGTGCCATGAATAGGACACGTACCCTCAATCGTGGGTGGCCCCTATGGTGCTGTTGGCTGGTGGACGTTATAGACACGTCCATATTGTAATTTCCCCTGCTGAACGGGGGCTATTGGGATGGCTGGTAGAGCTAGCATCTGAGCTGGTATTGGGAGGGCGGTTGGGAAGAGCGGCCTTTGTGGCTCATGACGGGCACCCTGCTGATGTGGGGCCCTATCTCCCTCTGGGCAATCCTGGCACCTATGTCCATTCTTGCCATATCTAAAGCACCTGACCCTGAAGTTTCCTCCCCTCTGTCCCTGCTGACCTCGGCCCTGATGGTCGTTACCACCCCGCCATTGGCTCTGTTAAAAATGTTGTTGGCCCTGATGGCCCTACTGCTGACGATGTTGGCCATGCTGACTGGACTGGCCCTGTCTAAAGCCCCCATATCCATGCCTAGAATCACTGGATCGAAATCGCTTAGTAGGGTCCCCTTATGGGAACTCTGCTCACTATGGCGGATCTGACCCTGAGCTGCTGGTGCCCCACCGGCACCATTACCTCTAGTCCGACCCTGTTAGATGGACTCCCCTGCTCGCTTGCCTCCCTGCTACTGGAAGGGGTGGTCCTGGCAATGCAACAGAGAGGCGTTGAGTACATCAGTGTAGGTACTCAACGACAGATAACCTATGAGACGCTAATGAATCTTCCAGGCCAATCCATCCAAGAACAGCAAAATTTTCTTTTCTTCGTTGGGTGCCTCATCCGGCACTATAGTGAGAAGTCTCGTGAACTCCTCCTCATACTTTGCAACTGTCATACTCTCCTGCTTAAAATTTAGTAATCTCCGCCTCATCTCAGTCTGTACGGCGGATGGGAAATATTTGCGATCAAACCGACCCCCAAAAGTCTGAATCGACATGCTATCCCTCTCCTCCAAGGTGGTAGTGAACTCCCACCACTGCAAAGCGGCCCTAATAGCTTGAAGGAATCCAGTAACCGTCTTTGAACGTCAGTGCACTCATACATGCGCAGATGCCTCTAGATGTCTTTCTTCATTGGCTGGCGATGACAATATCGGAACTACCCAAGAATTCCGGGGGATGTGCCTTCTGAAAGGCATCCCTAACCCTCTCCCATGTCGTGGGAAGCTGTGCTGGCACTGGCGCTATAGCCTAAACTAAGAGTGGGGCCTGTTGCACCACCGTTAACGCAGCATTCACTACCGGAGCAACTATGGCGGCGACTTCAATTGGTTTCATCATTCCCTGAGCCGGAGCTACTGGCTGCTTGGGCTGGGCATTCCTGTCCCGGGGTGCTTGCCTCGGAGGGATCTGAAATGAGAAGGTAGTTTATGTGACACCCCGCCTAATTAAATACTGGGAGATCACTCCTTTATTAAATTAATTCAAGGTGAACAGTTGGTTCATTCTCAGCATCACTGTCGAAAAATAAAACTTTTCCAATTTAAACACCCTAATTAATTAAGCTAAGTGTCAAAACTATTTAAACCTTTATTCCAATTTTATTAAATCCGGTTATAAAACCTTAAACCATTAACGTCTAAAGAGTCACACAATAAGTAGAAGAATAAAATGAACATTCAAGAGTATACCCAACAATAATAAATCCCAACATTAAAATACTAAGGAAAACATCCTGACTTTAACGATCCCGAAATAAAGGTACTGAAATTAAAAGAATTACAATCTCTGACAATATCAACTAAATAATGGGAAAAGGGCGACACATGCCCCCACTGGATAAAGCTGAACTAGAAGTAGAGTCAACAATGAGGTCGTCTAAACAATGGCCTGCAACTCCCACAAAAGCTACAGCGCGTTCCATCCAAAGGATCCTATGCAAGACGCCTCTGTGGCTGGGCACCTGTAATACATACATATATATACAAGAGAGAAAGAGAAATGGAAACGGGTCAGAGCCTGTATATGATTTAAAAATTCGTTTAGCAAGTATTTAAATTTATTACAGGCCAATGCAACAACATATCAGTGCGACACTCTCTTGAGAAATTCTCACCTCTCTTCTAATGTGCACTCCTATCGCACTAACCTTCCAAATGGTTTATCTCATCATATATCACACTATCTTTCCCCACGGAATTAACATATCTTAGGTGACTCTCAAGATTTAGGATTTAACAACATCATGGTTTAAAAAGGATAATTTCATTTAGTACAAAATGCTCATTTTAACTCTATTGATTCATAAAGTCTTTCAATATCATATTATACTTTTCAAAACAAGTATTTCCAATTTGAGTCATTACACATGTCTTACTTACCATAACAACACAGTAGGTAGTTTCCTAAATTTCAGAAGTTCATATATATATTAAATACTCGTATAATATATATATATTCTAACAGCACCCCACATAAAAATTATGGTGCGGGCGTACTCTGCTATCCAATCCCCGTATCAATCGTACTAAAGGGAATACAAGTTCAGAATCACTCTCGAACTGTATAAATACATACACAAACAATATTGAGGCGAAGCGTAATTTCCAAGTCCAAGAGGTCAGTACATACCCTCACGTCTCTTAGGACCATCCGACTATCGATCCGATATCCCGTACCTAGGATTTCTATCTTCTAGGGTACGAGTCAATATCCCCCATGAAGGCCCATTCGAGATATGACCGTCCCAGCGCGGTAACCTCAGGGATAGCAAGTAGCGCGGGCATGATTTTCACAAGTATATAATATATGCATACACAATCATATAAATATACTACTTTTATCATATCAATTTAGGTTTATCCCATAACCCATATTCACAACATTTATCCTTATTTTCCCATTATTAGTTATCACGTATAATGGTTCGTTTCTCACTTTAATTCGAAGGGTTTCTCCAACTTACTACGTAGCCCTCATGGACTCTATCCTTCCAAATGTACAATTCAGTAGGTATTCATTTATGTTCCAACGTAACCCTCTTACGTGTCTCTCCCCTTTAATATATACTTAAATTGTCCCTTATGTAAAATATCCCAAAATATAGATTTCGCCTTACATTAAAGGTCTCTTATTCATTAATGAATCCTACTGGTCATCATTAACTCCCAAATTATTTTAGCAAGGATGTCTAAGGAGTTTTCTTCATTTAGAATCAATTCAACAATTTTAAAAGGGGAACTTAAGTCTGCCAGGAGGGGTCGATCGATCGAGGTTAGGGGCTTGATCGATCGATCGAAGCTCAAGGCTCGATCGATCGATCAAGCAGGTATGGTGAATCCTGCAGTTTTGCAGTTACGGGTTTCATCTTCTAACCTCAACAAATTCCATATTTTTCATTCCTAATCGTCCTAGAAATTATACTACTAACATTATATCATCATATTATGTATTTTCTACGTAAAGCATGTAAGTTTCCGTCACTAAACATGGATTAACAACCCAAAATTCATGTAAATATCAAGAACCCTAGAAATCTCTTAAACATGGTTCTAACACATCTTTTCCAGAATTTCCTTCTTATAAAACATCATAAATTCATGGTTTAATCCTCTACATGGAAAAGGGTTTCCAGAATATTATTTAAATCATCCCTACATGCAATTTCCTATCTCAAATGGGGTTTTTCTTCCATACAACTCATCATAATCATTCCTAAACTAATATGAGTGATGCATCAACAAAAATAAGCAAGATAAACACTTGCCTAGAATTTTCGACGTTCTGGTTTGGTGCCGAATTTGGTGTGGTTGCGTTCCCCGTCTCGCAATCTACGCGTTGGTGGTGGAGGCGGTGCAAACGGATGGATTTCGGGCCTTGGATTGCTTTGGAAGCTCTCTCCTTCCTTCTCCTATGGCCATCACTTGTCTTTGGTTGTTATAACCCTAGAAGGAAACCTTAGACATCTGATATAACCCTTGAAATTTCGTGGGTTTAATTACCTAAAAATATAAAATGACCAAAATGCCCTCCCGGGGTACTAATTAAGCCTAAAATAGCCCCGAGACTCAAACTAAACCCCCGGGTACACTTTTCTGACTATCTCGACCCTTCCGGACACGTTGGCACACTCAAAACGACCATACGGATAACTAAAAATATTTTAATTTTATTAATCAACATTTATTCCCGACGCGACACAGGCGCGTTCCGACTTAAATTTTCATAATTGTCATTTTATTCACACTTGACAATATTATAAAAGTAAATCTCATATATTACTAGACTAATCCAGTAACATTCCACAAATAGCAAATTTCCAATAATTACTAACTCTCATCACGCTAGTAAATATTTAAAACAACATTCCGGATTAAAATTAAATTAATTTATCTCAATTAAATTTAATAAATCCCATAATTTAAAAGCTATAAAAATACGGGGTATTACAGTTTATTAGTCTACAGTTTATTATCAATCTCAAATAGCTGAAGATGTAATCCTAAATGCAAGAATACAGCAGTCCTAAAAATAGGGCTCTACATCAAAGACGCTAAGCTGGAAGCATAATGAGTCGCACAGATCCTAAAGGACACTAGAACCTGATGCTCTGATACCACCTGTGACACCTCGCCTAATTAAATACCGGGTGATCAATCCTTTATTAAATTAATTCAAAGTGCCCAGTTGGTTCATTCTTAGCATCACTGTCGTAAAATAATTTTCTTTATTAACATCCAAATAAATAATTAAACTAAGTGTCAAAACATTTAATTTTGTGTAATTTAAATTCCATTGTAAAGATCTTATTTGTATACACCAGTTTATAAATAGTACTAATGATAAATAAAACAAACCATTCAACTGAGTTATGCCAACTAGATTACACAATCCAAATAAATATCCACAACTACAGTCAACGTAATAGATAAAACGATCCCAAATAAAATAGAATACTGAAATAATAGAAAAGTAGGAAATCTCTCTCAAGTGTAAACAGAAGTCTAGAAATGGGCGACATATGCCCTAACTAAAGAGAACTAAATCATAAGCTGAGGAGTCAAAAGAAGAATCGTTTAATGCAAGGACCTGCAACTCCCACACAAGCTGCAGCACGTCCAATCCAATGGATCCACACCTGACGCCCCTGTGGGAGGGCACCTGTAATATATATATATATATATATATATATATATATATATATATATATATATATATATATATATATATATATATATATATATATATATATATATATATACAAGAGAAGGAAAAATGGCAGGAAAAGGGTCAGAGCCCGAGTGTAAAACAACTTTAAAAATAGTTTAGCAAGTATTTAAAATGCTTACTAGTTGATATGACACACATGTTAGTACGCGACACTCTCTTGAGAATTCTCACCTCTCATCTAGTGTGCACGCCTATCGTACTACTAAAATGACTCATAAGTCAATTCTCCTCCCATAAATTCTTATTCATGAAATCGTATGTTTACGATTTATTTAAGATACCATCTTTCTATGGATTATTTAAGTTAATTATGTATTTCTCAATACCGCTTGGAAGTTTCAAACACTTACTGTAACAAGAAGCATTTATTCAATATTTATCTACTTATACGCACAGTAGAAGAATTCCAGGTATAAATATATATAGAAATTACTCATACAATATATATACTAATCGGTACACCACATAAAATCTATGGTGCTGGCATACTCTGCTATCAAGTCCCCGTACCTCTCATACAAAAAAAGGGAAATACTAGTTCGGAATCACTCTCGAACTATATTAACACAATACACAAATAATGGAGGCGAAGCATAGTTTCAAGTCACTAAGAAGTCAACACATACCCTCACGTCTCATAGGACTGCCTGACTATCATTCTCTGATAGCCTGTACCAAGGAATCCTATGTTCTAGGGTACGAGTCAATATCCCCCATAAAGGTCCCATCGAGATAAGACTGTCCCGGTGCGAAAATCTCTGTGATACTAAGCATCACGGGTATGATTATACATAGATAAATATCATTATATATATACACGTGCACTCGATTATATATATATATATATATATATATCCTATTGTTCTTTTCGGTACACCCAAGACCCATAATAATATTCTATCCATACATGGCACAAATCACCCAAGTCCTACGTATAATTAACCCATTTCTTTTTATTCTCAAATTTTTGCCATTTCGTTAGTACTTGTCGTCCCTCAAAGTGTTTTCTTTTACTATATGTAAATTCAGTAGGTGTACCCTCACTAACATATTGGTCTAAGTCTTTCTAGAGTCTCCCTATACCTCACTTAACGTACGTACGATTTCTATCCAATTTTATGTCGCCGCTATCCCACGGTTACATCTCGTATAAAATTACATTTACCAGAACCTACTTAGACCTCACTGGTCCTCCTCATGACCCATTTTGATCTTTAATTTATATCCAAGGGCTCCTATGCATTTTAATCGAATTAATTGAAAAGGGAAAAATTATACAATTTCTAGGAGGGGTCGATCGATCGATCGACATTCTTGAGTCGATTGATCAATCAAGAAGTTCTTACCCAGATTCTGCAATTCAAACCTACGGGTTTCCTCCATAAACCTTACCTAAAACGCCATTAACGAGTCCCAAACTCCCAACCAACTGTAGGGAACATTATATAAACTATAATAGACAATTTCTAATGTAAATTTTCTCTTAAATCATTAATAATCATCATCAACTGAATCAAACTCATAATATATTTTTAACCCTAGTTTATTTAATTTCCCAAGAAATTCATTGAATAGCAGATTCATATCTCTACTGGATATAAATTTCATTTTCACCAATCTAATTCAACAAGGAATCATCCTAACATGAGTTCTATTATGCAATTATCAATTATTTGTTCCAAATGTCAATTATCTTTAATTGAAACATAAATATTGTCCTCCTACACTAGCATGGGTGTGATATCAACCAAGATTACAGCAAGATAGATACTTGCCTCAGATATGAAGGTGTGATTCGCTGGTGTTGATGGGTATGGTTGCGTCCTTCGTTCCCCGATCTACGCATTGGTGGTGAAATTCGGCAAAGGTGGTGTAGGTAGGGTGGTTCTCTCCTTTGGAGTCTTCTCTCTTCTCCCTTCCTTAACCTCTCTGCAACTCTACCATTTCTAGTCCTCGAGGATTCTAACTCCCATCAGATATACCCCTTCAATTTTCGTCCATAATTAAGCCTAAAAAAGAAAATTATTAAAATGCCCTCCTGGGTTACCGGTTAGGCCTAAAAAGTCCCGAGACACAAACTATACCCCCTGGTACATTTTTCTGACTATCCCGACCCTTTCGGACACGTTGGCGCACTCAAAATGACCATACGAGCAACTTATAATTTACTTACTTTATATTCTATTAATTTAGTCCCGACACGACACAAGTGCGTCCAGACTTAAGTTCTATAATTATCGTGTTACTCACTCGTGACAATTTTTAATAAATCCAATTATATGTATTACTTTACTCATTAAGTAATTTCCACCAAATAATTTATAACTTTCATCACGCTAGTAAATATTTATTATAAAATCCGGATTAATATTAAATTAATTTATGTTAATTAAATTTAATAAGATCCCCATAATAAAAGCCATAAAAATACGGGGTGTTACAACTTATGGACTTAAGACACAAATTTATTATCATATCTAGAGGTTGTTAGCGATACTTTCATTAGTTAGCGAGATGCGCTTAAGATAAGAGACTTTCATAAAATAAATTATTCTTTAAGCAATAGATTAATTTAAGAATGAGAAAGTAAATAATATGGAACTAAGAGATGAACTTTAAGCACATGGGTCAAATATAGGTTTGGGAGTAGAACCTCATATCTATTTGTTGTTTGGCTTAAGTAACTTAAATTACTTAAAATCCACTTAAAATGGAAGGAAGGGGTATAAATTATTGTGGCCTAACTTTAGTTAAAGTCTTATTCTTTATAAACTTGTTGTTTAAGTTGTTGTTGAATCTGTTTTTGGAGGTCTTTGGTCGTTTTGTTGCCATAAACTTAGGATGATCTTTGTAGGAGTATCTCTACCGACGTTATATTCTTCATTCCTAGGATGTAGGAGTCGAACAGTGTGGCTCGTCCACTTCTTGTATTTATTTTGTTCTAGTAAGAGATTGTACACGTGGCTTGTAGTTAGAGATGCTTATTATATTTAAGACACATTTTTATTCTAGTGTCAGGTTTATTTTGTATCATTAATTTGATGGTATCAGATATGGTTTTATCTTTATCATTATTTTAATTATCGCTAAGTATATTAATTGTTTAAAATCTTTCCAAATTTGGTAGCAATTATCGAACATGAATTGTTTGTTGGTTTCAATGCGTTACGCCTCGCGGGCCTATGTAATTGCATTATACTCGTTCGTGTCGCTTCCCATATTATTGAGTTGGTGAGAAAGCTTTGCAACATATAACATTACACGATGCGATATATAATTGTAAAGTTTTGAAAGCATGGATCTCGTATGATGAACCGTGATTCCAGGCATGTTGTCGTACTCATTCATAATAGTATCCCAAATTATCCCAGATGTTATCAAGTTGCCTTCACTACTTCGACTAGTATACTTTGCATAAATTACATAAAATCTTGTCCTCGAAGGGAGTAACGTTAGGTTGATGACAACTACTAGTGTTAGTCGACTAAGAGGAAGAAATTATAGGGGGAATTAAATAAAAATACAAGATGGAAAGAATGAAACATGGGAGAACAATTGAAATGGAAGAAATTTGGGTGGGATTGAAAAATGGGAGAAATTGGGGTGGGACTGAAAAATGGAAAAGGTTGTATATAAAAGTAAATGTCCGTTTAATTTTACCGTGGTAGTAAATACTTCCTACGAACTTATTTTGTTCGTAGAAGTTCCAACGAACTTTTGAAGTTCGTTAGAAGTGTTTTTTTGATTAAGTAGTCATTCAGTAAATCTAGAGAACATCTACCATTTCTCATGCAAAATTTGTTGGCTTTCGCCCACCATTGCAGCCGTTTCAATTTGTAAGTTTAACAATCCATGTGTTTTTTAGCTCCACTATTATGGATGCTCTAAAGGGAGGGAAAAGGGAAAGGGGGGGCGGTAAGTAAAAGGAAGATGCCTTGGAAACCAAACTTGATTTGATTTCTTTCTTTATGCGTAAAGCCTAAAGAAAAACATTTACTTGTTAAAAAACTATTAAGATTAATGGAAGAATATTTACTCGATCATAAATGGGTGTGGCAGACTACTAATGATGTTTTCACCCTTGAATCAAAATATTGAAGTTTTTCTATTAAGCTACTAGAAATAAAATCTCTCTCGTGTAGTCTTTTCTTATCGACGAGAGAGCTGCAAAACTTTATGTAGGCAAATATTTAGGTTGTTAATGAATTAATCGACGTTGTCAATGTTGAAACTTAGTTAGGAGACGTTATCCATTCATTACACAATTGAGACAGACCATTATATCTACTTGTAACATACAAAGGACAATTACAAGCAAATAAAATAAAATAGTTGAATTGAATTCTGTAAAGAGATATGGATTCAATGGTAAAAAGTGTTATGTTGGCAACTTCAATTATGGAAATATTGGACTAGACGAATGGGAAATGTGCTATATATGTCCATAATCAATACTATATTCGTGTCGTGTGTGTGTATCTTGTAAAAAGTTTGATACTTTTTACTCATTCTTATGCTATCTACTTCAGATGGTGGTGAGAAAGATACGGAAGAAAATGAGGCAAGTGACGTTAAGGACCTGGATGATGCAGGTGAGGATGAATCTGACCTGGATTTATCTTGGAAAATACTTGATGTTGCAAGGGTAATTGTCGAAAAATAATCAGACGACAAAATGGAGAAAGTAGAAATACTGTCAACTTTGGATGAGGATGCATTGGAAAGAGGTATTTTATTTTATAGGTTATGTACTTTTAGGACTTACAATAATATTGATTATGGATATAAGACAACAAACATTTCCTTTCCATTTTTAGTCCCTATTTTCAAATCAAAGGGACACGTGGCAAGCTGTGATTGGTTGACGTTCTATGAATTTGGATCCGTGCCAACGGCTTTATTAAAAAATAGGGACTAAAACTATAAATAAAATTTGTGTTGTCCTATTTCCAAAATACATATTATAATAGGTCCTAAATTTACAAAGCCCCTTTATTTTATTTGACATAATATTTTCCATGACTTAAAGGGACTTCCTTCAGCATTCTTTTTCTTTTTTTTTTGTTCTTTTTGCAGAGGATGTTGAAACTTCCCTTAGTGATTATCTAAAATCATTATCCATTTTGGATCGATTAATGGAACCAGACAATCGGCATATAGTTGAACTGTATCCACTTTTTATGGTTTGACACCCACCTCTCTTTCTTACCATTCGATGGCAAGTATACGTGTTGCAACTTGTCTGTTGATCATGGTGAAATTTTTTTAATTACATGCGAATTATTTGGAGTTGATTATTTCATCTTAATAAAATGGTCTCTTAATGTTACATTGGATTTTGCAGTTTCTGTATTTGTTGTCTTCTAAATCACGATCTTAACAGGAAAATTAGAAATTTTAGGATATGTTTGTGCTGGATAAATTTCAACAATAATATAATATTATATAATATTTAGTTGTTAATTTTATTATGTTAATTGGCGTTTTATTTTAGAAGGAAAAAAATGAGCAAATGGGTGTGAAAGATATGGCACATGAGAAAATGGGTGTGAAAGATATGGGAGTGCTCAAAGTCCCACATTGTCCCACATTAGAAGATTACCACAAAAAGTAGCGGTATATCAACAAAAGGACAATTAAGACTCTTAGTTAGAAAGTCAAACAAGAAGTTATGATCCTACGCATTGCGGTGGCGCTTAAGCACCACCAATCACGACACGCGGCGCGTGAATGAGTGATTGGGTGACTTAAGGCGCATTGCGCGATTTGACGCACACTTGGCAGTGCCATCGTCGCTTGGAGTGTGGGAGCCTAAAGTTTTGACAAAGTTAAAGAGATCAACGATTGTGAATAAACGATTTGATCAAGTGGTTTAAAATCCGAAATGACCTGTTCTGATCCGTTAGATGAACTCATAGCGTTTTGTGTAGGGGGTATCCATTGGCTTACGATGAGACTCTAAATTTGAACCGTTAGATTGAATCTATTCCAGACAGGCATGATCCAATGGCTAGTGAGTCGCTACATGAAGAGCTATGACTATTGAAGAACAGTCACAGAAATAACTATAAAAGGAATTCCAACCCTCTATTTTGGACACCAAAAAATGTTAATTTCTCCTGTCACCGTCCTCCATATTTTGGCATTATCAGGTTACAAATTCAGAGTGTTCTCGGTTTGATCAAACAATACATAGTTTGAATCAAATAACTATTCATACACTAGATTTTATCCTGAAGGCGGATTCAATAAACCCATAGTGTACTAACAGTTCTTTCACAACCAGATTAGGAGAAATTTTTCCAAAAAGACAGCGTTCCCAGAACGAGCCTTGCAGAAAATAATTAAGATACTCGTTCTTTCTAAGAGTATTATCCAACAGTTTTAGGCAAAAATTTATTTTACTCCACTCAAATGGAAGGAACAGTGGCACAATCTATCCAAGTCATAAGTCAAGACTTAATCCGACTCGACCGTTTTGATGGTGAAAATTTCACCCGTTGGCAAGAGAAAGTTATGTTCTTCCTCACATCACTAAAACTAGTGTATATTCTAGATGAAAACCTTGAGCAAATTCCCAAGCCCACACCGAAGACACTGAAGAAATAAAGCGAAAGCGTGTGAAGAGGAAAGAAGATTAATTTATGTGTCGAGGACACATCATCGATGCTTTGTCACAAACTTTTTATAGTGCTCATCGAATGATTCCGAGGGAAAAGGAACTATGGAAGGCATTGGAGATAAAGTATCAAAATGAGGAAGCGAGCAACCGTAAGTTTCTGATTTCAAACTTTATGAATTTTAAAATGAGTAATGATAAATATGTCGTTGCACAAGCACATGAACTCCAACAAATTATTGGTGACCTTAACACTGCTGGAATTAATCTTCAAGATGAATTTCTAGTAGGGGTGGTTATTTTAAAACTTCCATCCTCTTGGAACAACTTTAAGAAGAAAATTAATCATGATGAAAAAAGACTTATACAGTGGAATCCCTTCTTCACCACCTTCGTATTGAAGATGATACTCGTATTCGAGAAAATAAGGATGAACAAGGTGAGGGTCATTCAAAAGCCAATATGGTTAAGGATCAAAAATCCAAGAATACCAAAGACTCAAAATTTAAAGCTAAGAATGATTCAAAATTCAAGAACCAAGGTGCAAATAAGAAAAAGAAAGGCAAATGTTTCTTCTGTGAAAAACCGGGACATTATTCTCGAGAATGTCGTCTTAAAAAGAAGGTATTTAAGGAAAAACAAGGGTCAAAGGAAACCAACAATGTTAAAGATCTTATTGCTACTATATGCGAAGCAAATTCAATTGAAAATTAAAGTGGATGGTGGCTGGATACCGGGGCAATGGTCCACATATGAAAAGACCACTCTTCATTCAAAACATATTAAGAAATTAATGGAAAAGAAGTGAAGATGGCAAATAATCTTCGCACTAATGTAGTTGGGAAAGGCACAGTGGAATTGAAATTAACTTTTGGAAGGACTCTTACTCTAATTGATGTACTTCATGTACCTGGTATGTGTAAAAATCTTGTGTCTGGGGACCTTCTTAATAAAAGAGGTTTCAAACTTGTGTATGAGTCTGATAAGTTTGTCTTACCCAAGAATGGCCAATTTATTGGCAAAGGGTACTCTTGTAACGGCATGATCAAAATTAATGTAATCAATGATATTAGTTCTGCTCATATGGTTGAGTCTATTTCTTTATGGCATAGTAGATTATGTAATGTGAATTATAAAAGTATTAAATATATGACTAATCTCGGTTTAATCTCGGATTGTAAATTTGATAACTTTTCTAAATGTGAAATTTGTACTCAATCGAAGATAACTAGAAAGTCGTTTAAATCCGTTCAGAGGACATCTGAAATGCTTGATCTTATTTATAGTGATGTATGTGATATGAAGAGTAATATGACTCATGGTGGAAATAAATATTTCTTAACTTTTATTGACAATTACTCTAAGTATGCATATGCATATTTTCTTAAAAGTAAAGATGAAGTTTTCGAGAAATTTTTGATTTTTAAAGCAGAAGTTGAAACTCAACAAAATCGAAAAATTAAAGTCCTATGATACGATAGGGGTGGTGACTATTACCGGAGTGAGTTTATATAATTTTGTAATACTCATGGAATCATCCATCAAGTTACGGCGCTTTATACACAACAACAAAATGGAATGACGGAAAGGAAAGCTAGGACTTTAGTTGAAATGGTAAATGCAATGTTAATAAGTTCTAATTTACCTTTGTCTATGTGTGGAGAAGCGGTTTTATCCGCATGTTATATTTTAAATAGAGTTCCATTGAAAAATAAGGATAATACACCATACGAATTATGGTTTAATCGTAAGCCCAGTCTTCGACGTCTTAAAGTTTGGGGATGTCTTACTTATATTAGAAAACCCGAACCTAAAATACCTAAACTAGGAAATAGGACTTATAAATGTGTTGTTATTAGATACTCTAGTAATAGTATGACTTACAGATTTCTAAATCTTGAAACTCAAGAAACCATTGAGTCAGTAGATGTGATATTCTTTTAACATCTAACAAAGTTTAGTACTTTGAATCAAGGTTTAGAAAATAATAATTCGACTGTTGACTCCTCACCTTCTGAAGAAATTTCACAACCAATATCTTCTTCAAAAACAACGAATGACGTTGAACCACGAAAGTGTAAAAGACAAAAAACTAAAAAAACATATGGGCCCAACTTTATTATCTATTTGGTTGAATGGGATTTAAATGAAACTAAGAATAGAAGATGAACCGATAACATTTCATGAAGCAGTAACATCTAGGGATGTTGTCTTTTGGAAAGAAGCAATCAATGATGAAATGAACTCAATTTTGTCAAATCAAACTTGTGTTCTTTCTGATATTCCCCCCAGAGCTAAACCTATTGGGTGAAAATGGATATTTAAAAGGAAATTAAATCCGGACAGTTCTATAAATAAATTTAAGGCAAAATTAATTGCTAAAGGCTATAAGCAAAAACAAGGAATTGATTACTTTGATACATATGCTCATGTTGCTCGAATCACTTCCATTATGATATTAATATCACTTGCTTCTATTAATAATTTAGTAATTCATCAAATGGATATCAAAACTTCTTTTCTAAATGGTGATTTAGAAGAAGAGATTTATATGGAACAACCCGAATGGTTTGTTTTACCTGGCCAAGAAAAGAAAGTATGTAAATTGTTTAAATCTCTTTATGGCCTTAAATAATCTCTTATGCAATGGCATGAGAAGTTTGATAATATTGTAATATCCCAAGGATATAAAGTTAATGATGCCGACAAATGTATATATAGTAAATTTGAAAACGGAGTTGGTGTTATTATTTGCTTATATGTGGATGACATGCTAATATTTGGGTCTAGTCTCAAATATGTTGAAGAAACCAATAGGTTCCTATCATCAAAATTTGATATGAAAGATCTTAAAGAAGCTGATGTGATTTTAGGAATCAAAATTGTGAGAAAGGATAATTCCTTAGCATTATCTCAATCTCATTATATAGAAAAAGTTCTGAAAAGATATAATTAGTTTGAACTTATGTCAGTTGCTACACCAGTGTATTCCTAGTATCAAATTAATGAAAAATACTGGGAGTGCTATGAACCAACTTAAATATGTTAGTATTATTGGAGGTCTAATATATGCCATGCATTGCACTAGAACGGATATTGCTTATGAAGTAAGTCTCTTGTGTAGATTTACAAGTAATCCAGGACAAGATCATTGGAATGCGATTTCTAGGGTTCTTAGATACCTAAAGAGGACTTTGGATTATGGCTTACATTATGTAGGATATCCATTTGTTTTGGAAGGATATAGTGATTCAAGTTGGAACAATCTTGAATCATAATCCAAGCCAACTACTGGTTGGATTTTTACGCTGGGAGCAGCTGTTTCTTGGGGATCTAAGAAATAAACATGTGTGTCGGATTCAACAATCCAATCCGAATTTATAGCCCTAATAGATGCGTGTAAAGAAGCAGAATGGCTTGAAAATGTGTTATATGATATTCCTTTTATGAAAAAGTCATCTCCTTCTATTATGATAAATTGTGATAACGAAGTCACAATTTATAAAGTTTCGAACAAAACTTATAATGGAAATTCCATACACATTAGTCTAAGGCATCAAATTATAAGAAAATTACTCAATGAAGGAGTAATTACAGTCGACTATGTTGAAACGAACAAAAATTTAGCAGATCCTCTGATTAAAAGTCTTTTTAGGGAGTTGATACATATCACCTCAAAAGGAATGGGACTAAGGTCTATTAAATAACCCAACTATATTTAATGGGAACCCAACTCATATCTTGAAAATATAGATAGGGTTCAATGTGGTACAAACAAGTTATATTATAGTTATGGAGCACTAGGAATTTTATAAAAAGTTCCATTCCTATGTGCCTAGTGTTGATTTTTCTGCATGTTAGAGGATGAAGGTTACTTCTTAAAAAATCAGATAAGTGTGACTCGCAGAATCACTAAAGTTGATTTACCTATATGAATGTCGAAAGTGTGGTCGCTTGCTGTGGAATCAAGATCGATCCTAAAGCACTCTTGAAATCGGGATTGACACAAGGCCATAAGTGTGCATGTTAAAGAACACCTCTAAAACTCAGAAATCGGTATGTGTGATAGTTCCGACTCATCTCAAAGGGTCCTTGGTTCAAGATACATTCACCACAGCACCTTGATGGATCTTTGAATTGTTTACGCTATATGGAAGTTCAAGTTCGGAAGACACTTCTCATTTATGTACTAGAATTCAGCGATAGTTCCAAAAGTTTTCTATTATTGTTTTGTAATCGATCCTTTGTATCCTCTCTTGTGTATATTGAAATTAGTGAGGGAATGTTGGATAAATTTCAACATTAATATAATATTATATACTATTTAGTTGTTAATTTTATTATGTTAATTGGTGTTTTATTTTAAACTTAGTTTGGGTTTTATTCTAGAAGGAAGAAACATGAGAAAATGGGTGTGAAAGATATGGGAATGACATGAGCAAATGGGTGTGAAAGATATGGGAGTGCTCAAAGTCCTACACTATCCCATATTGGAAGATTATCACAAAAAGTAGTGTTATATCAACTACAGGACAATTAAGACTCTTAGTTGAAAAGTCAAACAAGAGGTTATGATCCTACGCATTGCGGTGGCGCTTAAGCACCACCAACCACGACACGCGGTGCACGAAAGGGCAATTGGGTGACTTAGGGCTCATTGTGTGCTTTGACACGCACTTGTCACTTCGTACATGCGCATCGTCGCTTGGAGCGTGGGATCCTAAAGTTTTGACAAAGTAAAACGGATCAACAGTTGTGATTAAACGATCTGATAAAGATGGAAGAAGGATAGAAGTAATTATGTTAACTGGATGGCTTGTATGTATTGGAACATTCCTGAAGATAGGCTCCTAAGTTAGTATCTGTTAGGCTTTTAGCCTTGGTGTTTTATTTGACTTTGGGGTATGCCCCAGGGTTTGTGGTCTAATGAGGTTTTTCCTCTGTTGTATTCTTTTTCTTCTTTTATACATTTAATTTTCCTAAAACAAATCCGAAACGACTTGATTTGGGCCGTTAGATGAACTCGTAGCGTTTCGTGTAAGGGGTGTCCATTCACTTACGATGGGACACCTAATCTGAACCGTAGATTAAAGTTATTCCAAACAAGCATGATCCAACGCATTATGAACGAAGTTTAGGATGCAGCATCTTATGAACGAAGTGAAGATTTCATCACTATTATTATCAACAACATTAGCTTTTCCTTCTGAATCAGACTCCGCTGTTCAGCACACTTCCAGTTCGATAATCAGTACTATATTCGTGTGCGTGTGCGTGTGCGTGTATCTTGCAAAAAGTTTGATACTTTTTACTTATTCTTGTGCTTTCTGATGAGTGCATTATTTTTTATATTTTATACCCAAATTTATACCTTGTTAGTCCCACTTTATGTTATTTAATTAGTTCTTAAAATTATTTTATTAAAAAGAGAAAAAAATGCAATAATGATTGAATTTGGATTCAAAATGACATTTTTAAGCCAAAAATGGGCACTTTGATAATTTTATAATATTCTTGTGCTAATTTATGAAAAATTTTACAGGTAATGATGGAATTTGGTGCAAATTGATGGTCAACTCGAAAAAGGCGCGAAAAACCTAATTTTTATGGTCGTTCGAAAAAAAAGTTGTTTTTACGCTTGTGAAATCATAAAAAAACAGTTGGGAATTTTTATTCTCCGATTTGGATGAAACTCGGCAAGCGGGTTCAAAAAGAAAAGATAAGAGTTTTCGAGTGGGGGAAAATTCGGTCACTTATCCCGATCCAAAGACTAAAGAAGTGGAGAGATAGTTTTCAAAACTATTCGGCCAATCAGGAAGAGTCCCACCACAACTCAAATACCTCACCACTTGTCCTATAAAAAGGACCCTTCGGCTCATAATTTAGGAGGACGATTTTTAGGGAGTGATTTTTTAGAGATTGTATTCAATTTGAGGGCCAAGTTTTTATCATTTTTTAGAGGATTGAAGATTGTTGTGAGAGAACTATTTGTAAGTTTGATTTAATAATGAAAATCTCCACTTATTCTTGTAATTTCTCTTTCATTATGATAGCTTGATTATTCTATTAGGTTTAGGGTGAAGTTTATCATAGTTAGCTAATATTGTCACATTAATTTGATTGTTCTCTATTCCCTACTTGTTTTAATTGTTATTAAAGATTCGGTATTCATTTTAAAAAGACACGAGAGTGTGTTTTAAAACCTTCGAAAAAAATTGTCAAATCAAGTTTTGAGATTGAAAAATAGTAATTTTTAATGGAATATGCTTGCACTTTGATTGTTTTGATAGTCCATGCTTAAATACATTTGCGAATTTTAAAACTTGTATTTTCTAAGGGAATATGGATTTTAGCCGTCTATTAGAGACATTAAAAATATTTCCAAAATAACTTTCATATTTTCCGAATTAAACGCGACGAGAGTCGGTTTAATTTGAGTTATAAAAGGGAATGACAATATCAAATTAGTGTGCAATATTAGTTACGTGATAAATGGACCCAGAATCCTAATTATTTACAAATCTCTTATGTTACTCTCATTTATCGTAGTCGCTTTTATTTAGTGTACTTTATAATTATTCTATACCTCATTTGATCTAGTTGGACAGTTGCAATTCTTTTAAAAGTTAAAATTTACAAATCTATGTGGGTTCGATCCGTACTTACACTCGCTATTCTACAATAGTCCGTTCACTTGAGATATTTTATAAATTGACAAACACTTTCTACTTCAGATGGTGGTGAGAAATATGCGGAAAAAGATGAGGAAAGTGACGTTGAGGACCTTGCTGAAGCAGATGAGGATAAATCTGACCTGGATTTAGCTTGGAAAATGCAAGATATTGCAAGGGCAATAGTCAAAAAATACTCAGTTGACACAATGGAGAAAGTAGAAATATTGTCAGCTTTGGCTGAGGTTGCTTTAGAAAGAGGTATTTTATTTTATTTGACATAATATTTTTCATGACTTTAAGGGACTTCCTCAAACATTTTTTTTTGGTTTCTTTTTGCAGGGGATGTTGAAACTTCCCTCAATGATTATCTGAAAGCATTTGTCCATTTTGGAACGATTGGTGGAACCAGACAATCGACATATAGCTGAACTGTATCCACTTTTTATGGTTTGACACCCCCCACCCACCCCCACCCATTCTTTTTTACCATTCGATGGCAAGTATGCGTGTTGAAACTCATCTGTTGATCAGAGGGAAATTTTTTCATCATCATGTGAAGTATTTGGAGTTGATTATTTCATCCTTGATAAAATGTTCTCTTAATGTTACATTAGATTTTACAGTTTCTGTATCTGTTGTCTTCTAAATCATGACCTTAACAGGAGAATTAAAAATTTTAGGATATGTTTGTGCTTAAAAATCGGTTCAAAGGCGCAAGAAGCAATTCCTTATTATGAAAAGGCTATCTCAGTTTGCAAGTCTAGGGTGCAGCATCTTATGAATGAAGTGAAGAGTTCATCACTATCAACAGCAACATCAACTCGTCCTTCTGAATCAGACTCCACTGTTCAACACACTTCCAGTTCGATTCAGTCTGTTGATTCTGTCCCAGATAGAGAAATTGAGATTGAAACACTCACTGGCCTCTCTGGTGAGCTAGAAAAGAAGGCAAGTGTAACTCATGTTTCATCTCGAATGTTAATCACATTAGAGCATTCAAATGTTTTAATCTTAACTTAACGTTATCGTTATTTAAAGCTAACAAAATGTATTTATAATACTACCTCCAATGGCATAGTCAAAAGTTAAAACGCTTAACCAATAAAATATGTTTGAGCTCCTCGATACTCGATATTAACATTCTTTCTTTGTAATCAAAATAGTGGACCTTGTATCTTTTTGCTAAAGAAAAGTGAAGATATTTATTTTCAAATTTGAAATTTCATCTACATTCATCTTTTTTATTCTTTCCTCATCAGTGGTGAGAATGTTACATATGTTAACATTGTGTGTGGGTCCCTTCCTCTTGATTATAAACGAAAAACGATTATCATAATTTTCTTAGACAATAAAAGATTCCATTACCATTTCAGCATTTGTGCTTTAATGGCATTTATGTTAATTTTATGACTCAATCTCGTGATTTGCAGCTTGAGGATCTCCAACAGCTTGTTTCGAACCCAACATCTATAATCTTATATATCCTAGCCATGATGACTGCCAAGGCTAGAGGAAATAAGAAGATTTCACCCTCTTCTGCTTTAATGAGCTCTTTGGGGATTGGTACCGTTAATTGCAGTGGAAATTTCGAGTCTCCTAGTGTTTCCACCACTCACACAAATGGAGCTGCTGCAGGAGTAACACATCTTGGTGTGGTGGGAAGAGGAGTCAAGCGAGTGCTGACCAACTCAGGCGCAATGGAATTGAGCACAACTAAGAAACCCGCGATAGATCCATCTGCAGATGATCAAGGTGCATCTTGAGTGTTGGTATTTTTGTAGGTTTAGAAGCTCTAGTGCAATTTTGGAGTCTGAACTACATATAGATGGAAGATGGATCATCTTCTACCACCTCCTATTGTAAATGTCCCTAGCATAGGTCAGTAGAGTGTGCTTGTTGTGGACTTAAATATCTCATGAGGCTTTCATGTCATTTACTTTTTTAAGACTAGACAATAACTTGGATTTCTCTTACGATTTTCCTGTCATCTACATGTTTAAGGTTGAATAATATGATTGCAGTGTATGTAAATCTGTATGGAAGTAGGTTTGGCCACTTTTATTCGGATAGGAGAATGTTAATTGTGCAATTTTTTCGAAGAATTCTCCAAAATTAATTTTGTTGTTACTGTGTGGGTGTGGGTGTGGGTGTGGGTATGGGTTTGGGTGGGCGGGGGTGGTTGTGCATATTCGATTGAGAGATGGACTTTGAGGGAAAGAGAATGCTTCAATCATTGATTCGAGATAATTGAACACAAGATTTTGAGGATACATTTTTTTTTGTTCCTCCCCTTTTTAAATAACTCGACTACAAAATTTTACATATAGAAAAAATCTAGTCTTTTTTTAAACTCTTATTATTATTATGACTATTTCGAGTTTCCCCTCACTCTTGTGAGCAGTGTTGCAATAGATCTTCACGTTTTGAAAATTTTGGAATACGTCTCCATTCTGTTAACAATCAAAGTTATGTTTACAGTTGACATTTTGAGTTTTGCCCCACTTATGATCGGGCTTTTAGTAGGCCTCCATTTAAAAAAAATGCAATACATCCTAAATCTGTTTAACTCTCCAATTTTTTTATTGGAAAAAAAACTTAATTGGCATATAATTAGGGCTGTAAAATGAACCAAGCTACTCGAGTTCGAATCGTGTTCATTCGGGAAAAAGCTCGGTCTAGCCTAGCTCATAAAATAAATGAGCCAAGCTTGAACAAAAGTTTAAGATTGTTATCTTATTGAGCTCGGCTCGGATTCGGCTCGATCACCAATGTCCATACTAAACTAGTGTAAAATAACCAATCTACTCGAGCTCGGTTCATATTCATTTGCTTAGAAGCTCGTTCGAGCTTGGATCATAAGATAAATGAACCAAGCTTGAACATACATTTAGGCTCGTTTACATTTACAAACCAAGCTTGAGCAACCTTAAGCTTGGCTTGCCTCGCCTCATTTTCACCCCTACGTATAATAAAAAAATAAAAAAGTTTTTGAAACACATAGAAAAAGTTCGAAAAATAAGAAATTTAGAAATAAAATAAAAATTACGACTTTTAAACTATAGACTATTTAAAAACAAAGTTTAACATTTTACTATAAATAAGAACTTTATGTTATTTTAACTTTCTTCTATATAGTAAAAAGTAGGCGTATTTTTATCTATTTTTATTTTTATTTTTATTTTTTTAATGTACTTAATTATTAAAAATTCAATCTTAGTTATATATAACTTTTAAATATTTTTATATAAATAAAAACTAGGAAAAATAGTTCAAGAGAATTTTTTATTTTAAAAAGTTATTTTTTGAAAAAAAAATGTTTTTTAGCGGTCCAGACTTTAAAAAAAACAATTTATTCATTGTTTTAAAAAATAGTTTTTAGTTTTTATAAAATAGTTAAACGTTTTTTTATAAATTTATAAATAAAAAAACTGATCTTTACTTTTTTTGTAATGTTTTAAGATATACAATAATTGTTTTAAATGTTTTAAAATTACTAAACAATATGAAATATTTTATAAAATATAAAAGGTTGTCTTTTAAAAAAATATTTAGGAATAAGTCTCTTTAAAAAAAATATTCTAAAATTTCTTATTTTTTGGACTTTTTCAATTTTTTGTGAATTTTTAAATATGTTTCGATTGAGTTTTATTTTAATTTTTAAAAATGGAGAGTTAATAGATTGGGTGTCCTTTACAAATTTTAAAAGAAGTGGGTTATAAAATCGGTCATAAAAGTGGAGGAAAAACTCAAAATGTCAACAATAAATAGACTAATAATTTAATGAGAATTAACATAATAGGAGTGTATTGCAATTTTTTTTTAAAGTGGGGGACTTACAAAACTGGTCATAAAAGGGGAGAAAAAACTCAAAATAACCCTTATTATTATTATTATTATTATTATTATTATTATTATTATTATTATTATTATTATTATTATTATTATCGGGGTTAGCAGAGATGCTAAGTTTAGATGTGTGATGATCTTTATACAAAACTAAGAACGTAAGAAGGGGGGAAATTATTTATAAGTTGCGAAAAGTAATGACAGAAAAACAAAATTTTAATAACGTTGAGAGTATAAAAAATAATGGTTAGAGAGTCTTAATCAAGGATAAAGCGATTAAAGAAATTTGCAATATTATTTTGAATGAAGATAATTGAGGTAAATTATATATGAAGAAATTTAAGGAGACTCGAGAAAATTGAAGGGAAATGAAGTCGACTTGGTCAACAAAACAGGTCACGTGGCACTTACTATCAAAAATACCTCTAGATTAAGTCGTTCAACTTCAGGTATGACGACCCACCCTAATATTCTTTCAACAGTCATGACTAAACGCAAAGCAAAATCCCAAGTAATGGAGTCCTCCTCTAGCTCAACCATTGTGGAGGCGATCAACTCTTTTCGAACTCGATTACAACTAAACCCAATATAAGACTCATCATTCGTATAAATAAGATCCCCCCTAAGGACACATGATGGAAATCAATCACAAGGCCATTATAAGCTCGACTGGACTCTCAGCTAGCAACCCTAGCACTCCAAGTTGTTCTTTTGATAGTAGAGAAACTCCTCCTCTCCCCTCGTGGATGTAGGCAAGATCGACTTCCTGAATCACATATATTTTGTGTTATTTAATTATTCTTCACAATACTCCAGACATACTTTCATAATTTACAATATTGTTGATTTAATTCCCCTATAATTTGGCACCGTTTGTCAGAAAAAGAGGATTCCTTCAACAAGATTTAACAAACTTGGTACCAAGAGTATTGAGTGTTTTAATCGCTCGCCTGGAGGATATTGTATACGTTATGATATTAGAGTTACGAGAAGGGACCACCGTCTAGGTTCCAACCATTATCAAGTGATGCCGGATCTCGTAGGTGATTTATTGACCACTCAGGCCAGTAGGCATTATCACCATCATGACACCCTTCGGGATCACTTGCCAGGAACCTAGAATTACAACTTGTTGATCAATACAAGGAATGCTTTCTTGAGCGTGAAAGAAGGATTGTCCGCTTAAGGACAAAACTAACTGAACATACAGAAGAACATGAATCAAACTCTCATGGATATGCTCGTTGTCGTAGAGGGATAATTCATTCCCAAGAACTCCTCCTCACAATGACGTTAGAGTCTTAAAATTTAGGACACCTTGCAAAGACCATATTGGCCAACGCCCCTAAAGTGTTCGCTTTTATTCATAAAACAGCTAATAGATTATATCATCCTGTTAAGAAATCTCAAACTAGTCATTATGTTGTTCTTGTTGACTTGACGTCCCCACCAAGCAGGATTTCAGGTTAAGATGATCTTCGTGATTTCATCATGTAGGAGTTGGATAACCGATTTAGATAAATCACATATGCACGCCAAAGGACTTATCTAGGAAAGATTTAGGTCATGGATCGGTATCATCATTCATTAAGGAGATAGACGTGACAAACCCGCCTAAGAAGTTCTCTGATGCAAAAATCAACATCTGTGATGGAAAGACTCATCATGCCTATCCTTTCATACTATAAGCAGTTAATGTCCCTTTGGTATCATAACAATGCCCTAATGTGTCGAGTTTTTTCATCAACTTTGAGTGAGATAAACCTTAAATGGTTTAAAAAGCTAGTCCCTAGGTCGATAGACCTTTGCCGACTTGTCTAGAGCAGTTCACTACTAGATTTATCACTAGTAGCAACGAAGTGAAGGGTGTGGATTCCCTAATCTCCCTTGGTAAAAAATAAGGGAAGTCCCTAAGAAAGTATTCATAAAGGTACTAGGAGTTGTTTAATGACTTTGATAACTAAAATGATCAGTTGAACGTTTATTCATTCAAGTTTGGACTTCTTATATGGATGATTTGTACCCAACAATGGCAAAAAATCCAACATCATCCATAGACAATCTAATGACCAGTATTGAGCAGTATGCTAAGGTGGATGACGATCTTATTATCAATGTAAATAATCAAGTTGATTGACCTACAAAGGAAAAAAAGAACAAAGATTATAAGAATTGAGGAAAAGGTGGATCATAACTGAGCCCAACTAATAAGGGACGATGATGTCCCTTAAAAATAAGAATGTCGATTAATGACAATGTTTTTCACGTGATCAACATCGTCTTCAAAGATACGATTTACAAGAGCATCACCCAAATTAAAGATAAACATATTTTTATCAAAGAGGGACAGTTCCCCCACACATTGTATTTATAATATAGAATAGAGAAACAACCTCTCCTGTGGCTAGGGGTGTTAATTATTTCCTAACTTCCGATTTTTTCGAATTTCGATCAATAATTTTTCGATTTTGGCATCATTTTTAAAAGTCCAATTTTCGAATTTTATAATTTCCTAATATTCAGAAATAAATTGGAATGGAATTGGAAACCATATTTAATTTTTCGAATTTCCAAATTTCAGATCCGAAAATTCCGATGACACGTCGATCCGAATTATCCAAAATATATTCCGAAATCGTAATATTAATATTTATTTTAATAATTTTGTAGTTATCATTTTTACTAACATTTTTACATTAAAAAATTATTTGTTAGTAGTGTAATCAGGACCATTCATTTAAAACAATCTCAACCCTCCATTTATATACCATATATATACTACACCCTAACCCTAACAAACACAACACACTACTAACCTAAAAATAAACTCCCAGCCGCTCCGTTCCTCTCTAACTTCAACTTTCAGTCGCTCCTCTCTAAAACCTAAACTCCCAGCTATCGCTCGCTCGCATGGTAACAATCGCTTGAAACTCTCAGCCGCTCCTATCTAACTCAGGCCGTATCTTACTTCTCTTCTCTTGCTGCTCCTCTCGGTCCCAACATGTAACGATTTACAACCTTTTTTTAATTTATTTTCAAAAAATGTTATTTAGGTTGCTGGATTTATTCTATGTTATATTTTAAAAATGGGTTCACCCAAATAGTTTAAGGGGAATCTTTATCAATTTGAACTTGGTCCAAACATGAGTGCTTATAGGTAAATCCTATAAAAATTAAGTATATAACACACCCCTAATAAAAACTAAGTATGAGGAATGAATAACTTATTAATGGAAGCATTTAACCTGCTCAAAGGATGCACTTATGCGCATAAGGAATCAAACCAGTCATGAAAGTGGAGGTCCTACGTGAATGAACAATCAAACCAGTCATGCTAGTGGTAATTTTCTGTGTAACCACTTCATTTTCTATGTACCTTATTTTGGAGTTTTTCGTTGGATTATATAACGAGATGAATGGTATCAGTATGAACTCAAAAGATGTTGCAAAGACCCGAGTCATATAAACACCCTCTGTTTTTCTTACAGTGTGTATAAACCTAGTTACACAAATATGTTTCAAAAATGATAGTTCCGATATTTTCTGAAATAGATAAAACTGATAATTCCAACTTTTTCGAGATTTTTTCGAATAATGAAAATTTCGACAATTCTGAGAATTTTGAATATTCCGAATCAGCCAACTTGGAAAAAAATTGAATTTTCGAAATAGATTTTTTCAATTTTGGAAAGAATTTTAAAATTCCAAAAATTTTGGAAAAAATTTAGAACACCCCTATTCTGATCCGATCTGTCTTAAACACACCCCTACCTGTGGCTTACAAACCCAGACTTAACTATTTCTAGAGGATGGTCCCATTACAGTAGAAATAAAGCTAGAAAATTGGGGATTTATGCCCCATTGCATTTTAGATCAACTTCAATAATCAATAAGGGATTTATAATTAATCCCTATTACGAATAAAAGAAAGCTTCAAGAATCTAAACTTGGGGATTTATGGAAACATCCCCATTACAATCTTTTTTTTTTAATTCTAATAGTTGGAAGCTTTTGTCTATCCATATTGAGATGACTTTGACCAAAATTGGAAGAGAGTTAAAACACGAATATGTTGAATCCATTTGTTTGAGGGATGCACTTGAAGCAAAGTAATCTACTACTGAATTGTTTTTTGTCCAAGTATTGTTGATTTGGAAATTTATTGGATAGATAAGATTATCAAATATCTCTAAAGTAGACCATGGAGGTTTTGTTTTCTTCAAAGAAACATCAACTAGAGTTTTGCAATCAGATTCAATAATTACATTTGAAATGTTTAAATGAGAGATCAACTTTAGACCTTCTTCTAAAGCCAATACCTCTGCAGAGAATGAAGAATGAATGTCAATTTATTTTGCAAAGCCTGCTATAAATAGGCCTTTAGAGTCTCTTATGACACTTTCAATGCCACTAGGGCCAGGGTTATACTTAGAGGCTCTATCTATATTAAGCTTGAAAAATCCTAAAGGAGGTTTGCTCCATTGACATTTGATTAATTGAATTTTCTTTTGAAAAGTTTTTATGTTGAAACTATTAGTGATTTGAAAATCATCTTGAGGAATTTTATCATAAAAGTTACAAGTTTCAAGTATATTAGAAGTAAGAGCAATAACTTTTTGAATAATTATTGAAGAAGATGTATGATTATTCTCAAGTATCTTCTTATTCATTGCTTTCCAAATTTCCCAAAAAAAAACTTCTGGCAAGACTTTGAATAAAAAATTAATGTAATCTCTTTTATAATTTGATAACCACCAAGATAACAATATACATCTGCAGGAAGATTTATCTATACACTAACCAAAAAGATTAGAGAAGAAATAGCATACCTCATTTGCAATAGCACATTCAATAAGAACATATTGGCAACTGTCTTCTGCAGAAAAACAAATTCTACAAACAAAAGCTAATCTGATTCCTACTTTCAGAATCTCAGTTTCAAAAGGAACTAAGTTGTTAAGAAGTTTCCAAGTAAAATTTGAGAGTTTCATTGGACAATCTTTGGTCCAATTGATTTTCCAACTAAGTGATATAGGTCTAGTTTGTCTGCAAATGTTGTATGCAGAACTGATAAAAAACACTCTCCAGTTATAGCCTACCGAATTTGCTTATCTTTTGAGATGAATTCTTCTGTTATGTCTTGTATACTAGCTATCCTTTTAACAGAATTTGACCGTTGTGTAATTGACAAACCTTTTTTATGCCTATTTTTAATAAAAGAATCCCAAATACCTTAGTCAAATCTATACTTCCAGTAAAATTTTATATTAAAGACAAAAACTATATCATCAATTTTCCTAAAATTTAGTCCACCTTCTTGAAAAGGATAACAGAGGTCTGTCCATTTTGACCACCGATAAGGATTTTCTCTTAAGCTACCTCCCCAGTAAAATTTACTAAATATAGTATTAAATCATTTTATAATACTTTTAGGAGGATTTAGGACAGCTAGGGAGTACTCAGGTATTGATTGTAGCGCATAATTGATTAGAAAAGCTCTACCAGCTTGGGATGTCATTTTGGATGACCATGTGTATATCTTATCCCTTATCTTATATAAAAGCTCAGAGTAATGAATTGCCTTTGGTCTACCTTTCATCAAAGAGCATCCCAAATATTTCATAGGCAATTGTTTGTGAGACAACCCTGCATGATTTGCAGTAGTATTTCTTCTATGAAGATTGAATTTTTTATCAACATAAAATCAGATCTTGAAGAAATTCACTTGCTGACCTGAAGTGTTTTCATAAGTTTTAAGCATGTTTATAAGAGATTTTATACTATGTCTACCCCCATTAATGAATACAATTAAATCATCTTCATAGCCTAAATGTAAAATAGGCTTGCTACTTGGAGGATGAGAATAAGGAATGGCCTTCTTAAGCATAAATAATTTGTCTATATTTCCACTAAGATTTTCAGAAGCTATGATAAAAATACTTGGAGATAATGGATCTCCTTGTCTAAGGCCCCTAGAAGAATGAAATAATCCTATACTTTGGCCATTTAAAATCAAAGAATACTATTTATCAGATATCAATCTCCAAACCATATTTATGAAAACTTCAGTAAAACCAAATCTCCTAAGCACTTCACATAGAAATGGCCAGTATACTTTATCATATGCCTTTTCCATATCTAACATAATAATAACATTATTTTTATATTCCTTTTTTCAAAGATATTTAACGATTTATTGGGCTAAAAGAATATTTTCATGAATGCTTCTATCTTTAACAAATCCACTTTGGCTTTGGGAAATAATTGAGGGAAGAATGTGAGATAGTCTATCATTTAAAATTTTGGATATTATTTTATTAAAGAAATTGCAAAGACTTATTGGCCTAAATTGAGAACATGTATAAGGATTTGACACATTTGGAATTAAAGCTATGGAAGTAGAAGATCTTTAGGTAATTCAGCCCCAGCAAAAAAAGAGTGAATAGCATTTATGAGGTTTGCCTTTATAATTTCCCAAAACTTAATGTAAAATATACCTCCAAAACCATCAGGACTAAGAGAGCCAGAGGGGTCCGTATCTTTAATTGTTGAATATATTTCTGCATCAGAGGGAAATTTTGAAAGTTTTTTATTCATTTATCCATTTATGTATTTGTTAACGACTTTCGGAAATGAATGATCTAAAGTTTTATATTCTACAAACCATAATTTTTGGAAATGATTTTGAAAAATGTTATCAATCTCTTAACTAGATTCTTCCCACTAATTTTGAAGATTCTTAATTCAAGAGATGAATAATTTTCTTTGCTTAGTTTTGACTGAAGCATGAAAGAGTTTGGTGTTTTTGTCACCAAATTTCAGCCATTTGATATGGCTATTCTGATGCCAAAAATTTCCTCTCTTTGTAATGCAACATTCAAATTAGCTTTAGCTTTAAACATATCACTTCTAGTTGTTTCATTAGGAAGGACCTCAAATGCATTTTCTTTTTTTAGGACTAAATCTTCCAAATCTTTAACCGCTTGAAAAAACATTTTTATAAGTTTCCTTATTCCAAATCTTCAGCTTCGATTTCAAAAGAAAAACTTTAAAACAAATTTAGTCATTGGAGGAGCTTGAATGTGTTCAGACCAAACTTCTTTAATAATTTGTTGGACATTAGAATTAATGCACCACATTGAGAGAAATTTAGAAGTTTTCGGGTAATTAACTTTGGGGTTTTTAATCGATAAGAGAAGGGTACTATGATCAGAGCATGCACTATGAATTTGAGTTATATTTGTTTGAGGGAATTGCAATAACCATTTTTGGTTGACCAAACCTCTATCTAATCTACAAAATATAGTCCCATTGATTCTATTGTTAGTCCAAGTAAACCTGGAACCTGAATAACCTAAGTCCATTAATGCACAAGTGGAGATCATATCCTTAAAGTCCTCAATATCTTGAAATTCAAGAGTATTTCCACCTAACTTTTCTTTTTCATTTAATACTACATTAAAATCTCCAATAACTAACCAAGACATATTTGCAGATTCAATTGTTATATTTTCTAGATCTTGCCATAATTGCAATCTGTCACATGTTGTGTATTTTGCATAGACAAGAGCTAAATAAACTGTTTGGTTTAGGAAAACAATGCTCATTTCCAAGCACAATAGCTGTTCTGAATCCAAGATAACTTTGATTGTCAAATCATTTTTCCACAGAAACCATATTTTATTTGACTGATTACTTAAACTGTTTGGGAACTGCCATTTATTTTGATAATTTTTATTATTTTACCTGTATCAACTTTTGGTTCAATTAAAGCTATAACATGTAATTTATACGTTCTAATTAATCTTTTAATTCTTCTATTGGTGGCCTTATTGGTCACACCCCTAACATTCCAACATATAAAATTTATCATTTATGAATAAATTGGGAATTTAGAGTTTTTGATTTACCTAGAGATCTAATAAATTTTCCAAAGAGAGGATCATAAGGAGGTTGTTTAGAAATCCTACCTGGCTTGGGATCTCTGGCCACAGCAGTTGTATGATCCTTTTCTTTACTTGTTTTTAGGATTAAGGCTTTCTTTTCCCTGTATTTGGTCCATTTGATATCTAACCATGAAGCAAAATTTTGGAGTTCTTCAAATCATAGTGACTGGATATCTTCTTTCATCTTGATCTGATTGATAGTCTTTTGATGCTGCAAAAAAACTATCATACTTTGAAAGTACTGATTCTTTAGGTGAAATATTATACTGATCCACAATCAAAGTCTCCTCTGAAGTATATTCACCATGTTCAATTTTGTTAATTGATTCTTGGGCATGGTCTTGTAATATATGGGTTAAATATAGTTCATTTTCTATTTTTTGAACTTCTTCATCAGAATCAGAAGGATCATCTTGAATGACTTCAACTTGATTCTCCTTGCTCTTAGTTCCTGAATTGCTGGTACTTTGAAGAGACGGCATAGGATCTTAATTATGCAATTCTTTATTAGTTTGTATTATTGTAATACCCCGTATTTTTATGCTATATTTAATTTGGGGATTTATCAACTTTAATGTGATGATTTATTTAATAAAAAAAATCCGGAAATTAATTATGTTATAATTATTAACGTGACTAGAGTTAGTAATTATGGGAAACTTGTTGAATATTACTAATGAGCATAGTAATATATCATATTGGTTATATTGAATGTCATAAGTGAATTAAATGACTATTTCGGAAATTTAAGTCGGGACGTGCCTGTGTCACGTCGGGACTAATTGTGTTAAATAAAAAGTGAATATTTTATAAGTTGTCCGTATGGTCGTTTTGAGTGTGCCAACACGTCCGGAAGGGTCAAGATAGTCAGAAAAGTATACCCGGGGGGTTAGTTTGGGCCTCGGGGCGTTTTTAGGCCTAATTAGTGACCCGGGAGGGCATTTTGGTCTTTTTCCAAAATAGGGTAATTAAACCCACGAATTTTAGCAGCCTTTATCAGCTGGTTAGGTTAGCCATTTAGGGTTAGAACTTTCATAACCCTAGGACGGCCATTGGAGAAGAGAGGAGAGACCTTTCAAGGTGATTCAAGGCCAAAACACCTCCGTTTGCACCGCCGTCACCACCACCCCGTAGATCGCGAGGAGGAGAACACAACCATACCAAAATCAACAGGAAATCAGACTTCTGAAAATCCCAGGCAAGTGTTTAACTTGCGTATTTTGTTAGTGCAATGTTCATATTAGTTTAGGATTAATTAGAAATGTAATCCATGTAAGAAAACCCCAAATTTTGTTAGGAAATTGAATGTAGAGAAGATTAAAACCTTATGCTGGAAACTCTTGATGATATAGATGTATTACCTACGAATTTTGATGTTTTATTAGGAAGAAATTTTGGAGAAAAACTGAATTGAATCATAGTTATGAAAACTTTAGGGTTCTTGATGTTTAGATGAGATTTTGGATTGTTTAACCATGATTAATGATGTATACACGCATGTTGAACGTTATAAACATCTGGAATTATGTTAGTATGTTAGTAGTAGACTTTTTGGGTCGATTAGTGTTGGAAAATATGGTTATTGATGAAGAACTTTGATGAATCCCGTCACTGCAATTTCTGCATAATTTTTGCCCAGACCTGCTTGATCGATCGATCGAGCCTAGAGCATCGATCGATCGAGCCCCAAACTTCGATCGATCGACCCCTCCTGGCAGACTCCTATTTCTCTTGTTTAATTAGTTAACTTAGGTTTATCGTGAAATTATCTTTGGGCATTCTAAATAAAATGAGTTGGGAAACATTGAGGACCAGTAGGGTATATGGATAAATGTTAGAACCCTTAATCTTCAACGAGAATGGTATTTATGGGATATTTACTTTAGGTTAGTAGATTTATGAAATCTAAGGGTGAGGTGCGTAAGAGAGTTACGTTGGAACCAAATAAAGTCACTTACTGAATTTCAGATTTGTGAGGATATAATCCATGAGTGGTAGGTAATAAGTGAGAAAACCCTTCGAGTTAAGGTTAGGAATAAAACCTTATACGTAATTCCATAACTGTGAAATTAAGGATAAACGGTATAATTACGGGTGATGAGAAGAACCTATATTAATAGGATAAAGTGGTATATTTATATGATTGTGTGTACATATATTATATGCATGTGAAAATCATACCCACGCTACTTGCTATCCCTGAGGTTTCCGCGCTGGGACAAGTCTTATCTCGATGGGACCTTTATGGGGGATATTGACTTGTACCCTAGAAGATAGATGTCCTTGGTATAGGCTATCGACGTGATAGTTCAGACGGTCCTAAGAGACGCCGGTATGTGCTACCCTCTTAGAGACTTGGAATCTATGCTTCGCCTCAATATTGTTTGTGTATTTATGTTAATACAATTCGAGAGTGATTCCGAATGTATTCCCCTTTATGTGAGTGATATGGGGCTTTGGATAGTGGAAGTATGCACGCACCATAGTTTTATTCGGGGTGTTGTTATATATGTTATACGAGTAGTTAATATATATATATATATACGAGATATTGGTATCTGGAACTGTCTACTGAAATTTGATAAGTAGAACATGGTTGTTGACTCATATTAGTAAATACTTGTTTTGAGAAAGTATAAAATGTCACGGGAACTTTATCATTTTTATGAAGTTAAAAATAGAGAATTTTGGCTACTTGTCGGAACATCTTTTAAAGTGAAAAATCGTGCATTATAAATCTTACGAGTAATCTAAGTTAAGATCAAAGCTTTTAGAAAGACTAGTATGTTAGATGTTAAAACGAACCGTTGGGAAGGTTAGTGCGATAGGTGTGCACATTAGAAGAGAGGTGAGTATTTCTCAAGAGAGAGAGAGACGCACTAATATGTTGTTGCATTGGCCTGTATCAATTTAAATACTTGCTTAACGTATTTTAAAATCAAACACACTTTCGGGCCCTGACCCGTTTCTTTTTCTCTCTCTCTCTCTCTTGTATATATATATGTATATTTTCAGGTGCCCAGCCACAGGGGCGTCTTACTTAGGATCCTTGAGAAGAACGAGCTGCAGCTTAGGTGGGAGTTGCAGGTCACTTGAGTAGACGGCTTCTGTTATTGACTCCACTCCTATTACTCTCATTTATTGGGCACGTGTCGCCCCTTTTCATCATTTCATTTATTGTTGGGATTTTTATATTTCAGTTATTCCAATATTGTTCTATGGGATTTATTCAGGATGGATTGTGGTTTTAGTTCCATTTGTTGACATTCGATTGACAAATGTATTATGTTATTTGGTTTATTGTGGTGTGATTCTATATTGTAGAAATGTTGTTTTTAATTAAAATAAATCTTTTTCTTTAATTAAAATTGGGAAAGTTTGTATGAAAAATGTTTTTGACACTTAGCTTAATTATTTAGGGTGTTAAATTGGAAAATTTATTTTTATCGACAGTGATGCTGAGAATGAACCAACTGTTAACCTTGATTTAATTTAATAAAGGAGTGATCGCCCGGTATTTAATTAGGCGGGGTGTCACAATTATATCTTGAATTTCTTGGTTCTTTTGGGGACATTCTTTAGAATTTAATGCAACTATTTTCCTTGTATCCTGATATTTGTAATTTGTTTTAGGCCTAAGTTGGTGTTTGGATGTTTAATCATACATTTGGATTCTTGATGACCTTTCTTCTTGCAGAATTGATAATACAATGGTATATTTTCATAAGAGATTTGTTGCCAAAAACCTTTTGATCCATAACCTATCCAAATCCTATGTGTTCTTTCTTGAATGAGGCTAATCTCTACACAAATTATAGCTATACTTGGTCTGGAAATTGAGGCAGTATAAGCATCCATTATCAAAGGTTTACCTATTAATTGTGCTATTGAATAGAGGGAAGATTTGGAAAAAAAATGAATAGGTAAGTTTGGGAGGTTAATCGAAATAGGAACTATTGGGTTTTCCTCATTTGGATGAAAATCAACAAACTTGTGCACATTGGGAATTTCCTAATGTACCATTGATCTCTAACCCAAAGTTGAACATAATCTTCGTCATAGTTTAGTCTTATAATAATATGTTTGGAGTCAATCAATCCAATTGTGATTGCTGCCTTCAGAGAGAATGTTTGAAAAGTTTTGCGAATTATCTCAATAGAAGGTCTTCCATGAGAAAATTTACCAACAATTGAGTGTTTGAATGGAGCAACTAGTGCATTAATATCTTATTCAAAAAATAGGAGGATGGTTCTCCTTTAAAAGTTGTAGGCTTCTTGAGATTTGGTTCCTTAGTTGTGTTGTTCATGAGAACACTTGCAAAAGATTTCGACCTAATGGTATTAGGGTCAGGAGATTTAGGGGGTATCATCATGTTAACTAGGGTATCTGCCATGTTAGCCATGGATGGAGATGTTCAGGGAGAATGAGAGTTCACCCTTGGTTCTTGGAATTTCTTAGAGAGTTTTTTGGATCTAGGAAAAATAAATTTAATTAGTTAAAGATAAACCTTACTAGAAGAATCCACCAAAGATGGTGCAAAATTTCAATGAATGAGATGTGAATTAAAAGTGCACCCACCACCTAGATCATGATAAGAAAATAAAGAATTATAAGATGATAAAATGTCACTTGGAGGACTTGGTCCAGACTCGGCACTTTAAGGAGTACATAGACACAAAGAAGACTAAGGTGGCTATCCAAGTTAACTTTGGTTAGAAGAAAGACGGTGACGACTACCACTTTTAGTCACATGGACTCTATCCATAGTACATAAATTCTTCTTAGTATACCGCTAAAAATCTTCATGATCGGGTGTAATACCCCGTATTTTTATAGCTTTTAAATTATGGGATTTATTAAATTTAATTGAGATAAATTAATTTAATTTTAATCCGGAATGTTGTTTTAAATATTTACTAGCATGACGAGAGTTAGTAATTATTGGAAATTTGTAATTTGTTGAATATTACTGGATGAGTATAGTAATATATGAGATTTATTTTTATAATATTATCACGTGTGAATAAAATGACAATTATGGAAATTTAAGTCGGGACGCGCCTGTGTCGTGTCGGGACAAAATGTTGATTAATAAAAGTGAATATTTTATAGGTTGTTCGTATGGTCGTTTTGAGTGCGCCAACGCGTCCGGAAGGGTCAAGATAGTCAGAAAAGTGTACCCGGGGGTTTAGTTTGGGTCTTGGGGAGTTTTTAGGCCTAATTAGTACCCCGGTAGGGCATTTTGATCATTTTATATTTTTGGGTAATTAAACCCACGAAATTTCAAGGGTTATATCAGATGCCTAAGGTTACCTTCTAGGGTTAGAACAACCAAAGACAAGTGACGGCCATAGGAGAGGGAAGGAGAGAGGTTCCAAAGCAATCCAAGGCTCGAAATCCATCCGTTTGCACCGCCTCCACCACCAACGCGTAGATCGCGAGACGGGGAACGCAACCACACCAAATTCGGCACCAAACCAGAACGTCAAAAATCCCAGGCAAGTGTTTATCTTACTTATTTCGTTGATGCATCTTTCATATTGGTTTATGAATGATTCGGACGAATTGTATGGAAGAAAAACCCAATTTGAGATAGGAAATTGCATGTAGTGATGACTTAAATGATATTCTGGAAACCCTTTGTCATGTAGAGGAGTAAACCACGAAATTATGATGTTTACAAGAAGGAAATTCTGGAAAATTCTTGTTAGAACCATGTTTAAGAGATTTCTAGGGTTCTTGATAATTATAATAATTTTGGGTTGTTAATCCATGTTTAGTGATAGAAATCTACATGCTTTACGTTGGAAATATCTGGTATGATGATATAATGTTAGTAGTATAAATTTTGGGACGATTGGGATTGAAAAATATGGATTTGGTGAAGGTTAGAAGATGAAACCCGTAACTGCAAATCTGCAGATTTTCGCAGACCTGCTTGATCGATCGATCGAGCCCAGACCTTCGATCGATCGAAGGTTCGATCGATCGAGCCCCAAACCTCGATCGATCGACCCATCCTGGCAGACTTAAGTTCCCCTTTTTAAATTTGTTGAATTGATTCGAAATGAAGAAAACTCCTTAGACATCCTTAATATAATGTTTTGGGAGATGTGGAAGACCAGTAGGACATATGAATAATGTTGGGGCCTTTACTGAGACGAGAATTGTATTTTTGGGATAATTAGATAAGGAACGATGAAATCTTGTATTAAAGGGAAAGATTACGTGAACATGATTACGACGGAAAATAGATGAAGTCCTACTGAATTTATATTTGGGAAAATAGATTCCATGAGTGTTACGTAGTAAGTGGAAAACCCCTTCGAATTAAAGTTAGAGACGAACCATTATACTTGATAAATAATAATGGGGAAAATAAGGATAAATGTTGTGAATGTGGGTTATGGGATAAACCTAAATTGATATAATAAAAGTGGTATATTTATATGATTGTGTATGCATATATTATATACTTGTGAAAATCATGCCCGCGCTACTTGTTATCCCTGGGGTTACCGCGCTGGGACGATCTTATCTCGTGTGCCTTATGGGGGATATTGACTCGTACCCTAGAAGATAGGAATCCTAGGTACGGGCTATCGGATCGATAGTCGGACGGTCCTAAGAGACGTGAGGGTATGTACTGACCTCTTGGACTTGAAAACTATGCTTCGCCTCAATATTGTTTATGTATGTGTTAATACAGCTCGAGAGTGATTCCGAACTTGTATTTCCCTTAGTACGAGTAATACGGGGATTGGATAGCAGAGTATGCCCACACCATAGTTTTTATGTGGGGTGCTGTTATGATATATATATATTATACGAGTAGTTAATATATATATGAAAAGGAGAACTTTGGTTACAAATTGAAATCTTACGTTTTAAATACTTGTGTTGAATAGTTGTAAATCCTGCGAATAACCTAAGATAAGTCAAATCATTGGAAAGATAGTGTGGTATATGACGAGATAGACCATTGGGAAGGTTAGTGCGATAGGTGTGCACATTAGAAGAGAGGTGAGAATTTCTCAAGAGAGTGTCGCACTAATATGTTGTTGCATTGGCCTTTAATCAATTTAAATACTTGCTAAACGAATTTTTAAATCATATACACTATCGGGCTCTGACCCGTTTCCTTTTCTTTTTCTCTCTTGTATATATATATATATATATATGTATATTTTACAGGTGCCCAGCCACAGGGGCGTCTTGCATAGGGTCCTTTGGCAGGAACGAGCTGCAGCTTAGGTGGGAGTTGCAGGCCTGTTGTTTAGACGACTTCATCCATTTGATTCAACTCCTAGTTCAGTTTTATCCAGCAGGGGCATGTGTCGCCCTCTTTCTATTAATTAGTTGGTATTGTCAGAGATTGTAATTTTTACTTTCAGTACCTTTATTAAATTTTTACTTTCAGTACCTTTCTATTAAATACCGGGTAGCTACTCCTTTATTAAATTAATACAAAATGCCAAGTTGGTTCAGTTAATAGCATCACTGTCGAAAACATTTTAATGATTTCTAACCACCTAGTATTTAAAAAGTAAGTTGTCAAATTTTAAATTAAATCTGATTAACATGCAATAAAAGAATTATGAAAGAATAACATAACCATTCACAATAAAGTCCCAATAGTGTAATCAACAAGTAATAAAGAGTCTAGAGGAAATACTCCTCACAACAATCCCAATATGGAAATAAATAAAACAAGTATGCATCCTGAATTAATTACAAACCAAAGTCTGAATAACTGAAATATAAAATGTCTCTAAAGAAATGGGCGACATGCCCTATAATGATGAAACTGAATATGGAGTCAAGACTAGAAAAGAGGCGTCTACTGTCAAAGCCCTGTAACTTTCACAACAGCTATAGCTCGTCACCTAAATGGAAATACTATGCATGGTGTCCTTGTGGCTGGGCACTTAAAAGGTTTTTACAAAAAAATAGATTTGAAAGCAAACGGGTCAGAGCCCGAAAGTGGAGAGTATTTTAAAAACAGCAAGTGCTTTAATAACATTTAAAACAATGAATGCAAGATACATGTTAGGACGTGCTCTCACATGAAATACTCACCTCTCGTCTAACTGTGCACTCCTAACGTTCCTGTACCCATTCATGTGTTATTTATATCTAACTAAACCATCATAAGTTCTAACCCAACTACTCGATTCACAATATGAATTCCCAATGTTATCACTTAAATAGATAGCTTTACTTGAACTCGGATTCTCAATTATTAGCATTACTGTTTACTGGAGGTTATCCCCTTATTTATCTTCTCAAGGAGTTACTATAAATGATTCTCATAAATAAACATAACAATTCCTTTTCATTTAACCGTATATTATTCACATCATAAATATACAATATAAGCACCCCGTGGCTAAGCTGCGGTGCACACATACTCTGCTATCCATCCCGGTACATCACGTACATAAGGATTACAAATTCCGAATCTCTCAAGAATTGTTAGAATAAGCACAACACACAAAAATGGAGGCGAACATAATTCAACATATCCATGGATCACGTACATATCTACGCTCCATAGTCAGCTGACTTATTAACTCACAAATAAGTCGTTCTAGTATTATGTTCTTAAGGTACCAATCTAAATCCGGGCACACAAAGATTAGATGGCCCTAAGCGAACGTAAACCTCCCGTGATAGCAAGTATGGTAGGTATGTCACACACATAAGTAATATACTAAGCATTCACACGTCTTAGATATCTTAATATTAATAAAGGTATATTCTACATCCCTATACCATTATTCCAATTTTATGCATTTTTAAGTCTTCCGATAATATATATAAGGTAGACTGTCGACACATCTCACGTCATCGCTTCTTGTACTTAAAACCCATCTCAAAGGGATTACTAAGTCTCCTATTATTCCCACATATAACATCATTATTCTTAAGGTACTTACTTCTGCCCCAAACCTCATTTCATCAATTTATTCAAATTTACTCTTTTAACCCTAATATTATCTCACTCGTCGAATTTCATTAGATTTTAGAATAATTCCTCAAATTGAATTCTAATTAAGGTCCAAATTTTTATAACCATACCTACTGGTCTTCCTTAAGTCTAAGGATATTCATAAAGTCTCCAATAATAATTTCTAAGGGTTAACATCATTAAAATTTAACTAGGAAAATTTTACTCTTTCTGGGAAGGTCGATCGATCGACCTTGAACCTCGATCGATCGATCGCACCAGGTAGGCTACGGACTGCTTCGTTTTGCAGTTCTCAAATCGTCCCAAAACTCCATTATAAAGCATGAAACTCTAATATAACGTTATAATATCATCATACAACCATCCTACAACATTGTTAACGTTCTAAAACCAATAATTCATCAACCAAGGGCTTTGTTTGGATCAAAACTTCATCAAGAACCCTAGTTTTCTATTTCTTTCAAGAACATTAATAAATCTCTTCTTAAATCCGTTTTTAGATCATCAAGGGTCATATTTTGAATTCATAATTTGTCCAAAATATGTCTACATGCAATTCCTAACATAGTTCATAGTTTTAATCTTCAAATTCATGGGTCTATATCAATCTTCCAAGATAAATTCGATAATTACCTAAACATGGAAGAACACATTCATGGAATTAATTGTAACTAAATCACTTGCCTTATGTTCCAGATTTGTTGTTGGTTGAAGGTGGTTGAATTCCTCTCTCTCTCTCTGCAGAATTCTCCTCTCTCTTTCTCTTTCTACAAGTTCTTCTCCAAGGTGACAGTGGTGGTTTAGAGGTTGCCTTAGGAACTTCTTAAAATTTCTTCCAATAACTCCCGTAGCCCATTAAGTCATTTAGTGTTGTTAGTGGGTTTAGTGGATAAAGAATAAGTCAGATTTTACTTCTAATTTTCGTGGGTTTTAATTCCCAAAATTCCGAAATTACCAAACTACCCTTTTGGGTTGCCGGTATGGCCTAAAAATGCCCCGGGACCCAAACTAAACCCCCGGCTAGTGTTTTCTGACTATCTCGACCCTTCCAGACACGTTGGCGCACTCAAAATGACTATTTGGTCAAAAGAAAAATAATTTATTTTTAAATCTCATAAATTCATTCTCGACGCGACTGACACGCGCGTTCCAAAATTGCCGTATTTCAGCCTCGCGACAATTTCAATATTTTCAATATTCATATATTGCCATATATACACATTATATACACATTATAATCAAATACCAACTCACATCTCGTTAGTATTTTATCCGGATTAATTCTCAATTAATTCACATTTAATTTAATTAATTCCATAAATAAATATCGATAAAAATGCGGGGTATTACATACTTCCCCCCTAATAACTAAATTTCATCCCGAAATTCGAAACTAGAAAGTACCTGGTAAAAATAACTCTGGATAACGTTCGCGCATCTCATCCTCGCGCTCCCATGTGGACTCCTCGACATTATGATGCCGCCACTGAACACGTACTAACGGAACTATCTTTGACCGCAGTTTCCGCTCACTTCGGTCCAAAATAGCAATAGGCCCCTCCTCGTAGGAGCTATCGGGCTGGAGATCGATGTCCTCCAAAGCAATGTGAGAATGAGCCAAATCATCTCTAAGATATTTCCTTAACGAGGAAATATGAAACACATCATGAATCCTGTGTAAATGCTCCGGTAACCCAAGTCTATACGCAACAGACCCAATTCGCTCGATGATAGGAAATGGTCCCACGTATCTCGGTGCCAACTTCCCCTTCTTCCCAAATTGCATAATCCCCTTCATAGGAGATACTCTGAGTAAAACCTGGTCTCCCACTTGGAACTCCCTAAAGAACCTCTTCGCATCAGTATAGCTCTTCTGCCGATCATGAGCTACCCGAATGCGACTCCGTATCAATTTTATCCTTGCCGAAGTATCCTGAATCACTTCCGGCCCAAGTAGTTTGTTGTCCCCCACCTCCAACCAACATGCTGGGGAACGACAAGGTCTACCGTACAACGCCTCAAATGGAGCCATACCAATGGTGAACTGGTAGGAGTTGTTGTAAGTAAACTCCACCAGTGGAAGATACTGCTCACATCCACCCCCGAAGTCAATGATACACATCCGCAACATGTCTTCCAACATCTGATTTGTACGCTCGGTTTATCCATCGGTCTGCGGATGATAAGCCGTACTCAACTGCAATTTCGTGCCCATGGCCTCCTGAAAACTCTCCCAAAACCGTGAAACAAATATCTTGTCTCGGTCAGACATGATATTTAGGGGCACACCATGAAGTCTCATTATTTCTGCAATAAAAAGTTGGGCATACTGTCCCGTAGTGTAGTCGGTCCTTACGGGTAGAAAATGAGCAACTTTGGTCAACCTGTCCACAATTACCCAAATGGAGTCGTGACCCCTCTGTGACGTAGGTAACCCCGTGATAAAGTCCATGGAGATGCACTCCCACATCCACATCGGGACCTCTAATGGCTGTAGAAGTCCTGCCGGTCTCTGATGATCCACATTTACTAGCTGACAAGTGGCGCATTTAGAAATAAACACGGCAATATCTCTCTTCATCCCGCTCCACCAATACTGATGTCTCATATCTTGGTACATCTTGTCCCCACCGGGATGTACCGCGAACCGTGAGCTGTGCGACTCTGCCATCACCTCGTGTCGCAGTTCCTCCCCTTCTGGAACTACCAGTCTGCCATTGAAGCATAATCCCCCGTCTGAGCTAACAGTATAGGACTCGGCTCCCTCTGCTAGTAATCGAACTATCTGCTCCTGACAGAACGAGTCATTTGCCTGTGCTTTCACCACTCTCGTGATAATCTGCGGTGTAACACTCATCACAGACATGAACGATCGGGCCACTGCATCCTGGTGTCCCAACTCTTTCCACTTTGCCTTCCACACCCCTGCCACCTCATCTACTGGCCTACTGCTCAACGCGTCTGCTACCACGTTAGCCTTCCCCGGGTGATATTGGATATCAAACTGATAGTCCTTCACAAACTCAAGCCACCTCCGTTGCCGCATATTCAGCTCCTTCTGCGTGAACAGGTACTGTAGGGACTTGTGGTCCGTGAACAATCGAAACTTCTCCCCCAAAAGATAATGTCTCCAAATCCGAAGGGCAAATACCACTGCCACTAACTCCAAATCATGAGTGGGGTAATTCTTCTCGTGAGGCTTAAGCTTACGAGAAGCATAAGCTATGGCCTGACTCTCCTGATGCAATACACCTCCAAGTCCATGTAAGGACGCATCGGTGTAAACTAGATACTCAACTCCTGGTCTCAGCAATGCCAACACAGGTGCTGAGGTCAACTTGTCCTTCAACTCATCGAATGCCAACTGACAGGCATCACTCCAAATGAACGGCACACCTTTACGAGTCAGATGTGTCAAAGGACCCGCTATCTTTGAGAAACCCCGAATAAACCTCCTGTAGTATCCTGCTAAGCCCAAGAAACTACGGATCTCAGTCGGTGTCGTGGGCTGTCCCCACTCCCTCACCGCGGATACCTTCCCCGGATCAACAGATATTCCCCGGTCGGAAATAATATGCCCCAAAAACTGAACCTCCTTCAGCCAAAACCCGCACTTCTCATACTTTGCATACAGCTCGTTCTGACGTAGCGTCTGCAAAACCTGCCTCAAATGCTCGGCGTGCTCCTCTTCAGTCTGGGAGTAAACCATAATGTCATCAATGAAAACAATGACGAACTGGTCCAGGAACTCTCTGAACACCCTATTCATCAAGTCCATAAACACTGCTGGAGCGTTGGTCAACCCAAAAGGCATAACCCGAAACTCGTAGGAACCATATCTCGTTAAGAAAGCAGTCTTCGAGACGTCCTCCTCCCTGATACGCAACTGATGGTATCCCGGTTATAAATCAATCTTTGAGAAGAAATAAGCTCCTCTGAACTGGTCGAATAAGTCATCGATTCGGGGCAACGGATACTTATTCCGTATCGTGACCTTATTCAACTCCCGGTAATCCACACACAACCTCAACGATCCATCCCTCTTCTTTACGAATAACACAGGGGCACCCCACGGCGAAGTACTCCTCCGAATAAACCCCTGAACCAATAACTGCTCAATCTGATCCCGTAACTCTCTCATCTCAGCTGGAGCCATACGGTAAGGTGCGCGGGCAATAGGTCGAGTGCCCGGCGTCAAATCAATCACAAAATTTATCTCCCTACTCGGAGGTAGTCCAGGTATATCCTGAAATACATCGGCGAACACACTAACAACGGGTATCGAATCAAGTGGTATAACCACTTCCTTAGAGGTTTCCTCCTCTATGTAGTACAAATGAGTGGATGATCCTCCCTCAGGGCGAGGCATCGCCACTAAAAACATCTTCTGCCTAGGAATGGAAAAGATAATACTCCTACTAAAACAGTCAATCATGGCTCGGTACGCAACTAGCCAATCCATACCAATAATGGCATCATACTCGGTCATCTCTAACACTAACATATCAGCGGGTAAAGTAAACCTCCCGATCGCTATACCCACACCTCTACACATAAGCGAAATCATGGAACCCCTACTCAACGGTGAGTCTACACAAGTAGCGGTGCTCTCTGCGGTGTCTAACAACCCAATAGTGCGTGCAAATCTCATAGCAATAAAATAGTGTGTAGCCCCCGTGTCAAATAAAATGCGCCCCATAGTCCCCTGAATAGAGAACATACCCTCAATGGCCGGTGGATCCTGTGGAGCTACGGCATGATGAAGTTGATACACTCTCCCATACTGAAGATGCCCCTGCTGAACTGGGACCGCTGGAATGGCTGGTAGTGCTGCCATCTGGGGTGGTGCTGGGAGGGCGGAGGGAAACATAGGCCTCTATGGCTCGTGTCGAGCACCCTGTTGCTGCTGCTGTGGGGACCTTCCCCTATCAGGACACTCCTGACGTTTGTGGCCAATCTTACCACAAATGAAACACTCCCCCTGGAAGTTTTCCCCTCGCTATCCCTGCTGCCCTCGGCCCTGGTGGCCGTTACCATTCCTCCCCTGGCCCTGCTTGCCCGGCTGAAACTGCTGTTGACCATTCTGACCCTGCTGGCCCTGATGGCCGTTCGGACCCTGATGGCCCTGCCTAAAATCTCCCTGTCCGTGCCTGAAATTTCCAGATCTGAACCTCTTATGATCCCCCTGCTGGGAACCCTGGTCACCCTGCCTCTGCCCCTGAACAGATTGTGCCCCACTGGCACCGTTTCCCCCAGTCCTGCCCTGATGGCTGGACTCTCCTGATCTCTTTCTCTCAGCCATGTGAAAGCGGTGATCCTGACAGTGTAGCAGTGCAACATTAACCACATCAGAGTAAGTGGCTAAAGAGAGATTCCCTAACAAATGCTGACGGATCCTCCAAGTCAATCCATCTGTGAACTTCTGAATCTTCTTCTCTTCCGTCGGTATCTCATCCGGAACAATGTTCAGTAAGTTAGTGAATTCGGCCTCATACTCGGCCACATTCTTTCCCTCATGTCTAAGGTTCATCAACTTCCTCCTCATTTCCGTATGAACAGCTGACGGAAAATATTTGCGGTCAAACCGCACCCAGAACTCCTGTATCGTGAGAGTATCTCTCTCCTCTGCGGTGGTAATAGACTCCCACCACTGCAATGAAGATCCCACTAGCTTGAAAGTAGCTAGTATCTGCCTCTGAACATCGGTGCACTCATACATCCTCAAGTGCCTCTAAATATCCTTCCTCCACTGACTAGATACCACAACATCGGAGCTACCTGCGAACTCCGGAGGGTGTGCTTTTTGAAAAGCATCTCGAACACGTTCCCAAGCAGACGGGAATGCATGTGCCTGAACTGGCGAGGCTACTGGGGTGGTGCCTGCTATACAACGGCGAGAGCGGCATTTACCGCTTGGGCTACAATGGCTGCAACCTCGGCGGCATTCATGGTGCCCTGTACTGGAGCTGGCTGTGGCTCGGGCTGTGCATCCCTAGGAACTCGCTGCGCACGTCGTGGAGGCATCTGAAATAAGAGTAAAGTTTATAAGTTTGCAGTTATAAACTTAAAATAGCTGAAGAGCGAAGCATACATAAAGGAATACAACAGTCCTAAGATATAGGGCTCTACATCAAAGAAAGCTCAGCGGAAACATAATAAGTCACACAGATCCTAAAGGACACTAGAACCTGATGCTCTGATACCACCTGTGACACCCCGACTAATTAAATACCGGGTAGCTACTCCTTTATTAAATTAATACAAAATGCCAAGTTGGTTCAGTTAATAGCATCACTGTCGAAAACATTTTAATGATTTCTAACCACCTAGTATTTAAAAAGTAAGTTGTCAAATTTTAAATTAAATCTGATTAACATGCAATAAAAGAATTATGAACGAATAACATAACCATTCACAATAAAGTCCCAATAGTGTAATCAACAAGTAATAAAGAGTCTAGAGGAAATACTCCTCACAACAATCCCAATATGGAAATAAATAAAATAAGTCTGCATCCTGAATTAATTACAAACCAAAGTCTGAATAACTGAAATATAAAATGTCTGTAAAGAAATGGGCGACATGCCCTACAATGATGAAACTGAATATGGAGTCAAGACTAGAAAAGAGGCGTCTACTGTCAAAGCCCTGTAACTTCCACAACAGCTATAGCTCGTCACCTGAATGGAAATACTATGCATGGTGTCCTTGTGGCTGGGCACCTAAAAGGTTTTTACAAAACAATTGATTTGAAAGCAAACGGGTTAGAGCCCGAAAGTGGAGAGTATTTTAAAAACAGCAAGTGCTTTAATAACATTTAAAACAATGAATGCAAGATACATGTTAGGACGTGATCTGACATGAAATACTCACCTCTCGTCTAACTGTGCACTCCTAACGTTCCTGTACCCATTCATGTGTTATTTATATCTAACTAAACCATCATAAGTTCTAACCCAACTACTCGATTCACAATATGAATTCCCAATGTTATCACTTAAATAGATAGCTTTACTTGAACTCGGATTCTCAATTATTAGCATTACCGTTTACTGGAGGTTATCCCCTTATTTATCTTCTCAAGGAGTTACTATAAATGATTCTCATAAATAAACATAACAATTCCTTTTCATTTAATCGTATATTATTCACATCATAAATATACAATATAAGCACCCTGAGGCTAAGCTGCGGTGCACACATACTCTGCTATCCATCCCGGTACATCACGTACATAAGGATTACAAATTCCGAATCTCTCAGGAATTGTTAGAATAAGCACAACACACAAAAATGGAGGCGAACATAATTCAACATATCCATGGGTCACGTACATACCTACGCTCCATAGTCAGCTGACTTATTAACTCACAAATAAGTCATTCTAGTATTATGTTCTTAAGGTACCAATCTAAATCCGGGCACACAAAGATTAGATGGCCCTAAGCGAACGTAAACCTCCCGTGATAGCAAGTATGGTAGGTATGTCACACACATAAGTAATATACTAAGCATTCACACGTCTTAGATATCTTAATATTAATAAAGGTATATTCTACATCCCTATACCATTATTCCAATTTTATGCATTTTTAAGTCTTCCGATAATATATAAGGTAGACTGTCGACACATCTCACGTCATCGCTTCTTGTACTTAAAACCCATCTCAAAGGGATTAATAAGTCTCCTATTATTCCCACATATAACATCATTATTCTTAAGGTCCTTACTTCTGCCCCAAACCTCATTTCATCAATTTATTCAAATTTACTCTTTTAACCCTAATATTATCTCACTCATCGAATTTCATTAGATTTTAGAATAATTCCTCAAAATGAATTCTAATTAAGGTCCAAATTTTTATAACCATACCTACTGGTCTTCCTTAAGTCTAAGGATATTCATAAAGTCTCCAATAATAATTTCTAAGGGTTAACATCATTAAAATTTAACTAGGAAAATTTTACTCTTTCTGGGAAGGTCGATCAATCGACCTTGAACCTCGATCGATCGATGGTGGTCGATCGATCGACTGATGAATGTCGATCGATCGATCGCACCAGGTAGGCTACGGACTGCTTCGTTTTGCAGTCCTCAAATCATCCCAAAACTCCATTATAAGGCATGAAACTCTAGTATAACGTTATAATATCATCATACAACCATCCTACAACATTGTTAACGTTCTAAAACCAATAATTCATCAACCAAGGGCTTTGTTTGGATTAAAACTTCATCAAGAACCCTAGTTTTCTATTTCTTTCAAGAACATTAATAAATCTCTTCTTAAATCCGTTTTTAGATCATCAAGGGTCATATTTTGAATTCATAATTCGTCAAGAATATGTCTACATGCAATTCCTAACATAGTTCATAGTTTTAATCTTCAAATTCATGGGTCTATATCAATCTTCCAAGATAAATTCGATAATTACCTAAACATGGAAGAACACATTCATGGAATTAATTGTAACTAAATCACTTGCCTTATGTTCCAGATTTGTTGTTAGTTGAAGGTGGTTGAATTCCTCTCTCTCTCTCTGCAGAATTCTCCTCTCTCTTTCTCTTTCTACAAGTTCTTCTCCAAGGTGACAATGGTGGTTTAGAGGTTGCCTTAGGAACTTCTTAAAATTTCTTTCAATAACTCCCGTAGCCCATTAAGTCATTTAGTGTTGTTAGTGGGTTTAGTGGATAAAGAATAAGCCAGATTTTACTTCCAATTTTCGTGGGTTTTAATTCCCAAAATTCCGAAATTACCAAACTACCCTTTTGGGTTGCTGGTATGGCCTAAAAATGCCCCGGGACCCAAACTAAACCCTCGGCTAGTGTTTTCTGACTATCTCGACCCTTCCGGACACGTTGGCGCACTCAAAATGACTATTTGGTCAATAGAAAAATAATTTATTTTTAAATCTCATAAATTCATTCTCAACGCGACTGACACGCGCGTTCCAAAATTGTCGTATTTCAGCCTCGCGACAATTTCAATATTCATATATTGCCATATATACACATTATAATCAAATACCAACTCACATCTCGTTAGTATTTTCTCCGGATTAATTCTCAATTAATTCACATTTAATTTAATTAATCCCATAAATAAATAGCGATAAAAAGGCGGGGTATTACATAAAGTAAAACGGAGAACTTTGGTTACAAATTGAAATCTTACGTTTTAAATACTTGTGTTGTTCAGTTGTAAATCCTGCGAATAACCTAAGATAAGTCAAATCATTGGAAAGATAGTGTGGTATATGACGAGATAGACCATTGGGAAGGTTAGTGCGATAGGTGTGCACATTAGAAGAGAGGTGATAATTTCTCAAGAGAGTGTCGCACTAATATGTTGTTGCATTGGCCTGTAATCAATTTAAATACTTTCTAAACGAATTTTTAAATCATATACACTATCGGGCTCTGACCCGTTTCCTTTTCTTTTTCTCTCTTGTATATATATATATATGTATATTTTACAGGTGCCCAGCCACAGGGGCGTCTTGCATAGGGTCCTTTGGCAGGAACGAGCTGCAGCTTAGGTGGGAGTTGCAGGCCTGTTGTTTAGACGACTTCATCCATTTGATTCTACTCCTAGTTCAGTTTTATCCAACAGGGGCATGTGTCGCCCTCTTTCTATTAATTAGTTGGTATTGTCAGAGATTGTAATTTTTACTTTCAGTACCTTTATTTCGGGATTTATTACTGTCAGGAAGTTTTCCTTTGGTGTTGTAAATTTTGGGACTATTTATTGATGGTTAAATTCTAAAATGTTCAATTCTATTCTCATTCCTAATGTGTGACTCTTAAAAAGGTAAATGGTTAAAGGTTTTATAACCGGATTTAATATAATGAGAATAAGGTTTTTAAATGGTTTTGACACTTAGCTTAATTATTTAGGGTGTTTAAATTGGAAAAGTATTTTAACGACAGTGATGCTAAGAATGAACCAACTGTTCACCTTGATTTTAATTTAATAAAGGAGTGATCGCCCGGTATTTAATTAGGCGTGGTGTCACAGGTGGTATCAGAGCATCAGGTTCTAGTGTCCTTAGGATCTGTACGGCTTATTATGCTTTCAGCGTTGCTTTGTTTGTTATAGAGCCCTATGTTTAGGATTATCGATTCCTTTGACGAGATTTCGTTCTCCTGCTATAATATGTATACATTAGTGAATTTTAATTTCGTTCGGATGTGTGCGTATGCCGAGCGATGACGGATGTCAGAAGAGGACCGTTAAGCGTACATCAGGAGGCAGGGCTCAGTTGAGATTATAAAATATATCCGAGGATAATGACCGTAGTTGAGGTCACCTCCATTATGGAATGAGAAGCCAAGACTAGAAAGGCGACTAAGGCGCAGCAGTGATTTCCAAATGTTGTTATAGTCAAATGAGGTGCGAGGGTAAACTTACCCAACGTATTACAAAAACGTGTAGAGCCTGTCAGTGGAAAATTCTAGAAATGCGAAAATTATGTGTCTTTACCAAAGGAGGTAAAGTACCCAAAGACTTAAAAATAGGACGAAGTGTGGCAAACTGAAAGTGAAAATTTAGAGAAAATTTTCTTGGCTTTCGGGACGAAATTATAATGGTTGGAGTCAACCACCTATTTTAGAAGTAGAATGCTATGCCTATAGGAGAACCTGAGGTATAGTGTTGACCGTATGTTCCTTCCTCAACTGTTCAGGATGAGAAGCAAACATGGTTATGAACTCATCGCAGGAGGGCAAGACAGAAGTCCAATTATGGATATGAATCCTAATCGTTAGCAAATTCTGTATCGAAAGAGGTAGATACAAGTGGAGGAAATGACTCCAAGTGGGAGACCAACTCGTAATAATAGTTGATAATACTCGAGGAGGAAATTCTGATGGACGACCGATTCGGAGGTTGACAATGTCATATTTTGTCAATATAAATGATAACGCTTCTTTGTGGGGGAAGTTAAAGGAATCGAAGAATTTAGTCGAGAATCAGACTGAATACAACGGTGGTGGTATAGCACCACAAAAGGATGTGGATACACATCAGGAAATCCATTTAAATGCTTCAGATAGTTAAATTCTTACCAAGTGATGGAAAATTCAGTAAGTACTATTATAGATAGTAACGTGATCTTTATGGCCTAAAAAGTTAAAAGAACAATCGGGATGGCTAACGGGAATCGAGTCTACTAAAGTCCGAGAGAAGGACAATCCTAACCTGGTTAGTAGGACAGGTGATAAGTGGATTATGTACTGAGGTATTTTGTGCGGAGTGAGATCGCTCGCGATAATATGTTCCAAAGTGAGTAAAAGGACAAGAATACGGTACCTAGTAAAAGGCAACGATTAAAGTAATTTTGTTTGGTTTGAGTAGACGTGTTTGTAAACGCAAGTAATTTCCTTTTGTATAAAGTCAAGAGATGCGGAAGCGTTGAATGATGGCTCACAAAATTAATCCAATTAATGTATTCACTTAAAACGATTCAATGATCCAAGTCCTAGAATTTGCCTAAGTCATAATTATCAATTATCCAAAGTTAGGCGAAACCAATTTAGCAAATGACTTGAATAAACCAAATTTACCCAATATTTAATTTAGTCCCAAATTAATTGAGTGTGATAATTGAAACCGAATTTTATCTTGAATTAGTCTAAGCATGCGTTCTACGTTATGATGCAAGATAAAATAAACAATATCACACTACGCCGAGATGTACGAGGAAAAACCCAAGACGGGAAAAAACCTCGAACGTCCCTAGCCACAAGTCCACTAGATATGGAATTACAATTACAAGACAGATAGACTTACAACGACTGACTCGATCCCTCTCAAGCCTCGACGCTTCTTCTTGTAGACACCTCTTCCTAGCGGGCAACCTCGGAACTCCACCGCGGTCTCGGAATCCACCGATGGGGCTTTCTATGGTCACCATCACCCTAGCAAGGAGCCTTTCTCCAAGTGGGTAGAATCTCAACAAAAAGTCTTCTTCTTTGATGGATGTAGAAGCAAACCAAAACTTATCTTCTTGAATTCGGTAGAGATAAACCGGTGCCAAAACTCCAAGCAATTTAATATGTAAATAAGAACTTGGACTAAACACAATTGGGTGTAAACTAGAGTGTGAAGAATTTTCTCTTTGAAAAATAACACTCAAAACATGAACATTTTCCTAAACCATTTTTGCTCTTAAACACTCTCTAAGAGATGGAAATATTTTGGAAAAGTTTTGGAAATGTTGGTTTGGAAAATGTGTTTCCCGCACTTCATAAAGTCTGTAAAAGGTGGTTAAAAACCAAGTGGGGAAGTGGGTGAAAAACTGCCAAAAACTGTTCCCGCCTGACAGCTCGTTCGAACGACATTTCGTTCGAACGAACTCTCGTTCGAACGAGACTTCTAACGACGCACCAGTATGGACTTTGTTAGAATCTCGTTAGAAACCTCGTTAGAACGAACAAGTTCGTTCGAACGACATTTCGAACGACAGACCAGTTTAGACTCATTGGCAAACTCGTTCGAACGAAACCTGGTTCGAACGAAAAACTCGTTCGAACGACATTTCGAACGACTTCCATAATTTTTTATAAAATTCAAATTTTGGCCCAGAAACTTTATATACTTTAATTTAAAGTTCTAATTAAATTTTTCTGAAAGTAAAACACAGTTTTTATTAACCTAACACCCAATAGACTTTGTTCCAAGCTCCTATATAAATATAATTGCATTCATACCTTGGGAGCATGGAACCATAGTTGATGACGTAGAAACGAGGCACGGAAACCGGCACATTTGATGAAGCTTTATATTCTTTGCCGCTACGTCTTCAACAAACACTTCATAGGCTTGAGAATATTACAATTAAATACTATCCTATGAATAAATGTTTTTGTCCGGAATTGAGCCAAAACTATATATGGACTCAATTGGAAATTTGTGTCCTTACAAATCTCCCCCTTTGGCTATTCCGGGACAAAAACCAAACAAAAATCCTAAAGGGCCGTTAAGCTCACTAGACTCAAAACATAACCCGCCCAAACTTGACTCAACCCAATGATCAAACGCTTTGCCAATTAAACAATGCCGCTTTAGTAGAATACCTGCACACTTAAGAAAACTCATCAAATGCATAGGGAATATCAAAATATAAAATGCAATTAATTAAATACTCCCCCTAAATTAATTCTCCCCTTTATCAAAACATACTTAGAAAGACGTCTCCCCCTAAGATAAATCTCCCCAAACTAAGATACGATAATAATAGGATTAGATACCATTTCTCCCCCTATCATCATTCTCCCCCGTTTTGTTTAGGAATAGGCAAAGGATAAAGAACTAATAAACAGCATGTTGAAGCTTAAAGTGATAAGACATGAAAGCATATGGGCAATAAAAGCAAGGTAAAGACAAACAAATATCATATATATATATATATATATATATATATATATACTTTGAATATACCAATAAGTACTTGCATATATAGATAGATATAAACACACACATGACACAAAATACAATAAGTTTGCACACTCGTATATGGCAAAAATGTGTCATATGGAAACGTAAGTGTAGGGGTGTGAACTAGCAACAATTAAATGTAGACCCAAACACTTGATAAACATTCACGGAGTTCTCATTTGATTGCAAACTTTATCACATTTAAATATAACCTCATGTGACAATATGAAGATTGAACTCAATGAATAAACATACACAATGCATACAAGCCTAGCATGATGATGATTCTTCAAACCAAATAGAGTCATGACATTAAAGACAACTAGGATAAACGGACATTGTGCAAACCGTTGATATACCATCCAATTCTCCCTCAATAAGCATATATATTCTTGTGCTTTTGAAAGAATATATCAAACAAACATAGGCCTTGGCAATTGTTTTCTTTTTAATGCCAAATATTTTGTTTTTAGGCCTTGGATCACGTATTTCTTTTAAATCCAATAAACGGTGGCTTACAATCTCAAAGGATTTAATTCATCCTTTCGGAGCCCTTCCCCGTGCACATTTTTATTTATCATGTTTTCATTTTCACACAAATCTCACATGCAACGGATTTTGACATGCACTAGTCCTCCTAGGTCAAAGATATGTAGATGACAAGATTGGTAGGAGAACACCTCAAAAAGCTCAAATATAACATGTGACATTAAGATTTCAAAAGAGCTCATGCATGTGTGAATAGAGGCATATAAAAATAGAATCCATTTAACCAATACAAAATCCAACTACTCCATATAAAGCATGGTAAAGAACATTTTAAGGATTGAAATCTAAACCAAAAGTTCTATCCACGTGGGAGCGTTAAAGGAGGGATTCAAACATAAGTATATGCCACTTAAAGTGTGTCAAACTAAAATACACACAAAATAAAATCTTTTTGAGTTTTTAACATTTTTAAAAAAAATAAAGATATATACTCAAAAGGATAAACAAAAATCATTTGTATTTTTCATTAAGCTTAAATGAAATAAATAAAATACAAAAGATAAAACAAAACATCTTTTTATATTTTTCAGTTAATTCAAACACAAAATATAATACATAAAGATAAACAAGTCATAATTTCTAGCATGGGATATAAAATAAGACTATGACTAGAAAATGACTAAAACAAGCATACATTTAGCATGTGAATATAGCATGAAGTACAAAAGCTAAAGTATGCAAAACACTAACACATTCATCCTTTAGATTTAGCAAGGGAGGATGCATGTGAAAGTAAATGAGAATCAAAATCCCAATTTTGTAAGGCAACCAAGTCGGATTTCCTAACCCAAATTAATGAAGAATGGCTATCTTGGGGTGTTGGAACGTTAATTACCGTGGTTACTTTACTATGGGATTTTCTAGGGATTCGTTTAAGATCTAAACAAAATTTTCTAAGATGACCTTTTCGACCACAATGCGTACAAGTAAGAACATGTCGAAAAGATTTTCTTAAGGAGTGATCTCTAAAATCTTTCTTAGACGATTCTCCTAAAACATTGGTTTGGGCATTAGGAGTAAATTCATTACAAGTATTGAAGCCTAAACCACAAGTGTCATTTTTAATTTGGACCGTTCCTAACATTTTATCTAGTTTTTTCGAACGACACTCTAAATCAAATTTGACATTACTAGAATCTTTTAATTTATTTTCCAATTCTACAATGTTAGATTCTAGTAAAACATTTCGCTCTTCAAAAGCAAGAAGCTCCTTTTTCAAGGATTCCATTAAACCCCTAAGGCTATCTCTTTCGCCTTCTACATATTCAAGCTTCTCTTGAAGAGTCCTCACATGTGTCCTAAGGTCTTCTATTAAAACATTTTCATCAATGACCTTGACACTCTCTCTTAAACTAGCTTCTAACTTCAAATTAACTCTTTTCAATTTAATAGATTATGTATACAGTTCTTGAAAAGCATTTTGAAGTTCACTCATATCAACCTCATCTTCATTTTTACTCTCTCTTTCTTCTTCACTCTCACTATCATCAAAAATAAGAGAATCATGTACAATGACCTTGGAAGTGGCATGTGCTATCGTTTCATCAATCGATGAGTTGTCACTATCACTCACATGACTAGCCATAAAAGCCACAAAATTTTTCTTAGTGGGGGAATCGGGCTTCTCTTCCTTATCACTGTCACTAAGGGTTGCATTATATGAAATGGGTCGCTTACCATCTTTCCTTAGTTTAGTGGGGCACTCATAAGACCTATGGCCATAACCTTCACAACCAAAACACTTATCAGACTCGTCCCTATATAAATTGTCATTGCTAGGTTTAGGGATCTTCTCGGCTTTAGAAATCTTCTCGCTTTTATCATGTTTAGAAGTATCAAATTTCTTAAAATCATTTTTAAATTTATCTTTGTTAAATTTAAGAAATTTTCTAAATTTACGAGAAAATAAAGCCATGTCTTCCGAGTCACTATCACTCTCGCTCTCTACTACTTGTTTGACCTCTTTTCGGGCTTTTAAAGCAACGCCCTTTTCAATTTTCTTTTCAGTTTTAGAGGGAAACATATCCAGTTCATAGGTTTGTAAATCACCTACAAGCTCTTCTAATTTCGTAGAGGCTAAAGTGGGTAAAGAATTTAAAACGGTCACCTTTGGAATAAATCTATCGGGTAGGGACCTTAAAATTTTCTTTACAACACGGTCGTCAGGTATTTTCTCTCCCAAGTTAAAAGATGAATTAACAATATCAGAAAGTCTAGCATAAAATTTATCAAAAGTTTCTTTTTCATCCATTTTGATAGTTTCAAATTGAGTGGTGAGGTTTTGGAGTTTCGAAGCTTTAACGACACTAGTTCCTTCATGAGTTAATTGTAAAATATACCAAGCTTCTTTAGCAGTTTCACACGTCATAATACGTCGGAATTCATCCGGTGCGACAGCGCTAAATAAGGCATTTAAACCTCGGGAATTAAAGTTAGCAAGTTTAAACTCATTTTCAGTCCATCTATCGGCGGGTTTTATAACACGTTCATTTTCAACTAAGTAAGTTGGTGGGGAGTACCCGATAACAACAGACATCCAAACTCTCTCGTCGATAGATTTTAGTGCCGATCTCATACGCGCTTTCCAATACGCGTTGTTGGAACCATCAAAAATAGGAAATTTTGAAAATGGGGAAAAATCCATTTTAGCCAAAAATTATTTAAAAAGATCGTTAACGAAATAATTTATCGCTTTGGCTCTGATACCAATTTGTAAACGCAAGTAATTTCCTTTTGTATAAAGTCAAGAGATGCGGAAGCGTTGAATGATGGTTCACAAAATTAATCCAATTAATGTATTCACTTAAAACGATTCAATGATCCAAGTCCTAGAATTTGCCTAAGTCATAATTATCAATTATCCAAAGTTAGGCGAAACCAATATAGCAAATGACTTGAATAAACCAAATTTACCCAATATTTAATTTAGTCCCAAATTAATTGAGTGTGATAATTGAAACCGAATTTTATCTTGAATTAGTCTAAGCATGCGTTCTACGTTATGATGCAAGATAAAATAAACAATATCACACTACGCCGAGATGTACGAGGAAAAACCCAAGACGGGAAAAAACCTCGGACGGCCCTAGCCACAAGTCCACTAGATATGGAATTACAATTACAAGACAGATAGACTTACAACGACTGACTCGATCCCTCTCAAGCCTCGACGCTTCTTCTTGTAGACACCTCTTCCTAGCGGGCAACCTCGGAACTCCACCGCGGTCTCGGAATCCACCGATGGGGCTTTCTATGGTCACCGTCACCCTAGCAAGGAGCCTTTCTCCAAGTGGGTAGAATCTCAACAAAAAGTCTTCTTCTTTGATGGATGTAGAAGCAAACCAAAACTTATCTTCTTGAATTCGGTAGAGATAAACCGGTGCCAAAACTCCAAGCAATTTCATATGTAAATAAGAACTTGGACTAAACACAATTGGGTGTAAACTAGAGTGTGAAGAATTTTCTCTTTGAAAAATAACACTCAAAACATGAACATTTTCCTAAACCATTTTTGCTCTTAAACACTCTCTAAGAGATGGAAATATTTTGGAAAAGTTATGGAAATGTTGGTTTGGAAAATGTGTTTCCCGCACTTCATAAAGTCTGTAAAAGGTGGTTAAAAATCAAGTGGGGAAGTGGGTGAAAAACTGCCAAAAACTGTTCCCGCCTGACAGCTCGTTCGAACGACATTTCGTTCGAACGAACTCTCGTTCGAACGAGACTTCTAACGATGCACCAGTATGGACTTCGTTAGAATCTCGTTAGAAACCTCGTTAGAACGAACAAGTTCGTTCGAACAACATTTCGAATGACAGACCAATTTAGACTCGTTGGCAAACTCGTTCGAACGAAACCTGGTTCGAACGAAAAACTCGTTCGAACGACATTTCGAACGACTTCCATAATTTTTTATAAAATTCAAATTTTGGCCCAGAAACTTTATATACTTTAATTTAAAGTTCTAATTAAATTTTTCTGAAAGTAAAACACAGTTTTTATTAACCTAACACCCAATAGACTTTGTTCCAAGCTCCTATATAAATATAATTGCATTCATACCTTGGGAGCATGGAACCATAGTTGATGACGTAGAAACGAGGCACGCAAACCGGCACATTTGATGAAGCTTTATATTCTTTGCCGCTACGTCTTCAACAAACACTTCATAGGCTTGAGAATATTACAATTAAATACTATCCTATGAATAAATGTTTTTGTCCGGAATTGAGCCAAAACTATATATGGACTCAATTGGAAATTTGTGTCCTTACAGTGTTATGTCCGAAAACAATTTGCGCAGTCAAGACGATTGACAAGGTAGAAGTGTAAGTTGTATCCTCAGAGGATGAGGCGTGTTTATGTGACACGAGCGAGTCACTATATTTTGTTCCTTGCTAGATTAGCATGTGTGACGAGCTTAATGCATATCATTTTAAATGTTATTATTATTATGTGAATATCTTTTCCCTAGTGTAGCGGGATTTTTCTTTAGTGCTATCCGCGGAGGATGAATGAGTATATTAATAGCGTTTTATACTTTATTGAGGTTACTCGTTGTAGTGATGCGATACACGAGTATGATATTATCTTTGTTAAAATGTTATAGAAATGGGTAGTATGATAGTGGGCATTTATTGCAGGGCTATCGGAGTAGTTGCATTAGTGCAACATGTTTTATGTTTGTTTTGGCGAGGCTTTACCTGTAAGAAGGTTGGACCCGCACTTATATTATCTATCCTAGAGACTTCGGAGGAGATAGTGGGCTCGAGATATTCGATGCCAATGTATGTATAGACTTTGCCAATATGATTCAGTATGTATTGGGATTTACCGTTGGGCGAAAAGATTTGACTCAGTATTATGTTTAGCACTCCGGACTTAGTGATAGGAAGAGTGCATTGTTATATTTATCCTTTAGAGATGTGGGAGTTAATATTTATACCCCTATTATTAGGGAAAGGAATTTCAAGAATTACGATTGTATGTATTCGAGGTTTATGGAATGCTATTACCACCATCCTATACTGAACAATAGTGCAATTAGTGAAACGTTCTTTGTTAAGCATAATTACGGGAGAAATTATAACTTTTCTATCAAGGGACGGAATAAAGGGGTATATGTTATGGATGGAGGACCTAACGGATTTCGATAACTGACAATGCTAGGTAGTAGTGTATCGGGGGGGTTCCTTGTTTGAATTTCGCTTTGCGAGACATCCCACGCATGAAACTTAGCGTAAGGTTGGAAATAGGGAGACGTCTGGTCACTATTCCATGAGTTTGGTACCCTGGTCGAAATGGGATCAAGTAATTATGTATGTAAGTTGGAAGTTGAATTTTTATTTAAAGCCATTAGAGTCGGTTATGTGGTAAGAAAGCATTGAAAGTTTTGCTTTGTCACCACGAGTTAAGGGGGCAGAATGATAATAAGGAAGATTTAAAATTTTGATTTTTAGGGTGATTAAAGTGTTGTAATCACGCTGCAAGCACCAGGGAAAATAAAGAATTTGTTTATTAGTATGGAGCATATGTGATGCTTACGCTAGTATGCCCAGTTTATAGGGTGTGTAGACATCCTGGTTAACTGATGTAAAAACTCGTCCAAGATGAAGGGGCATGGCAATGGACGTGTGGAAAATGTGTTTGTAGGGCTAACAGAACGAAGTGGAAGTGATATAGTGGATTAAACGTCACATGAGGGGCGATAATCCATACATAGGTGTGAAATTAGAATAGCACACCCAAATTTAAATTGGAAGACTGTGGGAAGCCATTTAAGAAGAGTATTCATTGAATGGAGCAGAATTAAATGATTATGAAGAACACTCGGAGCAGAAATTGTTAGTAATTAAATGTGAGAGCGACTCACACATATAAAGGGTGATGATGTTAGTACGGTATAAGAGATCCAGATGTGCGCTTCGAGGAGAGAAGAGCACGGGTGGAGCTTTCAGCATACTACAAGGAAGGAAGGGGAGTATTACGTGTCACTTAATGTGATACATTTCAAGGAAGAATCGATGTTTAGCGGAAAGTAGTGATAGTCTCTACATGCTCCGCCCATTGGTAAGGTTGGGTTGAAAGAGAAGAATCAACCAAAGAATTTTGTGTTTAGCTACAATTCCTGAATTTGGAAGAGGTCGGTAAAGTCGGTACAGTTCTTGGATGGGTTACCATCCTCAAAACAAGATCAAAGGTTCATCCCAAACATGTGAATAAAGTCGCCGAGAAGGAGGTGATTGATACTCCTTTAAGCTGACTTACAATATTAACTAATATGCCCCAGACTTCCTTTGAAAGGAAGGATCGCGCCAGTGCATGATCCGGCGCAGTATAAATTTCTAAATCAGGATGAGATTGGTGAATCCCACCTTTGATATGGGATTTCAGAAACCCGCGGAGATAAGGTTTCGTTTCGAGCAGGATGTATCACCCGTAGCCAGGGAATGGGCGCACAGTGATTAAAGATTTGTGGAGCCACGTGAAGGATATTTTGGAATATTGGTACGATGATTTCAGGAATGCTCGGTAGAAGCACTCGTACCCGTTTGTCGCGTGCAAGGTGCTTACTAAGGTTTTATTATGGAAAAACCTCGACTATTCTCCTCCCGTATGTTCAAAGGAGAGTAGATAATCAGAGTTTTTGGATCGGTCGAGAGAACATCCGATAACTGTGGTAGAATTCCACGACTATTTTAGGCGAGCAAGAGTGATCAAATGTTCGTAATATTTTCTCAGAATGGGAGTTTTGTATATGAATAAATCCGAGTATTTGTCATGTAGTGAGGTGCGGCCTCCTAATGATAGTGAGATAATGAAATTTATAACGTATAGGCGTGACCTATGCGAATGTTGTCGGTTGGGAGCACAATGTGAAGTGCCTCCAATGAGAATGTAAAACAATGTTGCTGTGAAGAAAGGGCTATAGTGATTGAGCGTTGTAATGTGTAGTTAGTTTGTGTACGGAAAAGGATATCCAGAATTGTGCTACCTGATAGGCCTTATTTTCCGAATTTCGGGACGAAATTCCGTTATTAGGGGGGAAGTATGTAATACCCCGTATTTTTATAGCTTTCAAATTATGGGATTTATTAAATTTAATTGAGATAAATTAATTTAATTTTAATCCGGAATGTTGTTTTAAATATTTACTAGCGTGACGAGAGTTAGTAATTATTGGAAATTTGTTATTTATTGAATATTACTGAATGAGTATAGTAATATATGAGATTTATTTTTATAATATTATCACGTGTGAATAAAATGACAATTATGGAAATTTAAGTCGGGACGCGCCTGTGTCGTGTCGGGACTAAATGTTGATTAATAAAAGTGAATATTTTATAGGTTGTTCGTATGGTCATTTTGAGTGCGCTAACACGTCCGTAAGGGTCGATATAGTCAGAAAAGTGTACCCGGGGGTTTAGTTTGGGTCTCGGGGGGTTTTTAGGCCTAATTAGTACCCCGGGAGGGCATTTTGGTCATTTTATATTTTTGGGTAATTAAACCCACGAAATTTCAAGGGTTATATCAGATGCCTAAGGTTGCCTTCTAGGGTTAGAACAACCAAAGACAAGTGACGGCCATAGGAGAGGGAAGGAGAGAACTTCCAAAGCAATCCAAGGCCCGAAATCCATCCGTTTGCACCGCCTCCACCACCAACCCGTAGATCGTGAGACGGGGAACGCAACCACACCAAATTCGGCACCAAACCATAACGTCGAAAATCCCAGGCAGGTGTTTATCTTTCTTATTTCGTTGATGCATCTTTCATATTGGTTTAGGAATGATTAGGACGAATTGTATGGAAGAAAAACTCAATTTGAGATAGGAAATTGCATGTAGTGATGACTTAAATGATATTCTGGAAACCCTTTGTCATGTAAAGGAGTAAACCATGAAATTATGATGTTTACAAGAAGGAAATTCTGGAAAATTCTTGTTAGAACCATGTTTAAGAGATTTCTAGGGTTCTTGATAATTATAATAATTTTGGGTTGTTAATCCATGTTTAGTGATAGAAATCTACATGCTTTACGTTGGAAATATCTGGTATGATGATATAATGTTAGTAGTATAAATTTTGGGACGATTGGGATTGAAAAATATGGATTTGGTGAAGGTTAGAAGATGAAACCCGCAACTGCAAATCTGCAGATTTCCGCAGACCTGCTTGATCGATCGATCGAGCCCAGAACTTCGATCGATCGAAGGTTCGATCGATCGAGCCCCAGACCTCGATCGATTGACCCATCCTGGCAGACTTAAGTTCCCCTTTTTAAATTTGTTGAATTGATTCGAAATGAAGAAAACTCCTTAGACATCCTTAATATAATGTTTTGGGAGATGTGGAAGACCAGTAGGACATATGAATAATGTTGGGGCCTTTAGTGAGACGAGAATTGTATTTTTGGGATAATTAGATAAGGAACGATGAAATCTTGTATTAAAGGTAAAGATTACGTGAACATGATTACGACGGAAAATAGATGAAGTCCTACTGAATTTATATTTGGAAAAATAGATTCCATGAGTGTTACGTATTAAATGGAAAAACCCTTCGAATTAAAGTTAGAGACGAACCATTATACTTGGTTAATAATAATGGGGAAAATAAGGATAAATGTTGTGAATGTGGGTTATGGGATAAACCTAAATTGATATAATAAAAGTGGTATATTTATATGATTGTGTATGCATATATTATATACTTGTAAAAATCATGCCCGCGCTACTTGCTATCCCTGAGGTTACTGCGCTGGGACGATCTTATCTCGTGTGCCTTATGGGGGATATTGACTCGTACCCTAGAAGATAGGAATCCTAGGTACGGGCTATCGGATCGATAGTCGGACGGTCCTAAGAGACGTGAGGGTATGTACTGACCTCTTGGACTTGGAAACTATGCTTCGCCTCAATATTGTTTATGTATGTGTTAATACAGCTCGAGAGTGATTCCGAACTTGTATTTCCCTTAGTACGAGTAATACGGGGATTGGATAGCAGAGTATGCCCGCACCATAGTTTTTATGTGGGGTGCTGTTATGATATATATATTATACGAGTAGTTAATACATATATGAAATTCTGAAATCTGGAACTGCCTACTGTGATTTGATATGTAGGGCATGGTTGATTACTCAAATTATAAATACTTGTTTTGAGAAAGTATAATATGATACTGGAAAACTTTATTGATTAATAAAGTAAAAAGGAGAACTTTGGTTACAAATTGAAATCTTACGTTTTAAATACTTGTGTTGTTCAGTTGTAAATCCTGCGAATAACCTAAGATAAGTCAAATCATTGGAAAGATAGTGTGGTATATGACGAGATAGACCATTGGGAAGGTTAGTGCGATAGGTGTGCACATTAGAAGAAAGGTGATAATTTCTCAAGAGAGTGTCGCACTAATATGTTGTTGCATTGGCCTGTAATCAATTTAAATACTTGCTAAACGAATTTTTAAATCATATACACTATCGGGCTCTGACCCGTTTCCTTTTCTTTTTCTCTCTTGTATATATATATATATGTATATTTTACAGGTGCCCAGCCACAGGGGCGTCTTGCATAGGTTCCTTTGGCAGGAACGAGCTGCAGCTTAGGTGGGAGTTGCAGGCCTGTTGTTTAGACGACTTCATCCATTTGATTCTACTCCTAGTTCAGTTTTATCCAGGAGGGGCATGTGTCGCCCTCTTTCTATTAATTAGTTGGTATTGTCAGAGATTGTAATTTTTACTTTCAGTACCTTTATTTCGGGATTTATTACTGTCAGGAAGTTTTCCTTTGGTGTTGTAAATGTTGGGACTATTTATTGATGGTTAAATTCTTGAATGTTCATTTCTATTCTCATTCCTAATGTGTGACTCTTAAAAATGTAAATGGTTAAAGGTTTTATAACGGATTTAATATAATGAGAATAAGGTTTTTAAATGGTTTTGACACTTAGCTTAATTTTTTAGGGTGTTTAAATTGGAAAAGTATTTTAATGACAGTGATGCTAAGAATGAACCAACTGTTCACCTTGATTTTAATTTAATAAAGGAGTGATCGCCCGGTATTTAATTAGGCGGGGTGTCACATCGGGCTAGTATTACAGCTAGCATCATGAGGCCTTCCAAGTTGAGTTTTCCAAGCACGTCCTTAGCAAAGGAGGTCATGAGGAGGTCAACTTCGATCGAGTTATCATGTTTTCTGAAGATGATCTAGTCAGAATCAATCTGCCTTATAAGAAAGGGGATCAGTTTTGTTAGGATAGGGTGTGTCAGTTATTGGAAGATGGGGTGGAGTCCTACTCGATTAGTTCTGAGGGACGCTTATGCTTTAACAGGAGACTTGTTGTTCCAGAGGACGAGGAGTCGAGACACGCAGTGATGACCGAGTCTCGTTGGTTGAGGTTTGAGGTACATTTCGGTGGGGATAAGTGTACCAGGATATGCGTAGGCAATACTGGTGGTCGGGGATGAAGCGACACATAGCGTAGTTTTTCTCGAAGGTGCACTATATGCCAGTTAATGAAGATAGACCACCAGAGACAGAAAGGAATGTTACAGTCATTGGAGGTTCCAGTATGGAAATGGGAGAGCATATCAATGGATTTCATCAACGGGTTTCCGACTTCAGAGAGGGGTCAGGATTCCATTTGGGTTATCGTGGATCGCCCAACCAAGGTGGCCAACTTCCTGCCAGTTCGTACGAATTTTTGAGATGAGACAGTACGCCCAGTTATTTATTATTAATATTGTGAGATTACATGTGGTACTGGTTAAAATCATGTCTGATAAGGATAAGATTTTTGTGTCCCATTTTTGGCAGAGCTTTCAGGAGGCGATGGGCATGGATTTACCGTTGAGTACGGCATATTATCCACATATAGATGGACAGACTGAGCGGGTTAATCAAATGTTAGTGGACATGCTTAGGATGTGTATACTCAATTTTGGAGGAGGTTGGAAGCAGTACCTTCCACTGGTGGAGTTTGCTTATAACAACTCCTACTAGTTCACCATCGGTATGGAATCGTTTGAGGCACTTTATGGGCGGTCTTGTCGTTTGACCTCTTGTTGGTTAGTGATGGGGGATAATAAGTTATTAGGAGTGAAGATAATTCAGGAGACCACTGCCAATATTGAGCTCATTAGGGGATGTATACGGACCAAGTCTTGGTGCGCATGTCTCCCATAAAGGGAGTCATGAGGTTCGGGAAGAAGGGAAAGATAACGATGAGGTATGTAGGGACTTTTCTAGTTATTGAGAGAGTCGAACCATTCGCTTTTATACGGGGGTTAATGGGGCATCTACAGAGGATTCACAACATGTTCCATGTGTCATCGCTGAAGAGATATCAGAGGAGTGAGAGGGATTTTTGGCACATCCCACTAGAGGAGATCAATTTGCAGCCAGACATCTCGTATGAGGAGAGACCGATTGTTATTCTTGATCATAGTGAGCACGAGTTGCGGTCTAAGGTCGTGCCCCCGGTTCAAGTACAGTGGGGACACCATAATGTAGATGAGTCGATGTGGGAGCGGGAGGATGATATGCGAGAGCATTATCCAAAGCCTTTTACCGCACATACGTCTGAATCTCTGGGATGCAATTCATATGTATGGGAAAGTATATAATACCCCGTATTTTTTAATAATTAATTTTAGCATTTAAATTACACAATATTGCTTATTTAATAAATATTAATTAGTGAGAATAAAATTAATATTTACATGGAAATAAAATTTATAAAGTGTGATTAAGTAAATTAATTTTGATAAACTGACAGTACGTTGTAGTGGGTAATAACGACGGGAATTGACGATATCTCAACCAAGAGGTAGGTGACTTGGATGGTGATTTCGAGTGCACGGTTGGCTCGAAATGGGTTAAAATAGTCAAAATGAAGGACCCGTAGATAGAGATTGGTTACCGGGAGCTTTTTAAACTAGTCGGGACCCATTTGCGGGCGTTTAAGTCATTTTTTCCTAAAAGGTTAACCTAAATACGGGATTAGGAGGTTTAAATGGTAGATTAGGGTTAGGAGGTAACCACTTTATACATTCTAAACCTCTAGGACTCTTTTGGTGAGAAAAGAAGGAGGACGAACACAAGGAAGGGTGGAAAGGCTAACTTTGGCTAGATTTAACAAGGAGGAGACTAAGATTCAACCACCATTCAAGGCAAGTGTATAACTTGCTTGTTGATTTGTAATAATTTAGATTCATATCAAAATTGGTAGGATAAAAACCTATTTTGGGATGGGGATTCAACATGTAATACAAGTTTTTGGAAAAAGATTTGCATATGACTCATGTAATGAAATTAATCTTGGGTTCTCGACAACAAATCTTGATTTCTTGGAATTAATCTTAATTTATGTGAGATTTAATACTTGTGATAGTCTAAATTGTGTGAACAATGATTTTGGAAATAATCTAATTAGAGAAGTAATTAAAAGAGAAAGAAATATAGAAATTGGGATTAAATCATTGTATGTTGAATTGATGAAATCGGGATGACTATTATGGGATTAGTGGATATTAGGATGGATTTAGATTAGGTTTTATATATAAGAACCCTTGGAAGACTAAAAACATTATTGAATTTGTAAAAGTGTGGGAATTGAATGTTGGGAGTTTGGAAAATTCGTCACTTTAATTCAAAAACTAGGCTCCTGTCCAGAATCGAATCGATTCGGCCTCATATGCGAATTGATTTAGCTATGAAGCCGAATAGATTCACACATGTTGTGAGGGACAGTCAGGTCTTTTAATGAAATTCGAGGGGCTTTTGAGAAATCAAAAGTTGTAAAAAGGTCCATAGGGTGTTTATGACTTCTGGAACTTATATGAATAGTTATATGACCTTGGGTAGGGGAGAGTAGACTCGAATCATGGTTACGAGTATTTAGGAGGGGTTACACTAGGAATATAAACTACAAATTTGGGATAGAAGAATTCGAGGAACAATATTATTATTTAGAGGCTGGTTAAGAAAGTCCGGGTATTTCAGAAAAGTTATGTAACGAAACATAATTTAATTAGTGAATAATTAAATGTTTAAGAGTTGGAGATAGATTCGTGACTTATAGGCTAGTGCTTCGGGTTTTAGGCACGAATTAGTCGGAGTCAACAAATATATGCATATACACACACATATATATATATATATATATATATATATATATATATATATATATATATATATATATATATATATATATATATATATATATATATACATATGTGTGTGTGTGTGTGTGTGTGCGCGCGCGCGTACGTGTGTGTGTGCATGATATTTATGTGGAACATACCCATCCTAGCGGATATGCTATCGGTGGAGCCTATGTGCCGTGGGAGGTGACTCTGGAGAATCTCAGCAGAGGTAGTACTATTTCCCCTGGGTAAAAGGTTTGTGCATGCCCATGTTGTGTAGGGTTGGATTCCCGTAGAATAATGTGGTATGGTTATGACTACGGACTTAAGGCCATTATCGCCTTTAATTTTTATTACGCTTTTGGGTTCGGTAGTGAGATTTCGACCCGATTGCCCAGGTTATGGTGGACTCCCTGGAGCTTGATAGCATGCTAGTGATTTCGCATTCAGCTAGATAAAGCTCGGAAGGATAGCAATTATATACATATAGTGAGTGATATATGTGTTTATATGTATTTCATGTCTTTCAATTATACGTATATAAAGAGGTAGACAATTATATATGGACATAAGACATAAAATGTGAATATTATCAATAACGAGAGTAAGGTTATGGGAATGAATACAATGAGATAATGAATTAAGCAGATAAGTAAGCTATTTATTGAATCAGTGATAAACAGTAAGCGAAATAGGGAGATACGTTATATTAAAATTAGGGATGAGGCTAGTTAGGTGGGGTAACATAACCAGGAGAGTTAAGAGCATACGTTAGGTGCGAACATTAGATGAGGAATGAGGATTATCTCATGTGAGTGTGCTACCACTTTAAATATGAAGATTGCTTACATTTTCAACAATTGCATCTTATACACTTGCTAAATATTTTTCAAAGGATTTTGGGCTCTGACCCGTATCAAATATTTTCAAAACCTTTTAGGTGTCTAAGCCATAGGGACGCCAAGGATGATGATTCTTTCAAGCGATGGGTAACTGCAGCTAATGTGGAGGTTTGCGGGATTCAGAGTAGTCGCTTTATTGCAATCTAGATTAGGTTCTCTATTTCAGTACTTATGTATTTTCGTTTATTTTAGTCACTTGGTTTAGATGTACTAGATTTTACCCGTTGGTTTATTCGGTGACTTTATTTAACTATCTCGGCTTCAGACATTGTATTGTGATCTCATGTATTATGATTACCTACATGGCATTATGGTGAATCGGTTTATGTTGTTGTATGTTAATGAAAGAATAAAATTTAACACTGCTTGTTAAACTAATAGGTGGTTAGTAATTAATTGAATTTCGACGTTGATACTAAGAATGAGCCAAATGAGACTCTCATTTTATTTTAGTAGAGGGTTGGCCACCCATTATTTTAATAGGCGGGGTGTCACAGATGGTATTAGAGCATCAAGTTCTAGAGTCTTTTAGGATCTGTGCAGGTTACTACAAATTCAGCGTAACATTCTTTGATATAGAGACCTATCTTAGTACTGTTGCATTCATACTTATACATTTTCGTGCTTACATTATTTTACTATTACTTTTTGTTTGACTGTGGACGTATACAATTTCAATCTCATTTTAGACGCCGCCAAAGAGAGCCCCTCAGATGAGAGCGAGTGCTGGGGAGGAGGCCCCACAGGGGAATATTACAGCTACAGAGGTGGCCAATATAGTGGCATGGGCGGTGAATGCAGCGATGACCATGATGGCACAACACTTTCCCCAAGCCCTGCTTCAGCCACATGTGGCCCCGATCCTTCAGACTAACCCGAGCCCATCAGCTTGGGAGCGAGTGAGGGAGACATTTTGAGAAGGGCATCTGCCAGAGTTTCAGGGAAGCTCAGATATGGTGGCAGCCGCCCAGTGGAAGAAGGACATTACACGCCATCTTCACCTTGCCGAGTGCAGTGAGACTTAAAGATAGATACTGGATACTTTTAAGCTAGTAGGTGTAGCATTGCAATGGTGGGAGTCGATTACCATGGCAGAGGAGATGGATGTTATGATTATAGAAGAGTTCTGGGTGTGATTTGACCTTAAGTATTTTCCATCAGCAATTCAGACAAAGATGCAGAAGAAATTTATGGATGTTACTCGGGGAAACAGGCCAGTCGCTCAATACGAGGAGTTTATTCGTCTGGATAACTTTATGCCCAACGAAGTGAACACGGAGGAGAAGAAGATACTGAAGTTCATGGATGGACTCACTTGGAGGATTAGGCGACACTTTCTTGATAACTTGACATTGACCACCTACTATGCGGTCATTAATCCCATAATACTTCATTGCTAGGATCATCGCTCGCATCATAAGGGAAACAAGAGAGCGGGAGAAACTAGTCATGTCGGTAGAGCAGGAGGGAATGGTATTGGTGGAGAACTGTAGCATCATAGGGCTAGACAGGAGGAGCGAGATTTTGGATAGGAGGATCCGACTAAGAGGTTTCGGTTGGGAGGTTTTTGACCAAAGAGTAGTGGGTACAGACTGGATCAGCAAGGCCCTTAGCATCAGCACCAACAGTAGCAGTATATTCCCCACGGCCCCTAGGGATAAGGGAACAATAAGGGAGGCCAACAGGTTCAAGTCCATTAAGGCCAACGATCGGGACAGCCTTGATAGGGCCATTAGGACCAGAGAAAGGGGGACTTCATCGGTCGATGTTTTTCTTGTAGTGATATGGGCCACAGGAAGAGGGACTGCCCGCAGCCAGGTAGAGGGCCTCGATAGGGTTTCCAGTAGGGACAACAGGCACAGTTACCACCAACAATGCCAGCTCCACCAGCCCCACAGTCTCAGGGGAAGTTACAGTACGGACTGTTTATAACATCCGGGATGCAGTCATACCACATGCACCGAAGGCGCCAGTAGTTGTGGGTATATTTTTTATTCATGGGCATATGGATAGGGTGTTGTTTGATACGGGAGCTTTCCACTCATTTATATCCACCATATTTGCACACGCGACTGGCCTACTAGAGACAATGAACAATACCGTTATGAGTGTAGACTCTCCATTGGGCAGTGGTTCCCTTATACACGTTATTTATAGGAGGGTAGATATAGATGTCAGGAGATTATGTTTAGCGGGAGACTTGTTCATTTTGGATATCGTGGGGTACGATGTCATTTTGGGTATTAATTGGTTGGCAGGGATTCGGGCAATGGTGGATTGCTTCAGTAGGACCATCGTGTTCTCTATCCTAGGATAATATATATACCTCGTCGTGATGCCTTCTCCCGAGGGAGGGTCGATCACACATCGTTATTATATTGAGTAAGAGACCTCACAAGAGGTGGTTATTTCCTTAAATTCGATTTTAGTAGTGAGGGAGTTCACAAATGTGTTCCATGAGATACTCGGGCTACCACCCAGTCAGAAGATAGAGTTTGTTATCGACTTGGCACCGGGGACTAGGCCGATTGCATAAGCACCGTATCGCATAGCCCCGTTAGAGATGCAGGAGTTGAGGGATCAGATTCAATAGCTCTTAGGACAGGGCTTTATCAGGTAGAGTACATCGTCGTGGGGTGCACCGATATTGTTTATAAAAAAAAAGATGGGTTGCTTCATTTATTATGTGGACTAATGGGAGATGAATAAGGTCACGATTTAAAATAAGTATCCATTGCCTCGAATCGATGACTTGTTTGACTGGTTGAGAGAAACAACTTACTTCTCTAAGATAGACCTAAGATTGAGGTATCAATAGTTGCGCATCAGGGAAGAGGACCTTCTTAAGACTGCATTCCTAATGCGGTAGGGATCGTATGAGTTTAGGGTAATGGAATTTAGGCTAACTACTGTACCAGTAGTGTTCATAGACCTCGTGAACAGAGTGTTCAGGGATTTTCTCGACCCATTTTGTGATCATAATTATAGACGATATTCTGGTGTATTCTCGGATGAAAAATGAGCACGCAGAGCATCTATGTATAGTCTTGCAGACATTATGGAACCATAAAATTTATGCCCAGTTCGAGAAGTACGAATTCTGGCTAAGGGTGGTATAATTTCTAGGACATGTTGTATCGGACAAAGGGATTTTTATGGATTCGAGTAAGGTATCAGCGGCGAGGGAGTGGGAACAGCCCATGACACCAACGAAGGTTCGAAGATTTTTGGGGTTGGCCGAGTATTATCGTCGTTTCATAAAGGGCTTCTCAAAGATTGTGGGTCCATTGACTAATCTGACTTGTAAGGGGGTACCATTCATTTGGGATGACTATTATTAGTTAGCTTTTGATGATCTAAAGGATAAATTAACTTCAGCGCCCGTGCTCGCACTGCCTAGGGGAGAAGTGGAGTGCAGTGTTTTCACAGATGCGTCCCTACAGGGACTTGGGGATGTATTGTAGCAGGAGGATAGGGCCATAGCTTATTCATATTGCAAGCTTAATCCCTATGAGAGGAACTACCCCACACATGGCCTTGAGTTACCAGGGGTTGTATTAGCTTTGAGGATTTGGAGGAACTATCTTTTGGGTGAGCGGTTCAGTCTATTCATGGACCATAAGTCGCTACAGTATCTGTTCATGCAGAAGGATCTTAATATGCAGTAGCGGAGATGGTTGGAGTTCGTGAAGGATTACCAGTTTGATATTCAGTATCATCTTGTAAAGGCTTATGTGGTGGCATACGCGTTGAGTCGATGGCCTACGGTGGAGATAGCGGAGGTTTGGAAGGCGAAGTGGGAGGAGCTTTAACATAATGATGAGATTGTCAGGGCATGTATGGTAATATTGGCTATCACTCCCGATATCATCATGTGGGTGGTAAAAGCACAGGTCAGGGATTAGTTCTGTTAGGATAGGGTGTGCCAATTATTAGCAGATGGGGCAGATTCCTACTTGATCAGTTATAAGGGAGGCTTACACTTCAACAAGGGTCTTATTCCTGAGGATGAGGAGTTGAGACACGCAGTGATGATCGAGTCTCATGGGTTGAGGTTTTCAGTACATCCCGGTGGGGATAAGATGTACTAGAATATCCATAGGCAATATTGGTGGTCGAGGATGAACTGAGACATAGCGGAGTTTGTCTCAAAGTGCACTACATGACAGTTAGTGAAGATAGACCATCAGAGACCAATAGGGATGTTACAGCCATTTGAGGTTCCAGTCTGGAAATAGAAGAGCATCTCTATGGATTTCATCACGGGGTTACCGCCGTCACAGAGTGATCATGATTCCATATGGGTTATCATGGATCGCCTAACCAAGATGTCCCACTTCCTGCCAGTTCGTATGGATTTTTTAGACGAGACAGTATGCCCAGCTATTTATTGTTGAGATTATGAACTTACATTGGGTACCGATTAATATCGTGTCCGATAGGGACAAGATTTTTGTGTCCCATTTTTGGCAGACCTTTCAGGAGGTGATGGGCACAGATTTACAGTTAAGTACGGCATATCATCCACATACAAATGGGCAAACCGAGCGGGTTAATCAGATGTTAGAGTCCATGCTCAGGATGTGTATACTCGATTTCGAGGGAGGTTGGGAGCAGTATCTTTTACTGGTGGAGTTCGCATATAACAACTCCTACCAGTTTACCATCGGTATGGCACCGTTTGAGGCACTTTATGGATGACCTTATCATCCACACGCTTATTGGTTAGAGGTGGGTGACAATAATCGGTTAAGATCGGAGATGATTCTGGACACCACTGACAAGATTAAACTCATTTGGGTATGTATACGTACAACTAAGGATAGGAAAAAGAGTTACGTCGATGCCTACAGGAGACACATAGAGATGAAGATTAGGGACCAGGTCTTGGTGCGCGTCCTCCCATGAAGGAATCCTGAGGTCTGGGAAGAAGGGGAAGCTAGAACCTAGGTATGTATGGCATTTTCCAGTTATTAAGAGAGTCGAACCAATTGCTTATAAGCCAGGTTATCGGAACATTTGCATAGGAGTCATAACATGTTCCATGTGTCGTCGCGGAAGAGATATCAAAGGAGTGAGAGATATTTTTGGCACATCCCACTAGAGGAGATATATTTGCAACCAGACATCTCATATAAGGAGAGACTGGTTGCTATTCTTGATCGTAGTGAACAAAAGCTGGGGTCTAAGGTGGTGCAGTGGGGACACCATAATTTAGATGAGTCGACGTGGGAGCAGGAGGATGATATGCGAGAGCAGTATCCAAATCTTTTTACCATAGGTACGTCCGAATTTCGGGGACGAAATTCCTTTGAAAGGGCGAAGTATTTAATACCTCGTATTTTTGAATAATTAATTTTAGTATTTTAGTTACACAATATTGCTTATTTAATAAATATTAATTAGTGAGAATAAAATTAATATTTATGTGGAAATAAAATTTATTAAGTGTGATTAAGTAAATTAATTTTGGTAAATTCATAGTACGTCGTAGTGTGTAATAACGACGTGAACTAACGGTATCTCAATCGAGACATATAAGTAGGCTTTTTTTAGGTTAAGATGGAATATTGATGTTAGGTGACTCAGATGGTGATTTCAAGTGCACAGTTGACCCGAAATGGGTCGAAATAGTCAATATCAAGTACCCGAGGATTGAGATTGGTTATCGGGAGCTTTTTAGACTAGTCAGGACCCATTCAGGGACATTTTAAGTTATTTTTTCTTTAGGGGTTAACCTAAATACGGTATAATTTCCTAACCCGTAAACTCACACACACAACGTCCGGGAAGCGGTCATAGTTCCTAACCAGTCAAGTGAGAACGACACATACCCACGACTTCTCACTCCCAAAATAATAATATATATCATATAATAATCACCATGGACGACTATGACTTGGGGAATATCCACACCCTGCTTATCGAGCCAGGATGCTCACCCTCATCGTGCAACTTCCCAATGACAGCAAGGAGGGGGTATGCTTCACTTATATATATATATATATATATATATATATCATTCACATAAGATATACATACATCATCACATCATATGAAGATATACCATCATATAAGGTATACCTATCACATTGTTTACATATTCATAGTACGCTCTTAAGCGTAACTAAAATAACATTATTATTTAGTATATTTCTCTCTCTTGATATACTAATCGTCAATTCTCACACATCTTCCACACTTTTTATACACTATACTATTTCTCACTTGAAGTTTTCGCATCACTTCTGATTATAAATTGTCTCTCAATTCTATTTATGTTAAGGATATTCTCTATCCTAATGCACCTCGATTAGCATTTCTCATTGGGTGAGACATCTCCCAAATTAATCATCGTTAAGGATATTTCTATATTCGTATGCACATTTATTAACATTTAATTATTTTCAATCCATAATATGGTTCAATCAATCATATGAACCTTTAAAGTTATCCCATTTGGGATTTGATTCTAAAATCCAATATCGCTAAGTACGTTCTCACTCTTTCATATAATTTCGTAATTATCTCCAAATAGAATTTTCAATGTTAGTGGGCTTCCCCACTTAGTATATACACTAATCTCTAATAGTTATTTCTCAATTTAAGTCCATATGACCCAAACAATATCTTATGAGGGATACTCCCTGAAAGTCTCCAAAACACACTTCACATAACTCCTATAGAGGTTCCCACTCGATAACCTCGAACGAAACGGAATGAAATTCTCCCAAGTAAACATTCCCCCAAAATGCCCTGTTTTCGAATCGATTCGGGCCATTCGAATCGATTCGGCCTCCAAGGCGAATCGATTCGGGTCATCAGACCTGGGATTTTGTCTCAGGCCGAATAGATTTGGCTGGGTTCCGAATCGATTCGGTCACTCAGACCTGGGCACCTGCTACTTTTCGAATCGATTCGGCTCCTTAGAAATCTCGAAAATGTCTACTTTTGTTAAGCCAAAAATCCCCAAAATTCATTTTAATCATCTTCTACTCATATCTCTTCAACCCAAACATATATACATCATTAATATTCATTCAAAAGCACATCTAAACTAATTTCTAATCTCAAATCCATTACCTACACAACAAATCTAAGATTTTACCCAAAAATTAGGTTTTATCAAACTAAGCCTAAAACCCAAAGATTTAATCCACAAATCATGAAATAAATGGTACACAAAAATTATGTAGCAAGTTTAATCACTTGCCTCAAGTTCGTAGGGTCTGACCGTATTGGCCGAAAAATCCACTTTCTCTCTCTTTCTTTCTTCTTCTTTCTTCTTCTCTCTTTCTTTCTTTCTATTTCTCTTTCTCTCTAAGGAGAATTATTTCTCCCGTAGGCTTAATAAGCCTTGTCTCCCAAGATACACAACTTTAAATGATAATACACACTTTAAATGGCTCGATAACTTTAATTCGAGCCAAACGAACTTAAAATATTTTGGAACCTAAATAGACCCCAAATATTGTCATTTCGACTTTATCGACCCTTCCGGACACAACTACACCCTCAAAATTGCCATTCGAAGCACTTTCTAACAACTTCAACTTTTGACCTCAAAGCCAATTTTAGTATTGTCCAGTAAAATAATATTTATTTCTCCCAAAAATGAATAAATTATCGTCTCTAAAGTCTCGGGTTGTTACAAACTTCCCCACTTACAAGAATTTCGTCCTCGAAATTAAGCTAAGCCTAATTATCCAAAGCTCAACTAGTTCCTACTACACTTTTCCTCACTAATCCTATACCCAAACCTCTAACTTTCCACGACGAATTTATTTTAATTTATTTTAAGTTTTATAAAACTAACTTTAACAACTAGGGTGCCCATACACCCTTTATTCGAGCTTTACTCGTACCAATCAAAATGAGGCTTCATTTGCCTCCAAAGTTACAGAATTCTAAAGATGTATATATTATACTAGCATATTAATAGTATAAAAATTTTGAATGGTCCAAGGAAATAACTCCTCTCAATTCCTGACATTCGCCATTTTCATGCGGGGGAGGTCTCGCAAGCGAAATCCAAACGAGGAACCCTCTCAATACACTAATATGTAGCGACGTCGGGGATTGAGAGTTTGTTAAATCCGGACTAGAGTAAAAAAAATATTTTTGTGTAAATCATTTTGATATGGCCTAAAGGCCTATAAAAAGTTTGATTTTTTTTTTTGAAAACGGTTTATTTTAAAAACAGTTTATGTCTTTCTATACATATATAAAATGCCTTGTGCCCATAACACAAGGTCTTAACAATCATCATACATACAACAACACACAGCTCATAAAAATTAGCATAATTATGAACTAAACTTCCCTGCGCCTCACTAATCCACAAATTCTGAACTCTTTTCAGTAATAATATCTTATATCATATTAATATATCGCCATTCATTAGGCTCTTCCATAGCTGAATACAACAATTATATAAGTCTAACATGACTATATAAAAATAAGTAGCTTTATCATTACTACGCGATACACAGAACATTTCTTACATTCATAACAAGGTTTATAGATCTCTTCGAGCACATTACAAAATAATCTATTCTCTCAAAAGATAATTTATATAAGAGCCTAACTTGTTCAAAATCCCCTTTCGGGTCATTACATACATAATAGGGTTATATCACTACCCTCTCATAAATATCTCCCATACGATATTCCAAAACTCCATATATTAATATTCCTATCCACAAAGGAAAATGACTTACATCATCCATCTCTAGTCCGATAGCCCCGCCTTATCGTTGGGCTCCCACACAAAGTCCCCTGGTCTAAAATGACCTCGAATATGTTGTAGGGGTTGCACTTCCAAAACTCCATCAAAACGTGGTCCCTTACCTCTTTTAGGACAATCTCTCTTTCTATGACCTATTTCTTTACAAAAGAAACATCTACCCGCTAATCCTCTCGACCCACCTGGAGGAACAAAACGTCGTTGTGACTCTCATAATCCGACTTATACCCGCTGGTATTACTGGCATTCCCTTCGCCAATCCTACTTGATGAACCCGAATCTCTAAAGTTCTTACCCTCTTAAGAAGGAAGACGATATTCATGACACTTCAACAGTGCCGCATTTACTACCTCGACGAAAGTAACTAACACTGGGCCCTCTAACAAATGCTGTCGAATTCTCCAATCTAACCCTCGCATGAACTTCAATATACACTCCTCTTCCGTATTTACCTCATCAGGTACTAATTTCGCCCATCTAGAAAATTCTCCTTCATATTCTGCCACTGTTCAATTACCTTGAAACACATCCATCGGTTTCCTCCTCATTTCCTTCTGAACTGGGGAAGGAAAATACCTTCGATCAAAGAGTTCCCAAAAATATGTTATAGGTAAAGTATCTCTCTGTACTGATGTGGTGACAGACTCCCACCATTGGAGAGCTGGACCCGTTAACTTAAAGGTGGCTAAAAATTACTTTTGCACCTCACTACACTCAACCATACGGAGGTGCCTCTGCATACTATTCTTCTATCGACTTGCAGCCATTACATCAACTCCCCCTGAAAACTCTGGAGGATGCCCCTTACTAAAATCTTCCTTCACTATTTCCCACAAAGACAGTCCTAACTGGGTTTGGGCTACTTGAACGGCAGATTATTGCGCCATCGTAGAAATGGCAGCAGTCACTGCGTGTGCCACAATATTGGCAACTTCATCTGTAGTTATAGTCCTGGGAGGCAATTGGGGTTCACATTCTTAGCCCCTTTGTTTGCCCAGACTGAATGACCTCTCTTCGGTGGCATTTGAAACAAGAACAAGTGTATCAGAACGCCTTTCAAATGTTTTCTCAACACAGAAGAAATATGGATGTATGAATATAACAGTCCTAATAATAAGGCTCTACATCAAGAACGCTTACGGAAGATCGTAGTAACCCACACAGATCCTAAAGACACTAGAACCTGATGCTCTGATACCACCTGTGACAACCCACTCAAAATAATAACGGGTGGCCAGCCCTATACTAAAATAATCAGGAATCGCAAGTGGATCATTCTCAGCATCAACTGACGATCCTAATAATAAACACGGTTAACTACCCATTATTATAAAAAGAGGGCGTCAAAATTTTTTAAAACTTTTATTTAACACCAAATCAAAACCAACCATACAACAACTAACCAACAATATAACATCTAAATATGATGAGGGATACACATATGCTCCAACAATGTATAAAAGGGTACAACAAAATGTACACAATAAAATATCTGAATATGTTGTCGGGTCACAGACAATACAAAAATCTGAGAGAGAGGATATAAAAGTGTTAATCTACAATACTTGGGTATAAACCCGATATACAAACTGATTCCTAATCTAGATATACAAAAGATAGGAATCGACTAAGACAAAGTGCCGCAACAGTCTGCCACTGCCACAGCTCCACTAATACACTAGATGGATAAACTTCAATGGCGTCCTTGCGGAGGAACACCTAAAATAATACAATATATATATATACATAGCAGGAGAAAATATAAATGGGTCAGAGCCCGAGGTGAAAACATTTTATAGCAAGTGCATTAAAATGCATAATAATTATAAATGCATTATGACATGATTTAATGGAGTCGCACTCTCCATAATAATCCAACTCACCTCTCAACTAAAGCGCACAACTAAACGTATGCACGTGATCTCTAAATAAATTCCCAAATCTAATTAGGCAAATAAATCTAACTAAGTCCCAATATAAATATTCAACTAAAATCATCTAACTTATCTCGCAATTTACCCCTATCTAAATTTCCATCTAAATCGTATAATTTAATTTCTAATGTTATTGCTCTCTTTTATTTGTTCATTTACTTAATATATAAAGTTTACATAACCATTTTCTTAGTAACATATTCACAATACATAAACATTCTCTTTACTAGAATTTCTTGTATTCTAGTTATACCATCAACATACATATAATAATATATAAGTTATTAGCATCCAAGTGCTAAGGACTAAACTTCTCCCAATTCTTAATACTACACTGCGTTTCGTGCGTGGTACATCTCGCAAAGAGAAATCCAAACAAGGAACCCCCCGGTTACGCTACTCCTTGACAGTATTGATTTTCGAGATTCATTATGCCCTCAATGAATGATACATGTAACCCAAATTCTTATTATTCAATTAATTAATTTATTATTCCCAATTCTCAACAGTGCACGGCGGTTCGTGCATGGGACGTCTCGCAAAGCGAAATCCAAACAATGAACCCCCCCGATACACTACTTCTGGCACTGTCGATCGTCGAGATGTATATACTTTATATATATGAGCATTAAGGACTAACTTCTCCTCACTCCTAACATTACACTGCGGTTCGTGCGTGGGACGTCTCGCAAAGCGAAATCCAAACAAGGAACCCCCCGATACACTACTCCTTGGCAATGTTGGTCGTTGAGGTCCATTATGCCCTCGATACCCAAGTACCAAGCACAACAATAATTTAATAACCATCCAAACGAGCTATAACTCGAGGACGCAGGGTCTCAATGCTATCATCTTCCAGAGCATCACACATATATCATCCTGGGGACCACCCGTAGGACTAAATGTCACCTACTTCGTGGTCAACTCACACACACAACGTACGGGAAGCGATCATAGTTCCTAACTGGTCAAGTGAGAACGACACATACCCACGACTTCTTACTCCCAAAATAATAATATATATCATATAATAATCACCATGGACGACTATGACCTGGGGAATATCCACACCCTGCTCATCGAGCTAGGATGCTCACCCTCATCGCGCAACTTCCCAATGATAGCAAGGAGGGGGTATGCTTCACTTATATATATATCATTCACATAAGATATACATACATCGTCACATCATATAAAGATATACCATCATATAAGGTATACCTATCACATTGTTTACATATTCATAGTACGCTCTTAAGCGTAACTAAAATAACATTATTATTTAGTATATTTCTCTCTCTTGATATACTAATCGTCAATTCTCACACATCTTCCACACTTTTTATACACTATACTATTTCTCACTTGAAGTTTTCGCATCACTTCTGATTATAAATTGTCTCTCAATTCTATTTATGTTAAGGATATTCTCTATCCTAATGCACCTCGATTAGCATTTCTCATTGTGTGAGACATCTCCCAAATTAATCATCGTTAAGTATATTTTTATATCCGTATGCACATTTATTAGCATTTAATTATTTTCAATCCATAATATGGTTCAATCAATCATATGAACCTTTAAAGTTATCCCATTTGGGATTTGATTCTAAAATCCAATATCGCTAAGCGCGTTCTCACTCTTTCATATAATTTTGTAATTATCTCCAAGTAGAATTTTCAATGTTAGTCGGCTTCCCCACTTAGTATGTACACTAATCTCTAATCGTTATTTCTCAATTTAAGTCCATATGACCCAAACAATATCTTATGAGGGATACTCCCTGAAAGTCTCCAAAACACACTTCACATAACTCCTATAGAGGTTCCCACTCGATAACCTCGAACGAAACGGAATGAAATTCTCCCTAGAAAACATTCCCCCAAAATTCCCCGTTTTCGAATCGGTGCGGGCCAAATTCGAATCGATTCGGCCATGCGAATCGATTCGGCCTCAAAGGCAAATCGATTTGGGTCATCAGACATGGGATTATATCTCAGGCCGAATCGATTCGGCTAGGGTTCGAATCGATTCGATCACTCAGACCTGGGCACCTGCAATTTTATGAATCGATTCGGTAAGGGGCCTAATTGATTCGGCTCCTCAGAAATATTGAAAATGGCTACTTTTGTAAAGCCAAAAATCCCCAACATTCATTTTAATAATCTTCTACTCATATCTCTTCAACCCAAACATATATACATCATTAATATTCATCCAAAAGAACATCTAAACTAATTTCTAATCTCAAATTCATTACCTACACAACAAATCTAAGATTTTACCCAAAAGTTAGGTTTTATCAAACTAAACCTAAAACCCAAAGATTTAATCCGCAAATCATGAAATAAATGGTACACAATAATTATTTAGCAAGTTTAATCACTTGCCTCAAGTTCGTAAGGTCTGATTCGTCTTCGAGATCGCGTATTGGCCGGAAAGTTCAGGAATAATGACTAGACTCCAAGGCAAAGATTGATAATTCTTGTAATAAGAAATAAAGAATGAGAATATTCTTGAAATTAATGCAAATAAATCTTGAGATTTCCAAAAGGTTGAAAGATGGAAATAACCAAATTTTTCATGAAATAATAAATGTTTTGTATCGTGTAGTGTAGTGTATAAGTTTCTTAATAAAAATGCATATTTTCCCAACACGAGGTGTGCGTGTCATAAAGATTATTTTAATGAGAATATTAAAATAATGGCAAAGTAACTCTAGTGTGAGTTAATAAACGTTGAATAGATGAATATTTTCAAGAAAAGAAAGGTTTTTCCTATAAGTGATTAATGCGTTCATGGAAAAGAATGTGATTTTAAAGAAAGAATATCCAAAATGACTATTTTGTGAAAGAAAAAGAGGATGAAAGGGATAAATAATATTTTTGGAATAAAACGGTTTAATACATCGGAGCATGTATTTTCAAAAGTATATGTGTAGATATATACATATTTTCATGAGCATATAGTGACTGAGTATTCTTTTTTGTCGTTCGTTTCTATGTTACATTTGTATAAATCCCATTTATCCTTTTGCTCACTCCATCCTCTTTGTTACGGCAGGTTGTATGCGGTTCCGTACTTTGAGAGCGTTATACAGGTAATATTTACTTGCATTAGCGTTAGTAGCTCTGTTTACTTGGCCTTGGGGGCACTTCCCTTGGGTCTCGCATGCAGTTTATTTTATATTGGAATCGCATGCTAAGCAAAGCGTAATCTTATTTAATAATAAAACTGGAATAGTAACATTGTTTAGGTTGTTCATTGCACCCCACACTTGGCACTCAGATCGGATCAGGGTTGATCCTATAATAACCCTTAAATTCGGTTCGGGGCGTCATAACTTGGTATCAGAGCTTTAGGTTCAATGTTTCTTTCGGGTGTGATGTGGTGAGGTCGGTAGTGGATCTTTCGACATCAATGTTAGTTTGGGTCGATCACGCTAATTTGGTGACAGTTTGTATCCTCGTCAATAAAGTCAAAGAGGTTAGCATGACAAGTAAGTTGGTATCAAGTGGTACACGATCAGGTTGATAGTTATAAATTGCTTCTGCATTCTGATATAGATATGTTAGTAATTACAGGCATCAGCTTAAGCTAATGTCGCCAACATTGTAATTTCATTGTATAAGAGATATATTGTGTGTTAATTTTAATGGTAAAAAAGAATAAAATAAGTTAATGCACCAAATAGTGTGAGCTAAATTGTAGCTAGAAAGATTGGTTCGGTTTAACTTTGGAGATTAGGTGACTTGAGTTTATATTTTAAGTGTTGACTTCGTAATGAGAGTGTATTAAATTGAAGACTCAGATTAATGAATTTGGGTGTATATCTTGGGTAGTATATTTGTGAGTATTGATCTTGTGATGAGAAATTAGTAGGTCCCTTGGTTGAGGACTGGGTTTTATTATACCGTGATGTATATATTTTGGTTATAATGTAGACTTGGATAATTGTGATGAGTTAAGGTGACCTAGGAGTTAAATTAAATAGTCCTTGTGGCACAATGTTGATAACGGTATCAATTTATGATTATAATAGTACGATATTGAGGAATATGATCTCTTGTAATGTTTACGGTATAGTCTTGGATGTTTATAGGCAATACCCGATGTCCCGTATCCTACCAAAGTCTTTAGTAAATATCAATAGGTGATCTATCGCATGGTATGGTAATAGTATCTTAGAGATAAGATACATTTGTGAATTGACACTCATTGAGGTTTATATGACATAGCCTAGTGATTTTTACTACGGGTTAGTAATTTGATAAGTTTGTAATTCCATCATAATCGCTCTTAGGAGTAAGTGCTAAGGTTATTTGAGAAAAATAGTAATGCAAGTAATTAGCCTTTCGAAACGATACCTTTGGGGTTGTATATCATAGATAAAACTAAGGTTGATTAGTGTTCCTCGGTGATAGGCATGTTATTTACTTGCATAGAAATGACAAATTAAGGTGACACAAGAATATGTCCTGGGTGATTCCCTAGTATATGATAGGAGATAATTGGTGTGACGTTAGAAGAATCAAATCAATGATTACCACATAAAGATATTGAAGATTAGTGACCTTAATAAAATCGTTATGATAAACAATTGGGTTAATTTGAGTAAAGTGTTTTTGGTACATTAATACGATAAACTCCTGTCGTGACGAAATAACAATTGAACTTCATCGTATGTGTTAGCTTCGGGAAATGGCTAAATCTTATGTCGCTACCTTAAATCTTGGAGAATTATCGCATTGAGGATTTCATAAAATAATAATAGGTCACTAGTGACTAAATCGTGTTAACGTGCAAAAATGCCTTAGGATTGGTGACATAAAATGAATTGATTCAGATTATGAACATGTATCTTGATATAACTCTTCGAGGAATATAAGTTTGTAATTATATCCGAATTTTGTGGCAAGCACTTGGATGGGCTTAAATAGAATTTATTTCTAGGACATCGAGCATAACAAGATTTTAGTGTGGTAGACGACTCTTACATTTGATTGTTTATGCACCTTTATAAAAAAAATTATAAGTTTACAAAAGTTATCCATTAAGCCTTGGAGAATATGAGTGTTAGGTATTGTTTAGGTGTTGATGAATCATTATCATACATGTTGACTTGTGGCAAAACCTTAGAGATTAGCACCATAAATCGTAAAACTTGTCTTAATATGATCTTTAAGGAATGTGTCGTAAACATGATGGTAAGTGCTAGGTTGTGCGCTTGGGAGAACTTAGAGTAACATGATGTTGTATCTATATTTAATGAATAAGTCTTGGAATGAAGTGTTAGGATTGATCATAGCACCCTCTTGTGCTACCAATACGCTGGGAAAAACCCTAGTGAAAAGAAATCATTATTCGCCTAGCATAACCCTTAATGATAGTACGAAGTGAGCAAAGATTCTATCTATGAGATTAGAAGCGCTAGCTTCGACTAAAGTGTGATATTCAGGATTGCATAGGATGTTGCTAAGAGTTAGGAAGTTGTTGATAAATTCAGATGTTTGAGACTGCGCATATGTGTTGAACTTGAAAATTGAGGTTAGATACCACGTATTGAAATTTGGAGACCTAGGTAGGATGGATCGACTATTTATGATAAAAGACGAGAAAGGTGATCTCGCGTGAAATTGGCGCAGCACGTACAAATATGAAAGTGTAACCCGTAACATTAGTCATAAAGAGGAAAGCCTTGTATTTTAACTTCTCGAAAGAATTAGTTTATACTTTAGTAAGAATGGAAAATTTGCGTAGGATAAGTCAATGTACATAGGCGGAACATTGGTTATAAGTTCTGGACCTTAAGAGCACTTGTGGGTTCATACTTTGTGAAGAACAGTCCGTTGCCTAAATTTGATTGTTATCCTTTGGCTCGGTATTCACTTAATTTGTTGTGATTCCATATGTTTCATTTTATCCCAGTAATGGGAAGTTGTTATTCGGTTGTGATCTGGGTGTGACACTACATAAGCTCAGTAGTGGCGCGGGTTAAGCCAGTTGTGGCTAATGCATCACAGTAAATGAGTGCGCACTTTGTTGGAAGCACCCTGATCTTTTCATTAGTTTGTGTGTGCACCTGGTCTCGTGATTTGTTGCTCGTAGTTTTCATGTGTAAATCGGTTTTCTTAGGTTAACAACCCTATTAGTTGATCGATAGAACTAGTTACAGTTTGGAGTTATAGTATAGCTAGTTACTTTTCAGTCATAGGTTCAAGAATAGGTTTTAGAAATTATGTGGATATCAGACTTAATGAGACTTTAAGTGCAAATGTTACACTCCGCATTGAAGATATAGTTACTCATATGTATAATTTGGATTATGATGTCTAGGATGCTTCGAGGTTAATAAGAAGATCTCATGGGAGGTTTCGGTATTTCAGGCCAATGTGATAAAGTGACTCTTTTAAGATTGTTGATATGAATGACTAGGAAGTGTTACAGATGTATTAATCTAGTCTTGACGTGATTCAACATTTGAGAAAACATAGATTTGTAAATCCTAGCTCGTGATGATGAATTCATTAACGATGGCATGATGATTGAGGAATACCGATTGTTTCGAAAAATTTGTTGGGATGAATAAGTTAGGCATGCTTGGGTATTATTAATGAAAAACCTTATCATGATTGGGTTAACTTAATGATAGTTAACGTGGATGGAATCTTTGAGTTTTAACTATAAAGATTAGGATACTCCAGAATTAGAAATGGTTTGTTTAGATGATTGAATGATTAAAATTGATAAGTTAACAATTTCGAGGACAAAATTTCTTAAGGAGGAAAGAATGTGATACCCCACCCTAGAAAAGAAATATTGAATAATAAATTGATGATTTTATTCGAAGGAAATTTTGTAGGAATAAATATATAAGAGAATTACGCCAAAATGGCACGAAAAGTAATTAAGGAGAAAAATAATCTCCACGTTGCATGGTTCACATGGATGCGCATTTAAGTCCTAATAGTCCTATTAAGTATGTTGGTTAAGTTTGATGCAAGAATTTCAATGAATGATTGTGACACGGTCATGGTTAATATAACGCGATTTTGTCAGCGCGATACTCGCTGGACGCGGACTTGCGCGATTGTTGTAGGACAATTGGAGAAGGATAAAAATAGTATAACAACATATTTGGGACCCTAAAATACGTATAAAAATACCATGAGGTCAAAAGTCAAAAAATAAATAAAAAATAATTAAAAATTATTTTTCGTCAAAAAATAAAACTGCTCAGAAAATTCTAAAAAAATTTAGATTGACTTAGAATTTGATTTTGAGCAACTTTATCTTCTTTGGTATCTCCAAAAAATATTGTTTAGACATATTTTAGACCCAATTTCGACTTAAGAAAATAGTAAGAATAATTTGGACAACTTTTCTTCCCACTTTCTTTTGTTTCTTGGATTCTTATAGTCATCCTCCCACTTCATCCCACCCCTTTTCAGACATGGGCTATAAAGTCTAGCATGTGAGGTTGGTGGAGAATTATCACATGGATTCTATGAGTTGGTATGAGTTGGAATTGAGTTATAAATGAGAAAGGAGGGGCATGGGCTTAATCATTCACATCCCCATCATAATTGTCCCATTTCTCTCACTCCCTTAAGCTGCTCTAAGACATCTACCATTCTCAAATTCATAGGAGTCCTTACCCCACCCATAAATCACCATGAAACCACCATATTTTAGCCTAGAAACACCATATTTCACCATGTATAACCATATGAAGGATGATGGGTTGTTGGAGATGTTATTCTTGGAGATTTATGGAAGATTATAGAGTTACTGGGAGACTTAAAGATGAAGAGAAAGAAGAGCTTGGAAGGAAGATCTAATGGAGGGTTTTTATTGTAACCCGTTTGAGGCCACCTTTGGAGGTTGGGGTTACTCCTCCTACACCACCGTTCAACCACCACCATTTTGAAGTCTTTTGAGGTGAAAAAATCTTACTTTGATTGAGGGTTAGAGTTTAGTAATTTTTAGAATGATATTTACATATATTAGACTTGATATATATATAGTATTTTAGCTACTTTACAACTTTATGTTGTTTAGTCATCATATAATCATTTAGTGTGTAGCAATGAGTTTTTTAGAAGTAATTTTGATTGGTTCAAAAGGTGAATAAATTTCAGAATATTAGTCTTGAACATTTTATGAAATAACATGTGTTAAAATGATGTTTCAAAGGTAAATAATATAATTTCATGTTTAGAAAAATATTGGGATAATGTAGGTCATTTTTACAAAATAAAAATGGGACTTTCTTACCAAAATGATGAAGTAGAATAAGAAATTGGACTTTTACTTAAATGGGTGTTTTTGAGATGCATAAACTCATAATAAGAAATATTTGGGGTTGATATGTAAATAATCAAAGTATAAAATGCGTACTTTTAAATTGATACTTAAGTGTAATTGAAGAAAGTAAAGAGGGTCAAATGTGTTGATAGTGGTCAAATGGGTATTTAAAGTGTGTATAACTTATTTTGAAAACATAAATGGAAATAAAGTCTTTTCATAAAATTTGGAATTTATTACTAAAATTATGTTGGAAATATCATAAATATATTTTGAGAAGATATAAATTGATTTTTGGTGAAATTAGTATCGTTAAACCAATTTTGAATGAGGAGTTTTGTGTAAAATAAATAGTAGTAGCATTTTCGTAAATACTGTGAATAGTATGCGGTCAAGAAAATATTTGGCAATTAAATATATGAATTAAGCTTGATAAAAGGATATTAATGATACATTTTACTAAATAAAAATAATGAGTTTCATAGAAATGATATTCGAAGAGTTAACGTGACAAGTGTGAGATATGGGTAAAAATATAGTTTTTGACAAGTGTTAAATGGTTAAATGTGTCTTTAAAGTTAAGTTGAAAACTTAATAACTATTTTTGGGAATAACACTTGTTAAATGGCTAAGTGGTACATTTTGGCAAGAAACGGGTAAACTTTGTAGATTTACGTAAAGTAGAATATTTTTATGAAATAAAAATGTCAATGAATAGTTTTGATGAAAAAGGAAAAAAACAATTTTCCAAGTGAGAATGAATGTGAACATTGAGAATAATGTTGAAACACATGGAAAAGATAAGAAATAATACTTGATGATGCCAAGAATTAAGCAGGGCATGACGTCCCTAGTGGTGAAAGACCCCAAAGCCTATACAGATGACCATATGGCGACTGGAGACCGATGGTGTGGAGCCCGTGAAGTCCTGGAATAATGGCTAGACTCCAAGGCAAAGATTGATAATTCTTGTAATAAGAAATGAAGAATGAGAATATTCTTGAAATTAATGCAAATAAATCTTGAGATTTGCAAAAGGTTGAAAGATGGAAATAACCAAAGTTTTCATGAAATAATAAATGTTTTGTATCGTGTGGTTAATAAGTTTCTTAATAAAAATGAATATTTTCTCAACACTAGGTGTGCGTGTCATAAAAATTATTTTAATGAGAATATTAAAATAATGGCAAAGTAACTCTAGCGTGAGTTAATAAACGTTGAATAGATGAATATTTTCAAGAAAAGAAAGGTTTTTTCTATAAGTGATTAACCGTGTGCGTTAATGGGAAAGAATGCGATTTTAAAGAAAGATTATCCAAAATGACTATTTTGTGAAAGAAAAAGAGGATGAATGGGGATAAATAATATTTTTGGAATAAAATGATTTAATACATCGGAGCATAAATTTTCAAAAGTATATGTGTAGATATATACATATTTTCATGAGCATATAGTGAGTGTGTATTCTTTTATGTCATTCGTTTCTATGCTGCATTTGTATAAATCCCACTGAGCCTTTCGCTCCCTCCCACCTCTTTGTTACGGCAGGTTGTATGCGGTTCCGTACTTTAAAAGCGTTATACTAGTAATATTTACTTGCATTAACGTTAGTAGTTCTGTTTACTTGGCCTTGAGGGCACTTCCCTTGTGTCCTGCACGCAGTTTATTTTATATTGGAATCGCATGCTAAGCAAAGCGTAATCTTATTTGATAATAAAACTGGAATAGTAACATTGTTTAGGTTGTTCATTGCACCCCACACATGACACTTGGATCGGATCAGGGTTGATACTATAATAACCCTTAAATCCGGTTCGATGCGTCATAACTTGGTATCAGAGCTTTAGGTTCAATATTTCTTTCGGGTGTGATGTGGTGAGGTCAGTAGTGGATCTTTCGACATCAATGTTAGTTTGGGCCGGTCACGCTAGTTTGGTGACAGTTTGTATCCTTGTCAATAAAGTCAAACAGGTTAGCATGACAAGTAAGTTGGTGCCAAGTGGCACACGATCAGGTTGATAGTTATAAATCGCTTCCGCATTATGATATAGATATGTTAATAATTACATGCATCAACTTAAGCTAATGTCGCCAACATCGTAATTCCATTGTATAAGAGATATATTGTGTGTTAATTTTAATGGTAAAAAAGAATAAGAGAAGTTAATGCACCAAATAGTGTGAGCTAAATTGTAGCTAGAAAGATTGGTTCAGTTTAACTTTGGAGATTAGGTGACTTGAGTTTATATTATAAGTGTTGACTTCGTAATGAGAGTGTATTAAATTGAAGACTCGGATTAATGTATTTGCGTGTATATCTTGGGTAGTATATTTGTGAGTATTGATCTTGTGATGAGAAATTAGTAGGTCCCTTGGTTGAGGACTGGGGTTTATTATACCGTGATGTATATATTTTGGTTATAATGTAGACTTGGATAATCGTCATGAGTTAAGGTAACCTAGGAGTTAAATTAAATAGTCCTTGTGGCACAATGTTGACGACGGTATCAATTTATGAATATAGTACGATATTGAGGAATATGATATCTTTTAATGTTTACGGTATAGTATTGGATGTTTACAGGCAATACCTGATGTCCCGTATCCTACCAAAGTCTTTAGTAAATATCAACAGGTGATCTATCGCATGGAATGGTAATTGCATTGTGACACCCCGACTAATTAAATACCGGGTAGCTACTCCTTTATTAAATTAATTCAAAATGCCAAGTTGGCTCAGTTAATAGCATCACTGTCGAAAACCTTTTAAAGATTACTAACCACCTAGTATTTAAAAAGTAAGTTGCCAAATTTTAATTTAAGTCTGATTAACATGCAACAAGTGTAAAGAAGAAATAAATAACACCATTCACCATACTGAAATAAAACGAATAACCATCACAATAGAGTAAATAAAGTCTGGAGGAAAACTCCTCACTACAATCCCATAACTGAAATGAATAACCGAATACTGAAATAATACATGCTAAAGTCTGAGAACTGAAATGTAAAAGATGTCTCTAAATAGAAATGGGCAACATGCCCTACAACTGATAGATAGTGACTCTGGAATCCAAAAGATAGAAGCGTCTACATGCAAATCCCTGTAGCTTCCACAACCAGCTACAGCTCGTCACCTGAATGAGTATCCTATGCTTGGTGTCCCTGTGGCTGGGCACCTAAAATGGTTTTACAAGAAAAAGATTTGAAAAGCAAACGGGTCAGAGCCCGAATGTGGAGTTATATTTTTAAAAACCTGCAAGTGCTTTAAAAACATTTAAAACATTAAATGCAAAGTACATGTTAGGACGTACACTCACATGATATTCTCACCTCTCGTCTAACTGTGCACTCCTAACGTAAGTACCCATCTACAATGATATAAACCACTAGCTAAGTGACATCATAACCAGCTAGACTATAATAGTTCCTACCCTTATTACCCGGTCCTATTAACATATAACGCTCGTAATTAGATAGGGATTTAATGTAAACTCAGATGCTCAATATGCAATATATTTCTCTATCAGCTAACTCATTATGTTTCTCGGAACAATACCGTAATTATTTATACAACATTAACATGAATGTTCTCATTAATTAAGTGTATATTATTCACATCATAAATATACAATACAAGCACCCTGAGAACTAAGCTGCGGTGCACACATACTCTGCTATCCATCCCGGTACATCACGTACATAAGGATCAAACATTCCGAATCTCTCAGGAATAGTTCAGATAACACAAATCACAAATAGTGGAGGCGAACACAGTCACATCACATGGGTCACGCACATACCTACGCTCCCACGATCAGCGGACTTATTAACATCCCAATAAGTCTTTCTCTGACCTATGTTAATCGAGGTACCAGTCTATATCCCCCCCGTAGGCACACAAGGATTAGAGGGTCCTAAGCGAACGCAACCTCCCGTGATAGCAAGTATGGTAGGTATGTCATACACACAATTCATATACCAATACTAAGTAAACACACATCTTAGTAATACCGTATTTTAATCGTAGTACATATTGCACTCTCGTACTAACTATAATTATTACAATTTGTACTATTCCGATTTGTAATCATACGCGCCATAATTTCTCACGTCGTAGTAGACACTCACGTCTCAACCCAAACCGTCCATGCAATACAACTCTCGTATGTAAATTCCTTCTTATAAATACCCAAATGTCCCGATTCTATCATTACTATATCTACGGAATGATATCTATATCCTCGAATAAGTTTACGGAACTCTAAAAATCAAAATAGTCCAAAATGGCCCAAACTGCCAGCTCGTTAGAAGTCTCGTTCGAACGAGACTGTTCGAACGAGTTTGGACTGTCAGCTCGTTAGAAGTCTCGTTCGAACGAGGCTGTTCGAACGAGATCCAGTTCGTTCGAACGAACTGTCCCTTCTAACGATATCTCGTTCGAACGAGATATCGAACGAAATCACTACTCGTTAGCAACGACTGGTCAACTCGTTAGAAGCTCGTTCGAACGAGTTCGTTCGAACGACCTGGGGACTGCTTCTAACGAGTGACCAGTTTCGGCCCAGATTTTTCCCCAATTCATTTTTCATCCATTTTAACACCTCAAATCTTCTAAACTAAGTCCCAACCAATCGTTTAAAGGTCTATAATCAATAGTAAACATATATAGTCACATCCTAACATGTTTTTAAGGGATCAATCCATCCTAACATCAATTAAATTTACAAATTTCTACATTTTTTCCCAATATCTCAAGAACATGAACCCTAACTTTATATCATCATCAAATCCCAGAATTTAATTCGTTTTAATTTCTCCTAATCACAGTTATTATGAGGGAAATCATCTACCTATCATACTACATGCAATTCTCTTCCAAATTTTCAAGTTCTAAACTCCAACTACATGGGTTTTCATTTAATCTTTCAAGAACAATCAAAATTCTTCAATTTCTAACATGGAAAAGACATTCTCTGAATTTAAATGGAATAAAGTCACTTGCCTTGGTTTGATTTCTGAGTTTGGTGTAGGTTTGATGAAGTTTTCTGCAGAAATTCCTCTCTCCAAGCTCCTTCTCCAATGGTGGCTTAAGGTGGCTAGGGTTTGATTTGGGGAACTTAGAAAACCTAAATGATAACCTACGTAGCCTTCTAGGTTAATATGGGTTGGTTATGGGCTTAGTGGGTCAAATCCACATCAGATTTAATTAACCAATTTTCGTCACTTTTAATTCCTCAAAATGTAAAATTACCAAAATACCCTTTAAGTTGCCGGTATGGCCTAAAAATATCTCGGGACCCAAACTATACCCCCGGCTAGTGTTTTTTGACTATCTCGACCCTTCCGGACGCGTTGGCGCACTCAAAAGGACCATACGGATTATATATTTTAAATTCACTTTTATTATCAAAATATTTCACCGTGACGCGACGGTCCCACGCGTCTCAACAAAATTTATAAAATATCGTATATAAATCTCACGATAACTTTTATAATACCAAATACATATATCAAAACACGTATGCACATAATCAAATACCAACTCGCATCTCATTAGTATTTATAACCCGGATTAATTTCCAATTAATACGCATTTAATTAATTAAACCCAAAAATAAATATAGCCAAAAGTACGGGGTATTACACGCATCTTAGAGATAAGCTACATTTCTGAATTGACACTGATTAAGGTTTATATGACATAGTCTAGTGATTTTTACTACGGGTTAGTAATTTGATAAGTTTGTAATTCCATCATAATTGCTCGTAGGAGTAAGTGCTAAGGTTATTTGAGAAAAATAGTAATGCAAGTAATTAGCCTTTCGAAACGATACCTTTAAGGTTGTATATCATAGATAAAAGTAAGATTGATTAGTGTTCCTCGGTGATAGACATGTTATTTACTTGCATAGAAATGACAAATTAAGGTGACACAAGAATATATCCTGGGTGATTCCCTAGTATATGATAGGAGATAATTGGTGTGACGTTAGAAGAATCAAATAAATAATTACCACATAAAGATATTGAAGATTAGTGACCTTAATCAAATCATTATGATAAACAAATGGGTTAACTTGAGTAGAGTGTTTTTGGGACATTAATACGATAAGCTCATGTCATGACGAAATAATAATTGAACTTGGTCGTATGTGTTAGCTTCGGGAAATGGCTAAATCTTATATCGTTACCTTAAAATCTTGGAGAATTGTTGCATTAAGGATTTCATAAAATAATAATAGGTCATTAGTGATTAAATCGTGTTAACGTGCGAAAATGCCTTAGGATTGGTGACATAAAATGAATTGATTCAGATTATGAACACGTATCTTGATATAACTCTTCGAGAAATATAAGTTGGTAATTATATCCGAATTTTGTGACAAGCACTTGGATGGGCTTAATTAGCATTTATTTTTAGGACATCGAGCATAACAATATTTTAGTGTGGCAGACGGCTCTTACATTTGATTGTGTATGCACCTTTATAAAAAAAATTATAAGTTTACGGAAGTTATCCATAAAGCCTTGGAGAATATGAGTGTTAGGGATTGTTTAGGTGTTGATGTATCATTATCAGACATGTTGACTTGTGGCAAAACCTTGGAGATTAGCACCATGAATCGTAAAACTTGTCTTAACATAATCTTTGAGGATTATGTCGTAAATATGATGGTAAGTGCTAGGCTGTGCGCTTGGGAAAACTTATAGTAACCTGATGTTGTATTGATATTTGATGAATAACTCTTGGAATGAAGTGTTAGGATTGATCATAGCACCCTCTTGTGCTACCAATACGCTGGGAATAACCTTAGTAAAAAGAAATCATTATTTGCCTAGCATAACCCTTAGAGATAGTACGAGGTGAACAAAGATTCTACCTATGAGATTAGAAGCGCCAACTTTGACTAAAGGGTGATATTCAGGATTGCATAGGATGTTGCTAAGAGTTAGGAAGTTGTTTGTAAATTCAGATGTTTGAGACTGTGCATATGTGTTGAACTTGAAAATTGAGGTTAGATACCACGTATTGAAATTTGGAAACCTAGGTATGATGGATTGATTATTTATGATAAAAGATGAGAAGGGTGATCTCGCGTGAAATTGGCGCAGTACGTACAAATATAAAACTGTAACCCATAACATTAGTCATAAGGAGGAAAGCCTTGTGTTTTAACTTCCCGAAAGAATTAGTTTATACTTTAGTAAGAATGGAAAATTTGTGTAGGATCAGTCAATGTACATAGGAAGAACATTGGTTATAAGTTGTGGAACTTAAGAGCACTTGTGGGTTCATACTTTGTCAAGAACAATTCGTTGCCTAAATTTGATTGTTATCCTTTGGCTCGGTATTCACTTAATTTGTTGTGATTCCAAATGTTTCATTTGATCCCAGTAATGGGAAGTTATTATTAGGTTATGATCTGGGTGTGACACTACATAAGCTCAGTAGTGGCGTGGGTTAGGCCGGTTGTGGCTGATGCATCATAGTAAATGAGTGTGCACTTTGTTGGAAGCACCCTGATCTTTTCTTTAGTTTGTGTGTGCGCATGGTCTCGCGATTTGTTACTCGTAGTTTGCATGTGTAAATCGGTTATCTTAGGTTAACAACCCTATTAGTTGATCGATGGAACTAGTTACAGTTTGGAGTTATAGTATAGCTAGTTACTTTTCAGTCATATGTTCAAAAATAGGTTTTAAGAATTATGTGGATATGAGACTTAATTAGACCTTAAGTGCAAATGTTACACTTTGCATTGAAGATATAGTTACTCATATGTATAATTTGGATTATGATATCTAGGATGCTTCGAGGTTAATATGAAGATATCATGGGAGGTTTCGGTATTTCAGGCCAATGTGATAAAGTGACTCTTTTAAGATTGTTGATATGAATGACTAGGAAGTGTTACAGATGTATTAACCTAGTCTTGACATGATTCAACATTTGAGAAAACATAGATTTGTAAATCCTAACTCGCGATGATGAATTCATTAATGATGGCATGATGATTGAGGAATACCGATTGTTTCGAAAAATTTGTTGGGATGAATAAGTTAGGCATGCTTGGGTATTATTAATGAAAAACCTTACCATGATTGGGTTAACTTGATGATAGTTAACGGGGATGGAATCTTTGAGTTTTAACTATAAAGATTAGGATACTCCAGAATTAGAAATGGTTTGCTTAGATGATTGAATGATTAAGATTGGTGAGCTAACAATTTCTAGGAAGAAATTTCTTAAGGAGGGAAGAATGTGATACCCCGCCCTAGAAAAGAAATATTGAATAATAAATTGATGATTTTATTCGAAGGAAATTTTTTAGGAATAAATATATAAGGGAATTACGCCAAAATGGCACGAAAAGTAATTAAGGAGAAAAAGAATCTCCACGTTTCATGGTTCACATGGATGCGTATTTAAGTCTTAAAAGTCCTATTAAGTATGTTGGTTAAGTTTGATGCAAAAATTCCAATGAATGATTGTGACACGGTCATGGTTAATATAACGCGATTTTGTCAGCGTGATTCGCGTTGGACGCAAACTTGCGCGATTTTTGTAGGACAATTGGATAAGGATAAAAATAGTATAACTACATATTTGGGACCCTAAAAATACATATAAAAATACCATTAGGTCAAAAGTCAAAAAATAAATAAAAAATAATTAAAAATTATTTTTCGTCAAAAAATAAAACTGCTCAGAAAATTCTAAAAAAATTTAGATTGACTTAGAATTTGATTTTGAGCAACTTTATCTTCTTTGGTATCTCCAAAAAATATTGTTTAGACATATTTTAGACCCAATTTCGACTTAAGAAAATAGTAAGAATAATTTGGACAACTTTTCTTCCCACTTTCTTTTGTTTCTTGGATTCTTATAGTCATCCTCCCACTTCATCCCACCCCTTTTCAGACATGGGCTATAAAGTCTAGCATGTGAGGTTGGTGGAGAATTATCACATGGATTCTATGAGTTGGTATGAGTTGGAATTGAGTTATAAATGAGAAAGGAGGGGCATGGGCTTAATCATTCACATCCCCATCATAATTGTCCCATTTCTCTCACTCCCTTAAGTTGCTCTAAGACATCTACCATTCTCAAATTCATAGGAGTCCTTACCCCACCCATAAATCACCATGAAACCACCATATTTTAGCCTAGAAACACCATATTTCACCATGTATAACCATATGAAGGATGATGGGTTGTTGGAGATGTTATTCTTGGAGATTTATGGAAGATTATAGAGTTACTGGGAGACTTAAAGATGAAGAGAAAGAAGAGCTTGGAAGGAAGATCTAATGGAGGGTTTTTATTGTAACCCGTTTGAGGCCACCTTTGGAGGTTGGGGTTACTCCTCCTACACCACCGTTCAACCACCACCATTTTGAAGTCTTTTGAGGTGAAAAAATCTTACTTTGATTGAGGGTTAGAGTTTAGTAATTTTTAGAATGATATTTACATATATTAGACTTGATATATATATAGTATTTTAGCTACTTTACAACTTTATGTTGTTTAGTCATCATATAATCATTTAGTGTGTAGCAATGAATTTTTTAGAAGTAATTTTGATTGGTTCAAAAGGTGAATAAATTTCAGAATATTAGTCTTGAACATTTTATGAAATAACATGTGTTAAAATGATGTTTCAAAGGTAAATAATATAATTTCATGTTTAGAAAAATATTGGGATAATGTAGGTCATTTTTACAAAATAAAAATGGGACTTTCTTACCAAAATGATGAAGTAGAATAAGAAATTGGACTTTTACTTAAATGGGTGTTTTTGAGATGCATAAACTCATAATAAGAAATATTTGGGGTTGATATGTAAATAATCAAAGTATAAAATGCGTACTTTTAAATTGATACTTAAGTGTAATTGAAGAAAGTAAAGAGGGTCAAATGTGTTGATAGTGGTCAAATGGGTATTTAAAGTGTGTATAACTTATTTTGAAAACATAAATGGAAATAAAGTCTTTTCATAAAATTTGGAATTTATTACTAAAATTATGTTGGAAATATCATAAATATATTTTGAGAAGATATAAATTGATTTTTGGTGAAATTAGTATCGTTAAACCAATTTTGAATGAGGAGTTTTGTTTAAAATAAATAATAGTGACATTTTCGTAAATACTGTGAATAGTATGCGGTCAAGAAAATATTTGGCAATTAAATATATAAATTAAGCTTGATAAAAGGAGATTAATGATACATTTTACTAAATAAAAATAATGAGTTTCATATAAATGATATTCGAAGAGTTAACGTGACAAGTGTGAGATATGGGTAAAAATATAGTTTTTGACAAGTGTTAAATGGTTAAAAGTGTTTTTAAAGTTAAGTTGAAAACTTAATAACTATTTTTGAGAATAACACTTGTTAAATGGCTAAGTGGTACATTTTGGCATGAAACGGGTAAACTTTATAAATTTACGTAAAGTAGAATATTTTTTTGAAATATAAATGTCAATGAATAGTTTTGATGAAAAAGGAAAAAAAATGATTTTTCAAGTGAGAATGAATGTGAACATTGAGAATATTATTGAAACACGTGGAAAAGATAAGAAATGATGCCAAGAATTAAGCAGGGCATGACGTCCCTCGTGGTGAAAGATTTCAAAGGCTGTACAGATGACCATATGGCGATTGGAGACCGATGGTGTGGAGCCCGTGAAGTCCTGGAATAATGGCTAGACTCCAATGCAAAGATTGATAATTCTTGTAATAAGAAATGAAGAATGAGAATATTCTGGAAATTAATGCAAATAAATCTTGAGATTTGCAAAAGGTTGAAAGATGGAAATAACCAAAGTTTTCATGAAATAATAAATGTTTTGTATCGTGTGGTGTATAAGTTTCTTAATAAAAATGAATATTTTCTCAACACGAGGTGTGCTTGTCATAAAGATTATTTTAATGAGAATATTAAAATAATGGCAAAGTAACTCTAGCGTGAGTTAATAAACGTTGAATAGATGAATATTTTCAAGAAAAGAAAGGTGAAACACGATAGTTTTTCTAAATCAATGCTCTGATACCACTTGTTGAAAACGATTGGACCCCCAATTTTAAAATCTTTCAAATATAATTAAATAATTTCCTTTTAAGTGCGAAAGAGAGATGGTTCAATTAAACAACTACATAAACTAAACATTAATTTCTTCACAAATTAAAACTAAAGTAAAACAAATTTTAATTTTCTCAAAATTAAAATTATACTAAAAATGAAATTTGTGAATATTTTACTTTAAGCCCAAAAGTCAATTTAATACAAGTCCTAGAAATTTGCCTAACAATAAATATTCATTTTGCAATTTAGGCCAAACCAAATTTTATCCAATAAAATTAATGACTTGAGTTGAATTAATATTTACCCAAATTAAATTAGCACCAAATTAAATATACCAATTTATTCTTTTTACCTAAGCATGCATCTAATGTGATATTGCAAAAGATAAAATAAGTAAACAACCACTACGCCTCGATGTACGAGGAAAGACCCACAACGGGAAAAAACCTCGGACGTCCCTAGCCTTAAGTCCATTAAGTATAGTTTTATGATTACAAGACAAATGAATTACACAACTCGACTTGACTCCGTCCAAGCCCCTGACGCGTCTTCTTGCAATTACCTCCGCCTAGTCGATAATCCCGGAGTCCACCGGAACATTGGAATCCACCAATGAGGCCTTTGGAATAACCGTCAACCCGCACCTGAAGCCTTTCTCCGAGTGGGAACACCGCAGCAATAAACACGTCTTCTTCTTTAAGGGATGTAGAAGTAAACCCAAACTTCTCTTCTTTGAGGTGTAGAGATAAACCCGGTGCCAAACACTCCAAGCAAAGATATATATGAAGAAACTTGGAATAAACAAACTATGGGTGTATAAACCTTGATTTTGTTCTAAGGATTAAAACATTTTAACAAAAATCAAGGGGACTTTTTCTTTGGAAGAATTAACTCTCAAAACACTCTTAGTGAAGAAAAGGTTATGAAAAAATATATACAAAAATGTTGCTACCGCACTAGTTAAATCTGTCAAAAAGTTAGTGGGGAAAAAGTAGTGGGAACATGGAAAAAACTGCTAAAAACTGCCAAAAAACTATTCCCGCCAAAGTCGTTATAAATGACATTCTCGTTCGAACGACTTTACTAACGATTTTCCAGTGGGAAAAAGGAAATCTCGTTAAAAGTCTCGTTCGAACGACCTGGGAATCTCGTTCGAACGAGATTCCAGTTCGTTCGAACGACTTACCAGAAAATAGAATATTCTATTTAAGCCCAAAACTTTTATGAAAAGTTCTTAAAATTATTTTTTGAGTAAAACAAAGTCATTAAAATTATTTATAAAAATTATAAATTACGCCCAATAAATTTCCAAGCTCATATATATATATATATATAAAATGCATTCGTACCTTAGGAGTGTTGGAACCAATGTTGTTGACGTAGAAGCGAGTCACATTAAACCCGACATATGATGAAGCTTTATAATCTTGGACGCTACGTCTTCAACTAACACGTCATAGGCTTGGATGGATACACTTGAACACTATCCTATGACTCGAATGTTTTTGTCTGAAATTGATTCAATACTACATTAAGACTTAATTGCAAACTTGTGTCCTTACAAATCTCCCCCTTTGGCTATTACGGGACAAAAACCAACCAAAAATCCTAAAGGGTCGTCAAGCTCTACTAGACTTAAAAAAATATCCCACCCAAAATAAAAAATGCATAGCTTGACTCAAAAACCCAAGGATCAATATCTCTGCCGATGAAAGTTGCCATTTAAAAGAATTCTTGCATACTTAAGCAAACTATCAAACGCATAGGGAATAAGAATATTAAATGCATATAAAATAAATACTCCCCATAAATTAATTCTCCCCTTTATCAAATAAATGACCTAGTTAGAAAGATGTCTCCCCCTAAGATAAATCTCCCAAACTAAGATACGTATATAATAGAATTATATACCATTTCTTCCCTATCATTCTCCCCCTTTTTGTTCAGGAATAGACAAAGGATAAAAACTAATTTAAACACGGTGAATCTTAGAGTGATAAGAATATGAGCAACAAAATCGAAACTAATCCATACAAAAAATAACAGATACCAACGAAGATGCAAAAAAAAATGATATCAATGTGATACATGAGATACTAAGTATGTGATATCAACAACAATATGCAACACGATAGATACCAATTATGAATTTGAAGCATAGATGGACTAGAAAGTGAGGCAAAGAAAAAAAATACCATATATATGTAGACATAATGAATATCACTAACGCACATGCACATATATATAGATATAGACACCACACATGACACAAAATACAATAAGCTTTTCACACTCGTATGGCAAAAATGTGTCAAATGGAAACGAAAGTGTAGGGGTGTGAACTAGTAACAATTAAATTTAAACCCAATCACTTAAAACATGTTCACGGAGTTCTCATTTGATTGTAAACTTTATCACATTTGAATATAACCTCATGTGACAATATAGATTGAACTCAATGAACAAACATACACAATGCATACAAGCCTAGAATTTTGATGATTCTACAAACCAATAGAGTCATGACATTGAAAGTACAACTAGGATAAATGGACACTGTGCAAATCGTTGATATACCATCCAATCTCCCTCAAAATAAGCATATATATTTTAATCTTTTGAATGAATAAATCAACTACACAAAATAGGTCTTGGCAAATATTTTCTTTTAATGTCATTATTCTTTTAGGCCTTTGGACTACGTATTTCTTTTAGGTCCAAGCAAACGGTGGCTTACTCGCAAAGGATGATATTTCCTTTCGGAGCCCTTCCCCGTGCACATTTATATATATATATATATATATATATATATATATATATATATATATATATATATATATATATATATCATTTTTATGTCTCACACAAATTTCACGTGCAACGGATTTTAACATGCACTAGTCCTCCTAGGTCACATAGCATGTAGATGATAAGATTGGTAGGAGAACACCTCACAAAGCTCAAATTTACATGTGAAGTTATAATTTCAAGTGAGCTCGTGCATGTGTGAATTGAGGCATACAAAAATAGAGTCCATTATATCAACTAAAAATCCAACTACTCCATGTAAGCATGGTAAAGAACATTTTAAGGATTGGCAATCTAAACCAAAAGTTCTAGCCACATGGAAGCGAAAAAGAAGGGATTCAAACACAAGTATATGCCACTTAGAGTGTGTCAAACTAAAATACACACAAACACAAAAATCTTTTTGAGTTTTTGACATTTTTAACCAAACAAACAAAAATATTTACTCAAAAGACAAACAAAAATCATTTGTATTTTTCATTAAGCCTAAATGACTAAAAGGTGAAACACAAATGATAAACAAAAATATTTTTGTATTTTTCATTTAATGCAAACTAAAATGAGGGAAGTATAATATGAAAGACAAACAAACATCATAAATCTAGCATGAGATGTGAGATAAAGCAATAACTAGCGAATGACTAAACATGCATACACCTAGAAATTATATATATTATAAAGCATAAAAAGCCAGAGTATGCAAACAACTAACACATTCAACCTTTAGATTTAGCAAGAGAGGTTTCATGTGAAAGCAAATGAGAATCAACAAATCTAATATCTAGTGCGTCTAAAAATGATTTCCTAACCCATATAGATGTATATTTAAAATGATGGGATATCAGAGCTAATGAAATGCTAGATATAGACTTCCTAGGACTTCTTTTAAGATCAAAACAAAATGACCTAAGGTGACATTTCCTACCACAATGCAAGCATGCGAAAACACGAGGAATGATACATAAGGTGTGACCTTTTCTAAAGTCCTTGGATAAAGTTGACCCTCTAAAACAAACAATGGTCTTAGCTTTAGCAATGGAAATATTTGAACAAGATGAGCTAGAACCATTATAACTACTACTCGAGTCTTGTAAATCGTTTTTCATTTTTAAAATTTTGGACTCAAGTAATAAATTAGACTTCACAATTTTACGGGACTTCTTCTTTAAATTTTCTATAACTTCTAGAAGGTTATCACGCTCCCCCTCAATGTGAGCAAACTTGTCCCTAAGAGTCTTTTCTCGACTATCACTCTCTTTCTTGGATATATTTAAAATATTAAAATTGTAATTTATGTCCATGAGCTTTTCACGAAAAATATCTTTTTGAGATAGTGAGGTTTGCAAAATTGCAATTCTAGATTTAAAACATAAATTTTCATTTTCAAGAAACTTAATTCTTTTTCCAAATCTCACATTTAATTCTCTTAAATTTTCATTACACTTATTAAGCCCATTAAATTCCTCTCGAATATTAAAAACATCATTATCATTAGAAATGAACAAATTATCATTAAAACGTCCCATCGAGAGATACAAAACAAAAATGAGAGTGAGTAAAAATGAACCACCTAAAAATACAAGAGCACAAAAATTATAGAAGCCGAAAAATGGATCTTTGACGCGATAAATTAGCGCTCCGGCTCTGATACCAATTTGAAACACGAGATAGTTTTTCTAAATCAATGCTCTGATACCACTTGTTGAAAATGATAGGACCTCCAATTTTAAAATCTTTCAAATATAATTAAGCAATTTCCTTTTAAGTGCGGAATAGAGATGGTTCAATTAAACAACTACATAAACTAAACATTAATTTCTTCACAAATTAAAACTAAAGTAAAACAAATTTAATTTGCTCAAAATTAAAATTATACTAAAAATCAAATTTGTGAATATTTTACTTTAAGCCCCAAAGTCAATTTAATACAATTCCTAGAAATTAGCCTAACAATAAATATTCATTTTGCAATTTAGGCCAAACCAAATTTTATCCAATAAAATTAATGGCTTGAATTAAATTAATATTTACCCAACTTAAATTAGCATCAAATTAAATATACCAATTTTATCTTTTTACCTAAGCATGCATCTAATGTGATATTGCAAAAGATAAAATAAGTAAACAACCACTACACCGCGATGTACGAGGAAAAACCCACGAGGGGAAAAAATCTCGGACGGCCCTAGCCTTAAGTCCACTAAGTATGATTTTATGATTACAAGACGGATAACTTACAAAACTCGACTTGACTCCGTCCAAGCCCCTGACGCGTCTTATTGCAACTACCTCCACCTAGTCGACAATCTCGGAGTCCGCCGGAACCTTGGAATCCACCAATGAGGCCTTTAGAACAACCGTTAACCCGCACCCGAAGCCTTTCTCCGAGTGGGAACGCCGCAGCAACAAACACGTCTTCTTCTTTAAGGGATGTAGAAGTAAACCCAAACTTATCTTCTTTGAGGTGTAGAGATAAACTCGGTGCCAAACACTACATGCAAAGATATATATGAAGAAACTTGGAATAAACAAACTATGGGTGTATAGACCTTGATTTTGTTCTAAGGATTAAAACATTTTAGCAAAAATCAAGGGGACTTTTTCTTTGGAAGAATTAACTCTCAAAACATTCTTAGTGAAGAAAAGGTTATGAAAAAGTATATATAAAAATGTTGCTCCCGCACTAGTTAAATCTGTCAAAAAGTTAGTGGGAAAAAAGTAGTGGGAACATGGAAAAAAATTCCAAAAAACTGTTCCCGCCAAAGTCGTTCGAACGACATTCTCGGTTAAACGACTTTACTAACGATGTTCCAGTGAGAAAAGGAAATCTCGTTAGAAGTTTTGTTCGAACGACCTGGGAATCTCGTTTGAACGAGATTCCAGTTCGTTCGAACGACTTACCAGAAAATGGAATATTCTATTTAACCCCAAAACTTTTATGAAAAGTTCTTAAAAATATTTTCTGAGTAAAACAAAGTCATTAAAATTATTTATAAAAAATAATAAATTACACCCAATAAATTTCCAAGCTCCTATATATATATAAAATGCATTCATACCTTAGGAGCGTTGGAACCAATGTTGTTGACTTAGAAACGAGGCACACTAAACCCGGCATATGATGAAGTTTTATAATCTTGGCCGCTACGTCTTTAACTAACACATCATAGGCTTGGATGGATACACTCGAACACTATCATATGACTAAAATGTTTTTAGTCCGGAATTGAGCTAACACTACATTAAGACTCAATCGGAGACTTGTGTCCTTACAAAAGGGTTTTTCTATAAATGATTAACCGTGTGCGTTAATAGGAAATAATGTGATGTTAAAGAAAGATTATCCAAAATGACTATTTTGTGAAAGAAAAAGAGGATGAACGGGGATAAATAATATTTTTGGAATAAAACGGTTTAATACATCGAAGCATGTATTTTCAAAAGTATATGTGTAGATATATACATATTTTCATGAGCATATAGTGAGTGAGTATTCTTTTCTGCCGTTCGTTCCTATATTGCATTTGTATAAATTCCACTGAGCCTTTCGCTCACTCCCTCCTCTTTGTTACGGCAAGTTGTATGCGGTCACGTACTTTGAAAGCGTTATACAGGTAATATTTACTTGCATTAACGTTAGTAGATCTGTTTATTTAGCCTTGGGGGCACTTCCCTTGGGTACCGCACGTAGTCTATTTTATATTGGAATCGCATGCTAAGCAAAGCGTAATCTTATTTAATAATAAAACTGAAATAATAACATTGTTTAGGTTGTTCATTGCACCCCACATTTGACACTCGGATCGGATCAGGGTTGATCCTATAATAACCCTTAAATCCGGTTCGGGGCGTCACAGTTAAGTTCTTCCTTTTTTCCCTTTCTTTCTTTTAAACCAATCACCTTTTCATTTTTATTCTTGAAATAATAAATCGATTACGAGCTATCCTAACATTCTCTGTGAATTCCCGATACCCGACTTACCGCTATACTTGTATTGCAAATACAGTCGTAATTTAGGTTTTTGTATTAACGCGGTGAAACGAATTCAACGATTAGCATTTTGACGCGAAGCTACTTTTCACCTGTAATCAAAATGGCGCCGTTGTTGGGGAGTGTTTTGTTATAGATAGTAATTATTTTATTAGTTTCGTAATATTTTTTCTTTTGTATTTGTATTCGTTGTTTTAACCTTTTTTGCAGGATAGTATATTTGAGTGCTAAGAAACTTTGATTCGCGCATGCGCACCACACTGTTGAGCATCCATCGAGGAACCATTTTAGGTAAGTATTTCTTACACTAATGATTTCAATTGTTGTAATGATTTTGGTTCGGGAGTTTGTCCTAAGAATAATTTTCAAAGTCCCTCTAAGCCTATAATTTTCGGTGAAAACTTGCACGTTGAGAAGAATGAAAATTGCAAGATTACTTTCGACGAGTATTTACAAAATCAAATAACAATTTGGGGATTTTTGAAACTTATTCTAATGACAAAATGCCTCAAACTTATTACAATAACGAAGTTGAAAGCCATTGCTATAGTAGTGCTCCAGACTATTATGACAATAACTTTCAAAGTTGTTATACTAATAAGCTTGAAAGTTACGATAATAGTTCTCAAATTAATCTATTTGGAGAAGTTGCAAAGCCACCGAATTCGTTTGGTGCGACGTTGCAAAGTCTTAAAATGAAAAAAATTGACAACTTTATCGGGAAGAAAATCATTGTTGGAAGCATGATTTGGATATGTTATTTAAATCCAACGATGATTCTTCTCTTGAAACTTCGGAAGACGACGAATGTTTTGAACCGAATGAGGAATTCGATGTTCTTGAGCCGACGATGCCTACTTTGGAACAAACCATTTTGCGTTTAGGCCAAGGTATAATGGAGAATGAAAACGGTGACGATATGGAGATTGCAGCACTTTGCAATGGGATAATTTCTTCCGTGAACAACAAAGATGAGTTGAACACTTGTGTTTCACCTCAAACGATCTTGGAAGAACATTTCATTGAAAGTGAATCTTTTTCCTTTGGAATTCAACCATCGAGCGATGACGAGTCATCTCTTCAGGTTAAATTCATTTCCTCCTCATTTCCATTCACCATTATTAAACCATTACAACATTCCTATGACTTGGTTGAAAGTTTTGAAATGTTCAATACGTTCACCGACGAGGAATACTTGCTTGAGTTGCTCCCTTATATGGGCTCCTCTCTATTATGTGCCCCTCCCTCTATAATTCTTGAAAAACCTTTGGGAGCTGAATCAATTTTTCTTGGACCCCAAGTGTACCTCTCCCCCTTATTATCCAAATCACCCATAGTCCGCCCAAAATTGATAATTGGTGATGGTTCACTTTTTTCACCACCCACATGCCTTCCGTTGTTCAAATGAAATTCTTATTTTCTGGAAGGCATGCTTTCAAGTGAGGGTACACCGGTTATCCTCCAAAGTCAAATTGTAGTTTGGGTGGACCCTAAAAAATTTAGACTTCTAGTGTATAGTTAACTAAAAGTTAAAATTGTAGGATGTAAATAGTTAGCTTTATTTTTCTTATTTTTCTTTATTATTACTTATAGTTTAGTGTAATTAGTTAAAGTTTTATTTCTTCTTTTTGTTATGCTTTGGTACTAACATGTTTTGTAGAATCATTGGACGAGTACTTTCACGAGATCGCTCCTTTTTGGGTAATATCGCTCTTTTCCTCTCTTTAACTTGGTTCTTAATTCACATTGAGGACAATATCAGGTTTTAAGTTAGGGGGTGTGGGATATTCTATCCATTCATTGGTAGTTTTTTTGATTTGATTACATGTTATTTCCAAGCATACTTTTCTTATAAAAAAATTAAAATTTTCAAAAAGATTTTCTTTCTTTTTTCTCCTTTGTTGGACATTTTGCCTTTGTTTCCGATGATAAATTTCAATAATTGCCCGATCCAATAGACAACTCAATGATGCATGTTCTCGATTTTAGAAGTTATTAGACTTTAGTCCTCAATCATTGAAATTATGAATAACTTCATGAATTAAACTTTGATCCCATAAGCACATGCGCTTTTCTTGCTTTATTGATTTGGTTTAAGATTTTTATAACTCGGTAATCTTTTATTGCATTGTATATACTTACACCGAGTGATCTTTGGGATTTTCTTCGTTTGTGAGTGTTTATACACTATTCTTTCCTCTTTGAAAACGTTAAATTCGTCGGTAATCTCTCTATTTTTTCATTGATCGTTCATTAATTGAGTTTATATCTTGAAATGTGTTACTTGATCATAATTTTCATATATTGTTTTGACTCGAGAATTGCGTAAACTTTATGAAATTATCATAGGCCATCTTTGTTATATCACCCATATTGACCTTGACCTTGCCTTAAATGTTTCCCCTCGTCAACCCATTTGAGCCTTAATAAATCCTTTTGTTTCATAACCCAAAATACCATAACCAACTCCAAATTGGAGTTAAAACCATACGTATTACCTTCCTTACCTTTGTTTGGAATGTTGTTTGGGATTGCATGATGTTGTGTAGTGTGGTTGCAATTTGAGCATGAAAAGAGTGAGAAAAGAAGAAAGCGTAGTGAAAAAAATAGAAAAAGCAAAAAGCAAAAGAAAAGAAAAGAAAACATGAGAAAAAGAAGAAAAAGAAAGAGAAATTTGTATATGAGTGTATATAGTTGAATAAGCTTTGATTACTCTCCCCATTGTTATATTCAATGCCTTTTATGGATTGTATTTTTCAATTTTTGATATTGCCCGCATTTTTCCATTATCTTGAGTATTCATCCCCAAACACTTTGAAACCGTACATATTTCCTTCATTTCGGACCCTTAACCCCAAACCTACATTACATCCCTATTAAAGTCCTATGTGATCCTAGGGTGAGTTCAATTTAAATGTTGAAATAGTTTGATAATCTGTGAAAATGCATTTCCCCTCGTTTAATGAGCGGTATCTTTCATTGAGATTACAGGTTTTCATTTTTTTTAGCGTTCTTCATTTGTAACATGTGTGCGACCTAGTTTCCATTTACATTTACTCTTTATGCCCGCATGTTCCGTGTGTTAACTCCCTGTTTTGAGTGAATTCACTTGATGCGTGTAATGCCCGTGAGGATTGAATATATGCCTGCTTTAATTTTTATCCGATTTATTTAAGTTTTTGCCAGTGATTCTTTGCATGTGCTCACTCCCCTCCCACATTTTAAGGTATCAATTCTACGAAGTTCATTCTATAATGTTAATAACAACGGACTTTTTGTGAATTCTTACATTATGCTAATAAAATGTTTGAAATCTTGTTCGTTGTTGTTGAGTTTGTCGCATGTTGATTGGGCATATTTTGAGAAAACCATATGATGTTTGTGGGTTTCATCCCTAAAAACCCTCACGAGACGACACTCGTCCACTGGGGTAACCTAGGGATTTAACGATTGCATACCCTAAATGCAGTCGCTCGCCTGCGAAAGTGACTTTTATATTTTTTATGGCTTTTGTATATATCTCCTGTTTTGTGGTTTTCTTATAGTTCTTCTTGTGTTGAACTTCAATACTAGGGACTATCAATGTGTAAGTTAGGGGGTGTGATTCGTCCCGAATCATAGCATTCATTACCCTCGAACCTATGCATTTTAGTCTCCTCGAGTACCCTAATTGCTATAATTATGCCCATTAATCAAACAACCTCTGTATTATATCCTAACATGTTATTTGAGGTATTATTGTGCATTTATAGGTGTTACGGTGCTTAGTATGCAGTTTGGGCGCGTTCCGATAAAGTCCCGTCGCGATTCGCACGTTCAGGGGCATTTAAGTAATTTCATACTTCAGAATTTTTGAACGAAGTCTTCACGGAAGTTGTATCTCTCTGACCAAGCTTCGCGCGGCCATGAATGGTGCTCAAATCGGAGTCCGAACGAAGGAAACACGAACCTTTAATCGGAGAAAAAATATAAGAATACTTTTTATTATTATTTTATTTAATTAACTAACAATTCTAATAATTCCCTCCACGTCCCTTTCTTCACTTTTGCCCCAAACTCATATTTCAAATGGCGATTTCATGGAGATGATCGGGTTTTGGGTTCGTCTCAGGCTAGTTCAGCCATGGTGGCCTCGGTTAACACATAATTGCAGATCTTTGATTTGAAATTGGGGCTGCGATGTGGGTCTTGGAGGTAGCAGCACTTGCTGCGATTTCGTGGGCTGTTCAGCAACTCGCGGTCGACGGCTGATTGGGTTTTTGCCGTGGAAATAAACTAGTGTGCTCCTCCATTTTCACGCGGCCGACCAGCCCAAGCCGCGGTCGACCGGGGCTCTGTTTTGGGGGACTTCATGCTATCCCTTTTCTTTTTGATTTATTTTTATTCCTTATTTGTAACTTACTATAAAAGCAAGTTTTGTTTATTTTTGAAGGAGAGCTTAATTTTATCTTCATTTTTAACTAGTGTTTAGGTTAGAAATTGAGAGCTTCTCTCTCTTAGGTCTTTTCCCCATTTTTTTTTGGTTTGTAAAGCACTATTCCTTCTCCTCCATTAATGTAAGTTCCAATCTTATTTATGCTTTGTCCCTTTTATTTATTGCTTGCCTAGTTAAAATAGTTTAGTTAATTTATTTCTTGCTTTAATCAGTTAATTAGTTGCTTTAATAATTATTTAGTTGTTTACTTAGTTTAATCATGTTGTGTGAGTAGTATACGGGTTGGGATTGCGTTTTCGCCAATAATGGGCGTCGAGCTCCAAGAATTAGGTTTCGTGTAAAATTGTGTTTAATTGAAACCTCGCGAATTAAAATGGGATTATTATGTGTTTAACTTTCTTTGTCACGCAACGTTAGTATTTAAAGCGATAGTTCGATTTTAAGTCGCGTGTGACCATTTTTGATCAAATGTTTAATCTCGCATCGTTGGCTTAAATTCCTTAATTTGTGATGTTTATGTTTAACTAAAAATGCTCGGTTAAATGTTTTCGAACCGAAATTCTAATTTCGCGTGTTTAGAGCACGGTGGGGACGTGATTCCAACTCTCGTTTTCTTAATTCTTGATTAGAGTTAACTTCTTCCTTTTTCCCCTTTCTTTCTTTTAAACCAATCACCTTTTTCATTTTTATTCTTGAAATAATAAATTGATTACGCGCTATACTTGTATTGCAAGTGGAGTCGTAATTTAGGTTTTTGTATTAACGCGGTGAAACGAATTCAACGTTTAGTGTTTTGACGCGACGCTACTTTTCACCTGTAATCAAAATGGCGTCATTCCCTGGGGATTCTCGATACCCGACTTACCACTATACTTGTATTGCAAGTGGAGTCGTAATTTAGATTTTTGTATTAATGCGGTGAAACGAATTCAATGATTAGCGTTTTGACGCGATGCTACTTTTCACCTGTAATCAAAATGACGTCGTTGCCGGGGAGCGTTTTATTATAGATAGTAATTGTTATCGACGACCGAATGGAGGATTTCTCCTCCACTCACCCCAAAACTCACTTGTCCGTCCGTGTTGTCCCTCCTTTGTTTTTTCATGCCCGCACGCCTCCTTCGCTTCTCTTCTCCTCCTCTTCCTCATTTCTACTCTCTCTTCTCCCCGGTCGACCCACAGTCAAGGTACGCTGATGATTATTATATTTTTGGGGTAAAAATTTCCAAATAATGATTTAAAATAAGGATCCGCATTCAAATTTTTGGAGATAGTATTTAAATAAATACTGATAAAGAGATGGCCTAACCATTTAACTATTTGGGGGGTGAAGTTCCCGTAGGGGGTAGTGTTAAGGTGAGTATGGCGGACGAAGCTACGAAGCAAGAAAGGGCAGGGGCGAATGTTGAACAGTCGCCAACTTGGGTAGAAGAGACCATTGGACAGAGAGAGGGAGGTACAAACAACATCAATGTTGAAATTGAAACCTCAATGGATGAGAATTCGTTGGAGTACGCCCAAGAGCTGATGGACGCAGGATCAAACGCCCACAAACTAAACGATTATGCTCAAGCCACTGACTGCTTCAGTCGTTCCCTTGAAATCAGGTTAGGTTAGGTTACCCTTTTTTTCTCTCTCTTCTCTCTTTTAAATGTTACATGTATTTAAATGTTACAGGTATCGTGCTCCAATACCACTCACAATCACAAAGATAGATAAACAAAAATGTTTCTAATCTAACCTATCAAAAGATAATATAACACATGCACCACACACAATCATAGATTTGTTTTCAAGGACTGCACACTATGTTATATAACATCACACTAAAACTATTAAAAATTAGGGGCATCACTTCACAACATAACACAGCTATGTAGCGTTGTTAGCAACACAAGTGATGCATCCATGCAGCCGTTTCTTGGCATCTTTTTAACTCAACACTAAATGTTGTTAGGATTTGTTTTCGAGGTTGCTTGTTTTATTTTTATTTTTATTATATTCTTTGTATTTCTCTATTTGGTTTTAAATTTGACAATGCTGGTGATCACACACACACACACACACACACACACATATGTAGGCCTGTATAATTTTTTCCTACCATTCAAATTTCTTTATCAAAAAGTTTCAAATTAGTCAATTCACAATTATTGTAGATTCGTAGGTATAATTAGAGTTCAATATACAACGAGTTCGTCTTATTTGGGGCATGTTTGATTAGGACACCTCCACGTCTCGTGACTCGATTAACTTATTATTATTAATCCTCGTGGGAGACAATGCAAGTACACAAGAAACAGTGTACTCAGAAGTGAGTATACTAGCTAATTGACCAGTGTGACCACCTGATTAGATACCAAATAAATGCGCACATTAACCACGGGAAAAAGGTCAGATGCCCATGTTGGATCATGGCCATCAATAACAACTATGTTTTCTTGATTTGAGTATTGGCGGGGCTGGAGCCAGGAATTTTGGTTAGTGGGGGCTAATGTAATCGTGATTTCGGGGGTTCGGGGAAGGGAGCCCCCAAGCCGAATTTTTTTGAGTATTTAATAAAAATAAAGTAATTTATTTAACCTAATGAAAAGAAAAACAAATGTTTAAACCAACATTTCGGTCCAAATTTAAACCAACCAACAATATCATTAAAAAAGAAACATTAACCAATTTACATTAATTTAACAATAACACTAACATTAATATTTCAATTTAACGATAACACTAGCATTAATTTAATTTAATCAAAAACTAACTAACAAACTAACACAAATTAACACTAATTAATCCAAACAAATAAACTAAACCATTTAGTTTTCCAAAGAGTAAAATAAATAATAAAAAGAGATAAAGAAACTATTATATTGGCTGTGCTCACTAGCTTGGGAGGAGGCAGCGGCCTGAAATGGAGTCGGGTTCTGTAGAGAGAGGGAGAGGCATTTTCCCTTTGTGTTCAGACTTTGTGTTGGAGCTGTATTCATTAGAGAGAGGGAGAGGTATTATTTTTTCTTTGTGTTTATACTTGTGTTGTAACTTGTAAGCAGCTGATGAAGGTAAGCGTGGTTACTTTGGTAGGTTAAAATAATAGATTTTATATATTTATACATATACCCAACTTATTTTTCAAATATGATTTTACACCTCAAGTATACATGTCTCTTTTTAAAATAAAAAAAAACTGTGGGGGCTACAGCCCCCACTCGGCCCTTCTTACCCGCGTCCATGAGTATTGGATAATGAAAAGGAAGCTCGAGTAATGTTAAAACTCTTACTTTGATGACAATGGGCAACTAACTTCACCTGTCATCATTCGTGTTAGCGCCTGGCTTGTGTTTTTTCATATGGATATGAGTTGTATAAAAAATGTCACTCCTAAGTCAGTGTGATTTCCTTGTCCATCTCAACTAGATTTTTAAGCTATCAAACTAACTAATGTCACATGCTCGTAAACTGAGACGTCCCCTCCTCTACAAATAATGCAACACCCTATTTGGGCTAGCCCGAGCCTGCCTTTATGTGTCAAGGATGACCTTTTACGTTATACCCTGTTCGAGTAACACTTAGCTCTTGTGCCGTAAATTAGCGGTCTTAGACTTGTCACCCGTTTACAACCTGTCACTTATTTGCAACTTGTTAACCCATATACATTCCGCCAACTGTTTATAACCCGCCAAACGATTTATAATATAATAGGTATTAAATCCCACATCGATTTGTGATGAAACCTCTCGGCACTTACCTAAGTATAAATAAGTTATTTCTTCGTTACTATTTTGAAGTATTTGGTTAACCGGGTTAAACGTGTTAAACTCATACCGTAAATTAACTGTCTTAGACCTGTCACCCGTTTACAACCTGTCACTTGTTTGCTATGAAGCACGGGAAATTTTCCAAAGGCAGCGAATCCTGTTTGACACATGTCGGTCACAGGACACGCTCCGACATGTTCGGACACTCTGTGGACATGTTAGGACATGCATGTCCTAGAGTGTCTTGGCCGGACACGCTGTGGGACACGTCGGGGGACACTTTAGGACACATTTTTTTTGACACACTTGGGGGTAATTTTTTAGTATTTTAAAATTTTTAAATGGTGTCAAACATTTAATAACTTAAAACATTGATTGTAAAATATAAAAATAAAAATAAAAGGCTATATTCATTCACAAAAGATCAATCTTGACGTAAAAGTTTCAAACAAACCCTAACTTTTGCAAACCATATTCATATATTTCCGATTTTATTGAATTTTGTGTCTTTCTTCTTTAAATTTGCATTATTATTGTATTTGATTTTATTAAATTTCAAGTTAAGTATGTTATATTTATGTATTCTACTAAACAAATTCTGTTTTATTTCATTAATATATAAGTATTATATTATCTACTTGATTTTACCATGGTTCAAAGTCAAGGCCGATACCGCGACGATACGACCGAGTTGACTAGGTATCGGTACCCATCGATCCGATTCCGAGTTCCGAGTTGAGTTTTCAATTATTGATGTGAATCGACCCTATATCAGTAATTTCTCGGTAGTATCGCTGATACAACGGTAGAATCGGCCCATATCGGCGATATCGCGATGGAATCGGCCCATATCGGTGATATATCGGCTCTCTCCAGTGTTGTGTTGGTAAGCGTGATTTTTTTGGGGGGGTTACGAAATGCTAATTTTTTATTTATTTAGTGTGTTGTGTCTGTGGGTTATTTGGTCATCATGTGAGTTTAATTTAGTGCGTTGTATATGTGCCAATTATTTTTTTAAAGAATGCAAATGATCCAAATGTTATTTGTTATTATTTTTTATAATAATGTTCCCAATTTTATATTTTAATATGTTATTATTTATAAAAAACGTAAATGTTATTCTTTTACAAACAAATATACAACTGTTATTATTGTAAAAATAATATTTGCAACACAAGTAGAAAATAAATATTTTCATCCTCTTTGAAAAAAATAACATTTCCATCAATTTAAAAAAAAACATTTGCAACCCAACAGCAAAAAAAAAATAACATTTACTTTCCTTTTATAAAAAAATAACATTTGCATCATTTTTTGTATGAAAATAACATTCGCATCCTTTTTGTAAAAAACGATTGTAAAAAAATGTAGTGTTTTGTCAAAATCATTATTTGTGTCCTCTTTGTAAAAAAATAACAATACTAGAAAAGAAACATTTCTATCTTTAGAAAAATATAACATACTTAAAAAACATATTTGTATCCTCTTACTAAAAATAATACTAAGAATATAATAGTTGTATCCTCTTTGTAAAAAAAAAAATTATCCTCTTACTAAAAAAGTAACATTTGTTTTTCTTTGTAAAAACATAATATTTGTATCCTCCGTGAAAAAAAAAACATTGATTTATTATGGAACATTGAATCTGGCAAGTTCACAGCACGTCAATATAATCAATTGTACACATTGTTACTCATATTAAAGGATAGTTTTAAACTTATCTGATTGATCCACATTGTTAATCGTATTTTTTTAAAATTTTCTAGATTTTTTTAGGAATTTTTTGCGCTCTCTAAATAATGTATCTTTGCGTATCGCCCGATACCGCGACCGAGTTGAAAATCGAGTGGCCGACACCGGGACCGATACCGAGACTTTGAACCATGGATTTTACAGATGCGTGTGGCACCTGTCAATGTTCCATAATAACTCAATCATAATTATTAAATATTTCAATATGTTACTATTAATTTATCACAAACAAAACTTAAGTAAACACACAGAAGAGAAACTATTTATTATTATTTAATATTCGTTTCCAAAGTAACCATTAAGGAGTATTTATGTCAAGGTCTCCTACAGAGCTATCCACACAATGTCGACAACTCTTTGCTTGCCAACTAAAACAGTATATAACATTATTAAATACTTGAGTTGAGCAAGGCAAATTAACAAAATCCGCCCACTTGTTTTATAAACCCCAAATCACTTACGAACTGACTTACGACCTTTAGCTGCTAAGGGTTTTCTAAAATAGCATTCCGGCCAAGCGGACTTCCATTCCAGCAGGGTCAACGACTATGGGCTTTGACAAGATTGACAACCATGGATTTCGGCAAGAGCGGCAACAAAGTCTTAGGATTCTTATTTTCTTATTCAGGCAACATGAGGTGAGGTGAGTTTCTTATTTTTCTTGTTCTCTTCATCATATCTGAATACACTGAAGGCTGAAGCTGAGTCCGATATAGTACTATATGGTTGATATCTTGCCGATATGGTCTGATATGATCGAAACCTTAGTGCCCTAATTCGTCCAATTAGACCAACGCTCCCGCCCTCAAACCGCGGATTAATGAATCCGGGGCTAATTCGAGATAAAGGCGCGACTTCATGAAGTCAAAGGCGCGACTTTCCATGGTCCAATTCGAACAGGAAAAAATTTGAACTCAATTGGTTTTTGAGCCCCTTTTTCAGAAAGTGGACCCATTGCCCAAGAGCTTAAACGTCTAAACTCCTTGCATTCATGGAGCAACAATATCAACCCTTACTTATATACTATAGTTTTTGAACCCTCGCTTCCCATGTACCGATGTGGGACATTTTTTCAACCTAAGGAATTTACAAGTTGTATACATACCACTTGCACCCATTTTTCTTCCATCTGATCTAGGATTGTATCATTAAACTTCCTAGTTTATTTTAGGGTCAATTATTTAATAGTCCCTACTATAAACATATATTTTTTAAAAAGGACATATATTTTTAGTTTAACCCATTTAGTCCCTCAAGCACTCAATATTCTCTTATTTTTAGAGGTCCGCGCCAGCGGCACTCCCTTTCCAAAATATGTGGCAAAGGACTTTTTGAGGCAAAATAAAAAGGCTTGGACTAAATGAGTATTAAAAAATGTTTGAGGGACTATTTGGTATATGTCCCTTTATTTTAAGTCTCTTTTATTTGTAAGTATTATAAAAAAATTATTAATAGTA